>OY992879.1:102479214-102771714 GCA_963921405.1 Cepaea hortensis | reverse complement strand
CCAGTGTTATACTGTGCAGTGTTCTTCTTGAATGTTCTAGCTGTATGATATACATAGGATACACGTATATAGTTAGCAAATACAGGATTGTGTTGTATAAGTCAACTTCGATACTAGCCAAGAAAGTACTTCACAGCTGTTGCATGCGGAAGGAGTCAAAATAAAGATACAACCTGCAAATAAATATTCAAATGTGAAACCCCAAAACTTGTATAGAATATGTCAGCAGGCTACGAATGCTGAACGTTAGTTAAACACTTATGAAGTGACCTGTGACAGTGTCAAACACACGAAGGACGTATAAGGCGTGTTCAGCATACACTCTGCTCCATTCAAGCAGACTGCTGATTCTCCCCTTGCTTATTTCCATAAATGTGACGTCAGAAATATGTATAGAGTGGTGTTGGCCTGTGCAGTCACAAGGTAATAAGGGGATAATGGCAACGCTCTCTCTCTCTCTCTCTCTCTCTCTCTCTCTCTCTCTTTCTCTCTCTCTCTTTTTATCTCGCCCTCTCTGCCTCCCCCTTCCCCCTCTCTCTGCCTTCCTCCCACACTATTTTTTTCTCATCCCGGTCGGTTTATCTCTGTTTCTCTCAATTCATTTCTCCCTCCCCACCCTCTCTCTCTCTCTCTCTCTCTCTCTCCATCTCCTTCAGTTCCTCTCTGTCTCTATCTTCGCCTCTTCCTTCCTATCTCTCACTCCTGTCCTTACTCTTCCCTCTATTCTTACTCCTTCTCTCCCCTTCCCATCCTCTCTCCATCTCCCTTTCTCTCTTCTCTTTTCCTCTTTCTCTCCCCCTCTCACTCTCCTCTCTCCCCCACTTAGTATGTCTCTCTCTGTTTTATTCTCTCTCTGCCTCTTTGTTTGTATGTCTCAATCGGTGTCTAGTTAGTTAGTTAGTTAGTCGACAGATCATCCTCATTGCACATCGAACCATTCAGTCCATAAGTGCTCGGATCCCCTCCTCGGAAAATCTCGCAGCGTGTAGCGGCTAACGACACCAGTTTTGTGTTGGTTTATCAATCTTCTTTGGCTTCCTGTGTAGTGTTCTTGTTTGGCCACACTTCTTTTAATTTGCTGTTCTCGCAGTCTGGCCATGGTTGTAGATTCACAGTCATCACTTGGTTCTCGCAAAAGTCTTACTTCTCGTAGAGCATTCAGAATGTCAGCCTAGTCCATGGCGCGTCCGCCCTCCACAGAAGCCTTACCTGCGAGCTTGTCAGCCCGATCATTTCCTTGTACTCCCGCATGCCCTGGCATGAAGATGAAACTAATCTTTGCTAGCCGAGACCGCTCCAGAAGCAGTAGCCATTCTCTTCGGACCCCCCCCCCCCCCCATCTCTATCCTCTGGGGCATGTTCATTGAGTCGCTAAGGAAACATGCCCTAGTGAATGTCAGTGTCTCGAGCCATGTTATTGATTTACTTACTGCCATGACTTCCATAGTCAGACTACTTGTTGTCTCAACAAAAGCACCAGAGTTCTCCTTCACAATTCTCCCTCCGGCCTGAGCCGTAAAGGCCCATGAGCTTCTCACATGTCGGACGACCGACTGTGACATATATGTCATCATCCCTCAGTCTTTTCCAGCAGACGTTGCTAGGATGCGCTACCTGCAGGCACGGGGCTATTAAAAATTCGACGGGAAAATTAACAAAACGAAATTTCGTTTCGTTTAAAGTTAAATGATTGGCCGCGCCCCGGAAACACAGGCTTAATCGAGACAAAGGCTTGGGAGACAAAGCGGGCTGTTGAATCGCCATGTGTCTCCAATGGTAGCGGGTGACCCATTGTTAATGGGTTAATTATTAACTACGTATTCTCTGCGTTTTAGGCGCTAGAGATGGCGGTGGAATATATTGGCACTAGTCACCATGCTTCGCACTGGATTTATAGTCAACTTGTTTGGATTTAGAGGCAGGAAACTGGGATATCAGCCGCCTCTAATATTCTACAAAGAGTGCTGGTTACTGCTACTCACCCTGAACCTGAATGTCAATGCCTGGATACTTAACGGATTTTAAATATGCTGAAGTGGATTCCCTACCTCTGGGAACTTAAAGACGGTGTTAAGCTTTTCAATGTCTGCAAAGACATGAGGCATGCCTGGCCTAGATGGATACAGAGTATAACCTCTTCTAAAAGTCACCGCCTAATTCCACATTCAACTGTCATATTCCAGAGGCTCATGGATAAGTCTGGAAGTCACCATCATTTACCAGTATGGATTTACCAACTGATTGTGTGAACTCCCAGCTTCCTTTGAATCTTCTCATCCATCATATCCCAGACATGGATAATCAAGCACATTACCAACTCCCGTCAATCAAGTCGTATATTCAGCTGAAGAAAGAATAACCTACATCTTAACCCAGAGAAAGGGGCTGGAATATTCATGCCCCATTCAAGTTAGTTCTGTCAGGAAATTCTAATGGATTATGTGATGTCACTCCTCATCCAAAGAGATACTGAAAGTGTTTGTGCCTGATCCTGATCGAATCAATCACATGGACTCCTGTGTGTCACGCCACTCCAGAATGCTTCAGACTTATTTATACATGTCTGTTATATCACCCTGGAACGCTCCTAGCCCAGTGACTTAGCAACTGTGACTTGAGAGATTACAGTATATCCACATTGGATTCATATGGATTACTCCTACATGTTTTTCGCGATGGATATATGATCCAGAAGTGAAAGTTCTGTGTGTGTGTGTGTGCAATCCCCAATTTTCTAAATAGGTGGATATATGCAAAGCAGCTGTTTTCCTGGATTATAGAGAGGGTGATTATGGCCAGACTTTTTCTAGTGGATAATGAAGGAGAGGAAGTCATCATCAGACCCATAGGATATTTCTCGAGACAGATTAGATAGATTTTCTTTATCTATTTCTTTGTATGGATTATTTACTTTGTTTTGTGTTTGACACATGTATTTGATGTGAACCTTTTTTGGGGAAATAATGTTGGGGACTTCTGTTTGGTTGTATACTTTGTGTGCATTGCCTGAAATATGATAATTTTTCATTTCCATGTCACCATATTGTAGCCAACAGGGTTTTCCAGAACCCAAATGTTTCCACAATACAATTGTTTGTTTGTTTGGTTTAACAAAGCCTTGCAGTTACTTCATTGTTAACCTGTTGTTCCGAAATTGATGTTTATAGTCCAAGTATTGTTACTGTTATGTGATACAGTGAGTCATTGTACTGTTTTTATCTAACAGTGGCTGTTTTTCCTCTGTCAATGTAATCCAGTTGGTGCGTCTAACATTGGTTGTTGTCCCTCTGTTGTATAATACTGTGGATGTGCATGACAGTGGATACTTGTCATTGTTTATATATATGTGGGAGATTAAATGTGGGGCGGGGCACTTACACATAGACACACCCTCTGGGTAGAGTTATTAGTACTCGGGTGTCGGTGGTAGAACTTCCCGGATCTCCCAGCCTTCTATGGGAAACATTTCTTTTATGTTAGTGTTGAACTTGCACCCTTTTCTGCCTTGTTCAATACTTGGGGGTTACGAGCCAATATATTAATTCCTATAGAGGGCGTGTTTGGGTTTTAGACCCCATTCATACTGAATACCCCTAGCGAAACTTGTCCTTATTCTAATTTATTATATTTACCACCTCACAAGTGGGCGCTCGTCGCAGAATTTTGAACCCTTACCCCATGCCATGAGTGTGGGCGTTGCCCAGAAAATTTGTACCCATGTCTACCTCTCAAGTTGAGACTTTACAACTAATTGGTGGCTGGTGTTCACAAGTATGGGCTTAGACACAAGTTTTATGAACCTATGGTGTCTTAATCACAAGTATTGTTTGTTGTGTTTCAACTAATGTTCACAGGTGATGTCTTTATTCTAGAAATAGAAACCTGTGTTAATGTTTGTATATGAGAATGGTTAACTCATGTATTTTGTATCCTTTTGGTGGGAGACCTTTTCCTTGTATAGGACCTCATAAAATAAGGTCTCTGGGATGGTTAACCCATATAGGATTATTTCTGGTAGGATGTCAGGAATTCTTGATTGATTTTGTGGGATGTTGATGTTAGATGTTATTGTTACTCTGGGATGTTCTTAATTAGTATATTATGGTAATATGATAAATATATTACTGTACTATATGTCCTCATTTTTGCATAGACCCACATATGAATCCTGGGCTGTTTAACTATGTTGTCATATATTGCCATTTTATTTTGTGCATGCTCTGTTTGTTGGGGTCATGTACTATTGAAACTTACCCAAAGCAACAGAGAAATCCCAAAAAAATTTTTAATGGCTGAGACAGATAGGATATAGCACCCCAAAATTTTTTTTTAAAGAATTCAGTAAAGATATCTTTATTTAAGTGGGACACTACATGCATAAATGAGATTTTAGAACATCAGGGGAAAATAACAATAACCAATTAAGTTGACTTAATGTTAGGGCCAATACTCCACCTGCAATTTTATCCGACATGTATAATGGAAGGAGTATGAATATTGTTTAAATTGCAGTATTCGTAGCCGCCAAGCGGGAAACAGTGGATTTTTATATTCCACCCCATATGCATAACATGTTCGGAAATACTGAGAGTAGATAGATTGACACTGATGATTCCTATAAGGACATAAAGACGCCTATTCAACGCTTTCAGTTTAAGGGTCTGGTATTCATAACAGATCTTTTATTGTCCATGTGTCAGAAATGGCACTGGTCAATTTTATTATTCGGTTGTTGTAACTCTGTAGTGAACAAAGATACATTTACTATGTGAGTGAAAGCAATTGAATTACAGGGCCCCTTTTACAAGCTAGTCCCTCTGGCATTACCAGTGACAGAGAAGCATACGTCGTTGTGTGACTGGCGAACGAAGGATATGGTTTCGACCGTAAATTTACCCTGTTATTTTTTATTGGGATGTCATAGGAAGTTAAGAGCTACCGAAAAAAACCTGCCAGTATCTCGGAAAAATTTTTGATGTCAGAAAACAGGAAATATGGTCCTCATCTGCGACATTCCCAATTTTATTCTCATCAGAGAATTAGTAACAGGCTTGGGCAGCCTTAGCTCCCATTTTGCATGTTGCTTGTACTGACTTGAAAGACTAGGGACAGCTTGCTAGTTGTCACATTATGTTCTTAAAGTCAGGATTTTTCTCCAAAACATCAAACTATTTTGGTGGTCTAGGAGATAGCCCGATTTATACAACTATTAGCTAATGGTTGTTGTTGACGTACCTCTCGACAGATGAAGAGTAGGACGCCTTATTCTTATTTTTATTCATAGACCATGCTAGATTGGGCTATAGCAAGGACTATACTTTTCAAGCACTTGGAAGCCATTGGCTGAGAGTTGCTTGACTTTTTACTAGTTTAGTATTTCTTCTAGGGAGTCTAACTAGCAATATATTTCAGTTCAGAAGGAAAAGCTTTCAAACTCTTCCAGTTTCAACAGATTTATTGTTCTCCGTATTGATCGGTTACGAACAGACCTGGAGAGAAACTTAAAGGTGCCCTGATTTTTTTATCTTGAGGAAGTTAACTCAGGAAACACCAGAAAAGAGGGATATATTTATACCTGTGGCTTTCATTGCTTACAAGTAAGGTAACCCATCAGTAAACTGGGAGTGTACCGACAACTCGGTTGTTCGGATGACTATTACAGGGACCACCTACGGCTTTAAATTTATCTATGAACTGAATATAATGTGGATGGTGATACAGCTATGTGCAATGTTATTACATCTACTTAACGGTGCTTGGGTGGAAATTGTCTACAACATATTTGGAGGCAGATGACGATCAATCTACGACAATCGACGCAGAATTGCTCGCTATTTTCACCAGGAAAGCAACGTATACGTGTTGGAGGGGAGAGAATAAATGCCGGTAACTCATTCTAGTCAGTATAAAGAGCGGATGGACTTATAAACGAGCCAGGACTTTTCGTAGATTTGGCCTCAAAGCAAATGAACCTACACCTGTGCTAGTTATACTTACCCAGTTCAGTATGCCACTAGGACTGATTTGAAGGAGGAGATCCTGCTGTTAGCATATTTTAAGGATGATATTCTTATTGCTAATGAAACGGTTGTCGAAGCTTTATATCTTCGTTCAAACGTCGAGAAATTGGTTCGATTGCAGTGGAACCAATACCTCATATAGAGATCTCAACGTCCACTCATATTTCAATGGAATGCTGACAACAGTGGAGAGAGTTACACTTCTTCAAGCGAAGCTAGATGAATCTTCAATGTTATGTCCAGTTGTCTTGGCAAGTAGAAACATGAATGTGGCACGGAGAGATTATTCTACAATAGTGATTAAATGTAAAGCATAATTGGAGGACCTGGAAGACCAAATGCATCAGATTAAGAAGGTGGAAGACTGTGGATGAATGTAGCAGCTCTTCCTAGGTGGATAGACCTCTCTAGGGGGGAGACTTGTGACATATATGTCATCATCCCTCAGTCTTTTCCAGCAGACGTTGCTAGGATGCGCTACCTGCAGGCACGGGGCTATTAAAAATTCGACGGGAAAATTAACAAAACGAAATTTCGTTTCGTTTAAAGTTAAATGATTGGCCGCGCCCCGGAAACACAGGCTTAATCGAGACAAAGGCTTGGGAGACAAAGCGGGCTGTTGAATCGCCATGTTTCTCCAATGGTAGCGGGTGACCCATTGTTAATGGGTTAATTATTAACTACGTATTCTCTGCGTTTTAGGCGCTAGAGATGGCGGTGGAATATATTGGCACTAGTCACCATGCTTCGCACTGGATTTATAGTCAACTTGTTTGGATTTAGAGGCAGGAAACTGGGATATCAGCCGCCTCTAATATTCTACAAAGAGTGCTGGTTACTGCTACTCACCCTGAACCTGAATGTCAATGCCTGGATACTTAACGGATTTTAAATATGCTGAAGTGGATTCCCTACCTCTGGGAACTTAAAGACGGTGTTAAGCTTTTCAATGTCTGCAAAGACATGAGGCATGCCTGGCCTAGATGGATACAGAGTATAACCTCTTCTAAAAGTCACCGCCTAATTCCACATTCAACTGTCATATTCCAGAGGCTCATGGATAAGTCTGGAAGTCACCATCATTTACCAGTATGGATTTACCAACTGATTGTGTGAACTCCCAGCTTCCTTTGAATCTTCTCATCCATCATATCCCAGACATGGATAATCAAGCACATTACCAACTCCCGTCAATCAAGTCGTATATTCAGCTGAAGAAAGAATAACCTACATCTTAACCCAGAGAAAGGGGCTGGAATATTCATGCCCCATTCAAGTTAGTTCTGTCAGGAAATTCTAATGGATTATGTGATGTCACTCCTCATCCAAAGAGATACTGAAAGTGTTTGTGCCTGATCCTGATCGAATCAATCACATGGACTCCTGTGTGTCACGCCACTCCAGAATGCTTCAGACTTATTTATACATGTCTGTTATATCACCCTGGAACGCTCCTAGCCCAGTGACTTAGCAACTGTGACTTGAGAGATTACAGTATATCCACATTGGATTCATATGGATTACTCCTACATGTTTTTCGCGATGGATATATGATCCAGAAGTGAAAGTTCTGTGTGTGTGTGTGTGCAATCCCCAATTTTCTAAATAGGTGGATATATGCAAAGCAGCTGTTTTCCTGGATTATAGAGAGGGTGATTATGGCCAGACTTTTTCTAGTGGATAATGAAGGAGAGGAAGTCATCATCAGACCCATAGGATATTTCTCGAGACAGATTAGATAGATTTTCTTTATCTATTTCTTTGTATGGATTATTTACTTTGTTTTGTGTTTGACACATGTATTTGATGTGAACCTTTTTTGGGGAAATAATGTTGGGGACTTCTGTTTGGTTGTATACTTTGTGTGCATTGCCTGAAATATGATAATTTTTCATTTCCATGTCACCATATTGTAGCCAACAGGGTTTTCCAGAACCCAAATGTTTCCACAATACAATTGTTTGTTTGTTTGGTTTAACAAAGCCTTGCAGTTACTTCATTGTTAACCTGTTGTTCCGAAATTGATGTTTATAGTCCAAGTATTGTTACTGTTATGTGATACAGTGAGTCATTGTACTGTTTTTATCTAACAGTGGCTGTTTTTCCTCTGTCAATGTAATCCAGTTGGTGCGTCTAACATTGGTTGTTGTCCCTCTGTTGTATAATACTGTGGATGTGCATGACAGTGGATACTTGTCATTGTTTATATATATGTGGGAGATTAAATGTGGGGCGGGGCACTTACACATAGACACACCCTCTGGGTAGAGTTATTAGTACTCGGGTGTCGGTGGTAGAACTTCCCGGATCTCCCAGCCTTCTATGGGAAACATTTCTTTTATGTTAGTGTTGAACTTGCACCCTTTTCTGCCTTGTTCAATACTTGGGGGTTACGAGCCAATATATTAATTCCTATAGAGGGCGTGTTTGGGTTTTAGACCCCATTCATACTGAATACCCCTAGCGAAACTTGTCCTTATTCTAATTTATTATATTTACCACCTCACACCGACCAATCTGTGTAAATGACAGCATCACTGTCTAACGAATTCTCGAAAATCAACGCTTGTACGTCCGTCTCCACAGCAGCCGGATTTTCTTGTCTGCATTTTTTTTTTGTCTAGTTGGATGCAAACAGAGAAGGACGTACATAAAGCGGTTGGCACTTGTACCCACTTCTCGCCTGGTTCTAAGACCTCAAGTGCACATACCTGTTGAAGAATGTCTTCGGCTTGACCCATCCACGACCGTCTTCTTTTTAACCTGCTGCCCTTCACCTTCCTAATTTCACTAAGCAGTGGATGTTGTGTGTTTGCGTTAATTCTGAGGTAGATACGTGCTCTGCAAATTTGTATTCTGTCTTTAATGGTTGGAAAATCAAGAAGGTCAATCAATCGGTGTCTGTCTCTCTTGCTTTTCTCTCTCTCTCTCTCTCTCTCTCTCTCTCTCTCTCTCTCTCTCTCTCTCTCTCTCTCTCTCTCTCTCTCTCTCTCTCTCTTTCTCAGCCATGTCCTTTTATTTATTCCTGCAATTTTCTTTGAAAATACATGAACTGTTTGCCTGCCTGCCTGCCTGCCTGCCTTCCTGCCTGTCTGTCTGTCTGTCTGTCTGTCTGTCTGTCTGTCTGTCTGTCTGTCTGTATTAGCAGGCAGTGGCAGAAAGAAGACTACAATATGTGGCTGTAAATTAACCTTCTTGTCAAACCACACCTGCCTCTGATGTTCTTACTGAGATGTGTATAAAGTCTACAACACCGAGTCAGTTAACGCGTTGGTGTAACGGTCATGACGCCACGCCGACAATGGCATGAGCACGGTCTAACAAAGGTTCGATATCCAGCCACGCCGTTCATCACGCGAGGGAAAAACTGACCCCCTATTCCTCCAGCTCTCAGGCCTAGAAACATGTTAAGATCTTGACACTTCACATACCTATATCAAGTTTCAGCTACGAATCCTCATAAATTAGGCAGTTAGTCTCGGTTATAACTTCACAGCAAAGGGTTGCCCAATAATGCTCCATTCCTGTGCCAGTGAATATCATCATCATCATCATCATCCTCCTCCTCTTCCTCCTCCTCCTCCTCCTCCTCCTCATCATCATCATCATCATCATCACATCATCATCATCATCATCATCATCATCATCATCATCATCATCATCATCATCATCATCGTCATCGTCGTCGTCGTCGTCGTCGTCGTCGACGTCGCCGCCGCCGCCACCACCACCACCACCCATCCATCATCCATCCATCATCATCATCATCATCATCATCATCATCATAATCATCATCATCATCATCATCATCATCATCATCATAACATCAGCTGTGTTCTTGTCTCGACCATACAACGTGGCCACCCATCCAGGTATTTACTTCTCTGTCCTGGCCTTGTTCTCTCCCCCTCGATCTTGCCAGGTGTCAACAAGTTCTCCAATTTATTTATTCTCATAACACGACCTAAAAATTGTGACTGTCTACGTCTAATTTCTCTAATCAGTTTACGGTGTTCATTTGTTTCTTGTAGGACTTGGTCATTGGTTTTTCTGTCTGTCCATGGTATTCTTTGCATTGTTATCAGAAATCACATGCCACAGCCATCAGACGTTTTTCAGCTTGTCTGCTCATTGTCCACGCTTCACATCCACACAAACGCACAGGTTCTAAGTAGCACCTCTTTTTTTCGCTGCAAATGACATCATTTTATTGGTCACTATGTTTCTCATATTGCAAAAGGCTGCCTTCGCCATGGCGATTCTTGTTCTAATCTTTTCACGGCATCTCCCATCAGATGTTAGTACTGTTCCTAGATAATTATACCGATTCACTTGTTTAAGAATTTATGTGCATATTACATTGTGGTATTTGCTTCTACTTAGTGACGACCATAATCTGTGTCTTTTTACAATTTAATTCTAACCCATGTTGTTCACTGTGTACAACAATCGCATCTGCTAAATGTTGCAGATCCTGCTCATTGTCTGCAATCAATACTGTACCATCCGCATATCTAATGATGTTGATGCTATGTCCCCCAATGATGATTCCTTTCATATCGTCAAAATTTGTGAAAATATTTTCACTGTACAGGGGGAAAAATCTGGAGACATTACACATCCCTGTCACGCCCCTCTCTTAATAGGCTGATATCAGTCACTGACCCTTGTGAAAAGTTGAACAGACAGGAGTCTCGACAAACCAATAGGCCGCACAAGTATACTATGCAGAATGCCGCTGCCAGAATGCCAACATAAAGGTCCGCAACGAAAAATACAGTTCATCGTCGATGGAAGCGGCAGTCACTAGAAAATCAACAGCTACACATTTATAGCATAAGGCAAACTCGGTGTTAGTTCAGCAACCGGCAGCCGCCATTCTCCCGAACATACAGTTCGCGACACAAACAATCGTGAACAGGTGTAAAAACACTCCACACGAAATCTACAACTCACAGTGTCGCTCCACGCACTCAACTCAATAGGAGGCGACGGAAAATGCGTAAGTAATCCGCAACCACAAGATAAAAACTCCAGTGGCCTTAACAGCTCAACCGCCTAACCCCCATGTAGGACAGGAAGTTGTCAAACATTAGTATTTACCTCTAGTGCTCGTTTTCCAGAAACCATTGTGCCTGCATTGGAAAACAGACCTTTCTGCCAAACCTTAAGTGCTGACTATTGTTAATTTCAAAGTGTACACCAGGAAAACAGTATCTCCCCCCACATGGTTTCAGATACCAACTAGCGTCTTTTTACTTTTTATTCCAGATACTGCTGTCGCTGTCCTATTCTTCCTAACTCACCAAGATTTACTATTACTGCTACTACTGCTTCCTTCAGCTTCCTCTACTTCCTTGACTCTTATGACTATTCCTCCGCCTGTTCATTCACCTTCTCTTCTTCCTCTTTCTATTCTTCCCCTCCTTTTCTTCTTCACCCTCCACGCCTTCCTCTTCTTCCCCCTTCTCTTATTAATCTTCTTTAATCTCTTGCCTTCCTCCCTGTCTGCCTCGTAGCTACTCATTTCTTTATTCCTCCTCCTTCCACTCCTCCTATTCTTCTCCTCCCTCTCTCTCTCTCTCTCTCTCTCTCTCTCTCTCTCTCTCTCTCTCTCTCTCTCTCTCTCTCTCTCTCTCTCTCTCTCTCTCTCTCTCTCTCTCTCTCTCTCTCTCTCTCTCTCTCTCTCTCTCTCTCTCTCTCTCTCTCTCTCGCTGCCTACGTGTTTTATTTACTAGCTTCATATTGGGAAGAAACTTGATGGGAGCTCTAGCGTATAATTCACACATGCTGGTAACTATAATTTCAGATATTGATTCAATCCATCATTATTTATCGTCTGAGCCCGCGAAACTTAAATAATGTGCTTCATTTATTTGCAAGCCGACTTTTACCTATCTATCAAGAGGTGCACAATAACGACAAGTAAGAATATAAGCAACAATGAAGCATATTTAAGAAAATAAAACACATTATGTTTATGTACTAATCATAATCATCATCTTAAGTGTTTTGTAGACAGGCAAATTAGGTCATCTTGCGATCTCCAACAGCAAGGTATAACGAAGATAAATAATATAGATGGTATCGCAAAGATATATGGTATATATGGTATCATAAAGTTAAATAGTATCGATGGTGTCATAAAGATAAATGGTATAGATGGTATCAAAGTGATAAATGCTATAGATGGTATCATAAAGATAATTGGTATAGATGATATTACAGAGATGGGTGGTGCAGATGGTATCATAAAGATAAATGGTATAGATGGTATCATGAAGATAAATAGAATAGATGGTATCATGCAGATACATGATATAGATGGTAGTATAGAGATAAATGGTATAGATTCTTCTTTCGTTCGCTTGAAATGTGTCTATAACTGCAATGTTGTCTCTTGTATGAATCTAACAGTCTTTTCCAGCTCACTCAGCGGTCCATAGAGTTTATCTTCCATTGTTGTCTCTCTAGGCCAGAAGATTCGCCTGGATATGTTGTAGTTTGGGCAGTCCCGAGTATGTGCTCTGCTGTCTGCGACGCCAAACCACATGTGCACATGGCTGAGTCACCAATCTTGAATTCTGTATAAATGTGGTTGTGTAATCTATTGTGTAATGGTATAGATGATTGAGAGATAAATGGGGTAGATGGTATCAACGAAATAAATGGTATAGATGGTATCATAAAGATAAATGGTATAAATGGTATAGACGATATTGCAGAGATAAATGGAATGGATGACAGACAGATAAATGGGGTAGATGTATCACATAGATAAATGGTATATATGGTATAACATAGATAATTGGTAGAGATAGTATTACAGAGATACATTGTAGAGATGGTATCACAGAGATACATGTTAGAGATGGTATCACATAGATAAATAGTATACATGGTGTCACAGAGATAAATGATGTAGATAGTACCACAGAAATAAATTGTACAGATGGTATTACAGAGATAAATGGTAGAGATGGTAACACATAGATACATGGCAGAAATGGTATCACAGAGATACATGGTAGAGATGGTAAAGATAGAATCATAGAGATTAAAGGTATAGATGGTATCACATAGATAAATAGTATTAATACTATCACAGAGGTAAATGGTATAAATGGTATAAATGGTATCACAGAGACAAGTGGTATAATTTGCCACAGCGAAGCATATATAAATCGACAGACAATATAAAGATATTGCCTTGGTGCAGCATGACAGAACGTGCAATCAAAACTGAAGACAAAAATTACCGGAGACTTGTTACTCCTAACCTTCACTTGGGAGATGATAATAAACATTTTAAAAATACAAACATCGTTTACATTTTCTCATCACATACTGAATAGTATGTTTCACAGCGCAGAAGCCATATACACTGTCCCACCTACTTTCAAATGCCAAGTCTTGTTTAACTTGAAAAAAGCCAAACTATAATTCAAATCTTAATCTGTATCGGGTTTATAAAACCTAACCGGAAATCAGACATTTTCCCAACCATCGTCATACTCCGACGACAGGTCATCTTAAGATTCAAGGATAAATAAATGTATTGTTGATATTACCAGGACCTTATTCGTCAGTTAGCTATCTTCATACAGATGACACGTCTTTAAAGGAGTCTGAAATATATGCATTTATTGTCAAAATTACGCTCGTCGTAACTGTACGTCGTGAATCTCCATACACAGACTCTATATATTCTAAGAATTCTGTAATATACGCATTTGTAGTCAAATTACGCACGTCTTAATTGGATGTCGTGTACCTCCATACACATACCCTATGTCTTCTAAGAATTCTGTAATATACGCATATGTGGTCAAATTACGCACGTCTTAATTGGTCGTCAATTTATCTTCATACCCAGACTACGTATCTTCTAATGATTGTTTAGTATACGAATTTATTAACATTACACACGTCTTTACTGGCAGCCAGTTATCTTCATACACGGATTACGTAACTGCCAATGATTCTAAAGTATACGCTTTTATTATCAACATTACACATGTCTTTACTGGCAGCCAGTTATCTTAATACACAGATTACGTAACTGCCAATGATTCTAAAGTATACGCTTTTATTATCAACGTTACACACGTCTTTACTGGTAGCCAGTTATCTTCATACAGAGACTACATATCTTCTAAGGGTTCTGTAATATAAACATTTACTCTCACTATTACACACGTCTTACCTGGTTGTTAATTATCTTTACACGCGGACTATGTGCCATCGAAGTATCCGCGATACCCACATTTAGTGTCAATACTACGCAGTTCCTTATTTGGTCGTCAGCTTGACTGAACAGACCACAAAATATTCCAGGCTTTAGTAGGGTGTGTTACAGGAACAAGATGTTTATTTGTCGTGTTCTGTGATCCATAACTGTACATGCTTCCGTTGTATGTCAGCCTGCACTCTTGTGTCCGTATGTGGAAATTCGTGTTCTACAACTCGAGGAGGGGAATCGCAGGTGTTGGGTGTACATGTCGACAGTTGTCATTTTCTGTCAAGCAGTTATTTTTGACACGTGTAACTTTGTCAGGCCTTGACAGCTGTTACTTTAACTCGTTCTAACCCCAGGAGTTGTAATTTCAAGAAATAAACAAATAAAGGAGTTAACGTAATAATATTACACGGCTAAAGGGTGGCCGGTTTGATATCACACACCCAGGACTGAGTGGTCTATACAAATATGGGGCTAGAATCTGTATCGTATACCCAATACACCCAGAGGCATGGGCAGTGTCCTTTTCTTTATTTTAATTGGCATAAGGAGTTAAAGTTACGCTTCCAATAACGTGTAAATGTATCAAGCGACTTTCCGTATCTGCCATGAGCGTATATATAATAGTTTTCCCTAAGCAACCCACTTAAATTTGATATATAATGCATCATGTCTGCTACCATATCAACAACTTTTAAGTCACAACTGTAACATTTCACTACTTCCTATGTGCTGCCATCTATTTTTATTTGGTCCAATATACTTGTTGTTTCTCACTGAATCTCTAAAATATACGCTATGATTGCATATAGGAACTTGCGGTAGAGACCGTGACTGTATCTGCTACATTGTGAACAGCTAGAACATTGGAATACATCGATCATAGATCTACTGTGTGGGGTTATTTCTCAATTACCCTTACCCCGGTCAACCTCATAAGCGCAGTTATAATTAGGGTCCATTCCAGCCTCAGATTAATAACCCTGTGACAAAATCAGCCACGTTTCGGACATAAATTTTAAAGGTATTATAAGTCCATAGAAGGATCTAATGTGCCGAAAAAGAAAGATATTTACGAGTAAAAGACATAATTGGTTAGTTCGGATTCTGCCACTCACCTATGTACACGAGACATCCTTTTCCAACAGAAGATGGCGTTTGAGTTATACTACTGGGTTTGCTTTCTATTGCATCCCAGGCATGACCTCGCATCCAATTTGCTAGACACTTATACTAGCTCGCATCCAGTTTGCTAGACAGTTATCCTAGCTTAACACTTGTGACGGTTTTTTTGGTGTTCGCTCGTTTTGAACTCCTGCGTAGTCCATGCACGTACAACTAATTCTTGTGCACTGGACTGGTTTTTGTGTGTGGATTAGCTTGCCATATTACCAGTGTCCCCCGCCATCAGGCCAACATATTTCGACGTCTGAGGTACTTGTAATTTTCATCATCAAGTCAAGGACTAGAATTCAACATTTTAGTCCAGTTGACTGGTTGATTGATTGATTGATTGATTGATTGATTGATTTAGGAACCGACATCACAGCATTCGGGGCATTCCCATAAGCGCTCCCTCCCCATCCTCAGCAGCCAGCGAAGAGTTCTAACACTAATAGTACCATAGCAATCTGATTATATGTCCGTCTCGCCTTTCCTCTGAGCGTCGATCGTCGGCCAGATCCCCTCGTCACTCCTCGCTGTCTCATTCTTGCCAGACCATGGTGATGCATTTGCTCCTCCGAGGTGTACACATGCTCCCACAAGGCCGCAACCACGTCTGCCTTGTCATGCATCAATACTCCACGTAGTTTTGCAGAGGCAGCCAATCTGTCCGCCTGTTCATTCCCTAGAGCACCGGCATGCCCCGGAGAAAAGATCCAGGCGATGCTTGCCACCCGTGACCTCCGAAGCGAGGCAAGCCACTCTGCACGAAGCTTGCCTGTCCTCACCCTCCTCAGCATGCTTTCTGAGTCAGTTACAATCACGATGTATGTGTGTATCGTATTCTCCATCCAGCGGAAAGCTGCAGTAACCGCCTCCACCTCCATTCTTCTGAAGTTGACTGGTATTGGGGTTGAACCAGCTACATTTAAGAACGAGTGCTCTTATTCATTCTGCCATGCTTACCTTCTTTCTAGCGTTTGACAGCGGAATTGCAGGTACACTAACTATATTTGGATAATGCACATATGATATATAGGGATGCCCGTGACTTGAATAACTCGTCCTCGACGTCTGGTGACCCTCTGTGTTCTTGTCTCCTCACTAAATTAGGAAGGGACGGTTCACCTCATGTTTATTTACACTGTTAAAATGGGAAAAAAATATAATGTTTTCTCGACGTATTTGCTAACTATTTTTCTTCTTCGTGGCTTCCGAGGGGAGCTCGTCACATCGAGTTATGTACCTCAATGGTCGAAATGTCTGACTTCAGCATGCATTTGTTTAAGGTCTGCTTCCTCCAGATAGATTCCACCCAAAGCAACGAGCTCTATCTACCTGTACATGGCTTTATATTTTATTTTCTAACAATTTGCCACGACAATGGCTGTATGACCTACTCTTTGCTATTTCCAATTGCCGTGGGGTTTTTAACACGCGCAACTTGCACAATGAACCTCTAGCTTTTTTCCCTGATCCATGAAGACTAGGTATCCGGATATAGACCGGGATAGACCGAATGGACAATGTGCATTTGGGTCAAGAACCAAATATTAATCAATCAATCAATCAATCAATCAATCAATCAATCAATCAATCAAGTGCCATGCCGGAAAGCATGGGCGGTCATGACTCGCCATTTCACTCGATCACCAGAGTCGTGGATCAGCTCAGTGTTCCAGTCACGTCCATGCCATGTGGCCAAGCCATCCAGATATTTTCCTCTCGGTCTTCCCCTTGGTCTGTTCCCTTCGATCTTTCCAGTTGTCACTAAGTTCTCCAGTCCATTTCTTCTCATAACATGTCCAAAATTTTTTTGACTGTCTACGTCTAATTTCTCTAATCAGTCTACGATTTTCATTTGTCTCCTGTAGTACTTGGTCATTGGTTTTCCTATCTTTCATTGATATTCTTTGCGTTTTCCTCAGAAACCACATTTCTGCAGCCATCAGATGTTTTTCAGCTTGACTGCTCATTGTCCAAGTTTCACATCCATACAAATGAACAGGCTCTATGTACCCGCTCAAATATTAAAGAATTGATGAAATAGTGTTGTTGTAGACATTTGTTTAATTGACATGTTTATGTTGCATTAGCCAGACATGTGGTTAAACGGTCGGCTAGTTGATTCAGAGTAGACACGGAGGACCACAGAATATTATTGGCTTAAAACGTGTTTTGTTACCTGAATGGTTGATAGCAATAGTAATTCACGCATGAATTAATTTGTTACGGGCAAAGCAAATTTATGACACTGTTTACACCCCTGAGGCGAATTAGGCACATGAAGCACATAGACCAAATGACACCCGAGAGGTGATGCTCTCAACAACGGCAGCCTTTACCCTTCAAGACATTTCCAGGTAGTTATGTTTATTTTGTTTAGGCTGCGTCGACCCTTGAGTCCAGGTTCAATGCAACATTTTCGCCTCGATTCAAATGCGGACCACAAGGTTGGAAAGCACGCATGCCATCAACTGCGCTACAGTAACTGCTTGTTGAGCTGATTATCGCAGAAGATGACACCATTCAGTTCCTGACGTTGCTCGTGATATCTTGTCTCATAATCATTATGTGCCATGCCTATGAGCGTGGGTGGTCACATTTCGCCATCTTACACGGTCACCAGAGTCGTGAATCAGCTCTGTGTTCTTGTTTCGACCATGCGCGTAAACGTCGCATATTTGTAGTGATTGAACTATGGTCCACGGGTAGATGCTACATCCGCTACCTTGGATGGAATCCCCCGGGAAGGCTAACCCGGTCAAAAAAACGCCCGCTGAAGCCGGATGTGTCGGCCTAAGGGCGCAAAACCGGGCACAACGCAATTACGCCTGAAAAAAAAAAAAAAAAACACTCCGGATGAACGCAGAAGAAGAAGATGGAATCCGTTTATAGGAAGCAAACCGGAGAAACATGCATGCAGAAGTCGGACTCACTGATCTTTGAGGTACATAACTAGGTAATATTATTATTTTTTGCGCTCGCTGGCTTTTAACACAAGCGTAGACCATACACACTATTTATAGTAGTGATAGACTATATTTGCTTGTGGGTTAGCTTTCCCTATTAACAGTGTCCCTCGCCATCAGGCGAATCCACTCCGACTTCAGAAGTACTTGTAATTAACGTCCCCAAGTCAAGGACGTCATGTCAACATTTTAGTCCAGCTGTCCGGTGTAGGGGCTGAACCGCTAACCTCGGCATCAGCACAGCGGATGTTTAAGAACACGCATTCTTGTGCATTCGGCCATGCGGACCTGCATAACTATGTATGATGCACTCCCCTCGAAAGAGGAATGACGGAGAAGATGAATTACTGTCGCTTATAACAGTGACTGTCAGAATACCAGTGCTCGGTCGCATGTGACAGTGACTGTCAGAATACCAGTGTTCGGTCGCATATGACAGTGACTGTCAGAATACCAGTGTTCGGTCGCGTATGGCAGTGTATGTCAGAATACCAGTGCTGGGTCGCGTATGACAGTGACTATCAGAATACCGGTGCTAGAGTTTTACAAAGTTCAATAGTATAACTATATCCACCACCCTATGCCTAGGATATCATTTACAGCTGCTGACAGGAATACAGATAGACGTGTTGCATAACAATTACCAAGAAACTAAACCACACGAAGACACTCGTTTAAAGACAATGAAGACAGACGCAAGAGAAGGTCGTCTTTAAGACCTGCAAGCTATCGATTTAAGAAATTGGTCTTCGTCTCCTTTTTCGTTCTCTGTTCTTCTTTACCTTGCACTTCTACCTCTTTTCCATCGCTTGAGATAGACTGTCTATATATCTGCGATGTTGTTTAAGGCATAAATGTCACTGTTTTGTCACTCAGCTCCAAGGCTTCTGGTACCTGATACTGTTCAGTACTTAATCACCAACAGTTAGTAAAAACATTTGCTGCGTCTTTTCATAACTCTAAACATAGATAGCTATATCAATATGCATAAGTTTGTCAATATTTATAGCTCTTTCAACATATATAACTGTCATAATAGATAACTATGTCAACATAATAACTTTGCCAACATACATAACGCTATCAACATTCATACCTCTGTGAACATGCAGATCTTTATCAACATCCATACTTCTGTCAGCATATACATATATATTTGTCAACACGGATGCAGATTTTCAACCATTCAGCTGACCTCCCGCCCAGACTTGCAACACCTGCACGACAGGATCTACACAAGATCTAACCAGGGCTGGTAGGGCATAGAACTGCATTATGTTACCACTGGTGAACATGGTCATAAGTGGCGTGGTGGTTATGATGATAGTAATGTTAACAATGATGATGAAAACGAGAACACCATGATGATGATAATGTTAACATTTATGCTGAAAACGAGAACACCATGATGACAATGAAGAAAATTGTATAACTAGAGCAAGGAAATTTAGGTTCTTAAAATCATGCAGATATGCAGGCATTTAAGACTTGAAAAAGAGGCAATATAGCCCAGTGTTTCCCAACTTGGGGTTCACGCCCCACAGGGGGGCAATTCGATTGTTAAGGGGGGATATTCGAAAATGGACACGTCCAGAGTTTAAGTTAACCGTATGGCGACTCTCAGTCGCTACTCGTGCTGGGTAAACGTCCAGTATAAGTAACTTCTGTCCGCCATTCAAGTTTCTTTAGTGAACATTTCAATTTTTGAATATTAAAAATTATATACATGTTTGGGGGGGGGGGGGGCAATAAGAATTTCAGAAAGGCTTAGGTGGGCATAGCTCAAAACAGGTTGGGAAACACTGATATATCCGAAACATACGGCAGTGAATCTTGGACAATTAGTAAACAGGCGAAAAATTCCCTGGAAGCCTTGGAGATGTGGTTTTATAGAAGAATGTTGAAAATTAAATGGACAGCCGAAGTGAGCAATCTGGACATTTTAAGGGACGCTAAGTTGCAAAGACAACATATCACAAACATCAGAAAGAGGCAAACATCAGAAAGAGGCAGACATCGTTTTCTGGCCATGTTATGAGAAGACAAAATTGGAACATGGTGTAACAACCGGAAATATTTGCGGAAAGAGAGATACAGGAAGAAGGTTCTTGACAGTCTTGTGTCGTAGCACGGAAGGGAGTCAACACACGAAATGTTCCACGCAATTTCTGCATGATCGCCCACGACAGTCGGCAAGGCACTTGATGATTATGATGCTAACCGAAAGGGTGTCCCGTCGCAGAAAGCTTCTGTTGGTATTTAAAGTGCTAGGACCACCATATTTTATAGGTTTGAGTGCACGGAGGGATAATTGGCAACTTTTTCTCTCCCGTAGCGAATGACGAAAGCTAACACCAAACCCTCGGTACAGAGCTAATCACATTGTCAGCTCAGAGTCATAACCGTTACGCTATCGCACCCGCTAACCATGCCCCGTAGCAAGATTCTGATGTGGGTGTGCGAAGTGTTCGAACCATCACATTTTAATGGTCTGAGTGCCAGAAAGAATGGGTGTTCAGACTGTCCTCCCTATAGCGAACACCAACGAGTGGAATCGAACCCTCGACTGACAGCGCTTATGCCGTTGTCCGTTACACTACACCAACATGCTCGCTAAAATATGACCTAAAATGTCAAAACACGTTTATAAATTGTCAGCTATGACCTTAAATTCTAATCATGATGATGGTAACAATATATAAAGTCCAAAACATGATCATAACATTTCAGGTATGACCTTGAAATAAAATAATAAAATTAATAATAATAATTATGATGACGACGACGGCGACGGTAGCGGCGGCGACGGGGGCGGGTGCGGCGGCGGCGGCGACGACGACGATGACGCGAAAAAGTGGACCTGAACAACCCGACAGCTTAATTCTCAAATATCAACATGTAGCCTAAAAAATAAGAATTATCCTAGAATTATGTACAGTACTTTAGATTAAAACTAAATTGTGCAGACTTCTGAATTCAAAACAACATCCTCTTGACTCGATTAATTTTAATATCCTGTTAACGCTGTAATACATAATCAAAAAAATATTAAACACAATAGACTCTTCACTCGATTCATTTTAATATCCTTTTAAAGCTGTCATTCACAATCAGATTAACTCACAAATATTAAATATTAACAGGAAACATGCAACAGCTTGTGTTTATAACAACATACTCAGCGGGATATGTGACCGACAGTGGGGTTATTGTGTAACCTCCCTGGAGTACTCAACCCGCCCCATGTGTTGTAAATGATATGTTCCACGTGTTGTAAATGATATTTTCTACATGGTGCATATTATATGTCCCATGTGTTGTAAATGATATGTTCTAAATGATGCAAATGATATGTTCCATGTGTTGTAAATGATATGTTCTAAATGATGAAAATGATATGTTCTACATGATGCAAATGTTATGTCCCATGTGTTGTAAATTATATATTTCACGTATTGTAAATGATATGTCCTATGTGATGCAAATGATATGTCCCACGTGTTGTAAATGATATGTCCCACATGTTGTAAATGTTATGTCATACCTGATGCAAATGATACGTCCCATGTCTTGTAAATGTTATGTCCTATGTGATGTAAATGATATGTCCCATGTTTTGAATCCACGTCTTGTAAATATGTCATGTGTGATGTAAATGATATGTCACGTGTTTTGTAAATTATATGCTCCATTTTTTGTAAATATGTCACACGTGATGTAAGTGATATGTTCCATGAGTAGTAAATGACATATCCCATTTGTTATAAATGATATGCCTGCTGTGTTGTAGATGGTATTTACATGTGTTGTAAATGATATTATCTATATATTGTAAACGATATGTCCCATGAGTTGTAAATACTGTCACACATGTTGCAATTATGCATATGTGTCGTAAATAATATTCCCAATGTGTTGAAAAAATCTAACCCATGTGTTGTAAATAACATATCCCAACTGTTGTACAATACATGTCCTATGTGTTGTAAATGGGTATTCGAGACAAAAGTGCGATACACACATTCGCTGTACATTATAAGCATGTAAAATATTTATACCACATGAAGAAATTGGTTCTTCATCATCTCCATCATCTTTTTCATCTTCATCTTCTTCTTCATTCTACATCTTCGTCTACATCTTCTTCTTCATCATCTTATTAATCATCATCATCATCACCATCTTCATCACCATCTTCATCACCATCTTCATCACCATCATCATCATCATCGTCATCGTCGTCGTCAACATCTCCATCATCATCACCATCAATCATCATCATCACCATCATCACCACCATCATCATCACTATCATCATCATCATCATCATCACCACCACCACCACCCCCACCACCTCCACCACCACCACCACCACCACCACCACCACCACCACCACCACCACCACCACCATCATCGTCACCATCATCGTCACCACCACCATCATCATTGTGACATGTTTGATTGAGTTGCCAGAGGACCTAGTTAGTAGTGTTCTCTGGAGATATATCTTGAATAATAAATAACAAGATAAAGGATATGATTTTGCCCGTTTTGTCTAGAGGTCACTCAAATGAGCTAATCATTCCCGCAATAGCCTGTTTTGGAGAACATTTTTCTTTGGCTCAAACCCCCACTGTGAGACCACTATGTATCCACACAGAAATTTATATAAGAAGTAACTAGTTCACCCAAGGCCAGAGAAGATCTGAACCATTAGCGCCTGTACAACTGAGGATCCCTCTCACTCAACATAATGTTGCCAGTGTGCTGTTCGTCCGTCACATGGATCTTCTCATATATATATTTTGTCATTTTGTGACCTATATCAGTTCAATTAGTCTTTAGGACTTTAGGACTCATTTATTTGTAGACACACAAACTTCAACAATAACAGTACATTACATCTGTTGGACAAGACATCTACATGACAGTTTCCTGCCAAAAGTGGGACATACATTCACAAGGAATTGTTTACACCACAATTGTACAAGATAGACATCATGTGATACTTGACAACATCTATACAGGACTTTTCACAATATGTATAACCAACCACAGTACCTAAGACAGTCACCAGAGACAAAACTTGACAGCAACTGTACAAGACATTCTCTTGAGACATGTACTTAGACCACTGATCCATTAAACACATAATTTATTGAGTTGATGGTGAGTTCAGTGATGATCATTGTTCCATCTCCTGTCATGTCAACACTTCAATAATTACATTGAAAATGCATAAAATATGTCACACATGAAGGTTGATAAACAAGATACAACACCTCCTCATTACTCCACCAGCCAATAATAAATTCTTCTCTTCCTCCTCTCCAATATCTAACTACACCATCCCGTTACAGTATCGGTAACTATCATCATTTCCTGTCTCTTGGGAATTTAGGAAATCCTATCCATGGGCAACTCAAGGAAGAAACTACTGTTCTGGGTCTGTTGAATCCTTTTATCATCAGCATGGATGTTGGACTAGCTCCAGTTAGCAGCTTCCCCAGAATAAGCTTCATGGCAGATTCATTCCTCTTGAAGACAAGATTTGGTATGATGATATGGTACTGCATCTCACGGTTGATCAGGCTGTCAGTGAAGGCTGTCACTGGGTACTTCAATAATGACATACAGAATGTCCCATACATTGCAGCTACTCACTTAGCCAGATCAACTTCCCTACTGTTCATCACATTCTTCAAGAATCACTGTGTGAGCATCAGGCTGGATATTTTCTAAGTTTTGTCTTAGATAAACAAACACTCCAAGTTACCCCACAGTTTTCTATGAATGTAATTCATACTACTAGACTTGCTGTTAGTCTCAGTTTGACATTGGACTGACTCAAAGATCATTGTCCAGTTCACCACATTGGTAGTGCTTCAGATTGTGTTTTGCTCCCATTTGTGCATTCAGCTGTTAGAGAGCTGAGAGAGAAACTCTTCTTGAGATTCCTACATTTTGATAGGGAGTCACATCTGGATCTAGGACTTCTGGTTAGAGGTCCCAGATGATATATGGAAGCCTCTCCTCCATCCTCCTGTTCTCTGTCAATACAAAATGGCACAACATCTCTTTACATTTGTTAAAAGATGATGTTATCATACATTAACATACACAGATGGAGATGGGGAAGGTTAAGGTTGATGATGTAGTGAATTTCACTGTGATGCGCTGTGGCAATCACAAGACCATATGCTGAGACAGGGTAGCTTAACACAATTACAAGCATTCATGTGGTCTAAGTTCCACCATGTTTGAACCACAGTAGACCTGGGGACAGGGAGGACCAGACACAGTACAGCAATCATTGTGACATAGCAACATGGGACAGGCATTGTGAAGGGAAATGGAAAATAGGCATTTACAACTGCAATATGCATTATGTATTAACTAATGGCATTTACCCAATTAGCAGACCAGACATCCATTCCTATGGCTGTCATGTTGGTGCATGAATGTCCTATTCCATATACACTCACTCAGCAATGCCAGACCTCACCCCCTCTCTCAGACAGACCTGACTCACAGGTACATCATCTTTATCATCATCATGTGCTCTTTCCCCACTGAGTAATTTTCATGTCTACTACAGTAGGTAACAGAAGCTCAATTGCATAACAACTGTTCACATATGCACCAAAGCACATATGGGAAAAACATGTTTAGTCCTTGTAAATTTGCATGAGCCATACATTATATTCAGCCAACTAAGACACAGGTTCACACACTTATGGTTCTCTTAGGAACTAGTTTATATGAACCAACCAACAGTAGAGGTAACAGTGTAATGCTGCAGAGAGAAATGGTATTCTCTTGAGCTTAATTTTGCCACCAGGTATCACATGAACTTAGCAATTCTGGCGTGCCATCACCGTCCTGTTTACATATGGATATTGAAGCATCTTTCCTTCCACTAGATGTGAGAGGCTATTTATTAAATCACCAACTCACTCACTCCATCATTCTCAGCGTTTTACAAAGGAACGTGTACATGTGTCATCACTCATTCCAATCCAAACTGCCATATGTTAACTCGCGAGAGCAAAGGTACAGTTGATTTAAGAATAAGTCATCCTAGGCATGAAGAATGCACAAGGGGTTTGGGTTTGCGAATCTGCATGAGTGTGCCATACATTCATCAAGCATACGCAACCAGTCACAACAAGGGATTGATATGCACTTGGAGTATACAGCGTGAAAGACGTGTCAAGGTTGAAGATGCAGTGTTCAGAATTCTGGCGCACAGAAGTTAGGTTTTCCACTTTCACATTTTATTCATAAAATACTCATACATTCTTCTCATTCGTTTACCAGGCACAACTACAACATTAAAGTATGTTTTAAAGTGGTACCTGCTGTCCAGAGAACAATATATTATTGAATCTTTAAGGGCATTGTTGGGTCATCACATCACACTAGCGACCGCTCCTGGTGAAATTCCCGCTCCTACTAATTAGATTTTAAAATATGGCCCAGGAATAGCGTGGGCTCATTACCTATTAGCCAATCAAAAGACAAGTGCATACCGCCGCCTCCCCCAACTCGTTCTAGAACATACGATCTAATAATAGCCCTTCTATTTGGGATGGTCCCCGTTAAGACTTAAAGTATCTTTATGAAATGTGTCGGACTGAGAATGGGGAATTCTGTTCCATCATGCTACAATCATCATCATCATCATCATCATCATCATCATCATCATCATCATCATCATCATCATCATCATCACCACCACCATCATTACCATTATCGCCGCCACCACCACCACCACCACCACCACCACCACCACCACCACCACCACCACTACCACCACCATCATCATCATCATCACCACCATCATTACCATCATCGCCACCACCACCACCACCACCACCACCACCATCACCACCACCACCACCACCATCATCATCATCATCATCATCATCATCATCATCATCTTCATCCAGTGGTCTATCCTGTGCAGAACTTCACTCCCATATCAGGCTTTCCAAATCACCCTCTGTCATAAACCAGATGTCCCGGCCCGGTTGCTGTTATGTGTATATTATCTGTCACATCTTTATATTTTGGTCTTCCTCTTCTCCAACCTCCAGGTTAATTTTGCAGCTAAAATTTTCCACAGGCTGAGGTAGTCAGCCCCACGCCAACCCTCATTAGTCGTCTCTTTCGACATGCTTGATAGCTTGCAGTGTTCCTATTCTTTGTTTCTCTTATAGGCCCCGGTAATACACAGTCGGCTCCCTGTATATGAAGTGTTAATTTGTGTTATTGTCGTGCATTGTCATGACACAACAACGGTGAGACAAACGGTGGTCTTTGAAAATATAATGAGAAGAAAGGCATCGGGGAATATCGTGGCGACTGGACACATAAGCAGTAGAAGAGGCTGAGGCAGACCGAGAGAAATGATGCTGGATGGTCTCCGACGATGGCATTGAAGGATGCCATCAATAGAATAGATCCAGAACACTCAGGATTCTGTATGTGGACAAACATAAGCGCCTACGCCATTTTTCAAGGTACAAGATGATGATTGTTATTAAGAGTTAGAACATGAAGTAATTGCATCATCATAAACAATAAGTGCACAAAGAAAAGTCCATACAGTCGTATTATAATAGTAACAATCTGGAGTGAAGAATAATAACAACAAATACATGTTTGAATATGTTAACATTTGGTTAAGCATAATAAGAACAATCTTAAAAAAAAAAAAAAGCGAGCAGCGAAATGTTCAAGAGACAAGGTAGCGAAGAAATAAATTGCTCCATTAAAGCACATGCTATAATTTTATGATTGTAAAGATAAGGTCTTAGGTACAAAGGTCATAGTTAAATGATACAAAAAGTAATGACAATAACAAAGAAAAAAAAATGTCTTCCCAAATCTACTCCTAAATAAATGGAATTAATGTTAAGCACACGAATGTGCTCAATTATTTGATACTTTGATAACAGCAGATGGAAGATCTATTAACGAAGTTAAATGCTGAATAGCCGACGCTAAAGACTGTATTTGAGAGGACCGAAGAACAAATAGTCAGGGCAATGTATCTTTGTCATTCAAAGTGGGGAAGAGTACAGACGTGAAAACGTGACCATCAGTAGATTATTGAAGAATCGTGTGGAAGCTGCAGAGGTGTCGTTCTTTGGAGCGGTAATGCAAACTCCATACATTAAAAAGTATAGTAAAGATATCTTGAAACAAGTTAACTCACAGAGAGAGCTGGCTATTCGCACCACAAGAAGATAATCCACACTCTTTTGGCACATTATAAGAATGGGAAAGTTGGAGTACGTCACGACCATGGGAAAACTGGAAGGTAAAACAGGTATCAGGGGAACGGGAGAAGAGAGAAGATGCTGAACAGTTTAGCATCATATGACGGAGGAAAATCTACAATGATTGTCAGTACCTGAGACAGAAGGCTGTGGACAGACATGACAATCACAAGGCACGGACTATAAGATGGTTAAAAAATAACAGATTGTCTCAAGGCAAACGTTTCCCTCGAGGATTCATCGAGTGCTAATTGCTCTAAAAATGTGAGCTAATCCGAATATGCCGCATAGCTCTGAAACATGGTCTTGAACTATAACCTTTAACCTTTATAGAATAATCTGAATAGCAACTTATTGCTGGTTGTTTCTGATTCATTGTCACACCTGGCATTAGTAAGCTAGCATTTAGTGAATATTCACTTAAAACATTCATGCAATTATGTTAAATTTAGTGATGTGAATTTGGTTGTTCAAACGATCATTGTTGATCACAGAAACACCCATTTGAGACGCAGTTATTAAAATATTGCACATCATGACTAGAAAGTTTTCAGTTCGAAATACTCGTAGTATGATAGTGAAATTATAGATCGATCTATCCAGCCGTCTTTTCATCCTACTTATCGATTCATCCGTGTATCTATCTATCCAGCCATCCATCCACTCAGCCATCCATATACCTACCTACGTTCCCAAATGCTACCCCATTTATGTGTGCTCGTGTATAATGTGTTCTAGGCGCATCAGTCGACTCGTCGCGCTACAAGGAACAGGACGTCTAATCGGAAGCCTGCCGCGTGGGAGAAAATGGCACGTGGCAAGGGTAACTCCAGAAGAACCCGAATTTCACCATGAACAGCATGGAAGCCGCCAACACCATCAAGAAGATGCAAGATGAGAATTTTCTCGCGAGCTGCAACAAAACGCCAGAAACTGAAACAACCTCAAAGGAAGCTACCACTTCTACACCAGATGAAGCCGCTCCCGTCGCGCAATCGACGCCAGAGACTATAACTTCAAATGAAGCCTGCAGCAGCCGTGATGTTTTCAAAAGTACCAAGATGAAGCATCCCAGTCTACCAAAGACCTCCACATCGGAGGAAACTACAACAACAGAGGACTTCACCGGCACATTACTGCTAAAACAGACAAGAGTGGGAGAAGCCAACCTATCGGCGCTACCAACAGACAAGATAATCAGTTTGTTGGAAATCGAGCTGGAAAGAAACAGCATCTGCCAGCTACGCAAGACACCTTATGAAGTAGTGGTCTCCATCAACAAAAATCCAAAGACCACAGCACTTATGCAGAAGATTGTATAAGAAGAGAAGGCCGACATCAAGCTTCACCACGGCATCACTACCGACACCGCATTATGAAACGATGGGTAATTAAACGAATCAAGACCCATCTCACCAACGACCAGATCAGAGAGATGCTGACGAGGGAGAACAAGAAACTCAAGATCACCAGCACTGAGAGGATCATCGGCAAGAATAACATCCCCTCCACAGTCGTCATCGTAACATCGGAGGACCGAGTGACCCATCAATTCATCAGATGGGACAAGAGAGACCACGTTCCAGATCACTACATACCGAGAGTGCTACAGTGCTCTAAATGCCAGAAATGTTGGCACACCTGTGCCACCTGCAAGAGTGAGGTGGGGGTATGTAGATACTGCTCTGGACCCTATCCAGTGCCAGTGCCAGCAAGCAAAGACCGACAGGGACTTCAGGAGGCCTAACCCTAACAGAAAGTGCGCCAACTGCCTCGGCAACCACGGCGCCAGGTACCTTGGCTGCCCCTGCCACCAAGAAAGCAAGGAAGCCATGAAGTTCGCCATCAAATCCAACCTACCATATAAAGAGGCTAGGAGGCAGTACGAGGCTACCAATTGACTCGCAAAAAAGCGACAAAACCCAACTGGAAGGCCTACTGAAGGACCTGAGAAAAAAGTTCAAAAGCATGGAGGAAGACAAAGACAAGACGCAAGAGACATAGATAACAGCCGTTCGGCGCATCTAGGACGAAACGAAGCAAGTCCAGCAGAAGATCGAGCAGGATGTCGCTCGAATGGCTGCTATAAAGGCTGAGACAGAAGAAATGATTTCAAAAATTCAAAAATCGAAAGAAAGGACAGAAGAAACTCTCCAACAGATAATTGAACTTCTCAAGACCGGAACATCTGAACCAGAAGATGCAAAACTCCAGACAGAAGAAGAAGCAACAGATGAAGAAGTAGAATTGGATGAAAACGACTACCCAACTGAAGCCGCATGGGCTAAGACTCCGCATCACTCTCCACCAAGAAAGAACTACCAAACCTCCCACGACACACGAAATCAAACAAGACCGAGAAGATTCGAAGATAGACCAAGACGGGGAAATAAGTGGAACACCAGGAGAGATGACAACTGATGCTTGTTTGCTTGTGTTCGTTGGCTTGAGTTCAAACGAGAAGTCCTGTATGTCGGATGAAGGCATCCTGTTGTCCAACATCAGTGTGATGTCATACAGGACCTGAGTTTTGCGTGAGTATCCGTTGTCTCATGTCTGGCTCATTGGTGTGCAGACTGGTGTTTCGTCTCCGTACGGGCAGACACTCTCCGACTTCGGAGGAAACGACAACTGGTAAAGCTCCCTGAAGGAAACAGCACAATATATCGGGGTGGGTACACAATTACCCCAGGCCTCAACAAGTGCGCGACTCTGGCCAGACATGAAAAACCTAACAAGAAAGGAATGAACACAATCAACCCATCAGAAGCCGGGAAGCTGACAACAAGTAGCCCAATGTTCGAAAGACAAACTACAAGCTACACCATAAATACGCAAATTATAGCCAAGTCGAAAACTCAAAGGCTGAAAGGGGTGTTCGTACCAACAATTTGATTGGATTGGAATGTGTTATATTCATCCTACACCAAGCAGTTGACATTATTTTACTGGGTTAGTTAGTTAGTTAGTCATTCCTCTTGAGCCCACTCAGAAAGCATGCTGAGTAGGGTGAGGTGACAGGCAAGATCGTGCAGAGTGGTTTGCTTCGCTCAGAGGAAAGGCGAGACGGACATATAATCAGATTGTTACTGGTACTATTAGTGTTAGAACTCTTCGCTGGCTGCTGAGGATGGGGGACAGAGCGCTTATGGGAATGCCCGAATGCTGTGATGTCGTTCCTAAATCAATCAATCAATCAATCAATCAATCCTCTTGAGCCCAAAACGGCGCATAGGGCCGAAGTCATGGCTCTCCATGTCTGGCGGTTCGCTGCTACTTGTTGTAGATCTTGGATGTTTGTTTGGCCGTTGAATGAGCCCCCTTTGATGATGGTTCTACGCAGGGTCTCTCTTGGTCTTCCCCGTTTTCTTTTCCCTACCGGTGTCCATATGAGGGCTTGGTAGGGGAGTCTTGTCTTGTCCATTCTGAGTAAATGGCCGATGTAGTTCCAGCGGCGTTTTCTTATAAAATTGGATACAATATCTTGCTTATTCTCTTGTCTTATTTGCGTTGCGTATTGGTTCTAAAATCTGTCCAGTGGAGGTTAAGAATTCTTCTAAGACATTTGTTCTCAAAATTGTCTAATTTTTTCTTCTTATTTTACTGGGTGCCCCATTGCAAAATGTTGCCTGTCCTTTGCAGGACGTTTTCAGTAGTTTGCCATTACTTTGTGAACGAGAAGTCAATACATAACACATACTTCACAACTCCTTCTGTTAGAGCCTGCAGTGAGACTAACCCCAGTTAGATGAATTTATACCACTCCGTTGAGTCACGATGTACCGGATGTGAAAAAATCGCCTTCTCGACGTCCGGGTGGCTGTCGGGTGGGCATATACAGCGTCAGATTTGTAGGATAGTTGCAAACAGCGCGAACATATGTTTTAAAATGGACACAGGGTGTGGAGCCATCACTTGTGTGAGCCTACTCTGAAGAATGTGTAAACAAGATAAAGAGACAAAAAGGATGTACAAACAAGATAAAGAGGCAAAAAATAAAATAAAAAGACAATGTGTAAACAAGATAAAGAGACAAAATAACAACAACAACAATGTGTATACGAGATAAAGACATAGAAACATTGGTAGAGAGCGTGGAACAATGTCTGACGGTCAGAAGCTACAGTTGTTAGTCCACTATCACAGTTTTATTTTGACTCTTTATGTCCCATTGCGTTATTATTTTAGTTCCTTCATTACCACATTTGTAGCTATTTCAAGTAGCATCAGCTTAGGATTAGGATCATCATCAATCATCATCATCAATCTTCATTATCAATCATCAACATCATCAATCATCATCAATCATCATCAATCATCATCAATCATCATCATCATCATCATCATCATCATCATCATCATCATCATCATCATCATCATCATCATCATCATCATCATCATCATCATCATCATTATCAATCATCATCATCATCATCATCATCATAATCATCATCAATCATCATCATCATCAATCATCATCATCAATCATCATCATCATCATCATCATCATCATCATCATCATCATCAATCATCATCATCATCATCATCATCATCCCCTACCATACATTTGTTTAGACAAATCAATAATCGGTGGATGTAGTATCAAGCCAGACTTGATAACGTCCACTTCATTTTCTGGTACCCATTTTTGTCTGCGTCAAATGGGAGCCCAGGCCATTAAAAACATTCCTTCTCTGTCGACATATTTTCTTTTTCTCCGTTCATCTTTCGAGAGGAATGTGACACACCCAGTTACGCACCTCAAAGGTCAGTGTGTGCGACTTCGGCAGGCATATGTGTACAGTTCGCTTCCTACAGAGACATTCTACCCAAGGCAACGGGTTCTATCTACTCGTGCACATGCCGATGGGAGATTTGAACATATGTCCACCAAGATGTCAAGCACAAGTTCTAGCCACTGAACCCCGTGGCTCACTACTTGCCAACTTCATATGTGTAAATCAATATACAGTGCTATTCTTGATATGCAATAACAACTATGATGTTGGTTGTTGACATAACTCAAGTGTCGCCTATCGTGATAATGCGTATCTCATTCCGTAGAAAACGTCAGATGCATAATCCAAGCAATCATGGCCGATGATAAAGGTATAGCCTACAGCCTACGATGGGTAGCGTTATAATATTCTGTTGTGATAATTTGGCCATGTCCAGCAGTGTCGCGTGGTCTAGTGTTTACACACCTGCTTCACATGCCAGTGACCCGGGGTTTGGAGTCCGGTCAGGGATATGCACTACTGATGAGCTCAAACGAGAGTGAAACTCGAGTCTAGTGCTTCCGCAATCACGTGGATAGGCCTTAGGTTCATACCACAATACGATCAGCGTTGCCAGCAGTGGGTTGTGCTCAATATTTAAATCTCAAATCCCGAAACAACTAAATAAATCGTTAAAGGTACACTTTGAAAGACTGTTAAAGGGAGAAATTATGCCTGAGACAGGACACTAGATGGCGATGATGAAAGGACAGAAATAAGTATGAGTTTGAGTGTCACTTCAATGTCTTTCTTCATGCTATGCAGTAACAACTCATTCACCTGCAGGTGAGCCGACAGCTACAAGCAAACAGGTATCCACGCGTGTAATTCATTCAGCAGAGCCATTAACCAGAGGAACACATTTAGATTTCTTTACGCTATGCCGCAGCTGACGCGGTGACTTGGGGGTGGTGAACGCGTGTCACAATTCCCTGAAGCACCGTGTCGAGGGTTCGAAATCTGCCGCAGACGATTTGAAAGCAGACCGTCAGCGTTGATTACGATGGTATGAGCATCGGTCGCTTAGAAATCAATGGCAAACCACTGAACGTAAACAATTGTATAGTAAATCATCATCACCATCGTGTGCCGTGCTGATAAGCGTGGGCGGTCATGTTTCGCCATCTCTCACGATCAGCAGAGATCAGCTCTATATTCTTGTCTCGAACATACCGCGCGGCCAAACCATACAGATATTTACTTCTCCAGGTTCCTTTTGTTCTTTCCCCCTAAATCTTGCTAGTTGTCACCAAATTCTCCATTTTATTTCTTCTCATAACGTTTATAATAATTTGTGACTATCAACGTCTCATTTCTCTAATCAGTTTACGGTTTTCATTTGCCTCTAGTAGGACTTGCTCATTTGGTTTTTCTGTTTGTCCCTGGTATTCTTTGCATTTTCCTCAGAAACTATATAATACATTTCTACGATCAGTAGATGTTTTTCAGCTTGTCTGCTCAGTGTCCACATCCATACACAAGAACACGTTCTATGTAGCATTTCAATGCTCTTTTTCTCGTTGCAATTGGCATGGGTTTATTGGTCAGTATATTTCCCATCTTGCAAAAGGCTACCTTCGTCATTGCGATTCTTGTTCTAATCTTTTCAAGGCATCTCTCATCAGATGTTATAACTGTTCCAAGATAATTGTACCCATTCACTTGTTGAAGAGTATTTCCATTTACTTGTATATTACATTGCGGTAATTCATTCTTCCCAGTGATGACCATAAACTAGTAAACCACAAACACCCAAAAATGCTGGTGTGGATTGCGACATCCTGTAAAGCAAGTGCAACTAATTGTTTTTTCCACTCTATGCCAGTTTTTTTTTGTATGTGTACATGATAACATATTTTGAGTGTATGTATGCGTGTGTGTGCGCGCGCAAGATGACACATACATGATACAATATTTGTGTGTAGGCGTTATATCCTGTTGAGCCACTTTATACAGACCTGTCCAGATAACAATGACGTGCTACCCAAAACTGTACAGGTGTGTCATGTAACTGAAGCCATCTGCGGCTTTCAGTAATGGCTTTAGTGTGGAGTCACCCGTGTGGTACGAGGGCATATAAAGGAGGCAACGTCTAGTGACACTGTAAACTATCATGAATGTTGAAAGAGCCGACTTATAACCTGGAGAGAATGGAACGGCAGGGGGTGACCAGATGGTCAGACGGACACATAACCAAACTAGTAACATTAGTACTGGGACTCTACGCTGACTGTTGAAGATGAAGACTGAGCACGTATGAGAATGTCTCAAGTGCTGTAATGTAGGTTCTTGACTCAACTCAATTCACAAGTCGCCTGGCTTGAGAATGGATATCTCATTCCGTAGAAAACTTCAGCTGTATAATCCAAGAAATCACGGCCTATGATAAAGGTACATTTCGAGAGACTATTCAATGGAGAAATTATGCTGAGACAGGGCACTAGATGGTGATAATGAAAGGACAGAAATAAGTATGAGTTAAGTGTCTGTTCAATGTCTTTACCTAGCTCACTCAGCGATCTATAAAGTTACTGATAATTTTTTTTTTTTCGTATTGGACCAGTAACATAGGGGCCTCTTTCGCTAATTTAACACTTCAAAACATTCATTTGTTGGGAATTCCAGGCACTCAAATCTAATCCACATTTGTAAGGATTTACAGACACTGACATCTCATCCACATTTGTAAGGATTTCCAGGCACTAAAATATAATCCTGATTTTCAAGTACTTCCAGGCACTCATATCTAATCCATATTTACAAGGTTTTACAGCAGTGGTTCTCAACCTTTTTTGGCCCGTACCCCCATTCACCATATTTTCAGAACGTCATTCCCCTTTTATCGTATTTCCTACCTAAAAATGTGGCCCGTGCCCCCCTTCACCATATTTTCAGAACGTCATTCCCCCTTTCGTATTTCCTACCTAAAAATCCCGCCCCCCCCCTACACAGTATACGTAATAATGGAAGCTAAATTTAATAGCACATACTAAAACAAGTCTAGACGTCCACATAAAACGTGATTTGTGGGTCTACTTACTTTATAAAATGAAGTTTAGAAGGGTGAGACGTACAGAACCGTAAAGTATGAAGGGAAAAACAATATCAAGTAATCGGTTCTTGTATTAACGCGATCTTGAAATAATCTTAATCTCCCCCCCCCCCCGGAAATCCTAAAAATTCCCCCCTGGGGGGGGGGGGAATTCCCCACCGGTTGAGAACCAATGATTTACAGGCACTAAAGTCTAATCCACATTTGCAAGTATTTCCTGGCACTAAAACATAATCCACATTTATAAGGATTTACAGGCACTAAAATCTAATCCTCATTTGTAAGTTTTCCTTGCACTAAAATCTAATCTACATTTGTAAGGGTTTCCAGGCAATAAAATCGAACCCAGATTTGAAGTATTTCCAGGCACTAAAATCGAATCCACATTTGTAAGGATTTCCAGGCACTAAAAATCTAACCCAGCCACATGTTGTGAGGTGTCTATTTTGTTAAAATAGTTTTTAAGTCTAAGGTTTCATTAACAAAATCATTGGGACATATCTGTCAATGTGTTTAACTTTCCAAATGTGTAACCGGAGACAGGAAATAGGTCGACTAAATCCCATGATTATCAGTCATACTCTCTGGGTGTTAGCGTCGACTACACAGGAAAACTAACCTATGGGTGTTACAGTTGTTATATAAATGCCAGAGGATAGAAACACACATTTCTAAACCATGCTACAAAACGTTAGAGTTACTCGTCTGTGTGTGTGTGTGTGTGCGTGTGTGTGTGCGTGTGCGCGCGCGCGCGCGTGTGTGTACGTGTAGGCGGGTGTGTATGTATGAGTGTACAAGGGGGTGAACATAAAAGGGAAGGTGGAGTAACTGAGAAGATGTGATTCTCTGCTAGTCACACTGGAGAAGGTATGTTGGTCCTATATGTGTCTTTGTATATGTGCATATGATCTCCCCCCCCCTCCTCCCCCCTCTCTCTCTCTCCCTCCCTCCCTCTGTCGCTCTATCTCTGTATTTGTGAATGTGATTATTAACCGAGGAAAATCTCTCTCTGTGTGTCACAGAGAGAGAGAAAGAGAGAGAGAGAGAGAGAGAGAGAGAGAGAGAGAGAGAGAGAGAGAGAGAGAGAAAGAGAGAGAGAATGGGGAAATGGTGGACAGTGAAAAAATAAGTGATATTAAATGAGAAACAGTCGGGGAGAGTCAAGAGTAGGAGAGAGATAACAGAAAAATGGGAGATGTTTGCGAGATATGATGAAAAGAGAGAGAGAGAGAGAGAGAGAGAGAGAGAGAGAGAGAGAGAGAGAGAGAGAGAGAGAAAGAGATAGAGATAGAGAGAAACAAGAGAGGGAGAGGTGAGGGGGAGAGATTGACAGAAAGAAGGGGGAGGGGAATAAAAAAAAGTATGAAGATAACACCAAAATATAATATTACATTAGAAGAGAGCATGCTTAGCCAAGTCAAATACTTCAAATATCTAAATGCAGTCATAAGATGCAAGATGCGTGACAGATATTAATATAACAGCAAAACAGACCAAGCGAATGCGATATTTCAGAAGATGAAAAGTAGCTAGTGTAGTTATAAAATATCAGAAATAAAGTAATGAAATCTTATATCTGCTGTGTGGTGTACTCTAACTTCTGTCTACGGTTTGATTACGAAGTTTCCTCTTGTTGGACTGGTAGTAGATGGTTCCGTCACCCAGCTACTGCGTTAAGTGCGTGGAGCGACACTGTGAGTTGTTAATTTCACGTGGAAAGCTTTTACTCCGTAAGCGGATGTTTGTATTGTGAACTCCATGTTCAGAAAAATGGCGGACAACCGGTTGCTTAACCAGCTTGTTGTCCCTTATGCAGTATTGAGTGTGATACTGATGATTTTCTAGCGACTGCCGCTTCTATCGACGATGAATTGTAAATTTAGTAGTCGACTGTTCTGTTGCCACTCTGGCAGCGGCCTTATGCATGTAGGCCTGTGCGTGCTGTTGGTTGTTACTCATTTTCGCTGTCCAATTAATTTTCAGCATTCTTCTATAAAATCACATCTCCACGGCTTCTAAGATATACAACTATAAGACGGGTAAAAACAATGTTCTTTGGTCACATAATAGAAAAAGAGGCATTGAGAACAATCGTGACCACTGGAAAAATCAGCTGTAAAATAGGAAGAGACAGAGGCAGACATAATAGATGATGAGTGGCATGCAACGGTGGCATGGAGAGGACAGGTAAATGTCATCACTGGAACCGATCCAGAACACCAACGACCGAGTTATGTTGAGATATACCAATGCCTACACCGTCTGTCAGGGCATACGATGACCATAACAGAGTTTTATTTGCAATTTTACTGGTAAAATTGCATGCATTTTACATACATATCATCAGTTACTGTACACGCAAAGTCTTCACCTTTTCTGCTAAGAAACTGAGGTCACCTTACCAGTTCAACGATTGTCAGTTTTATGAACGGACTATGATGATAGCACAATTACTTTCTGGACAATGAATGCTTTGTCTGATACATAAATGCCAGATTGCTTATAAACGAATGTCAGTCGCCAATTGTCAGTCGCCAAGAACAGTCGAGGTCTATACAGCTTCATAAATACACCCACAGTTCAAAATAATGTATTCCCATAGTGAATGTAAGCACAAAAGCCACGAAGAATAGGTTGCACCATGTGTTGCCTGGCATATTTACCTGCATCTCATAAGGTGCATACTTTTAGGTGTTTAAAACCTGCGTTATGCAGACGGAAAGACTTCATTGTCTCTCTGTGATTTTATTTTTATGAAAAGGGTGAGGGGGAAGAGGAATAAAAGTGCTTCACATTCGAATAGCAGCAGTGACTACGTGTGTTATCTATTTCAAACCAAAATATGATTCATGTACTCACGTCATATATTATATAACCCTGCAGTATGCACCTGACGAGATGCGGCAAAAACAAGCCAGGCAATACATTGTGCAAGATACTGTTTATGGCTTCTGTGTTTAAGCTCACAAGTATTAAATCTTCAGGGAAGCAAAGAACAGTAACACTGTAAACTACAATGCAAGCCGTAAGGGGCGACAAAGTCGGGTTGGTATGGGACTGCCTACACATTCCACTGAAAACTTTAGCTGCAAACTCCAAGCAATCATCAACTTGAAAAGAGCAAAAAGAATAAATCTGCCAACCAAGATGAAAGGAGGCTCTCATGACGCGATGTGAAGAAAGCCGCGAGATGTCTGGATCGCTGACTTACTTTTCGCACCTGGGATGATAGAAATATATATGAACTTGGATCACCAGCACGGGTGGTAGAAATGAAGAGGACATGGAATGAGCTGCCGGAGATAGCGGCTTAAGGACTAGGCTCCTATGGCGGATAAAGGGCAGAATAAAATAATGACTACATGAGTTACGTCCTTGTGAGGACTAAATGAGATCATTCCTCGTGAGGATTAAATGAGACCATTCCTTGTGAGGACTAAATGAGATCATGCCTCATGAAAACTAAATGAGACCACTCCTTGTGAGGAATAAATGAGATCATTCCTTGTGAGGACTAAATGAGACCATACCTTGTGAGAACTAAATGAGACCATTCCTTGTGAGGACTAATTGAGACCATTCCTTGTGAGGACTAAATGAGTTCCGTCCTTGTGAGGACTAAATCAGTTCAGTCCTTGTGAGGACTACATGAGTTCAGTCCTTGTGAGGACTACATGAGTTCAGTCCTTGTGAGGACTAAATGAGTTCAGTCCTTGTGAGGACTAAATGAGACCATTCCTTGTGAGGACTAAATGAGACCATTCCTTGTGAGGACTACATGAGTTCAGTCCTTGTGAGGAAAACATGAGTTCAGTCCTTGTGAGGACTAAATGAGACCATTCCTTGTGAGGACTAATTGAGACCATTCCTTGTGAGGACTAAATGAGTTCCGTCCTTGTGAGGACTAAATCAGTTCAGTCCTTGTGAGGACTACATGAGTTCAGTCCTTGTGAGGACTACATGAGTTCAGTCCTTGTGAGGACTAAATGAGTTCAGTCCTTGTGAGGACTAAATGAGACCATTCCTTGTGAGGACTAAATGAGACCATTCCTTGTGAGGACTACATGAGTTCAGTCCTTGTGAGGAAAACATGAGTTCAGTCCTTGTGAGGACTAAATGAGACCATTCCTTGTGAGGACTACATGAGTTCAGTCCTTCTGAGGACTAAATGAGGTCAGTCCTCGTGAGGACATTCCTTGTAGAGAAAGCAACGAACAAATGGGGCTACTGAATCTGGCAGGTCCTCATGAGGACCAACTCACGCAATAAAGAAAATGCCAAGCCTATCCGATGAACACAACAGGAAAAATTATAACCAGTCCTCTCGAAAGAGAGCAAAAATAGAAAGATCAAAACTCACCCCCCCCCCCCCCCAAAAAAAAAAACGGATCTAAATTTTAACCAACGCTAAAGAAGCAGGTTGAACGAGGGTGATTCCCACCCCCTCCCCCTCCTCCCCCCCCCCCATAAATACTGAATTGAACTGACCTAAAGTGAACCTTTATTGGACATGGAGGTTTCCCCCATGTTTAGTGCAAGATGTTTATGTCTCATTATGTCTCAACACATGGGGCGGGTTGAGTACTCCAGAGAGGTTACACAATAACCCCACTGTCGGTCACATATCCCGCTGAGTATCTTGTTATAAACACAAGCTGTTGCATGTTTCCTATTAATATTTAATATTTGTGAGTTAATCTGATTGTGAATGACAGCTTTAAAAGGATATTAAAATGAATCGAGTGAAGAGTCTATTGTGTTTAATATTTTTTTTGATTATGTATTACAGCGTTAACAGGATATTAAAATTAATCGAGTCAAGAGGATGTTGTTTTGAATTCAGAAGTCTGCACAATTTAGTTTTAATCTAAAGTACTGTACATAATTCTAGGATAATTCTGATTTTTTAGGCTACATGTTGATATTTGAGAATTAAGCTGTCGGGTTGTTCAGGTCCACTTTTTCGCGTCATCGTCGTCGTCGTCTTCAATTTCCCATTAATTATTTTCACTGTGTTTATTTCCAAATTATACTGTGATATTTCTGTTGTTGTTGCTCGCTTTGAACTCAAGCGTTGTCCATAAGCGTACTACTACCTCTAGAACACTGGACTGATGTTTGTGTGTATATTACCTTTCTCTACTACCAAGTGTCCTCGCCATCAGGAGAGTCAATTCTGACTTCCGATGTACTTGTAATTTACACCCCCAAGTCAAGGACGAGAAGTCAACATTTTAACCCAACTGACAAGCTACCTCGACATCGGCACACCGGATGTTTGAGAACGAGTGCTCTTATCCATTCGGCCATGCAGGGATATGAAAACCGGAAACTGATGAGAGAAATTAGAGGTCGACAGTCCAGAATTTGTGGACATTGTATCAGGAGAAATTAGAGGTCAATAGTCCAGAATTTGTGGGCATAGTATCAGGAGAAATTAGAGGTCAATAGTCCATAATTTGTGGACATTGTATCAGGAGTAATTTGAGGTCAACAGTCCAGACATTGTGGACATTGTATCAGGAGAAATTAGAGGTCAACAGTCCAGAATTTGTGGACACTCTGTGAGGAGAAATTCACTAGAACAATTGGTGGTAACAGTCGAAACTCATAGGCCAAGAGCAAGGGTAAAGGCAGAGTTAAATAGCTGAACGGCTTGGTTATATAGGATTATCGGTACAAGAGCACAGACCTGATACAAGGCTCTAGTGATCGTATGAGATGGCGAACCTTTACCGCCCACGCCTATAGGCACGGCACGTGATGAATGAATCCATAGCTATTACAAATTTAGTTGCATGTCCTATACAGTGCGTTGTAATCAAGCCCAGCATTATTTGGCTGTTTGAGATTTACTAGACACATTATTACATTCGTTTACCATTGCTTTCTGGGCAACCGACGTTCATACAATGAAAATCAACGCATTGAGGTCTGCTTTCGAATCGTCTGCTTCTGATTTCGAATCGTAGACGTGGTATGTCGGGGAATTGTAAAATATGTTCACGGCCCCTAAGCCACTGTGCTTGTATAGCTATGAAGGTGACAATGAAAACACATGTTTATGAAAGCTACATGCTAAGGTTACTGGATTCCCGCTAGTTACCAGCTCCAAATACTGACTTCCATCTGTGAGAATGACGCCCAACCAGCTACCACTCAGTGCTTTGAAGTAAAGACTCGTTGGCTACACAAATGACCCACACAAACTGAATCACGTCAATCAATGATATATTACAGAAACGCAAACTCAGTAATGTGTCCTTCAAGGATTTACTCCATAAACACAAACTCAATAAATCCATAAACAATATACCACATAATGTAAACTCTACGGATCCCACCAAAGCTTAACTTCAAAATCATAAACTATAAATAAATGCAGTAATCTAGAATTTACAACACAAATGCAAACTAAATGCATTCCATTAAAGGTTTAATTATACCACAATGAGAAACCCAATACAATAATCAATTCTGTACTTACTACACAACCAGAATCTCAACACAGTCATCAAGGGTTTACTTACTACGCAGCCAGGAACTCAATACACTCATCAAGGGTTTACTTACTTCACAACCAACAACCCAAAGCAGTCATCAAAGGTTTACTTACTTCACAACCAACAACCCAAAGCAGTCATCAAGGGTTTACATACTACACAACAAGAAACCCAATACAGTCATCAAGGGTTTACGTACTACACAACCAAAAATTCAATACTTTAACTCTCTTCCTCGCTCAACGCAAATGTGGGCCACAAGCTTTCGTACACATTGGGGTAGATAGTACAACAGTTATAAAGATCAATTTCTCAAACATTCAAGCACGCTGGGGTAAACATTCAAGCACACTGGGGTAGAAGTGCAACAGTTATATAGATCAATTTCTCAAACATTCATGCACACTGGGGTAGATAGTACTACAGTTATATAGATCAATTTCTCAAACCTTCATGCATACTGGAGTAAATAGCACAACAGTTATACAGATCAATTTCTGGAAACTTCTTAGACAATTGGATAGATAGTCGGATAGTTATATAGATCAGATTCTCACATCTTCGTACATACTGGGGTAGATAGTAAAGTAGTTATATAGATCAATTGCACAAGCAATAGAGTAATTTGTAGAATATTTACATAAACCATTTTTCAAACTTTCGTACACATTTGGTAGGTAGTACAATACTTATGTAGATCAACTTCTCAAACCTTGTTCCACAACGAAATAGATAGTAGAATTTTTATCTAGATCAATTTCACAAGCATTCGTCCACAGTGGATAATTATTTTAATGGACGTTCCAAAAGTGATTGTCCACACGCGGATATATAGTAGAATAGTCATAGCTGTGATCTCATTTCCCATATTATTACTGAGCGTGCAATGTAAACTGAAATACTTTGGCTATTTTAAACATCATTGTAGTGTGAAAAGAACAGCGATGGAAGGCAGAGTATGAAAAAGAAACGGGAGTTTGATTTCAGCAAGACCAAATGAACAGAACCCTAGCTCTTAAACTTCCGGTGTGCTGATTCAATCCCTACACCGGTCAGTTGGATTAAAATATTGAATTCTTGTCCTTGACTTGGGGGAGTAAATTACAAGTACTCAAGAACTCAGAGTCGGTTCGCCTGATGGCGAGGGGCACTGGTAATAGGGTAAGCAGGCAAAACTATGTGCAGTGCACTAGAAGTTGTACCAAGTGTATGGACTACGTTTGAGTTCAAAGTGAAGGAACGAAAAAAAAAGAACAGTGAAAGGACACAGTGTATCGCAGACATCTTAGGCATGAAGGTGGACACAGGATATCGTAGACATCTTGGGCATGAAGGTGGACACAGTGTATCGCAGACATCTTGGGCATGAAGGTGGACACAGTGTATCGCAGACATCTTGGGCATGAAGGTGGACACAGTGTATGGCAGACATCTTGGGCATGAAGGTGGACACAGGATATCGTAGACATCTTGGGCATGAAGGTGGAAACAGAGTATGGCAGACATCTTGGGCATGAAGGTGAACACAGGATATTGCAGACATCTTGGGCATAAAGGTGGACACAGGATATCGTAGACATCTTGGGCATGAAAGTGGACACAGTGTATGGCAGACATCTTGGGCATGAAGGTGGACACAGTGTATGGCAGACATCTTGGGCATGAAGGTGGACACAGTGTATGGCAGACATCTTGGGCATGAAGGTGGACACAGGATATCGTAGACATCTTGGGCATGAAGGTGGACACAGGATATCGTAGACATCTTGGGCATGAAGATACACATGAAGGTGGACACAGGATATCGTAGACATCTTGGGCATGAAGGTGGACACAGTGTATCGCAGACATCTTGGGCATGAAGGTGGACACAGGATATCGCAGACATCTTGGGCATGAAGGTGGACACAGGATATTGCAGACATCTTGGGCATGAAGGTGGACACAGGATATTGCAGACATCTTGGGCATGAAGGTGGACACAGGATATAGTAGACATCTTGGGCATGAAGGTGGACACAGGATATCGCAGACATCTTGGGCATGAAGGTGGACACAGGATATCGCAGACATCTTGGGCATGAAAGTGGACACAGGATATCGCAGACATCTTGGGCATGAAGGTGGACACAGGATATTGCAGACATCTTGGGCATGAAGGTGGACACAGGATATCACAGACATCTTGGGCATGAAGGTGGACACAGGATATTGCAGACATCTTGGGCATGAAGGTGGACACAGTGTATGGCAGACATTTTGGGCATGAAGGTGGACAAAGTGTATCGCAGACATCTTGGGCATGAAGGTGGACACAGTATATCGCAGACATCTTGGGCATGAAGGTGGACACAGGATATCGCAGACATCTTGGGCATGAAGGTGGACACAGGATATCATAGACATCTTGGGCATGAAGGTGGATAAAGTGTATCGCAGACATCTTGGGCATGAAGGTAGACACAGTGTATCACAGACATCTTGGGCATGAAGGTGGACAAAGTGTATCGCAGACATCTTGGGCATGAAGGTGGACACAGTGTATCGCAGACATCTTGGGCATGAAGGTGGACACAGGATATTGCAGACATCTTGGGCTTGAAGGTGGACACAGGATATCGTAGACATCTTGGGCATGAAGGTGGACACAGGATATCGCAGACATCTTGGGCATGAAGGTGGACACAGGATATTGCAGACATCTTGGGCATGAAGGTGGACACAGGATATTGCAGACATCTTGGGCATGAATGTGAATGAGGAAGTATACCTGTCAAAGGATAGAGGATATTTTCGAAGCGCCGTGATAAGAGTAACGCCATGATAAGAGTAACGCTCTGCACCTGATCACTTGACAATTTAAAGTAATCAGTAGTGAAAACTAAGACACTGGATTATGATACAACATATAACGATCTCTGCTCTGAGCCGTGGAATGTTTCGAAGTAATTACTATGAATTTGTTCCCAGGCGGACAGTTTCTTAGATCGCAGACTCCACAACTTGACATGATCGTCTTGTGACTTCACCCGGAAAGAAATGAACTCAAATTTGCCGTTCACTTTGATTTCTTTGTCTGGATCTGGCCTCTCGTTGACCGATATCTGGTCGTGAATGTTTATAAATTCAATCGAAACGTTTTTCTCTGGTAACAGCCCAAATAGGTATGCGTCATCAATTGGTATAAACTGTTGAATGCCAAACGAAGCCTCAAAAAGTGGTAGGATACAGTCGCCAGTAAACACAACAAAGTAACCAGAGCAAAACTGTGGCCAAGTGTTCCTACCAGGCAGCAATGTTTCATTAACATACCATTTGATTCGTGGATCACGAGGAATTGGCATATTGTTTTTCACATCGCAAGCTACAGCTGCTTTCTTTGGCGCTAACTTTGGTACAATCTCTGAGACGACCCTGTACATATCAACAAACATATCGTCATCAGCTTTCACGATATAACGTACATTTGCGCAGTGAGAATTCACCCAAGCGAGCATGGTTATTGCTTTGTATGTTAGGTTCTTAAAAGTGTCTGAGAAATTCCCCTGAATGATGTCCGAATACGTGGCGAACTCCGACTCGATCTGGTGCTGTACCATAATGTCGTTTGGCTGCCCAAGAATAAACACAAGTTTTAAGTTGATACCAACGAAAGTTCGATGGCTGGCCCAGCTGTCTCTGATTTTCCTGCGCGAATCTCTGTGATCCACAGCGCTATGTAGATACACCAACACGTCGACGACGCCGTCCTTGCACACATTTGGATTCTCAATAATATAGCCTGGAAACAGCGGATGCTTACCCAAGGCCAGTTTCGATGAGTTTCTAGCTGCTCGATTATCAAACCACTTCCTTGTAGCCTTTCGCTGCTCCAGCTTTATTGTATCCTGAGAGTTATTACCATGACGCTTTCCAGAAAGTTCTCCAAGTGTACCGTTGTCTGTCTGGATCACAAGTATCCGGTTGTTGGTCTGTGCTCTCTGTAAAGTCTGTAACATCCGGACTAGTTCGTTGTCACCGAGAAGGGGTTTATAATATGCATTCTGCCTCACAAACATAATAGTTATGCAAACTAGGCAGACCATGGGCAAGGCAAACCTTTTCCCAAATAATCGCTTCATCTGGAACATAGTGTATTACTGAATCACACACAGTGGCTTCTCATGGAGCATAATGTAGCACTGAACGTGCCCCTGCAGATGAATAGTTACTAGCGTTATTCTCGTTATTTTGAGCACTATTCTGAAAATACACGACTATATTCTAGCCTGTGTTGCATAACAACTGTTTCTGATTAATATCGTGATAAGCAAGGATTTCTGCTGTTTACATCACAACAATAGGCCACATAATTATGTGTCACAACAATCGATGACATAATCCAATGTCTCAACAATAGGTGATTGAACTCTAAGTCGCAACGATCGATGATGAATTTCTATGTCACAACAATAGATGGTAGAATTCTATGTCACAACAACCTATGATTGAATTCTGTGTCGTTGATAGGACGAAACTTGAGTTAGTTTTCAGTTGAGAATATATTCAACCTCAAAGCTGCAGCATCAAACGGAACTTTCTGGAGAATGGCGGGGGATAGCGATCTCTGTTTCGATATACTCCCCATAAATTGTCCTAGGGAAAGAGATAAAAACAACGAATGAAGAACAAGAAACGACTGGATTTTATGATAATTTTATTTCAATGAACGCAGATACAAACGTTGCATTACATAGTGATTATATCAAGCAAGGGCATAACATTGAACAATACCATCTATGCAACCCTTTATCTACGAGGGTAAGTTAATAAGTAAGTCACAAATGGCTGTAGAAAAATAACTAACTATGATAACAACTTGAAACCACTTTATTTTTATACATACATTGTCCCTTTATTTCTGAACATAATTTTCACCAACATTGATGCACTTATCCCATCGTTTTATCAGTCCTCCCAAACCGGCTGCATAAATCTGCTTACTTTGTTTTCACTTACCTGCCATCCCACAAAACAGTGTGACTTACTTATTGACTCGCCCTCGTAGCGTTTTCTATCCCGCTATGCACTGTTTTTACGGGAAATCGCTAGGGGCTAAGTCCCCTGAAAACCCACCTTGGCGGCAGACATTTCGCGAATGATGCCGAAGTTGAATGTGAAGTGAAAACGTGGTTTAGAAAGCAGAGCACGCAGTTCTATGCAGCCGGTGTGGGAAAACTGATAAAACGATGGGATAAGTGCATCACTGTTGGTGGACATTATGTTCAGAAATAAAGGGACAATGTATGCATAAAAATAAACTGGATTCAAGTTGTTATCATAGTTAGTTACTTTTCTACATCCATTTGTGACTTACTTATTAACTTACCCTCTTAGAAACTGTTGTTGTTGTCTTCCAGTTATGCTCTTAGGTGTCATGATGAGGCGTAATTAAAGTTCCCAGGCTTGTGATTTTCTTCTTGGCTCGAGAGCAGCATTGTCTAGGATCAAGTAAATTCTCTACGAGTTTGCTAGACCTGCCATATGTGTAAACTTCTTGTCTACGGTTTGAGTCCTTGGCAAAAGTGACAATAATATACTTTTAAGTAGTACTAACTGATAGTGAAGGGAATGAAGCGAGAAGTCACTATCATTGATTGCCAGAAAGAGAGTGCTGAGATATTATATAGAACCTGTTTGGCTGTATGGATGTGTAATGCGGAATGCACAGACATCATGAAAGCAACAGAGATGTAACTCCTGAGACTAATATTGCAAATACCTTGGATTGCCAGAGTAAATAACAACGATTGCCCGGAAGAAGCTAATGAAACTAGAAAATTGTACACATAGGAAAGAGACAAACAACATTCTTAGGTCATGTAGTGAGAAGAAAGGCATTGAAAAACATCGTGAATTCGAGAGGGATCACAGGAAAAAGAGTCAGAGGCAGACGGAGAAAAATAATGGTGGATGGACTGAGGCAGTGGACTGTAGGAATTTCAGCAGAGTTGATCCAGAACACCAAAGACCGAGATATTTGAGAGAGACGAACGCCTACCCCTGTTGGCATAACACATGATGATGACTCAGAAGCATTTTGGGTTAACTCTATGAATATGAGATTTAGGTGCCTTCTGTACTCTACCATGGGGCACCCTTCATAGTGTAATAGTCTGGCGCGATACATAATGATGATGATGTTACCAATACCAGCATCCCTTGCAGTGCCCTGGGGTACGATGGGAAGCCGCTCTGGAAGTGAGGATAAATAGAGGCGCGTGTCAGTTTCCCGGTCTCTCCAAACCAGACAACCGTGGCCGAAGGAGCGATTATGTAGATCGCTGTAGTATAAAATAGGGAGGCTTTAACCAGCCTTCCCCAGTCACTGGACCAGAGCAGGGAGTCACAAATGCCTCTAGATTTAACCATGACTGGCTTGTGTGGCCCACACACGAGGACCGAGGAAATCCATCAAAATAACTGGCAATTTGTAAGCCCACTCTTGGTGAGTTAAATTTATTTAGATAGCTTAATTAAAGATAGGATAGTGGTGCCTTTGCTAGTCACCAGCTGGGAGCTCCAAACTATAACATCCACAGAGTTGAGGTAGAATTTGGTTTAGTTCGGTTTATAGTTTGAGGAGCTCTTCGGTCCCTGAGTGACAAAAATTAGTATTTAGTTTCACAAGTAAAATGGCGATGATCGGCAGAATGACAACAACATGGGTTCGCCTCAATTAGTAACTGTAAAAGTGCTACTCTGCAGATTGGCAGGGATGTAGTAAGAAAATTAATACCAGGGGTAGTTGTTGAAGATCCAGGACAAAGGATGTTCTCATACGACGGTGTGTATATTTGTAGGTTTTTAGATTTAAGGTAGCAGACAGTGCAGTACGGATTGGAAGTAATCAAATATCGATACTGTACTGTGTTTGGTAGTTCTGTAGAATTTGATATAGCCACGATTCAATACAGTATTAAAAATATGTAGTATCATAGTCCAGAGTAGAGGAAGAGACTGGAGCCATGCATAAAATTGAATGCTTATGAGATGAGGAAAATAACCATAATATAGGTGTAATATTTATAACATGTGTAAAGCAGAGAAGAGTACTTACATGTTATATGTGGCAATGACACAAGTGTACATCTTTTGCCTAGTAACACAGAATAATACACTGAGGTGGTTTGCATTAGACAGTACTGGTTGACATTGGTGTTATAATATCAGATATGGAGCACTGTTGCATAAAATATTAGGTTATGATTAATTATATTTGGGTGGTATTCCTGTATGAAGGTGGTCAGATTAGGTGTGCAGGATATATATAATATAATGCCATTATTATAGTAGCATGGTGAGGTTGAAAATAACAGTAGATTGAATGGCCTGGGGTAACCAGGGCTGTTCCAGGTGGACTGTACAGTCAGTAAGAGGGAGGCAAAGTACATCATTGGGTGGTTATACCAGTCAGGTCTACAATAAGGAACATGAAGTTGAACTGGAAACATGGTACGGATGTGTTTATGATTTAACTTCCCACAACAAAGGGGAAGGCCGGTGTCTTTTTATTATAATGTACTGAGGTATTGAGATGCCTCACATGTAATGGAAAGTAAAGGGTGCCAGGGGATGAGAGACGCCTCCATTATGTTATATTGTGTGTTTGAAGTCAGATGACTTATCAAGACTCAAGAACGCTAAACCTATAGTGATTGCTGGCGTACGAAGGTGTAGAGTGGCACGGTGAAAGTAATAAATATATGGTGCTTGATGACAATTACTGTTATGTTCTCCTAGATAAATGTAGCTATGATAATAATTATTCATGACTGGGGGTAGTGATGCAGGTACCAGGTTGAACACTACACATGATAGGGTGGTTTATGATTATAATAGTGTTCATGGGGATAATGATCTGTGTTGCTCAGGTTGGACACATGTGAACTTAAGAAGAATAGTCTTGAGAATAGTCTTGGAAGAGTTGCTGAATAGGGCACCCATAATGAATCTGGGGTATTATTGAGTGAGCTTTGTCATGGTGAGGGTGACCATGTAGTGATGTCGGCTAAAATGACTGGGATGGTGATTGTGATGGTTTTATGTGGCGTTATAAGTCTGAGTTGTTGGCGGTGACTTATGTTATAGCCTGATTGTTGTAGGTGTTATGTGTAGAACTGTACTTCTGGTATAGTGATGTTGTCTAGTTGTCATCAGTACAATGACACATCTAGTTGGTGATGTCATGTTGAATTGCATATCCTATGTCTGCTTGATTGCTGTTGGTGCATTGGGCTGTATTTATGTCCTGTATGTACATGTTCAAATGGTGTTGTCCTGTTAGAGTCGTGGTACACCGGTGTAACTGAGTTGTGTTCGGTGTTGATTTTGACTAGTTGATGAGTGTTGCTGTGTAACATTGGCATTTATGAGTGGTATTCTCAGCCTGTGGTGTTGGTGATGAGAAGTTGTGTTGTGTCAGAGATCTGTAGGTAATGACCCCCCTGAACTGAGAGTGTTCAAGAAGTAAATATTGAGTTAGATGAGAGGCCAGGAAAGGCTGCGAGCATTGTGACGAGGGATGATCCACCCTCACATTAAGATTGTCCCATGATATGGTGGTGGCTGTTGCATTAATTGTGGGCCCAATCACTCCGAAGGATGCTGTAGAGCGTGTGTGCTCTGTTTATATTTTATGTGGAGTATATCCTATAACCTATCCATGTCATTGTTGTCCAGTTGAAGTATCATGTGGTTGGTGTGAACTTACACAGTCCATGTCTATGTTTGTGCCACAAGGACACTGTTTGCATACACCGTTGCTGTAGTTGTTGTCCTGTGAAGTCCATGTGTTGATGCAAATATTGATTCTTTGATGATTATTAATTAGATGTTGTACCTTGTCATGCATCTTGGTAGTGACCCCTGGCCATGTTTGTGGTTTGTAGAGCAAACTTGAGCCCCGGCTCTGGTTAATGTCGTAGGCCACTCACACTCCCTTTCGTATACCCATTCATATCCCCATTTGTATACCTGTTTATGTCACTATATCTCTGCTGTTAGGGTTATAGTTTTGTTATTCGTTATGTTATGGTTTTTCGCTTTATCTAATCCCAGTCGACTTATGTGATGCGGGTCTCTTGTGTGGGTATTGAGGGTGCCCTTCGACTCAACTGAACATGATTGAGGTCTCACTGTCATTTAGAGACCGCCCCCTGTAGTTAGTACTAGGCAGCAGTTATCTCTAACTGTGGGATTTCAGATTCCCATTTCTGTATGTACCAACTGTCCATGAGTCCTGAGATGATTACAATAGAGAGTCCATACCTGCTGTTACCGTTGTTGTTTACGTTGAGGCTCTGTTGTTGCATGTCCTTGTTGGTTTGTGGAGATGGGTACCTAGTCATGTGCATAGCGGTGTTAGGCAGCAGTGATTACTGTGGGAACATAGGTTCCCATTTCTGTATATGTCAGTTATGTGGCATGTCAGGATGCCTGTTTGTCCCTGAATCATGCAGTTCTGTCAATAAAAACCTAATTTTGTTGTTCTTAATTTGTTTTGTTTAGTCTGTAGTTTGTTGTGTAAACTCATTGATCCTGTTACAGTCCAGCAGTGTAATCTTCTGTCTGGGATGTACAACCGTATATCCCCCGCCCTAAGAACTCCTGGAATCTTCTGTCTAAATTCTACCCCTTTTCTTGTTAACAGAGGAGAATATACACGGTGCTCTTTCTCTATTTCTTCTTATTGTCCTTTTCTTCTCTGGCCCATTGAAAGTCAGTGTTGCGCTTCTTTGTCTTTGAGCACTTAAGTATAGGAAATAACATCTTCCTGTCCTTTATTATTTATTTCTCCTATGACAAGTGGCGAGCCTCGGCCTGGATTGTTTGGCGGCCTTTAGATTATCTTGTTGGTGTCTGTTCCAGTCTTCAATGATTCTTTTAGGTGGTAGTTCCATGTTGTTTTTTTTCCCTTCTTGGGGGTGTGAGAGGTCCCTGGCCAAAGACATTAACTGGGTTCAGGTTTTTTCCCCCAAGTCTCCAAGAAGCACAGCATTGAGAGAAGAGCCTCCAGACCTACACCACATCTCAAGTCGTCGAAATTAAGGTGACCTTATTCATTGTCTAGGGAACCGAAGTTTCCCACCCAGCCGGCGCTCAGTCTGAGTCCGCTGGTATAAATTAAGAGTGCGAACACTCCAACGAAGGTCACCAAACTTTAGCTATAAAGTCTTTTGGAATATGCATATATATTCCTACTGAAACCATCAAGCTTTACTCAGAAAGCTACAGAGGTGGTTGACGACTCCATGAGAGCAGAATGCTCCCACATTCAATAGAGGCTGGGCTGTGCTTGTCCAAGAGAAAAATTCTGTTGATTCTTTTGGGAGAACAGTTGTGGACTGTTCATGCGACTGATTTCAGCAGTACCAACATCTGGGGCCATCCATAGAAGTACCTTTCCCTTGTTTGTCTGGAAGAGGAGACATCAGAAATCCATCCCACCAGTGTGTCCCACCAGCAGCAGAGCGCTGGACATCCATATTCAATCCCCACCGGTGGCCCCATCATCGAGGTGGATGTTTCCCTTATTGTGCATCAGTTCACCATGTTCGTTTGAAGTGACATGACAATGTTACCTGTGGTGATAAGAAAATCCTTTCCTTATAGGCGGAAGCAGAGGAGTTAATAATACCAGCGTGTTCATCGAGGTTCATGATATAAGTGGACATTAAGTGTTGAGCGGCGAATGAGCAGTGATTTCCTATATTTCCCCCGTGCACAGAAAATTTAAAAGCGACACATAATAGACATTCAGTGAGAGGAAATAGCATCCAGCGAGAATCATCGAGCAGTGAATGAACTGATTTCCTATATTTCCCCTGTGCATAAGAGAATTCAAAAGAGACACATAATAGTGGGAGGAAACGATATCCAGTGAGCATCATCAGACGGAAACATTCGTTAGATATTTCTGCGACACACTTTATGGACAAATAATTAATTACTAGTTAATTATTTTGTGTCATGCAATATTAATTCGAATTAGGAATCCCCACTCACAGAAAGTGAGTCTAAGATGCCATGTCTTCCAGCATGTTTTGTTTTGCTTTTTTTTTTCCCCCCCATGTACAGGTATTTCCCTACCCTGCTTCATTTAGGTACCACGGTGACAACAGAGAAATTACTGACTCATCCCAAGGAACTGGTGGAGGCTGCTAGCAGAAGCGGGGCTACCAGAATCAGACCGGGAAAACAAAAACTGGGTTTGCCTGCATAGTCATGGGAGTTATATTTTTTTCAGTGGCAGGGATGTGTCTGCATCTTGGTTTGCAGGTGATCTAGTGGATAGCATGCATGTTATTCCGGTCGTTGTTTTTTGGTTACAAGTAGGGATTGTAAATTTAAGTGGATGCCTGTGTGAAAATTTTTTTTGGTGCCCCTATGTATTGCATCCATGGAGCTAAGTGTTGATGTTGATGTCAGGGTTGGTGGTTTATTTTGTATGCAGACTGCATATTCCTCATGGCCACTCATAAGATATGGTATTATCTTTTGTCAGGGACTGATTTTTTTTTAAAATTGTCACTGATGTATGTTTTTAAGGCAGGTTCAGAAAATATAACTGGTAACAATTTTACGCTGAGAGGTTTAAGTCCCGTGATGAAACCCCCTTGACTGATTGTTTATTTAAATAGCCCTAGTGTTTTGGCCAAACCCTAAGGGTCTAGAGTATTCGACAGGGACCGTCGAAAAATTGGGGGTGTGATGTGTAATAGTCTGGCGCGATACATAATGATGATGATGTTACCAATACCAGCATCCCTTGCAGTGCCCTGGGGTACGATGGGAAGCCACTCTGGAAGTGAGGATAAATAGAGGCGCGTGTCAGTTTCCCGGTCTCTCCAAACCAGACAACCGTGGCCGAAGGAGCGATTATGTAGATCGCTGTAGTATAAAATAGGGAGGCTTTAACCAGCCTTCCCCAGTCACTGGACCAGAACAGGGAGTCACAAATGCCTCTAGATTTAACCATGACTGGCTTGTGTGGCCCACACACGAGGACCGAGGAAATCCATCAAAATAACTGGAAATTTGTAAGCCCACTCTTGGTGAGTTAAATTTATTTAGATAGCTTAATTAAAGATAGGATAGTGGTGCCTTTGCTAGTCACCAGCTGGGAGCTCCAAACTATAACATCCACAGAGTTGAGGTAGAATTTGGTTTAGTTCGGTTTATAGTTTGAGGAGCTCTTCGGTCCCTGAGTGACAAAAATTAGTATTTAGTTTCACAAGTAAAATGGCGATGATCGGCAGAATGACAACAACATGGGTTCGCCTCAATTAGTAACTGTAAAAGTGCTACTCTGCAGATTGGCAGGGATGTAGTAAGAAAATTAATACCAGGGGTAGTTGTTGAAGATCCAGGACAAAGGATGTTCTCATACGACGGTGTGTATATTTGTAGGTTTTTAGATTTAAGGTAGCAGACAGTGCAGTACGGATTGGAAGTAATCAAATATCGATACTGTACTGTGTTTGGTAGTTCTGTAGAATTTGATATAGCCACGATTCAATACAGTATTAAAAATATGTAGTATCATAGTCCAGAGTAGAGGAAGAGACTGGAGCCATGCATAAAATTGAATGCTTATGAGATGGGGGAAATAACCATAATATAGGTGTAATATTTATAACATGTGTAAAGCAGAGAAGAGTACTTACATGTTATATGTGGCAATGACACAAGTGTACATCTTTTGCCTAGTAACACAGAATAATACACTGAGGTGGTTTGCATTAGACAGCACTGGTTGACATTGGTGTTATAATATCAGATATGGAGCACTGTTGCATAAAATATTAGGTTATGATTAATTATATTTGGGTGGTATTCCTGTATGAAGGTGGTCAGATTAGGTGTGCAGGATATATATAATATAATGCCATTATTATAGTAGCATGGTGAGGTTGAAAATAACAGTAGATTGAATGGCCTGGGGTAACCAGGGCTGTTCCAGGTGGACTGTACAGTCAGTAAGAGGGAGGCAAAGTACATCATTGGGTGGTTATACCAGTCAGGTCTACAATAAGGAACATGAAGTTGAACTGGAAACATGGTACGGATGTGTTTATGATTTAACTTCCCACAACAAAGGATAAGGCCGGTGTCTTTATATTATAATGTACTGAGGTATTGAGATGCCTCACATGTAATGGAAAGTAAAGGGTGCCAGGGGATGAGAGACGCCTCCATTATGTTATATTGTGTGTTTGAAGTCAGATGACTTATCAAGACTCAAGAACGCTAAACCTATAGTGATTGCTGGCGTACGAAGGTGTAGAGTGGCACGGTGAAAGTAATAGATATATGGTGCTTGATGACAATTACTGTTATGTTCTCCTAGATAAATGTAGCTATGATAATAATTATTCATGACTGGGGGTAGTGATGCAGGTACCTTGTTGAACACTACACATGATAGGGTGGTTTATGATTATAATAGTGTTCATGGGGATAATGATCTGTGTTGCTCAGGTTGGACACATGTGAACTTAAGAAGAATAGTCTTGAGAATAGTCTTGGAAGAGTTGCTGAATAGGGCACCCATAATGAATCTGGGGTATTATTGAGTGAGCTTTGTCATGGTGAGGGTGACCATGTAGTGATGTCGGCTAAAATGACTGGGATGGTGATTGTGATGGTTTTATGTGGCGTTATATGTCTGAGTTGTTGGCGGTGACTTATGTTATAGCCTGATTGTTGTAGGTGTTATGTGTAGAACTGTACTTCTGGTATAGTGATGTTGTCTAGTTGTCATCAGTACAATGACACATCTAGTTGGTGATGTCATGTTGAATTGCATATCCTATGTCTGCTTGATTGCTGTTGGTGCATTGGGCTGTATTTATGTCCTGTATGTACATGTTCAAATGGTGTTGTCCTGTTATAGTCGTGGTACACCGGTGTAACTGAGTTGTGTTCGGTGTTGATTTTGACTAGTTGATGAGTGTTGCCGTGTAACATTGGCATTTATGAGTGGTATTCTCAGCCTGTGGTGTTGGTGATGAGAAGTTGTGTTGTGTCAGAGATCTGTAGGTAATGACCCCCCTGAACTGAGAGTGTTCAAGAAGTAAATATTGAGTTAGATGAGAGGCCAGGAAAGGCTGCGAGCATTGTGACGAGGGATGATCCACCCTCACATTAAGATTGTCCCATGATATGGTGGTGGCTGTTGCATTAATTGTGGGCCCAATCACTCCGAAGGATGCTGTAGAGCGTGTGTGCTCTGTTTATATTTTATGTGGAGTATATCCTATAACCTATCCATGTCATTGTTGTCCAGTTGAAGTATCATGTGGTTGGTGTGAACTTACACAGTCCATGTCTATGTTTGTGCCACAAGGACACTGTTTGCATACACCGTTGCTGTAGTTGTTGTCCTGTGAAGTCCATGTGTTGATGCAAATATTGATTCTTTGATGATTATTAATTAGATGTTGTACCTTGTCATGCATCTTGGTAGTGACCCCTGGCCATGTTTGTGGTTTGTAGAGCAAACTTGAGCCCCGGCTCTGGTTAATGTCGTAGGCCACTCACACTCCCTTTCGTATACCCATTCATATCCCCATTTGTATACCTGTTTATGTCACTATATCTCTGCTGTTAGGGTTATAGTTTTGTTATTCGTTATGTTATGGTTTTTCGCTTTATCTGATCCCAGTCGACTTATGTGATGCGGGTGTCTTGTGTGGGTATTGAGGGTGCCCTTCGACTCAACTGAACATGATTGAGGTCTCACTGTCATTTAGAGACCGCCCCTGTAGTTAGTACTAGGCAGCAGTTATCTCTGTGGGATTTCAGATTCCCATTTCTGTATGTACCAACTGTCCATGAGTCCTGAGATGATTACAATAGAGTCCATACCTGCTGTTATGTTGTTGTTTACATTGAGGTTTCTTTGTTGTGATGTCCTCGTTGGTTTGTGGAGTGGGTACCTAGTCATGTGCATAGCGATGTTAGGCAGCAGTGGTTACTGTGGGAACATAGGTTCCCATTTCTGTATATGTCAGTTATGTGACATGCCAGGATGCCTGTTTGTCCCTGAACCATGCAGTTCTGTCAATAAAAACCTAATTTTGTTGTTCTTAATTTGTTTTGTTTAGTCTGTAGTTTGTTGTGTAAACTCATTGATCCTGTTACAGTCCAGCAGTGTAATCTTCTGTCTGGGGTGTACAACAGTACATCCCCCGCCCTAAGAACTCCTGGAATCTTCTGTCTTAATTCTACCCATTTTTCTTGTTAACAGAGGAGGATATACACAGTGCTCTTTCTCTATTTCTCCTTATTGTCCTTTTCTTCTCTGGCCCATTAAAAGTCAGTGTTGCGCTTCTTTATCTTTGAGCACTTAAGTATAGGAAATTACATCTTCCTGTCCTTGATATTCCATCCTCCTATGACAATAGGCTAGGGTGGAGTATCTGCTTTGATAAAGAGAACTAGCACTCGCTCAATGAGCAACGCAAAGAAATTGAAAACATCAAGAACAACTAGTATAAAACAATGCAGGAGTAAAAAAAAAAAGGGGTGGGGGTGGGGGGGGGGGGGACACATTAGGAGAGGGATAGAGTGTCAAAGTGGTAATCTTATACAGATGGTCATGATTGATTGATTGATTTAGATGGACAGAATACATCTAAGACTTCAAAAACAAACAAAACCAGTACCGTGGCAGGAAACTGCTGTTGGGATTGGAAGTGCTCATACCATAACATTGAGTAGGCCTGAGAGCACAGAGGACTAGGTGACCGATATTTTTCTCCCGTAGCAAAGGACGAAAGCTCTCATCTAACCCTTGTCCAACCGCTCTCTTGCCATTGTCAGCGTAACATCCTGATCGTTACACCAACGCAACCGCTACCGAAGACTCATGTGATGATACAATATATATATATATATATATATATCAGGAATATCAGTTATGGCGAGAATAAGAGCGTTGAAGTGCTACATAGAAACTGCCCTTTTGTATGGATGTGAAGCGTGGACAATGAGCAGACAAGCTGAAAAACATCTGATGGCTGTGGCCATGTGGTTTCTGAGGAAAATGCAAAGAATGCTACGGTCGGGTAGAAAAACCAACGAGCAAGTCCTACAAGAAGCACATGAAAACCGTAAACTGATTAGAAAAATTAGACATACAACATTTTTGGACACTTTATAAGAAGAAATAAACTAGACAACTTGGTGACGACTGGCAAGATTGAGGGAAAAAGAACAACGGGAAGGCAGAGAAGTAAATACATGGATAGCTTGGATACATGGCATGGCAGTGACAAAAACACGGAGCTGATCTACGACTCTGGTGATCGTGTGAGATGGCGAAAGATGTGAGATGGTGTGGTGATCACCACATATGCTTATCATAATGTGTGTGTGTGTGTTCTTGTGTGTGTGTGTGTGTGTGTGTGTGTGTGTGTGTGTGTGTGTGTGTGTGTGTGTGTGCATGTGTGTGTGTTTATTTTAAAAAAAAATTTTATTTGCGTGTATGGGTCTTCTCTATCGGATTACGTATGATAGTTCTGCATTCACTTTTATTATACACCCCCTGATTTGCATGGCTTCCTTAAGCTACTGTAGAAGGGACATAACGAGTAAGTGGCTATCACTTACCCTTGTATTCTGACGATATACTCAAGAATGGAAGCTCTATTTAACTAAAACTATCCATTAAAATCGACACGCTCTCTACTTAATGTATAATCATAGCAATACAAAGCTTTTAAACATAATTTACATACTCAAATAATTTTAGCGTTCAAAAGACCCGAACTTCTCGTAAAGAATGTGTGAACTAAGAGAGGCTTTGATTGCCTGGGTGAATCCTGCATGTAAATAACTCTAGCGGCGGGTGTGTGACTTAAATGGGATTGTTTGTTTAATTAGCGTCAATCGTTAATGCAAACAAGTACATTTTGCAAGTCAAATAATGTGCGTTTATGTTGTGTAAACTATAAACTACAAACAGAATTTGTGCAAAAACGTGAACTCCTTACATACTTGCCCACAACAGACGGGTACCCACTGAATATATGAATACGTTGCAGTCTTACCCGCACCTGAGATTTGATCAAAGGCTACCTCATGGCAGGGATAATGTGAATGAATATCTTGATTCTAGTATCGAGGGAACTCAGTAGTTTTCTTATGTTTATGGTCGTGCACTTACACACACACACGCACACACACATAGGCTAATTATACCTGTTGAAATGATTGCATTCACCAATGTCGCTTCTATTTCATTTGTCTTCTTAACTCCATCCACTATCTGCTATAGTTTCTTCTTCCTCTTCCTTTTTCTCGTGCTCCCCCTCCTCCCTCTCCCGTGTTTCTTCTCGTGCCTCTCTCTCTTCTATACCCTACTTTTTCTTCTATCTCTCACCATGCCCCTTCTCCTCTTCCTTCTCGTTCTCTTCCTCCTCCACCTCCTGTCTCTCCCTTGCTTCTTTTTGACCATCTTTCTATTCTCTGTCCTACTTGCTCTTCTACCTCTTCCCCTGCTCCACCTCCTCTTCCGAATTCTCCTCTTCCTATTTCCGATTTCTCCTCTTCCTTCTTCTTCTCTTCCTACTCGTTCTCCTTTTCCCCCACTCATCTTCCTTCTACTCCTTTTTCTCTTCCTTCTCCCTTATTTTTTTTTTAACATTCTTTTTCTTCCTTCTGCTCCTCCTCCTCTTCTTCCTCCAGAACTGCAGCAGAAATTGGCTTTTATGACGCCCAGTTTTCTGTCTTGCAATATTTTCATAAAAACATAACGATTTACTTATTATTATTGGTGCCTAACTTTTCTTGCCTACTGGTTTCCCGCTAATTTGCACGCTCGTCTGCATTGTCACGCTTGACAAACGGGCCAGTTAGCGGAATCCTGCTGCTGTCAATGCAGATGTCAACGAGGTCATAAGCGAACATTCAGATGTGTCCGATGTGCGTATATACATACAGATGGATCTGTTACAGAGCAGCAGAGAGGGGCGTGGTCATTCACGGCAATATCAGCGGGCCGAACAGTTCAAGAAGCCAGTGTTGCCGACTCTATGACCACGAACAGCATGGCATTGGAGATGTGGCAGGAACACGGGCTTTCATATGGCTGGAATCACAGAACTATATCCACGTTTGTGCACAAAGTGATTCAATGAGCGGGTTCTGTACGTAGGCAGTGGACTGGATCACTGCGGAGATCTGTTGTCCGTAGATTCACCTTCATCTTCGTCCCGGGACATGCGGGAGTTGAGGGAAATGAACGAGCTGATAAACTTGCTGGCTCCGCAGATGGCCTGCCCGTGGATCGTGCCGATGTTATTAATGCCCTTAAAGAGATGTTGAGAGCGGAGGACTTTGACGCCAGTGAATGTACTTCACTGTCAAGAATGATAGACTCGGGAATAAGAATTGTTGCGAGAGCAACATCGGGAGAAGGAGAGGCCTCGTCAACCATCACAAAACTGTCTTTATTAGCCGCCGGATGCTTTGGGGTGATCTGAGCACCCGTAGACTTGTCCGGAGTGCAAGGATAGATAACAGATAACAGAACAGATAACAATATTTACGTTAACTTTTGTTGTTTCTCCGCCGTACTTCAACATGTATTTGATACTTCCTATCGTTTCAAAACCACCAAGTGAACGGTTGAACATGACATTAACGGAGCGAAGGCCTCACGATTTTCATAATAAATCGAGCACCCCTCAAAATGCCTGTCAAATCACGTTCCCCTCTCCCGGCCATTTATATGTGGAGGTTTTCTAAATACCCAGTGTAAATCTGCGACTGCTGTAGCTAATTAAACTAAGGTCATCGGGGCGGGTTTTTAAAATTGACCTGGGCTTCCACGTCACGCAATCTAAAATGGGTACCAGGAACTGTCTTGGGAAGTAAGGGCGACCGGCGTGACCACTTAACTCACCGAGTGCTGTTTGGTCTAGAAAAAATATGGCTCTAAGTACCCAATAAGCGTAAGGTGTATAAAAGGGCCCTTTACTCATTTGAAAATGTCCGAAGCAAGAGCGTCTGGAGAATAGGTGGTCAGTCTTTCACTCATTTAGCGGACGACGAACACAAGTAATGCCACGATCGTGACATTATCAGCGTAAACTAAGCTACTTTCCAATTTTCCTTATTTTGGGCATATTTGTAGATAAAGTACCACGTAATGCATGATACTTTCTTAGGTGGCAACAAACATGGTATACATGTTTTCATTTGTCCTGTATCACCAAGTTGTTACACTACTTCTTTTAATGTCGGTTGCTTCTTCTGTAGGTCTTACTACTATCCATAGTGATGCTGCGACGATATCTTGTTCAAACTCTCTAGTTCATTGCCATAAAGTGACAATTCACTACAATAGAAACAGTTAAAATATCATCTTCTTCGGACAGACAGAATTATTGGACATAATACAAGGCGGGAAATCATGTCATAGGGAAAGATGGGGGAGGTATGTGGCCTGCGGAAGACAACAGTTTGTTGGCGAGAACAATACAAATAAAATGACTAGATACGGGCTATTAGATTGTACCATCGGTGCGTGAAAGAGGACAATACTACATATTCACTGCAATCGATCTTCCATGTGAAGATGGCATCTGATCGTCCTCTCCTTTGTTCGTACTCATACCTGAATGTTATCGCCGCTAATGAAAGCAGTAGTTAGTTTTATCTTGGTAACATTCTATTGGCGTACATTCAACAGGATAAGGTAGATATTCTGATCAGATATACATGGGTTTATATTATTAATACAAGAGTACAGATAACGGGGAAGATCCATTCGTGTCCTCGAGTCTCTCTATATACATTAAACTTGGCACGAAACTTAAAATGTTTAAATCTAACATTAAATCAGTACTACTGTATGGATCAAACACACGGAGAACAACGAACACGATTACAAATGGTACAACAGAATCACCAATGTGGAGCTCATCGAGAGAACTAGACAAATATTGGGTGAACCAAGAGGCGAAGAGAAGACGATGACACTGGACACGACATACGTTGAGAAAAGCTGAGAATATTATTACTAGACAGTCCTTTGCCTCGAATCAACAGGGTAAAAGAAATAGAGGAATCCTAAAGCGCATGGTCGAGAGAAGTTGAAACAGAAATGAATAATTACTGGAGGGCGACATAGACTGAGTTGCATGAGCTGGCTAAGGATATGAGGGATTGGGGTAAGCTGGTTGAAGACCTATGTCCCAATGGGGGAATAAACAGGTAAAGAAGAAAGAAGAAGAAACAGAAAATTGTGATTGTGAAGACTCACTGTGTTGTAGACTAGAGACCCGCCCACCTTTGCAAGTTGATCATCTTCTTCATTTCAACTGTAGCTAGTCGGTAACTCTATTGCGTAAAGTTGATTCAATGGGCCCTGCATCTGTTTAAATTATACACCGGAAATATTTGGAAGAATCTCGAAGATATCCCAGGGCAAAGCTCTCGAGAACGAATGATCACCAATAGCAGAAATGCTGGTCTTAACATCAGAAGACGCACAATATCTGCATAATACAATTGCTATTACTAAACATAACAAGCCCAGAGTACGGCTTAGAAATTAACATAAGACCAAAGCAATGGTTTGGTTTTGGCCAAGAACAGCTTTCATTGGACACGGATATGTTCACACGTTGTCGAGTCTCTCCCTCACATAGATAACACAAGGACAATCTCAGTACAGTGCACGAACTCTTTAGTACTGACAATAATCCAAATTAGTATATACCAAAAATATACGCTATAAACATTCTTGTTTTGTGTGGGTTGGTTATATAATTGTCCTATGTAGCTCCGTCGGTGACTCCGACAATCAAGTTTGTACGACTGTGACGCTGAGCTTTTAGATGGAACAATTTTCCGGTGGAATCCTTACAGTGGCCGGTCGGACACGTTGACTTCTCGTTCAGAAGGCAATGGCAAACTACTGAAAGTAAATATTGCCTAGAAAATTAACGTGGGTTTGATCGCAACGTTCTGAAAATAACTTGCAATATTTGGTTGAATAAATGGTCGTACTTGTGTTGAGAACCGGGCCAAGCTACAACTGTCCACAAGAAGAGCTCTGACAAACAGCTTGATGTGAACTGAACGAGAAAGTCATGGATCGTGATAAATGGGACAACCACTGATGTGCCTCTATGTTTATTCCCGGATAGCTAGTGGATTCTTCCACAACTTCGTGATAAACTGAACAATCATTGGACAACCCCATGATGTGCTTCTATGCGTATTCCCAGATAGCTAATTAATTCTTACGACGAACGATAGACATGGGCGAATATTCAGCGTGGTAGACATGTCAGCTTGATAGGAGGGATTTGGGGATCCGTAACTGCACACTGACACCAGTGGTCGGACGGGTGACTCGTGTTATCTCCAACTCAGGTTAGGCGTTGTCGAATATGCTTGTCTTCGGTGGCTTTATGCAAACCAGGCTTATGATCAGGTAGTTGTGGAACTGATAGGTGAACAGATTATGCTAATTTTGACTCCCAGGTAGATCCTTTCTGGTGCAGCTAAAATTCAAATAAAACCATATACTCAATATACCTGTTGGCGAGCCAGGGGTCCTTTACTATTACTTTTTACGCCATCCTGGCTTTATCTGGCTTTACAATTGCAACGGAAACACGACACAATGTCATTACACGATCCGGCCTATTCTGTAGGCATCATATGTCCGTTATCCCCCCTCAGGATGTTTACAGCGTAGGACTATGTGGGAACCCTGCTGGTTTTCTATCTAGTGTTATGTTAATAGTATATACAGTGAAGAGGTTCGTGGCAGAGATGACCCAGTGCTGAGGTCCAGAACTGATGCAAGTTGGTTATGACGCCACACACCGTATCGTTTCGCCATCTTGTCTGAAAATGTATTGTCGAAAGTCAGTTCATAATCACAGGGGATAAGCTGAAAGGCGGGAATTGGTGTAATAGCAACTTAAATGTCGCTTGGATGGACTTACCCTCTAGATGTATCCTTACAGATATGTATCAGTATCTTTATGAAAGCCTCTGTAGGCATCGTGAGCAGAGACCATAGCATTACGCATTTTATACGAGGGGGTTTCCTTTGCCAAGTAGTTAAGCCACCTATCTCGCACACCGAATGTCGTGGGTTCGTGTCCGGATTATGTCATTTGGTTCACAAGTGCAGTCTTCTGGGAGGACCCTGTGGATTTATCTGGAGATATGGAGTGTGTGGTCTATGCGACGATTTCGGTAGGTCGTTCTGCAGACAGACACTGAACCTTGTGGGGTAAATCTCGGTTTATTGATGTCGATCCTCTCGCTTTTAATCCCTTATCGTAAACATTTTATTCACTTTTATTCGTTGAGAGCTGGTGATGGTGTGTATAGTAATTTAAGTTTTCAAGCAAAGGGCTTTCTTATACGTTTGACATAGTGTTGTATATTGTGATTACACTAGCCACTTATTTTTGTGGGAGCTTTTCTTCTTTTCACAAAACCTTTATGGCCTAACTCATAAAAATCAATCTATTTTTCTACTTTCACCTTTTCATCAAGAACCTGAACATTCTCACTGCATCCGTTGTCGTCTGTTCAGGGAACATTTAACATACATTTCAGCCATTAATCTGGCGGCTTAGAATCCCCTGGCTAAACTATTCAGCTAACGTTTCCCACTTGTTTATCTGATTTCTACTTATGTCTGGCATGCCTTGTGGCGAAGTGGTTACGAACGCAAATCGTAATACCGCATACCGCATTCGAAACAAAGCTGCGGGTGATTTGGTAGCAGACCGCCTTGCGTTGGTTTCCGTACAAAGGTATGAGTGCAGAAAGTAAACTACTGAACGTAAACTAGCCAAGAAATAACAGACAGCCCAAAAAAAATGCTGTGGTTGACTGCCACGTCATGTAAAGGATATGCAACTAACTAAATAGTTGCGAATTCTGTCCACATTCCATGTTTGTAAGTTTATGTGGAAGACAGACCCGGCTTTAAAAAAAAAGACATATTGTCTGGAATATGGTGGTATGGTGCTAGCCAATCTGCAAACGCGTACTTATCAATAAGGCTAAATTAATTCACAAAATCATACATCGAAGTGGTCGAACTTACTTTGGCCATTGTTTACATATAATACAAGACATACTACATGCACAGAAGCCTAGAATAGGCTTATACAAAACGATCTAAGCGTGTTCCGCAGCTCAGCTGTGAAACAATCTTCCACAAGAAATCAAAGACATCACCAGTCCTTATAAATATAATGGCAAACTATTTGAAAACTATATCAATACAGAATAATAACTGTAGTACTAGTAATAGTAGTAGTAGTAGTAGCAGCAGCAGCAGTAGTAATAGTAATAAATAAAAAAGAAAGAAAACACTAGTATAACAGTCAGTCGCCTATTGGTAGTACAGTGCCCGTAGCTAATAACAACTGCCAATCAATAATTAATATTAGTGAATCATGTAGTAATGCTTTTTGCACATTACCCATGCCTTTATAATGTATATATTGATATTATTATTGATATTCTCGATTAGCCTCATGAATGATGTATGGGTGAAACAATGACATGTCTTGAGCGTATTATCCTAGGTATAGCCTTTAGCAGAAAACTATCCGCAGAAGACAACTGTCCGCTCCTCCTGCATGTTACCACGTAAACCCGGCCGTTGTTGCCATGTTACTCCTTGTCTGAATATCTCCTGTCTGTTGTTTATAGCTTTTAGCTGTTGTTATTCGCTTGTTCGGTGTGTTTCCGGTATGAGCGCATATTGAGCCACGTTTCTCTTTCAATTTCCACCATAATTCTCGAGCAATAGTACTTGAACAAATACATATCCTACCGCCCGAGAAGAAAATGGATTGACGACATTAACAACATTGTACTATCACACGGAATGACTATATCCAGTGTCACCCATCGGAAACTGGAACGCTTATTATCTCTCTCTCTCTCTCCCCCCCCCCCCCAAACCCCTCACGAACATTTGACGTAAAAAGTGGAAGATGATAATGATGACTGTCTTGTCCGTTGGAGCCTAGACAGAGCTGTGGACAGCACGCTTGCCTGACTGCCCGGTCGCCGGGTTCAAATCCTTTTTTTCAGGTGGTGATTTGTTTTCATTGACCTGCGCTCCCAGGTTGACCCAGCCTAAAATTGGTACCATAAAACTTCCCGGAAAGTCAAGGCGGCCGGCGGGTTACTAAATACATCACTCATCGAATGCCGCTTTACAATATAAGGCTAGCACCATATAACAAACATTGCCTCTTGTGTGAAAAGAGATTGTTTAGTGCAGTGGTTCTCAATCGGTGGGGAATTCCCCCCCTCCCCCAGGAGGGATATTTTTTCATCCCGCCTGTGCCAGGAAGTTGTTGCTGTAAGGAAACCAGCAGTCGCTTGAGGTATATCTGGCATATGGCGCTAGTTCCTTATCTGTATAGGAAAGCCAGCACTCGATGGCTGACCTGGTCACTATCACGCCGGCCGCCTGTACTTCCCAGAACGTGTCCTGCTACCCGTGCTAAGACTGGGTCCATCTGGAAGCTCTGGTAAATTGTAAAAACCGTCTTGATTTGGATTCGAACACCAGAACGCCACTGAAGCCTTCTAGCTACTACGCTACCGTGAATATATATATATATATATATATATATATATATATATATATATATATATATATATATATATATATATATATAATATGATGTATTCAGTTAACAAAATAAACTATTAGTACTACATGAGTTAATAAACTAACATATATTGAATGAGTTATTACTGAAAGAATTGTTAATGTGGCATAAACATAGCCTACCTGTTTTGTTTCTGAATTCGAACGGCGACTTGTATGGATTTCTGTTTTCCTGACTCAAGAACTGTATGGACCTGTGATATGAGACATAATTCGCGGGTTAATCTTACAACACTGACGATGTAGCGTATCTAGTTGTATTCTTTACATTGAAATATGTACATTTCAAAAGAAATGTCGATTTGTAAATACAAATCTGTAAGGCTGGAAACTGTAAATGTTGAGAATATACCAGATGTGACATGGGTTTGGTTAATAAACAGCCTGGGCGTACATTGGCATTAACTGTATGTTACTGTATATTAAATAATTAAACACAGCGAAATACATAAAAAGGGCGGCGAAGTATGTCATGCATGATAGGCGACCCGAAACTCTTTTCCAAAGAGGATTCAAAGTGTTTATGCGTTGAGGCGTTTGTATGCAGCGTGGAATTGAACAGAATGAATACAGCGGTTTCGGTTACATGAAAAGGTTAGAGACCTGGTGTAAAAGGGAAAGGCAGAAATGTGACAAATACTGCCGCGGGGCGTGCGAAGTTTAAGCCTTTTCATGGTCTAACCCACCACTGATGAAAGATGCTGCATGGGGACACAAGGGGATTTAGAGAGATGTTATACAAGAGATAAACACAGCAGGAGGAAGACCACAACCAGCAGCAGAAGCAAGATGCTGAAGTAGAAGAGGAAGAGGAAGAGATTGGTAATTGTGTGGGTTCATGTGTTACCGGGGTCCATACAGACAACAAGTAGAGACACGGTAACCTGCCATGTATATTGTAAGAAGGGATTAGGGTGAGGGTGAAGAAGTAGGAGGGGCGGGGGCGGAGGATGGATGTGAGACTGACTACTTCTTCATGTAGAAAAACGTTAGCGGCAAAATCTAACTAAGATAAAACACTCGACGCACTTGCAAAAACTGACCACTTGTCAACACAAATGGAAACTAAATTAATCAAGGCAGTTTAGATTAGTAAATTACGAATAAAGAGTAAACGGAAGAATATAACGATGGTTAATGTACATGCACCTACTGAAGAGAAAGAAGATGATATTAAAGAAGACTTTTATAATGATCTGGAAGATGTCATAGAAGAAACCCCCAAACAGGACACCCTGATTGTGCTGGGAGACTTCAATGCAAAAATAGGTAGAGAGCAAACTCATAAAAAAAGTGGCCGGTATGGAAAGCCTACATACACCTTCAAATGACAATCGATGGAGAGTCATCAACCTGGCAGAAGCCAAAGGATTGCAGATCAGCAGTACCAGACTGCAAAGAAATGATATATATATATAAACACACTTGGAAATCATGTGACAAGAGAACCTATAATCAAATAGATCACATTTTGCAAAAATGCATCAAACATATAACAAGTTAGAAGTTATAGAGGAGCTGAGTGCCATGGCGACCACTTCCATGTTGGAGCAAAATTTAAAATAAAACTTAAGAGAGCTTTCTATACTAAACTACAAAGGTTACACTCAACATATAACAGAGAAAAACTACAAGAAAGTACAGTCAAAGAGAAATTTGCAGATGAAATAAAATGTAACTTGAAATTCTACAAAACCCGTTGGAGGAAAGCGTTGACCAAACTTGGTTGAATATCAAGAACACAAATCAAACTACAGCAGAAGAATGTCCGAATGTGTGTTAACCACGCATAGAAAGAACAGGTGGTTCAATCAAAAATGTGAAGAAGCAGTCATTAGGAAAAAGAATGCCAGACAGTTGTGGTTAAATGGCATCAACAACATCCAAAATGAAGAGCAATATAGAACTGAATGTAAAGAGGCTACAAAAATAGTTTGGCAGCAGAAGCGAGAATATACGAGCAATATAATCAAAGATATGGAAACAAATCACCAGAAAAACGAATCCAGAAAGTCAAAACAATTAGTTAGTTAGTTAGTTAGTCACGGTTCCAACTTCACAGCAACGGGTCTTCCCCATTATGCTCCGTTCCTGTGCCAGTGAATATCACATAAAACGCTCCCCACTGCCCAATGTGAAAAGTGAAAAAGACAGGAGTCTCGACAAACAACAGCCCGCACAGATACACTGTGCATAATGCCGCTGCCAGAATGTCAACACAATAGTCCCCAACGAAACATCCAGTTTATCTCTGATGGAATCGGCAGTCATTTTCCCATCTGGATGTTTCCTAGATGTTCACCCACACAGTCCTCGAAAATACAGTTCATCGTCGATGGCAGTGGCAGTCAACCAGAAGCCCAGCAGCCACGCATTTCTGCATAAGGCAAAAACCGGTCAACTCTGGGACATAGCCAGCTGCCATCGCTCCGAACATGCAGTCACGTTCCAAAAAAAACCTCAGGCAGATTCAAAAGCATTTCACACGAAACTCACAGCTCACAGAGTCGCGCCACGCACTCACTCAGTAGCAGGGCGACGGAACCATAGCCTCCTTAGTCGCCTCTTACGACATGCGTGGTAGGCTACAGTGTTGCTATTCTTTGCTTCCCTTATGGGCCCCGGCAACACACAAAAACAATGTTTTCCCGTGATGAAATTGAATAACGAAGACACAAACAATAGATTGCACGATTTATTGCCTGGCATATTTCGCTGCACACAAAGCAGTCGATTGTTAAAGTTTGCTGAAGCTATAATAATCAACCTTCGTAAACGGTCCTTGTGCAAAGCAGAAAGACATGTTAGTCAGTTTAAAATTACCGTGGTAGACAACCGACATTACTGTGCAAACATGTGTATATTTCAGTTTGAAGGACTTATCTAATTAATTCACGTAAGTTGTGTGATTTCTTCAGTATGTACCTGACGAGATGCAGCGAAATATGCCAGGCAATAAATTGTGCAATCTATTGTTTGTGTCTTCGTTATTCGAATCCAGAAAGGTTTTTTAAAGAACAGAAGTCAATGAAACGAGGGCACCAACACAATACATATGGTTTAAAAGACAAAAATGGGAATATGATAAATACCAATGAGGAAATGTGTAACACATGGAAAGAATACTTTGTTGAATTACTAAATTGTGAAGCTCCAAATAACACTTTCCCACAGGAAGCGGTTCTAACGTGTGAACCACAAATTGAAGAACCTGCATTTGAAGAAATCCTATATGACATAACACGACTTAAAAACAATAAAGCAACTGGGGCTGATGGAATTGCTGCTGAATTTATAAAGGCAGGCGGCCACGCATTACATCTAAAGCTATACGAACTAATAATAAAAATCTGGAGGACACAAGAAATACCCCATGACTGGAAAGAGTCAATATTGGTACCAATCTTTAAGAAAGGAAACAAGTTCCAATGTGAAAATTATAGAGGAATATCACTCCTATCCACAAGCTATAAGATACTATCCGCGGTATTACTAAATATACTAAAACCATATTCAGAAGACATATTAAGTGACTACCAGAAAAAACAGATCAACAATAGATCAGATATTTATCTTACGACAAATAGCCGAGAAAAATTAGGAATATAAAAGAGATCTCCATAACATTTTTGTGGATTTTAAAAAGGCTTATGATAGTGTCCATAGGAATAGTCTATGGAATGCTATACAGGAATTTGGAATACCAAGGAAGTTAATCACCATGACCAGACAATGCATGGAAGATACTTATAATATAAAGGCAGGAAATCAGACCCTTTCCAAATAACATCTGGCTTGTAACAGGGTGATGCACTATCGCCGCTCCTTTTCAATCTGGCTCAAGAGAAAGTTGTAAGGAAGGTAAAGGAGGAATGTGGTCTTGGAGGAACATCCAGACTGCTTGGTTACGCAGATGATATAGATATTATAGGGGGAAATGAACAAAAGACAGTGGAAATATTAGCTCACTTAAAGGGAAAAGCTTAGCAAATGGGGTTTTACATTCCTTATTCATAATTAGGCTCCAATAGTGATATCGATTCTTACATTTCTAATTCAGTATTTGGCTCCAGCAGTGATGTTGATTCTTACATTCCTTATTCAGAATTAGGCTCTAGCAGTTCAAAGAAAATAAATCTGGAGAAACCAGCCACGGGTGGCTGTTTTGTTTGATACTGGACAGGTGAGTCTCTGATCGTGAATGTGCCTGAGTCGGGTATTGTCAGTCCCCGACACGTGTTATTATCACGGCCATCTAGATTCGTATTTGAAAAAAAAAAAAACATATTAAAATGACAAACACTAGGCGTCACAGTTACGCCCAGTTTCGCGGATTAACACGCAGGAGTCGTTACGACATAGTGGTTATTGTGCTTATATACAAACACAGTGCCTGTATAAAAAAAAAAAAAAAACAGAGGTTATTGTGCTTGTGCTTCAGAAAATGATTGCTGATTGATGATTGATTGATTGATTGATCTAGGAACCGACATCACAGCATTAGGGGCATTCCCATAGGCGCTCCGTCCCCATCCTCAGCAGCCAGCGAAGAGTTCCAACACCAATAGTACCAGTAGCAATATGTCCGTCTAGCCTTTCCTCTGAGCGTCGATCGTCGGCCAGATCCCCTCGTCCCTCCTCGCTGCCTCATTCTGGCCAGATCATGATGATCCATCTGCTCTTCCGAGGTGTACACGTGCTCCCAAAAGGCCGCAACCACGTCTGCCTTGTCATGCATCTTGACTCCACCAAGTTTTGCAGAGCCAGCCAATCTGTCCGCCTGTTAATTTCCCAGCATACCGGCATGCGCCGGAGAAAAGATCAGGCGATGCTTGCCACCCGTGACCTCCGAAGCAAAGCAAGCCACTCTCCACGAAACATGCCTGTCACCTTCCTCAGCATGCTTTCTGAGTCAGTTACAATCGCGGTGTGTGTGTGTGTGTGTGTTTGTGTGTGTGTGTGTGTGTGTGTGTGTGTGTGTGTGTGTCGTATTCTCGATCCAGCGGAAAGCTGCAGTGACCGCCTCCATTATTAAGCTAGATGTTGTGGTATCATATGCCAGGCTCTCCTGCACCAACGTCCTACGTGCGGTAGGACAGTGGTTAGCAAAATGATTGCAGATAAGTCACACACTGAGCGTGTGAGACGTAAGATGGTGCGTGATGGTGAAAATTACCATGTGTTCACATGCATCCATTGTGGACAAACATTCACAGCGCGAATTGGTCTGATCAGTCAGATTCGCTACCGCCATGGGTTGTAGTTATTATGCCTTTTTTTTTTATAGCACAATGTAACAAACTATCGCCCAGGAATGCTAACGTGGTCAAAAACGCACACAAAAGTGTGATGACCTAAGGGTCCAGGCCCAAGAGTGCATAACAATACATCGCAATTACATCTGAAAAAACAAAAACAAAAAACACACGGGATGAACGCAGCAGAAGAAGAAGAACAAACTACCGTCTGTCGCGGCGTCAAGGTGCCAATGCAATGGACTATTGTGCTTGTATACAATCAAAGCGGTTAATGTGCTTGTTTAAAACATAGTGGTTATTTTGTTTTTATACAAACAGTGGTTATTTTGTTTGTATACCATCAAAGTAGTTACTATGCTTGTATACAAATATGGTGGTTATAGTGTTTGTATACAAACAAACATAGTGTTTATTTTGTGCGTATACAAACATAGTAGTTAATGTGCTAGTTTACAACATAGTATAATGTGCTTTTTACAAACATGGTGGTTATTGTGCTTGTATACAAACATAGTGGTTAATGTGCCTGTATAAAAACAGTGGTTATTGTATTTGTACACAATCAAAAAGGTTAATGTGCTTGTATACAGCATATTAGTTAAAATGCTTGTATACAAACTTAGTGGTTATTTTACTTGTATACAAACATGGTGGTTATTGTGCTTGCATACAAACACAGTGTTTAATGTGCTTGTATACAAACATAATGGTTAATGGTCTTGTATACAAACAGAGTGGTTATTTTACTTGTATACAAACATAGATAGTGGTTATTGTGATTGTTTACAAACATAGTTGTTATTTTACTTGTATACAAACATAGTGATTATTGTGCTTGATAGTTAGTTAGTCGCGGTTCCAACTTCACGGCAACGGGTCGTCTCCATTATGCTCCGTTCCTGTGCCAGTGAATATCACACATAATGCTCCTCACTGCCCCATCTGAACAGTGGAATAGCGACAAGTCAATAACCCGCACACGTATAATGCATAATGCCGCCGTCAGAATTCCAACACAAAAGTCCACGGAAAATACAGTTCATCGTCGATGAAAACGGCAGTCACTAAGTGGTTAATGTGCTTATATGCAATCAAAGTGGGTAATATTATCAATGATTTATAGACCAATCGGCACTCGAGGGATGATGTCGTCGAAGTCACGCCGCTGACCTTTACTTTCCAAGACATATCTTGGTACCCATTTTAGAGTCTACTTGTGAGCCAAGGTCATTTATAAAAAATCCAACTCTATAGGAATTCTCCCAGCCATGACCAGCGGGTCGGCAGGCGTCTAACCACTGTCCTACCGTGGCTCCCCCGCCCCCTTTCCCATGTAATACAGAGGGTTCTGACTAATTAATTATCATCAAAGTGACAGACATAATACACCTGTAATTGCGCCTCCATGTCGGGACGGGACGACACCAGGAGAAGACACAGCGTCAGCTCACATGGCGAGGCAACTGAATTGTTTATTTGTCGCTGGCTGAATGGGTATTTGGGCAATTTCTGCTTTAACGGCATGTTTGGTTCTGGGGATTTTAACACACCTAAATACTACTGCCTTTTCTTCCCTCGTTTTGCCTCTTCGGATTGCGAGTATATGTAGCATGTGTGTGTGTGAATGTTAGTATGTGTGTAAGTGTGGATTGGTATGTATTTATGAATAGGCATTCACACTTGTATAAGAAGATCTTTGTATCATAAATTATAACAAACATGTGCGAACAATTATTACATGAACTACACAAATCTGACACACGTCTTTTTGCCATTCTCTTTAAAACATCATTTATTGCTACTCTTAAGCATAGCATGCCTGATAGTTATTATGACTCTGATATCTAATATGGCAATCAGTATGACTCTGATACCTAATGTGACCATGATACCTAACGTGACTCTGATATCTAGTTTGACTCTGATAGTTAGTATGACTCTGATACCTATCATGACACTGATACCTAGCGTGACTCTGATACCTAGCGTGACTCTGATTCCTAGCGTGACTCTGATACTTAGTGTGACTGATAGTTAGTGTGACCCTGATACCTAGCGTGACCCTGATACATAGCGTGACTATGATACCTAGTGTGACTCTGATACCTAGTGTGACTTATACCTAGCGCGACTCTGATACTTAGTGTGACTGATAGTTAGCTTGACTCTGATACCTAGCGTGACTCTGATACCTAGCATGACTCTGATACCCAGCGTGACTCTTATACATAGTTTGACTAATATGACTTTGATAGCAAGTATAAACGGTCCTGATACCGAGTATGACTCTAAAACTTAGTAGAATTATGATACCTAGCGTGGCTGTAATACCGAGTATCACTCTAGTACCTATTGTAACTGTGATGCTTAGTATAGCACTGATTCTTTGCATGACTCTGATACTTAGTGTGACTCATACCTAGTACGGCCATGATACCTATCCTGACACTGACACCAATTATGACCTTGGCACCTACTATGAATGTGATTCCTGGAATAACTCTGATACCAATTATAACTACGTATGCTCGTATTATACCAAATAACTGTTAAAGTGATACCCTGTAAGACTGATATCTGGCTAGACTTTGGCCCCTTGCATGATTCTATTGTATAGTATGCCTCTGATAAATATACAATGACTGTTTACTCTGGTATGACACAGATGCCTAGCATGACTGATATCCGGAGATCAGTGTTACCTACCATTATTGCCTGCCAAAGCCTATAGGTTTACGAATGTTCGTACAACAACATCAGTGAATTTCCTAACAAACGGTGGGTTAACTGAAAAATCGTGTAGGCATCTCCCGGTTGTGGCAAACAGAACATTCTTCTAACATCCACCGGGATAATTCTGTGTAAGATATAACCACGGTCAAAGTATTAATGGCTTTGTAAGCTTCAAGAGAAGGACAAACACAGGTGAGATATGGGCTGTTACTAAAAATACCGCAGTACAGCTGGAAACGTACAAGGGTTATAGGTAAATAGATGTTTTGTTTCAGGATTGTTCTGGCCGTGTCCAGAATATTTATCTGGCTTTGTTCACCAGGGCATTAAGATACACGAAAGTGCCCCGAAATGACGAACTAACGATGTATATTTTCAAAGGGAATTAAGCACACAAGCTCGCTTAACATTATGTCCTCATTATCTCTCTCTTCTTACACACACATTATATCATTCATACATTTCTAATTAGGTTAATCTTAAACAACAACAATGTATGCATTATAAACGCATGGGAAATGTGCAAAACATCTTTCCTACACGTCAAATAAATACGTACTAATCATTATCATGAAACTATAATAAGTGAATGGAACCAGTCTGAATCAAGTAAATGCATTTTAAGTATCTGGCTTCTTTAAGAACAGAAGATGAAAGTTGTATTCGTCATCTTAATCATCATCTCACCATCATCTCATTCCTGTTGTACCTTGCAGTGTCGAGATGAAGCATACACAGCATGACGGTGTCCGTTTATGGGCTTTATATATTGAGATACCCATGGACTCTGTTATTCCCTCATATCATCGTTTACATGTTCGACCTCGTCTTCTGATTCCATTTGGTCTGCACATCATTGCTTATTGTGGTATACTACCGAGTTATGTGGTCGAACCATTTCACCTGCGTTTTCTAATGAAATCTAGATCTGCTGTTACCTCGACGTTAGTCCTTATTTCATCATTTCTGGGGGAGATCAGCATGGCCGAATGGATAAGATAGCTCGCTCTTAAACTTCCGGTGTGCTGATGCCGAGTGTGACATGGTGGATCAGTCATCCACATTCTTAGTCTTTATAACATGTTTCTAAACTTTGATTTCGGAACGGCGTCCCTCCTGATAATATGATATCAGGGCTATTTTGGGACAGAATGTTCTCGAACTGGGCAGGTAAGGTAAAAAGCGCATGCCGTCATTTGATTGGCTAATGTTTAGGGGAGAACGCTATCAACTAGGCCAGTTCCATAGTCTGGTAGTCTGAGCTCGGATTCCAACAAGGCAGGATGCATTTTGATGTGGTGCTAAAGGTGCCCTGATAATACCATATGATATAGTTCTCGGGAACTCAGGTACCACTATAAATCATTTTTAAATGTTGTGGCAATGCCTGGTACTGCGAAAGAGATGAATATCAGAGTATTTGTATGAGAATTGTGTAAGTGAAGATCAGAACTTCTTTGCGAAGTTGTACTGACTATGCTTCCTATCAAGCTGACATGTCTACCAAGCTGAATATTCTTCCATGTCTAACGTTCGTCTGCTATGAGAATTTTGCGTTTTACTTGATGTCTGTATATCACTCTCAATGCATATTTCCCTTCTATATGCTTCATAGAACTTTCCTGTGAAAGCATATCATCGCACATTCTTAATTGACTGTAGTGATACTCCTGTGAGTCTACGACTTATCACTCTTGTGGTCAGAATGCGTGATGTAATATGTAACCTTTTCCTTGAAAATGCTGAGAACGTTTGATTGAGTGAGATATTGATTGTATGAGTACCATCTCACATTAGAAGACAGATAGACGCTGTAATATATCCATATGTTTATCAGGACGTGCATTGCACGCCAGAATTACAAAGTTCCTGTAATGACTGGTGGCCATTTTACGTTCACGAGAATTGCTAAAGGCTCTCTTAATGATTTGCCTTGAATGCAGTTTATCTCTGAATATATTGCACCTGTTCCTTTGCAACATTGGTTGGGTTCAGATGAACTACGTTCCGAAAAGAACAATATGTGTTGGGACTTTTGTCTAGGTTGGCTGAATATATTTGATGGCTCATGCTATTTTTCATGGGAGGACATGTTTTTCATATGTGTTTGTTCACATGTGAATATTGCTTATTACCTGCTGTAGGGAAGATATTGATATTATCCAGTAAGGAAAGAGCAAATGATTTGTTGGTGATGATTTGATGTACTTGTGAGCCGAGTCTGGTCTGAGAGGGGGGATGTCTGGCATTGCAGTGTGAGTGTAGAGGGGATGGGACATCCATGTATCAACATACCACCTATAAGGGTTGGTGATTGGTCTGCTAATTGGTTATTGGCCATTAGTCTAATGATATTGCCTAGTGCAGTTATAAATGATGCCTGTCTTCCATCTTTCTCATATATGTCTTATGGTGCTTGATTCAGCATGTTTGTCACAAGATATATGTTCCATGATACTTATCTCATGGTATCTGCCTCATGTTATCTGTCTCATGCTGCCTGCTTCATAATGCTTGTCTTACAATGTCTGTCTCCCATGGTGCCCAGGTCTCCTGTGGTTTAAATATTATGAGGACCTGGACTTAACTAGACAAGTATTTTAATTTGCTTGTTGATTGTGTAGGGCTGCCCCTGACTCAGCATATAGGCTTGTGACTATCACAAATAAGGGTGAACAATGAAAATATATCACCCACAGTTCATCAGAGTGGAATGCACTCCATCACCAGTAGGAGGAGATTGGTGTATGAGTAACACCCTTCCTTCTCTTCCCCATTTCCATTTGTATTTGCTGATATGTAATTATAAAATTGTTTTAAAGCAAATTCATAGCCTATTTTGCCTTGGACTACTGGACTAAAGAACTTAAACACTCACCGTCTCCTAAGGAATGTTAAAGCAATTAGCCAAACAGTCAACATAGCAATCAGCTGTCTAGCCAACCAATCAACCAACAAGCCAGCGAACCATCCAGCGAACCAACCAACCAACAACTAACTCATACACCTACCCACCAACCAATCAACCAACAAGCCAGCGAACCATCCAGCGAACCAGCCAACCAACAACTAACTCAAATCCACCATCCAAGCAACCAATCAACCTGCTGGCCAGACAGTCAACCAACCACCCATCCACCCACCAACCAGTCAACTAACCAACCAATCAACCAACCAACCATTCAATCAACCAACCAACCAACCAACCAACCAATCAACCAACCTACCAACCAACCAACCAACCAAATATTTATATAAACCAAGAATAAACCCACTCGTTACCAAATAATCCGTCATACGTTAATTGGCTATTCGACATATCACACACTTTTCATAACGTTCTATTTACCAGGCAACTGTGACTTTATAATAATCAACGTCTGGGTAAGAACGAGTTAAAATAATACGCCTGGGACAGCAGTAGATTACAAAACACCTGCATGCGACATCGTGTGTGACGTATCAACAGGATAAACGGTGTTAAAAAACATCTAGAACGGGGTTGGTTTATTGAAGAAATGTCAGTGACAGAAGCTAATTAAGAACTCAAGCCAGAGTGTGTGACCAACATCTCCAAGGGTTAAGTCATGACAGGAGGTCAGGATCAGTAGCAGGCAATATTGCCAAACTTTTCCCTTCTGTTTGCATATGTCACTTAAAACTGTTAAGGTATTTATAAACGGTTGAGGCCGGGGCGGATTTGAGGTTACAACACCCGCCTCGGACTTGAGCTGACCTCGTTCGATTCATGGTATAGACTGATCGTTAAAAAAAAAGGTGTGGGCGATATTATTCCTCCTACCCGGTCATTGGGGTAGAGGATCGGACGTATAGTTTTCTTGAACAAGCACCAACAACTCGGAGGACACGTGTGTAAAATGATGCTCGTTTTGCCGAGGCAAAATATCAAAACTGAGAACATTCATTCATTCATCATGTACCATGCCAGTAAGCGTGGGCGGTCATGATTCGCCATCTCACTCGATCACCAGAGTCGTGGATCAGCTCAGTGTTCTTATCTCGATCATACCATGTAGTCAAACCTTCCCCTTGTTCTCTTCCCATCGATCTTGCCAGTTGTCATCAAATTCTCCAATTTATTTCTTCTCATTACGTGACCAAAATATGTTGACTGTCTACGTCTAATTTATCCTACCCACAAAGTAATAAATGTATCATGTTTCATTTAAGAAATGAAGAAACGGTGCGAGATAGGACATATTTTGAGACAATATGATAATTTTATAACTAGAAATGTCTTTATCGGAATCCACTGATTATGTGGTTGTTTCGGGATTTGAAATTTAAATATTGAGCACAACCCACTACTGGCAACGCCGATCGCATTCTGGTATGAACCTAAGGCCTATCCACGTCAATATGGAAGCACTATACTCGAGTTTCGCCCTCGTTTGAGCTCGTCAGTAGTGCATATCCTTGACCGGACCCGGAAACAGTCCCGGATCACGCGTGTGAAGCGGGTGTGTAACCACGCGGCACACACTGGACACACCAAATTATCACAACAGAACATCACAACGCTACCCATCGTAGGCTATGCTCAAGATTGCCCAATCGCCGCGACCGACGTCCGTCAATCGATGGGACCCGAACGATCAGGACTTCTCACTGGCAAGGAACACCAGGCCTCCTAAATCCAGTGAGCAATAATCAATTGATTATGTGGTTGTTTCGGGATTTGAAATTTAAATATTGAGCACAACCCACTACTGGCAACGCCGATCGCATTCTGGTATGAACCTAAGGCCTATCCACGTCAATATGGAAGCACTATACTCGAGTTTCGCCCTCGTTTGAGCTCGTCAGTAGTGCATATCCTTGACCGGACCCGGAAACAGTCCCGGATCACGCGTGTGAAGCGGGTGTGTAACCACGCGGCACACACTGGACACACCAAATTATCACAACAGAACATCACAACGCTACCCATCGTAGGCTATGCTCAAGATTGCCCAATCGCCGCGACCGACGTCCGTCAATCGATGGGACCCGAACGATCAGGACTTCTCACTGGCAAGGAACACCAGGCCTCCTAAATCCAGTGAGCAATCCAGTTAAAGAATTAGTAGAATCAGATACAAAGTAGTATAATCAGATACAAAGTAGTATAATCAGACACGAAGTAGTAGAATCAGATACAATGTAGTAGAATCAGATACAAAGTAGTAGAATCAGATACAATGTAGTAGAATCAGATACAATGTAGTAGAATCAGATACAAAGTAGTAGAATCAGATACAAAGTAGTAGAATCAGATACAATGTAGTAGAATCAGAAACAAAGTAGTAGAATCAGATACAATGTAGTAGAATCAGATACAATGTAGTAGAATCAGATACAAAGTAGTAGAAACAGATACAATTTAGTAGAATCAGATACAAAGTAGTAGAATCAGATACAATGTAGTAGAATCAGATACAAAGTAGTAGAATCAGATACAATGTAGTAGAATCAGATACAATGTAGTAGAATCAGATACAAAGTAGTAGAATCAGATACAAAGTAGTAGAATCAGATACAATGTAGTAGAATCAGATACAAAGTAGTAGAATCAGATACAATGTAGTAGAATCAGATACAAAGTAGTAGAATCAGATACAATGTAGTAGAATCAGATACAATGTAGTAGAATCAGATACAAAGTAGTAGAATCAGATACAATGTAGTAGAATCAGATACAAAGTAGTAGAATCAGATACAATGTAGTAGAATCAGATACACAGTAGTAGAATCAGATACAATGTAGTAGAATCAGATACAATGTAGTAGAATCAGATACAAAGTAGTAGAAACAGATACAATGTAGTAGAATCAGATACAAAGTAGTAGAAACAGATACAATGTAGTAGAATCATACAATGTAGTAGAATCAGATACAATGTAGTAGAATCAGACACGAAGTAGTAGAATCAGACACGAAGTAGTAGAATCAGACACGAAGTAGTAGAAACAGATACAAAGTAGTAGAATCAGATACAATGTAGTAGAATCAGATACAAAGTAGTAGAAACAGATACAATGTAGTAGAATCAGATACAAAGTAGTAGAAACAGATACAATGTAGTAGAATCAGATACAAAGTAGTAGAAACAGATACAATGTAGTAGAATCAGATACAAAGTAGTAGAAACAGATACAATGTAGTAGAATCAGATACAAAGTAGTAGAATCAGATACAATATAGTAGTATCAGCTACAAAGCAGTAGAACCAGATACGAAGCTGTAGAACCAGATATAAAGTAGTAGAACTAGATACAAAGTAATGGAACCAGGTACAAAATATTAGAATCAGATACAAAGTAATAGAATCAGATACAAAGTATTAGAAACAGGTGCAAAGTATTAGAACTAGAGTCAAGAAAACAAAAGTTTTGCAAGACGTTGCGATCAATCCAAGGTTTGTTTTCTTGGCAAGTTTACGTTCAGTAGTTTGCCAATGATTTCTGAGCAAGAAGTCTGTCAAACAAGCAGAAATACATAGCGGCATTAGAAGCACAGAAACAGCAGCGTCATCAAATACATTAACTGTAAAACCTCCGTCAAAACAATAACACAAATACAAAATAATAGAGACACGCGAACCGCCAAACCTACAACTGCGGCGATACAATGCACCTGCATCTCCTAATACTTGGCTGTCACATCAATCCGGCAACACAGAAGATAAGATGTGCCCGACCTTTCCAAAACTGCATGCATTCCACCAACTGTATCGATTACCTCCCTGGTTACTATATTTAACTGGGCGAAAGATTACGCTCAGTAGTTTGCCATTGCTTTCTGAGCTACCGGCTCACATACCCCGTAAAGGGCCCTTTTTCAAGCCTTAAGGGTCCCTTGGAATATTTTGCAATGTTTCGGCAGTCGATTCTCTATCGCTGTTCCCGGCTGGGAGTATAATATATAGGGTGCATTTTTAATAACTGTGGGACGTTTGAAAATATTGCCGTTCCGAATTTTGTATTCACCCTCTGTGGAATTCATGCAACATAAAAAAAAAAAAGGTAAACAAAACTGAGAACGGCAATATTTTCAAAAACCCCAACATTCAAATACACCCTGTATAACCGATGAGGTGTCATAGGATGATTAATTTTCTTAAGCAACTTTCCATATCTGTTAATGGCTTTCGTACAGTAGTTTTCACAATGCACCCCTCTTTAATTTGATACATAAAACAACTTGTCTGCTACCATATTAACAACTTGTAGGTAACAACTGTGACAAATCTCTACTTCCCACCTTATACTTACGTCTTCAGCTTATGTTAATGTAACAGCACTCCTCTATCAACCCATTTTAGCGTAATGTTCAGTACTTTTTGCTGAGGTTGTTGATATGAGCTGCAAGACCTTACAACGAAGTCCCAACTAAGTCACACGTCAACCTACATGACACATATTGAAAACTTCAACGGCAGCTGCAAATAATTAAGTTTGTCGTAGTTGGCGTCTCTCTGGCAAAATCCTCAAAACTTAGAAAGAAGTAAAGTTAAGGAAGCAGTCGATGTGGCCGTAGGGATAGGAGCTCTCGCTCTTAAACTTCCGGTGCACTGAGGGTTGGGTATAGCGTTCAATCCCTACATCGACATTAACTGATTCAGTACCAAACATGATACACAGTGAAATGACAAGTATTAGAATGTACATTTCCGTTCACTGAGAATTTAAACTGCGGAAGATACCACGACAGAAAACAAATAACACGACGACCCTAGTATGGCGATATATCGTCCTTCTGTCCAAATGAGCGGTCACAAGTGGCGAAATATTATCCTTAGCGTAGAATAAGTGAAGCTGGGCTTCATAACGTTGACGTTCAGAAAGAAATGAACGTAAAATTTCTTAAACAATAAGCCTGGGGTTGGTGGCATCGTTCTGCAAAAGACTTGCAACATTAGCATGATACAATTCGGGACTCTTTTCCTCGCATTGAGACGTATTGGGTATTTACAACTTTGTTTTCGTATATCCTTTTTTTTTAAAAACAGGACATTGCAGTCAACACTAACATTTTTCAGCTGCTGTTGATGTCTTGGCAAGTTTTACGTTCAGTAGTTTGCCATTGCTTTCTGAAAGACCGACTCAAATAACTCCGTAAGTAACCAGCGCGACGCGATCCGCTGCCGAATCTCGCGCAGCTGTGTTTCGTACGTGAGTATACGGGATTACGAACAAAGCCCTTAAACCCTTCGCCAGGGAGACAGGCTATTTACAACTAGTCCCGTTATTATAGAGCCCTACTTTTTGCGACCTCCCATCAGGTATGTCTAACTTATCTTGCTTCAACTACTTGTGTGGGACGGAGGGCAATTTGCTATCTCATTAACATTCTCATTTCTCATATTTCAATCGGACAGGTCGCTTTCGAACTTCATGCGTTATTTATTAGTTTGTGATCCCGGCTGTAGTTTCTTATAGCGTTGTTTTATTACGTTTGTGCATTGTCTGTACAGGTTAGTGTCGTTATTAGAAATAAACTGTTACTAGGGGCAAGTAATTTGCATGTACATTGGTTGTCTGACTTATGCTTTATGCGGTTATGCGGTGTGTATTATGTGTAGTTAATGAGAGCTGTTGTTTTAAACAGAAAATGTGATGTCAACCTCAGGGGATACTGTCACATTATTCATTAAAAAAAAAATAAAAAAATTAACATATTGATGGCGGCACCCCAAGCCAGGCAGATCGTTTATTCGCACTAGGAAAGAGAATTATGTTTGAAATTACAGAGCGCGAACAATGCAGCGATGACGATAGTAATTGAGAGCTGTTTAAAAAAAAAACAACTTATGTCGGCCTCAGGGGGTACTATCACATTATTAATTCCAAAAAAAATCAACATAGCAGCCGATTAATAATCACACAGATGTCATGGTGAGCCCCCGGGTCAGAAAGATCGTTGACTCCAACTGGGAAAGAGAACGATGCCAGAGCAAGAACAATCAAGCGATGACGATAGCAAGCCTGGCTTAACAAGCAAAGTAAATGGCCCTCTTCCTGTTCATACGGCCCTTTTCAGTTTACACCTTTTCATGACTTAAAAAGATTATCACCATTATGTAACAGGTCTGTTGCAGAACGTCGTTCTCTTCACTGTCCGCCAAATGATCTTTCGATCCTCTGCCAGTTCTCGTGCCTCATGCATTTTCATGGCGAACCTGTCTCGTGTCCATCTTCGTGCTGGTCGACCTCTTCATTTACCTCCAGAGATTGTGACTCACTTCACTGTTCTTTACATGCGACTGTAATGTCCATTGTAGCCAAATTGTTTCAGTCGACGAGACATGATGCTCTCCGTAAGCCAGCTCTACTCAATGTACAGATCTCTCCCCGGTCCTAAGAACTCCAAGATCCCTGTAACATTTAAGATTAAAAGCGCTGGTTGTCCTCTCCAGCGACTGCGAAATGGCCCACGGATAACATTCGAGACTTGCTACGGGAAAAACATCAGAAATGTTCTTACAAAATTTGCTTAAATTTCAAATCAATGTATTCCCTTGGAGAATTTAAACAAGAAGCCTCAAACATTATATTGCACGATTTATTGCCTGACATATATTTCGCTATATCTCGTCATGTGCATACCGCAGTTATATATCACATGAAGTGAATACATGAATTATACTTTGAAATACTTAAAACACATAGTCACGGATATTTTTCAATGTGGAGCATTAACTTTGAAATATTTAAAACACATAGTCACGGATATTGTTCAATGTGGAGCATTAACTTTTCCCCGCGGTAATCGCACATTTACAATAAAATCTTTCTGTCGGCACAAAATTGGCTGTAACCGCATAATCGCTAATGCCTCGATATATTTGAGCAATCATTTATTGTACGTGGAATACAATATACGAAACGTCTTTTCTTTGTTAACGATCTGTTTGCTAGTGTCATCTCAATGGCCAACCTATTCCCGACCTACACAAAACAATCCCCGACGTTGACCATGAAGCCAACATACTCAAAGTGTATTCAACCTTCCCACTTTTGACTGAGATTCCTGGCCGACATACAGTTCTGTCCGCTGACATGATTATGTTCTGTTAAGAAAAACATTCTGACTTTTACTGATCTTCCGACAGACGGGATCAACAACTCGCTTCCTTTAGGACTATTTGAGATAAGAACCAGAGAATGATCCATCCATCAAGTGCCATGCCGATAAGCGTGGGCGGTCATGTTCTACCATCTCACTCGATCACCAGAGTCGTAGATCAGCTCCGTCTTCCTGTCTCGACCATGCCACGTGACCAAGCCATCCAGGTATTTACTTCTCGGTCTTCCCCTTGGTCTCTTTCCTTCGATCTTGCTAGTCGTCACCAAGTTCTCCAATTCATTTCTTCTCATAACATGCCCAAAAAATTTTGACTGTCTACGTCTAATGTCTCTAATCAGTTTACGATCTTCATTTGTTTCTTGAAGAACTTGTTCATTGGTTTTTCTGTCTGTCCATGGTATTCTTTGCAATTTCCTCAGAAACCACATTTCCACAGCCATCAGATGCTTTCTAATAAAATCTAGTGCTGCTTTAACCCCCACTTTAGTCCTGATTTCTTCATTTCTGATCTTATCTTTTCTTGATACATTGAGTATTCTTCTCAGGAACCTCATTTCTGTTGTTGTGATTTTTCTTTTCTCTTTTTCTGTCATTGTCCAGGTTTGGCATTGGTAGCATAGAGTTGGTAGGAAGATTGTGTTGTAAAGTGCTTTCTTAGTAGTTACTGATACATGTTTGTTCTTTAGTATTGGTGAAATTTGTACAATGAGTTGATTTGCCTTTTTGCACCTATTTTCGATCTCGTCTTCTGATCTGCCATTTGATGATATTATACTTCCTAGGTACTTGAAACTCTTTACATGTTTCAAGGGATGTTCGTTTAGGTGAATTGTTTTTATTTGTCCTTCTTTAGTTATAGTCATTACCTCTGTTTTGCTTGTGCTAATTTTCATGTTATGTTCCCTACACATTTCATTTAGACTATTCATGTGGTCTTGTAATTCAGCTTCTGATTTTTCTATTAGTGCTTGGTCGTTCGCAAACAGGAGTTCTCTAACTGATCTCAGTATTATGACAAAAACAGAAATCCGTCAGTGTGTTTTTAATCATAGGCTCAAGGATTCCATGACCATTTTGAAGAAAGCTCCGTTCCTTTACACCCCTCAACAAGCTAACCTTTTTTAAAACAAACAAACAAACAAACAATCAAATAAACAAACAAATAGAGAAAAAAAAAACATACACAAATGCGGCTTTTACATTGCATATGGTTAGATATAGCTCTTTCAGGGCGATCAGTTCACACACATTTATTGGGACATTGTAGAAGATGGAATATTAATATGTACGTCAATGTTAACGGTCCAGGAAGCTGGTAAAGCAGCGTGTGATTGTGGGCATGGGAATGTGAACCTGGTGTAAAGTTGGTAAAATATCGATTGTTTAGGTCATAGAAATGTGAACATGGTGTAAAGTTGGTAAAGTAGCGAATGCTTGGGTGCATGGGAATATGAACCTAGTGTAAACGTGGTAAAGTAGTGAATGTTTGGGTGCAGATAAATGTGAATCTGGTGTTAGTTAGTTAGTTAGTTAGTTAGTCGCGGTTCCAACTTCACAGCAACGGGTCGTCCCCTTTATGCTCCGTTCCTGTGCCAGTGAATATAACACAAAATACTTCTCACTGCCCAATGTAAAAAGTGGAATAGACAGGCTTCTCGGCAAGCCAACAGCCCGCACAGTCAATTCAGCGTCGACCGGCCATTGCTCTGAACATGCAGTTCACTGTGCAAACACCAGAGGGCAGATGTAAAAGCATTCCACACAAATCTCACAGCTCATAGTGTCGCGCCACGCACTCACTCAGTAGCAGGGCTACGGAAAAATGTAATGCCAATCCAACGTGAGGAAAATGTGAATGCAAACCGTAGCCACAAACATAAACACGCCAGAGCATTTAATGGATCAATGTCTAACCGCCATGTTGGGGACCGGAAGTGCTCAAGAATCTGGTATACAATTGGTAAGGTAGCGACTGTTGGGTGCGTGTGAATGTGAACCTGGTGTATAGTTAGTAAAGTAGCGAATGTTTGGGTGTATGGAAATGTGAACTGATGGCGCGGGACACTAGTAATTGGGAAAGCTATCCCACACGCAAAAATCAGCCCAGTGTGGACTAATCTCGAGTTCAAAGTGAGCAAACTGAAAAAAAAAAGAGATTGGATACCAGCCCAATACAGCGGGGAACATGAGTTCACACCCGATAAGGTAACTGCCATTTATCTATCAGAAGTAACAACTAAAATAAAATGCCCTAAGCCTGAAAATTCACATAAAGTATTGGAATGTATGGAATATGCCCTTTTTGTTCCTGCTTCATGAAGTAAAACTATTAAATTCCTCCACTAGTGTTAGAGACACCGAATGATAACGGTAGTTTATAGAACGGAGTATCAACCGGAACCAGGGAAATCAGATTTACATAAGTAGATCATGACAGCCATTCACTTGTCTTGACGCCTGGGAATAATTTTTGTCAAAGATCACAAACCATTTATAAAGATGCGGAGGTTTGGGGAAAACAACCACATTTTCTTCCCATAAGAAGTTTATTAGCAGGTCACAAGTTTAAAATAAAGGAATGTTTACAAATGCCATACCAGTTGATGGGCAGAATAATACATGGAGCCTTCCTTGAGGCATGATGGGTCAGTGTGTCAGTACAGTACTTCATAGACCAATCAATACTTGACAGAATTTGCCTGCCAGAACATTTCCAGGTGCTCATTTTATGTAAGGCTGACCTGGGTGGCCACGTCAAATTAACATAAAAAAAAAAAATATAAAGACCAAATTGACGCTTTGATGGGGGTTCGAATACATGACCATCGGTTCGGAGGCAAACGAGCTAGCCACTGCAATGCCGTGGACAGAACGAGCCGTCATAACATGACCCGCCGCGAGGCTGCATGGGAATTTCTTGGTCTAGCGGCCTTTATTTCATGATTCGTTAACGGGGGTCAGTATGGACGAATGGATAAGAGCACTAGTTCTTACACTGCCTGTGTGCTGATGCCTAAGTAGCGGGTTCAACCCCTACACCGGTCAGATGGACTACACAAAAAATATTATTATTATTTCTTAACATCCTCCCGGCATGAAACCGCAATGATATTACGTGATATGAAATAAAAGTCCCGTGACAGGAGCCTTCTGTGGGTATGTTAGCCTTTTGTGGGTATGTTAGCCTTCTGTGGGTATGTCATCCTTCTGTGGGTATGTCATCCTTCTGTGAGTATGTCAGTCTTCTGTGGGTATGTCAAGTGCTAGGACACTAACGATTTGTAGACATGAGGACATGGAGGAATAGATGGTCTGACTTTCCCTCCCGTAACGAACGACGAATGCGGGCATAGAATTCTTGTTCGACCTAGCTCATGACTTTGTCAGCTCAGCGTCCTAACTGTTACATCAACGCCCCGCTTGGCGCTATACAGACAGTTTATATGACACGTACAGATACATGTTGTTCTGGCCCACTGTGCTACGGTCAATAACGTATTGTCGGGATCGAATCCCAGACGTATAGGTTTTAAGGCCACAGGATTGGATAGACATCCATGTGTCTTTACATGTACCAGGATTGTTGTCACTTAGACGGAATCATTGATTGTGATCTCACATTTGAAACAAATTGTCGTCACGGTGATTTCTATCTAATGAAATAACCCATCGACACGGTGATTTCTACCTAATGTCATCATGCAGCAGGTCCTTAGTCGGCTCTGTGGCGAAGGCGTTACGAATACAATTCGTAATCACGCATACCGCGTTCGAAAGACAGCTGCAGGCGATTTGGAAGGAGATCGCCTTGCGTTGGTTTCCGTACAAAGGTATAAGTATCTGTCGTTCAGAAACCCGTGGAAAATTATTGAAGAAGAATCACAGCAAAAAAAAAAAAAACACTGGGGTTGACTGCCACGTCATGTAAAGGATATGCAACTAACTTAGTTTTAGCAGATCCTTTGTAGGTCCTTTGTCATTATAACCAGCTGAAAAGTCTCCCTATCCATTTCCAGTTCTTTTACCTTATGCATGTTCATGACCAAGGTTTCTGTAATCCCATTCGTACACCGCCCTGCTGGTCAAACCCTGTCTCTTTGTCCAAAAACGGTTGACTTCCATCACTGCTGTCTCCAAGCCACCGTGGCGTTGAATATGGCCACAATATTTCAGTGTCCATGACTTAACGACATTTAGGAGCCAGTTCTCTTCTATGTTGACATCACATAGGATGTCTGTACTTCAAGTCTTCCTGGTTCACCTTATTCTAAAATCTTGTCTGTATAATTTAATTTCGAAAACCCAGATTGTCTTCTTTAGTGATTGTGAAATGGTCCATGACAAACATCCGGATGCTACCACAGGACAATGCATGTTCTCAGCAGTTTGATTTTAATTTATTTGCTGGTTTTTGTGTCATGTGTTGTTAATACTGTGTAATCTCTGTATTGCTATGGCCTGTTAACGCCTGATTTCTTTTGAACATCCTCAAGTTTCTTTCTAACAGGATACCTAAAAGAGCTATAAATATCAATAGTTTACAATACATGTAATCTTGCATGATTTTCTCTTCCTCCAGTTCTGTTTATAGCTGTTTCTATTCTATGTTGTTTATCTCTCGTAAAGTCAACATCTTGTTATCGTTAATTCCCTGAGTGGTCCAGCAAGCTTCATGTAAATGCTGAACGAGTATTTCGTGCTGTTGCTACACACAACAGATACACTTCATATTCTATTTATATTCTCCACTTCGAAAGATTGTTGCCATATTGTTGTTCGATAGTCTCTGTGTTTACACGCACATTCTCTTTAAGCACCACCGATTATTATACTAGTAAAGAATTAATCGATTTTTCATTACCCATCATTGTTTTTAATGAAGTACTTTCAGGATTGCACTAAATACCTCCTGAAATTAATGACTGCACTAACAAAGTGGGCCCGGGTTGTTTGAAGTGTCGACTGTTTATATAGCAGATTGAGTTTGGGATTGGGAAGAAGAGCTCTGCACCACAATCTTCCCTGAGATGGTACTTTAGTACACACGGAATGAGAGTCTCTATGCATACCTCATTCCGATAGATGCAAACCCCTTTCTGGGGTGGTTGGTTGGTTGGTTGGTTGGTTGGTTGGTTGGTTGGTTGGTTGGTTGATTGGTTGGTTGGTTGGTTGGTTGGTTGGTTGGTTCATTCATTCATTCATTCATTCATTCATTCATTCAGTCAGTAGCATGTCCTTGGCAGAACCTCACTCCCAGAACAACCTTCCGGAAAACTTCTCGATCACAAAATTTCCTGTCTTTTGCAGGATGTTGCGATCAACCATGGGTTGACTTTGTCAGCAATTTTTGTTGAGTAGTTTGTCAAGAAGGTTGGCTATTAAAGACGATAAAACAAAGAAAAGTGAAATATTTTGGTCACTTGAAACGTCACGAAAGTTTGATGAGAACAATAATGGAGGGGTATATGCCTGGGAAGAGAGGAAGAGGAAGGCCAAAGAGGAGATGGGTGCAGGATGTGGCGGATCATCTCCAGACGGGTGTAACAGACGCGGGACATCTTGCTTATGATCAAGAGAATTTCCGAAGGTTGTTATGGGAGCGGGGTTCTGCAAAGGACATGCTACTGAATGAATGAATGAATGAATGAATGAAATGAATGAATGAATGAATGAATGAATGAATGAATGAGTTTGTCATTGATTTCTACGCGAGAAGTCAACGTTCTAATCCAACTTCTGGAGCCATCTCATTCTTTCAGCCACGCTGACTGCTGACCTGACCGTAAGTGCATCGGATATAAGAGTTACAGCTCAGTCTCCTACAGGCCTCACAGTCAACCAACAGTAACTGAAGGCGGGGTTTCAGGACAACAAAGCAGCAGCCAACCAGTGAGACGGTGGACACAGGGCGCTGCAGACGCTTGGGCATGAGAATGCCGGACGTAAGGGAACTGCTGAGCGATCCAGAGTCTTTCCGGTGTTCTGTGATGTGAACAACGTTCTACAAATGGACTTACTACAAGACGATGATTGTTATTGACAACATTATTTTCTATTGTATTATAATCTAATCTAATCAAGCTGTCGCCACAGTGTAGGGTCGAGTGGATGCCAGGATAGCATTGGTTTGGTTGTGAATCCCCTAGAACAGGGTTGGCCAACACGAGGCCCGCGGGCCGCATGCGGCCCGCCGGGAGTCATGTTGCGGCCCGCGGAGTGGGAAACGACGATGTGGTCGAAGCTGTAGCACGCTTGCTTGTTTACGTTAATTAAAAAAAAAAATTAGGCGCGTGTGACCGGGCAGGAAATATTATTTCTGAAATTTGGCCCGCCTGCTGAAAAGGCTGGCCACCCCTGCCCTAGAAGGAAACATAACCTCCTAAGTTTGTAGCATTGGCGTTTAGGCTTTTGAGTGCTGCACAGAACTTATCTATTAGCGTAAGGTGGATTTAGTGATTTTATTTCCGACCAGGAACGAATCCACCATCTTATTGGAGACTGTTGCAGAGTTCGTCATCTCCTCTCTCAGCACAGAAACGTCTATATTAAAGTCAATACAATTCATCATCTGTATATTTTATATCAGTGTCAAAGACGATACAATTCTACCTTTTGTACATTTTACATCAGTGTCTAAGACGATACAATTCTCCCATTTTTACACAAGTGTCAAAGACGTTACAATTCTCTTATGTGTACATGTTACATCAGTTTCAAAGACGATACAATTCTCTTGTGTGTACATGTTACATCAGTGTCAAAGACGATACAATTCTCTTGTGTGTACATGTTACATCAGTTTCAAAGAAGATACAATTCTATTATGTGTACATGCTATATCATTGTCAAGGACGCTACAATTCTCCCATTTGTACATTTTACATCAGTGTCAAAGACTATACAATTCTCTTATGTGTACATGTTACATCAGTGTCAAAGAAGATACAATTCTATTACGTGTACATGCTATATCATTGTCAAGGACGTTACAATTCTCCCATTTGTACATTTTACATCAGTGTCAAAGACTATACAATTCATGTGTACATGTTACATCAGTGTCAAAGAAGATACAATTCTATTATGTGTACATGTTATATCATTGTCAAGGACGCTACAATTCTCCCATTTGTACATTTTACATCAGTGTCAAAGACGATACAATTCTCTTATGTGTACATGTTATATTTGTTATTTCATTGTCAAGGACGATACAATTCTCCCATTTTTACATTTCACATCAGTTTCAAAGACGATATAATTCTCTCATGTATACATGTTACATCAGTGGCAAAGACAATACAATTCTCTTATGTGTACATGTTATATCATTGTCAAGGACGACACAATTCTCCCATTTTTACATTTCACATCAGTTTCAAAGACGATATAATTCTCTCATGTGTACATGTTACAACAGTGTCAAAAACGACACAACTCTCTTGTATTCTCTTGTATAATGTTATATCATTGTCAAGGACGATACAATTCTCCCATTTGTACATTGTCTCAAGGGCGAAACAATTCTCCCATTTGTACATTTTTATTTCAGTTTCAAAGACGATACAATTCTATCATTTTTACATTTTAATATCAATACTAAAGATGATCAAAATGTAGCAAAGTCGATACAATTCTCCATTTTTTTTTTTCAGTTTACATAAGTACCAAAAAAAAAAAAAACAACAACAACAACAAACGATATATTTCTCCCATTTTTACGTTTTACATCAGTAACAAAGACGATCATAGTGTAGCATACACGATCAAAGTGTAGCAAAAACGATACAGGTCTCCGCATTATTTACATCTTACACCATTATCAAGACGACTCGAGTCTCCACACAGTTACATCTGATTATCAATATCACAGACACTCGAGAACTTTCTGCAGTGAAAATTCACCTTCTTTACCGAACTCAACGATATCTTTTCATAGCTGCACCACAAACAGTACCACAAAAGGACATTGATTTATCTAGCGTTGCATGCCATAGGATTGATTCTTGCGTTGACTAATTTGTTTCTTTCACGCTGACAACTGACAAGTCGGGTTGCGATATGAGGCTGAAAAATGTCGGACTGATCGATCGGTTGAAGTACAGGTAAACACATAACAGAATAACCGATAGGTTAGCCTTAGTGCCAGCGTAATGAGCAGAAATTAGTTCGTTAGCATGAGTACACGATTTCTTATCGAGTAGTGAGACCAGTACCATCTATGCCGAGTATGAGAGCAGAATTTAACATCCTTGTCTTGGGGTCGGAGTAGTGTAGTGGCTAGACGTTCGTAGTGAGAGCTGGACCAACTATGCCCAGTATGAGATCAGATTTAACAGCAACCAATTACTTACCTTGTCTGGGAGCCGTCGTATTGAGACCTGGACCATCTATGCCCAGTATGAGAGCAGAATTTAACATCCACCAATTAACTTGTCTTGGGGTCGGGGTAGTGTAGTGGCTAGATGTTCGTAGTGACAGCTGGACCAACTATGCCCAGTATGGGAGCAGATACAATACCAACCCCTTACCTTCTCTGGGAGTCGGATTAGTAGAGTCGCTAGACGTTTGTAGTGAGACCTGGACCATCTATGCCCAGTATGAGAGCAGATACAATACCAACCACTTACCTTCTCTGAGAGTCGGATTAGTAGAGTCGCTAGACGTTTGTAGTGAGACCTGGACCATCTATGCCCAGTATGGGAGCAGATTTAACATCCACCACTTACCTTCTCTGAGAGTCGGATTAGTAGAGTCGCTAGACGTTTGTAGTGAGACCTGGACCATCTATGCCCAGTATGAGAGCAGATACAATACCAACCACTTACCTTCTCTGAGAGTCGGATTAGTAGAGTCGCTAGACGTTTGTAGTGAGACCTGGACCATCTATGCCCAGTATGGGAGCAGATTTAACATCAACCACTTACCTTATCTGGGAACCGGGGTAATGTAGTCGCTAGACGTTCGCCTACCAGCCCGGTGGTCAGAAGTAAAATCCGCATTGGAAGAGAAACAATTAACCCGGGCTTTGGGATCGACGGAACCTAAATGTGGACCATGAAATGCCTTGGAACGTAAAGGCGGCAGGTGTGATACCGACCACATCACCTGAATCGTGCCGACTGGTCTATATACAAATCGGTCTAGAGCCGTAAGCCCGATGCGCATTCAAGCGTATAAAAGGGTCCTTTACTTAATTTTCTTTTGAAGTTGTATATCCATTACGGACGTAGCAGTCAACCCCAGCAATTTTTTACTGTTCATGATTCCTGGTCAGTTTCCATGGGACATGTTTTTCTGTCCCATCCAATGGTAATTTATGCCTGTCCCATCCTATTTCATCCCATACCTACACTATTCAGAAAATCCCCCTTTTTTCCCATGGGATTCCCATGGCCAAGCCTGCGAATCGGTCACCGCTACGTTTTGAACGCCTGGTATGCGGCTCACGAACCGCGTTCGCAAGCTTGCGGCCACGGAGACCGGCTTTACGCAATTTTATTTTTTGCTTAATTTTAATGTATTACTTAATTTTTAATTTTTACTTAAATTTACTTAATTACAGTCACAATTAACGGATAACTTTTCAGCGAGCCTTCATCCGTAAACAAAAGCAAACGGACGCCCGAATAACTACATCAAAGCGCGAATTGTGAATAGTGGGCTTACTTGCTAAGACAATGGTTCGGTTTCATTTTCCAGCAGAGGAAGGACTTTTTGTTTCGACTGTACGGCTTGGACGTGGTGGTATAGTTGCTTAGAGCGTTTGTCTGTCAAGACAATGGTCCAGATTTCAATCTCCATCAGAGACATGACTGTTTTTTTCCCCCCCGAATAGTGCGGCTCTGGGGCCTACCCAGCCTCATACAAATTGGGAAGGGATGGCGAATAGAAAGGGAACTGGTTAATCCACACTATATGAGTAAAAGTAAGTAAAGCAATGGACCCTGTTTGACACCGTTAGGATCATTGGGCATATGGTGCTGGGTGGATATTTGTATAGACCAGTCGGCTCTCGGTGGCTGACGCGGTCGGTATTTATTTAGAATAAATGAAAGGTTTCTTCTTCTTCTTCTTTTCGTTCATCCGGAGTGTTTTTTCAGATGTGATTGCGGTGTGTCTGTTATGCGCCCTTGGGCCGAAACCCGTAGGCCAACACATCGACTTCAGCGTGCTTTTTTGACCAGGTAGCATTCCTGGGAGACTCTCACTTTTGTGGTGCCATCTACGACCATGCTGGCCAAGTTAGAACGGTCGAAGACAACGGTCATCCCTCAAAGGAAGGCAGGGACAGTCCATAGCATTTTCCACCATCCAAGGTTGCTTCCATAGTTGCAGGGCCGACACATAACGCCCTGGTTCTGGGCTAGCCGAGGGAATCGTCACGTCCTGCTCATGGCTGCTTTAAATCCTCACTTCAATATATTGGTCATTTCGTTTGCCCCGGGCCATTCCCGCACAAACCAGACAGGTTTGCAGACGGTATCCACTCAGCGAGTTTTCGGACATGTGCTTGTCGTTGCGCCCGTCAGAGCTGTTCCAGGCACGACAGACATTCGGAAAACTACCCAGTCAGAGCTGTTCCGAACAAGAGCGGCATTCGGAAACTAGGTAGTCAGAGCTGTTCCTAGCACGAGAGACATTCGGACAAGACATTTCACTCGGACGTAAATGCGTAGTGTCAATTTTTAGTTTGCCACCCGTAGGACGACACTTCCGGCTTCCGGCGGGCATTTTTTAATGAGGTTAGCCTTCCTCGGGTTTCGAGACTTTTGTTTCGGCTTCCACACAGCAAGCTTTCACTTCGGGCTGCCACGTAATGGATTCGCAAGACAGGCGTTCCATTTCGTGTCAACGAGACAATTTTCCACCTTTGACTACACTCACTCCATGAGTGTGGTTACAGACTATCGGACGTCTGCGAGACGTGCGACCGAGGTGTTTTTCCACCTTTTGTACTCACTCACGAGGTAGGCTACATGTGCTGCCGGCTCAGCACCTTACCTCCGTGCGTCTGTGGGCGAGTGACGGTCAGGCCCTTTCATCCGGGGATACCTCATATCCCCCAGCTAAGAGCCATCGAACGAATCTGCGCCGAGCATGTAGCGTTCTAAGCACATCATCACAATTTTGATGTAGGTTTGTGTCGGCTAGGCTCTCACTTCCGAGAGTTTATGGCTTAGAGACGTTCAGCCATACACCTCGGATGGGAGCCTTAGAGGTTATGCCCGAACTGAGATTTAGGGATCGTTTGCCTGATTTTGACTGCTATCCTCAGTCTTACCTGCAGAGCAGCAGGTTGTGTCTCTCTTAGTCTGGTCCCTATCCCACGAGCCGTCCGATATGTAGTTTTCACCCATCGGCAAGCACATGGGGTCGATGGGACACGCAAGCTCCCCCACCACGTCAAGGTGGAGACACATTGGGGGAGTTTTCTCGTTTCAATTGATATCTTTTTATTTGTCAGTATGTTTTTCATCATGCAAAAGGTTACCTTCGCCATAGCAATTCTTGTTCTAATCTCTTCAAGGCATCTCCCATCAGATGTTATGACTGTTCCGAGATAGCTGTACCAATTAACTTGTTTAAGAATATGCCCATTTACTTATATATTACATTGTGGTATTTCTTCCTTCCTAGTGACGACCATAATCTGTGTCTTCTTACAATTCAGTTCTAACCTTAGTTGTTCACTGTGTGCAACAACCGCATATACTAAATTTTGCAGATCCTGTTCATTGTCTGCAATCAAGACTGTATCAACTGCATATCTAATGTTATTGATGTATAGTCCCCCCAATGTTGATTCCTTCCATATCTTCTATATTTCTGAAAATATTTTCACTGTACAGGGAAAAAAGATCTGGAGACATTACACATCCCTGTCTCACACCTATCTTAATAGGCTGATATTGACCTACTTCATTATCAATTCTTATGGCAGCTTGTTGTTTCCAATATATGTTTTTTACAAGTCTAAGGTCTTTTCCATCAATTTGTAGATCTTCAAGCATCCTTATCATGTCGACATGTCTCACTTTATCGAAAGCCTCTGTGTAGTCAATAAAGTAGAGGTGTAGATCTTTGTTCACTTCTACAGAACGTTCAATTACTGTTCTCAGATTGTATACAGCATTTACTGTACCCTTGCCTTCTACAAACCTACACTGTTCCTCTCCTATTTCAAGTTGTATTTTCTTCCTAACTCCTTGCATGATAATTCTTAACAAAATCTTCATGATGTGACTCATTATACTAGTTGTTCAATGTTGATCACATTCCAAGGCTCCTGATTTCTTTGGGATTGCAATAAATACAGAATTATATAATTCATGAGGTATATCTCCCGTATCATATATGGTATTCCGGAGTCTGGTAACTTTATCTATTCCGTATTCTTCTAAAGCATTTATAATTTCTGTTGTGATGCTGTCTGAACCGGGGGTCTTGCCAGATTTCATATGGTTAAGAGTTTCACTTTGTAATTAATAATGTCAGAGATGATATAACCAAGGAGCAATATGATGCCCTAAATATCGGTGGTCATGAAATACCAGAGATTAGATATGCTGAGATTAGATATGATACAGCATTTCTACAAACATCACAGAATGGTATAGAAAAACATATAACCTCAACCCAAAAGAATAGTGAAAAATCACAACTTATATCTTAACATAACAAAAACAAAGATAATGCATACAGATAAAACTATTATCGAGAAAGAAATACATGTTAGTGAGGAAACATTGGTGGCAGCAGAAAATTGCAAATATCTGGGGTCATTAATTATTAATTAATTACTAACAATGGTGACACAATGAAGAAAATTAAGACGACTATTGCTCTTCAGAAACTAAAACTTAATAAACTGGAGGGGGTCAGATAGACCTACAAAAATTTAGATTGTTAAGACTAAGACTAAGAGCATGCATCTTTCGCATTGCAACATATACATGAAACCTGGAAACTTACTAAGCAAGCTGAACAGCACATTAATGATCATAAATGCTTTTATTTATCTTGTTATAGACGGGTTCTAAGAATATCAGTTTTATCTTGGATACAGTGATACAGAAGAAAAGAACAAATTAAATTAATCCATACAAGTACAAGAACTGATATTGAAGAAGGTTGGCTACTAAAGAAGATAAAACAAGAAAAACTGAAATATTTTTGTCACTTGAAACGTCATGAAAATTTGGAAAGAACAATAATGGAAAGGTATATGTTCGGGAAGAGGAAGGCCAAAGAGAAGATGGGTGCAGGGTGTGGCGGATGATCTCCAGACGGGTGTCGGACGCGGGACATCTTGCTTATGACCGAGTTTTCCGGAAGGTTGTCAGTATTAACTATTATTACTAAATATTACAGTAAGTTGTTATGGGGACTAAGCTCTGCAAAGGGCATGATACTGAATGAATTAACAATTAGCCAGTAAAGTGTTATAGAATAATGTATTAGTTAAATCAACCGACTTGTGATGTGTTTGAGTTCATGTAATAATAAATCAATAATGAATAATATTAATATTATTAATACACAATAATCAACAATAGGTTTCTCCAACAGTACCGTTCTAGATTCAACGCAATATCAATGAAAGGTTTAACACCTCACACCTCAGCGGCAGTATATGATCTGTGACCACCTGTATCTGTTATGTCACTACCTGCGTCTGTTATGTGACTATCTGTATCTGTTCTGTGACGACCCGTATCTGTTATTACCGGTGCTCTGGCGAAGGGGTTACGAAAGCAATCTCGCATACCGCGTTCGAAAAACAGCTGCGGAAGATTTGGAAGCAGACCGCATTGCTTTGGTTTTCATACAAAAGTATCAGTGCCGGTCGTTTAGAAAGCAATGGCAAACTGCCGAACGTAAACTTGACAAAAAAATCACAAATAGCCAATTTGCTACCAATGCTGCGGTAGACTGCGACGACCTGTAAAGGATATGCAACTAACTGTTACATGTTATTAGGCAAACGTATACAACTGCCATCGACCTTCTTCTTTCTGATTGTAACTTAACTTAGTTCAAAGTGATGAAATGATATTCAGGTGAGATACCCTGCCATGGATATAGATCATTCTGATAATAACTCGTCTACATAGTTGTAGGCGATGACATGATATTCAGGTGAGATACAACTGCCTTCAATATACTTCTTTCTGATAGTAACTCGTCTACACAGGTCTAAGGGTTGACATGATATTCAGGTGAGATACAACTGGCTTCAATATACTTCTTTCTGATAGTAACTCGTCTACACAGGTCTAAGGGTTGACATGATATTCAGGTGAGATACAACTGCCATCCATATACTTCTTTCTAACAGTAATTCGTCTACATAGATCTAAGGTCTGGCTTGATATTCAGGTGGGATAAACAGAGTTCAGCAGACGAAGCTGATCAACATCAGGCTGTAACAAAGGGATAATATCCACAAAGGTCCAAACTTCAAATTGAGGTTAACCCGACACATAATCAGAGTAGACCACTCCTGTTTGAACAGTGTGTTAATGGAAAAACCAGCAGTGACATCTAACCCCACCTACAGCCGTGTGGACACCTTGATTCCCAGAGATAATTCATCCCCGGCATTAATTTGCCACGTGAGCCGCAGCAATGTTGCAGCTGGACTTCCCCCCCCCCCCTCATCACTTGCCATTTACGGTGGTGTTGGATTCGATCCGCAATGGGATGTCTTTGAATTAAAAAAAAGGTTGACCTGTGCTCCCAAGCCGGCAATGCCTAAAATGGATACCAGGAAATGTTTTGGAAGTAAAGGCGGTCGACGTGATACCGACCACATAGCCCATTGAGTGCTGTTTTCTCTATACAAATATGGGTCTAGCTCCATGTCATACGGCGGCAGGATGATGCTGGTGGCGTGTGGTGTGAATCCACCCGGCGCCGATGATCTTGTTAAAATAATAATAATATAACTTCGAATGTTGATTTGTTTGTTCTTTATGTGTAGCTCGTTGAATGTCGACTTGATTTACTTGCGTTCCTTGATTCTCGTTGTTGGTCGTCTGGACAGCTGATGACAGTAACCAAATGGTGTCACTTCAACACGTGTTCAGTGGAGCCGTTCACGCACACGACTGAAACATTATCAAGACGACTACAAGATAAGCGTAACCAGGAGGTTGGTAGCAGTCAAAACGATCAGGACACTTGTACTTGTGCTGCAACATCATTCACATTTCACAGTGCTCCACCAGCCGGCCGTTCTGTCTATCTAACGTCTCTCGCGATGTACGATGCGCATGTATGTTCAACATTCTTTCACAAGTCCGTCCCCCCTCCCCCCCCCCTCTCTCTCTCTCTCTCTCTCTCTCTCTCTCTCTCTCTCTCTCTCTCTCTCTCTCTCCTTAACTGCCGCTGAGCAAACTTACAACCGGCCTGTATGAATGTGAGTTTATCGTGTCTGGCGTTGGTTTCATGTAGGTACCCCCTGGCTGTTGGTTGGGCATGTCTGACTTTAGATCCTAACGGTTGTTCCAATGACTAGTGGTTTATGTAGATGACCTGTTTGCCAAGGCTAGTGTGCTAAAGTGAAATCACATCGGTTGGATTGTCAAATGACGCTTTCCCGAGACGTACTTCCACTACGTTATCGTGGTGCGTTTGTTGCTAGACTTTTTGTGTCTAAAACCTGCTTGGCATCTATTATTATTATTTTATATGTGTGCAACCCAACTTATTCATGTCTGCTACATGGCACTTCATATCATCAACGCGCCTTAGGCGTGTAACAGGAACCTTTATTTTACTAAGGTACCACACTAGCGGGTGTCTGCTTCTCCATACTAACCAGTTCTGGCATGCCTGCACTTTACCGGGTGCTTTCAGGGGCGACAGGACTCTAATGCTGATGATGGAAATTATATTATCATTATATCTGTTTTTCTCATCTGGTCCAGCTGTTCACGATAAGCCCTATAATTCCATTGACCTGTTTAAGAGGGTAAGTTAATAAGTAAGTCACAACTGGCTGTAGAAAAATAACTAACTATGATAACAACTTGAAACCACTTTATGGTTTATACATACATTGTCACTTTATTTCTCAACATAATTTCCACCAACATTGATGCACGTATCCCATAGTTTTATCAGTCCTCCCAAACCGGCTGCATAGAACTGCGTGCTCTGTTTTCTAAACCACGTTTTCACTTCACATTCAACTTCGGCGTCACTCACGAAATGTCTCCCGCCAAGGTGAGTTTTCAGTGGACTTAACCCCTAGCGATTTCAGGTAAAGCGGTGCATAGCTAGGTAGAAAATGTTACGAAGGCGAGTCAATAAGTAAGTCACACAGTCCTGTGGGATGGCAGGCAAATGAAAACAAAGCACGCAGTTCTATGAGGCGGGTTTGGGAGGACTGATAAAACGATGGGATAAGTGCATCAATTTTGGTGGAAATTATGTTGAGAAATAAAGGGATAATGTATGTATAAAAATAAAGTGGTTTCAAGTTGTTATCATAGTTAGTTATGTTTCTACAGCCATTTGTGACTTACTTATTAACTCACCCTCGTACTTCCGCTTACAAACATTCAACGACTAATACACTCACTTTTATTCTTGAATCATCCACAGCTGTGCAAAGTCGGGTCGACATGTGTACTTTCATGACTCCGGATACTCAGCTGTAGATCCACCTCTTGTCCCTAACCGAACAAGGATAAGTCTGCACTCGTATTGTGGAGATTAGGAACAGCTGATTGTATTCATGCAGACAAGATAAACCCTTTGTCTTCCACTCTTTACCGTGTGGACTACACGGACCCTGTTTCTGCCATGTCCGGCAACTCTGCCTGGGTCCCGTATACCAGGCATGCCTACCCCAAGCTTACGTCTGTACCTTCTATATCCAGTTATACCCACACGCTAACTTCTAAATATGTTGCCGTCTTTTCTAGAACGTTGCAATCAACCCCAGGAAATTTTACGTCTAGTAGTTTGCCTTTGCTTTCTGAAGGAAAAGTCAACGTTGATGTTTAGTTGACCGGTGTAGGGTATCAATCCGCTACCCCGCCGCTAGAGCACCGGAAGTTTAGGCGCAAGCGCATTACGTTTCTCGGCCACACAGGCCTCTACTATATCTCCTACATAACAACATAAAATATGCCATCTACTCTAACTCCTACATAACAACATAGAATATACCATCTACTTAACTCCAACATACCATCTACGTTAACACCTACATAACAACATAGAATATACCATGTACTTTAAATCCTAAATAACAACATAGATAATACCATCTACTTTAACTCCAACATAATAACATATAATATACCAGTGGTTCTCAACCTTTTTTGGCCTGTTCTCCCCTTCACCATATTTTCAGAACGTCATTCTCCCCCCCCCCCTTTCGTATTTCCTACCTAAAAATCCCCCGCCCCTGCCCCTATACAGTATACGTAATAATGGAAGCTAAAATTAATAGCACATATTAAAACAAGTCTAGACGTATACATAAAACGTGATTTGTGGGTCTACTTACTTTATAAAATGAATTTTAAAAGGGTGAGACGTACAGAACTGTAAAGTATGAAGGTAAAAACAATATCAAGTAATCGGTTCTTGTATTAACGCGATCTTGAAATAATCTTAATTCCCCCCCCCCCTGGAAACCCTACAATTCCCCCCTGGGGTGGGGGGGGGGGATTCCCCACCGGTTGAGAACCACTGTAATACACCATCTACTCTTAACTCCTAGAAAACAACATAAAATTTAACATCTACTCTAACGCCTACATAGCAACATAGAATACACTATCTACTCTAACGCCACCATAACAACATAGAATATGCCATCTACTCTAACTCCTACATAACAACATAGAATATGCCATCTACTCTAACTACTACATAACAACATAGAATATGCCATCTACTCTAACTACTACATAACAACACAGAATATACCATCTACTCTAACTACTACATAACAACATAGAATATGCCATCTACTCTAACTACTACATAACAACATAGAATATGCCATCTACTCTAACTCCTACATAACAACATAGAATATGCCATCTACTCTAACTACTACATAACAACATAGAATATGCCATCTACTCTAACTACTACATAACAACATAGAATATGCCATCTACTCTAACTCCTACATAACAACATAGAATATGCCATCTACTCTAACTACTACATAACAACATAGAATATGCCATCTACTCTAACTACTACATAACAACATAGAATATGCCATCTACTCTAACTACTACATAACAACACAGAATATACCATCTACTCTAACTACTACATAACAACATAGAATATGCCATCTACTCTAACTACTACATAACAACATAGAATATGCCATCTACTCTAACTCCTACATAACAACATAGAATATGCCATCTACTCTAACTACTACATAACAACATAGAATATGCCATCTACTCTAACTACTACATAACAACATAGAATATGCCATCTACTCTAACTCCTACATAACAACATAGAATATGCCATCTACTCTAACTCCTACATAACAACATAGAATATGCCATCTACTCTAACTACTACATAACAACATAGAATATGCCATCTACTCTAACTACTACATAACAACATAGAATATGCCATCTACTCTAACTCCTACATAACAACATAGAATATGCCATCTACTCTAACTACTACATAACAACATAGAATATGCCATCTACTCTAACTACTACATAACAACATAGAATATGCCATCTACTCTAACTCCTACATAACAACATAGAATATGCCATCTACTCTAACTACTACATAACAACATAGAATATGCCATCTACTCTAACTACTACATAACAACATAGAATATGCCATCTACTCTAACTCCTACATAACAACATAGAATATGCTATCTACTCTAACTACTACATAACAACATAGAATATGCCATCTACTCTAACTACTACATAACAACATAGAATATGCCATCTACTCTAACGCCTACATAACAACATAGCAGATACATCTACGCTAGCCACAGTATTCACAGTCATCCAACAAACCAGTCACCGAACCAACCAAACAGTCAGCCAATCAATCACTAAGTCAACAAACCACTACCTGGTCTTAAGTAGCTTCAACAACAACAACAAACAAATCCGTACCAGGAATCTGCTATGGGCACGTGAACCATTAGGACCTTCACACTTTGTAGGCCTAGGTGCACGAAGGGATATGTGGTCACTCCTTTCCTCTCTTAGCGGGCGACGAACCTGGGCGTCAAACCCTAATCCGACCGCATTCAAACCGTGATCAGAACCACATCCTAACGCTTTTGATCACGTGTCCACTGGCAGACCCCAGGCTAGACCTTTACATGTGATTGTGGCATGCATGAATGAAAAAGTTCTGAGGTTTATGGTGCTATAAAATAGCTGGAATCGATTTCTATCCGATTGCAAACCGACTGATTGGGATGTATGAACGATCTGCGCGGTATAACATTGTTTCGCGTATTAAGCTGGTCAGGCGTGGCAATAAATGCCACCTTGACAATACAATCACGCCTTTTTGGAGGAACTGGGTTATATTAGTTTCCTTTCCCTCGATTCTGTACTATCTATTATATTTTTCTGTGAATACCAGTCAGCGTCTATTGATTTATTTGTCATTTATTTTTATGACATATTTCCTCATGTTTCAGTTGGTTTTCAGGTATGGTATATGCATTTAAATTGTTTTTAAAAAAAAACGCGTGAAACGTAGACAATGAGCAGACAAGCTTAGAAACATCTAATGAAAGTGGAAGTGTGGTTTCTGATGAAAATGGAAAGAATGCCATGGACGGACAGAAAATCGAATGAGACAGTTCTACAAGAAACAAATGAAAACGGAATATTGATTTGGGAAATTAAACGTAGGCAGTCAATACTGTTTTGTCACGTTATTGGGAGACAAACTAGAAAATTTAGTGAAAAGGGCAAAATTGATGGGAAAAGAGCTATGGGAAAGCAGGGAGATAACTGGATGGCTTGGCTAAATGGTATTTCTTGCTTGCTTGGGTCCGCTGGCTGTGAACCCCAGCGTGAAGTCCTGTATGTCGGATGAAGACATCCTATTGTCCAACATCAGTGTGATGTCATACAGGACCTGAGGTTTGCGTCAGTATCCGTTGTCCCATGCCTGGCTTATTAGTGTGCAGACTGGTGGTTCCTCGCCGTGCAGGCAGACACTCTCCGACTTCGGAAGAATTATCGATCCTACTACGTTAGCCAGGACCCCGAAGGGACCTGTTGCCCAGGACGCACGGCTAGGACGTGTTAGTAGGTCTAGGCCAGTATAGAACCTGGCCCTGGTGCCTTGGAAACACCTCTGCGTCCTGCTAAATGTTATAAATAGAACAATAATTGTGTGAGGTGGCGAATCGTGACCTTCACCGCCTATCAGCACGGCATATGACGATTATTGCTTGTTCATTACCTTGCACGCCTGCGTGTTCTCGGCAGAAAATCCATGATATGACGTCAATCTCTTTCCTGTCCGGTTATGCTGGTCACTTCACCCAAAATATGCCTGTTTCAAGTTGGCAGGAATATTCTGTATGGGGGATGAGTGGTCTCGAGGTATGGTGTCCGCCTCGATTGCTGGAGGATCCGGGTTCAAGCCCGGGTGAGAGCCGGAACTTTTTCACGTGGACTTCTAGTAACAAAATTTCCCAATGTCTCTGGGCAGTGAGATCGGACGCCCGTGTATATGGTTGCGCACGAAAAAATCCCTTGGCAGTTGGAAATCGAAAAAGAGTAAAACAACGGCGCTGGCAGGGCAAAATTTCGAGTTAAAAATCTACCCAAAGTATTTCAGGATCCTCGCCGATGCTACGGAGTTCGTACACTGAGATGAGATTTTCCAGATTCAGACTTGATTTAAGAGTAGAACAGAGCACTTATGAGTTACACCCGTGTGCCGTGATGTTGATCCGTCGAATAAAACAAAACAAAAAACTCTATGTCCGTTACAAACATCACCTACTGCAAGACATAATATACCCATCATAAACCACCAAGTGTACCGGAAGGCTTCAGTGAATCAGTTTCTAGCAAATAACAGTAGCTACACGAGTCAACTCTTGTAGCCGTCGAACGCTGGAGCTTTTTCATTCATTCATTCAGTAGCATGTCCTTTGCAGAACCTCGCTCCCATAACAACCTTCCGGAAAACTTCTCGATCACAAGCAAGATGTCCCGCGTCTGATACACCCATCTGGAGATCATCCTCCACATCCTGCACCCATCTTCTCTTTGGCCTTCCTCTTCCTCTCTTCCCAGGCATATACCCTTCCATTATTGTTCTCTCCAAACTGTCGTGACGTTTCAAGTGACCAAAATACTTCAATTTTCTTTGTTTTATCGTCTTTAATAGCCATCCCTCCTCAATATTCAACTCTTGAAGTATGGATGCATTTGTTCTTTTCTTTACCCAAGATATTCTTAGAACTCGTCTATACATTTATATTCAAAGGCATGTATGCGCTGTTCAGCTTGTTTAGTAAGTGTCCATGTCTCACAGGCGTATGTTGCAATGGGAAAGATGCATGCTCTTAAAAATCGAATTTTTGTAGTTCTGTCTGTCCCACTCCATAATTTATTCATCTGTTTTAGTCTTTGAAGAGCAATGGATAGTCGCCGTTTAATTTCTTTCATTGTGTCACCATTATTGGTAATCAATGACCCAAGATATTCAAAAGTTTCCACCACCTCCAATTTTCTCCCATTAATGTATATTTCTTTCTCCATAGTAGTTTTATCTGTATGCATTATCTTTGTTTTTGCTATGTTAAGATATAAGTTGTGATTTTCACTATTCAATTGCGTTGAGGCTATTAGGTTGTCTATGCCATTCTGTGTTGTGGATAGTAATACTGTATCATCAGCATATCGAATCTCTGGTATGTCATGACCGCCGATATTTAGGGCATCATATGGCTCCCTGTTTATATCATCTCTTACATTTCTCATTATATTTTCGGCGTACAGGTTAAACAAATATTGTGACAGCACGCAGCCCTGACGGAGTCCTTGCTTGATGTCAAACCAATCTGATGTCTCGCCATCTATTCTAACTGCTGCTTGTTGGTCTAGATATAGCATTTTTATGAGATGTACTACATGTGATGCAAAGCCCATATTCCTCATGATTTCCCAAAGTTTCTGATGCTGTACACAGTCAAATGCCTTTGAATAATCCACAAAACATGAGAATAGGTTTACATTAAATTCTCTGCACTTCTCTATTATTAAACGCATGTTGAATATGTGATCTCTTGGTCCTCTTCCTTGTCTAACTCCAGCTTGAACCACGTTAATATCTTCTTTCATTTTCTTACTAAGTCTTCGCATTTGACTTTTAGTAGAATTTTACTTGCATGACTGATCAGGGCAACAGTTCTATAGTTGGTGCATAATTTCAGGTTGCCCTTTTTTGGTATTCGAATGAAGATAGTTCTCTTCCAATCTTTTGGCCAGATACCATATTTCCAAATCTTTGTACATAATGCATGATATATGTGTATGCTTTCTTCTCCTCCTGCTTTAATTAGTTCAGCTGGTCTCACATCACATCCAGGTGATTTACCATTCTTCAGGTTCCTTATAGCCCAAGCAATTTCATCTAATGAGGGTTCAGGTTCTGTCTCTGCTGTCATTGGCTCATGTATCTCATTCATATCCTCACTGTCACTCATATCATACATTCCACTGCAATACTCCTGCCATCTTTCTAGAATGTGTCTAAATTCTGTTAAGGTATTTCCCATCTTGTCATAGATAACATTCAATTGAGGTTGAACATTTCTTGTCAATAACCTCATTTCTTTGAACATTTCATAATCTCTTCCAGCCTTATGATATTGCTCTATTCTGGTACAGCAATCTTGTATATATTGATTTTTGTCCTTTCTTGTGTTCTTTCTTATTTCTCGAGTTAAAGATTTATACTTCATCCTCCTATCGGATTCATCTCCTTTCTGTTTCAGCTCCCTTCGTTGTTTTATTAATTCTAACGTGTCTGATGTAATCCATGGCTTAAGTTGCTTTTTCTTGGTCGGAATGAAATCTTTGGCTGCAGTTATCAAGATATCTCTAGCTTGTACTGCCAGTTCATCAGGTGTCATTTCTTCTTGTACAGACATCAAGACCCCAAAGCGATTCCTAACTTCCATGTTGTATGCGTCTGGTATTTTTGTGAGATCAAAACGAAGTGGCCTTGGTCCTCGGGTAAGCTTTTTGAGTTTTAATTTCAGATCTGCTTCTAATAACTGATGATCTGTGTCACAGTCTGCACTTCGTAGGGTTTTTGCAGATGTTATGCTTGATCTCTATCTTCTTTGTATTAAAATATAATCTATCTGATTTTTGGTAAAACTGTCTGGAGACTTCCATATGAAGAGTCTTCTTGGATGTTGTTTAAAAAGTGTGTTGGCTATCGTTAACTCATTTTCTGTGTAAAATTCAATTAATTTGTCACCTGCATCATTTCTATTTCCTAATTCAAATTTTCCTAAAACGTGTCTCTCATTTTCAGCTCTTCCTGCACCTACTTTTGCATTAAAATCTCACATTATTATTGCTATATCATTATGACCAATCTTATTTAGTGTGTCTTGTAGTGTGTTGTAAAAATCTTCAATTTCGTCCTCCTCTGCTGTTGAAGTAGGTGCATATATCTGTATGAGAGTTGTGTTTTTTGGACGGCCTTTAAGTCTAATAGTGAGGATTCTATCACTAACTGGATTATATCCCATTAAAGCTTTTGCAGTTGTCTTATCTAAACAAAATGCCACTCCCCTCTGGCCTCCGACATCTCTACCAGAATAAATGAAAATACTTCAATATTCAGTTGTAAAATGTCCCTTGCTGCTCCAGCGATGTTCACTAATTCCTAAAATGTGAATGTTTAACCTCTCAATCTCATCACACACTACTTTAAGCTTTCCCTCATACAAACTTCTCACATTCCACGTTGCCATTCTCACTCTGTTTATTAGTCTGGCACAGGGGATTTCTTTGGTAACACAGTCAGGATTAACTCCGTCATCACGATTACTAGTACTGGTCCCTGCGTCACACTCTTCCCCAGTGTTATCTGATCTGCCTGGCCTGGGCGTCTCGCCACCAGATCTCTTTCTTATTATGTTTTCTTTCATGGTTGTTATGGTTTCTTGGCAAGTTTTGCAGAAGGTAGTTTGCCATTGCTTTCCTTCTGGGCAGTGACTGTATTAGTCGGTGGCCATAGCCATTGTCTCTACTGATGAGATCATCTGCCTATCGCCGCAGAGTGCAAGACCATAACCAACAACAGTCTGTCGGCTGCTCTCACACTCCATCCACCACCTGCTTCCATGGCTTCACGTAACCCTGATCGGGGGGCTAAACGGGTACTCCACCTTGCCCAAGGGTGTCCCGTAGACTAACGGAGGAAAGGAGGCGTCTTACATCTCCTTTGATAGGGGATACCCCTACCCCGCTAACCGGAGGAGCTTTTTCAGGTATAGAATCTATGCAGCGTGGCTGCCCCGGGGAAGAACAGTGCTTTCTAAAAATAAGCAGAAACCATAATGAACTAAAAATAATTTTGAAAACTGAAACAGCTTGGGGCAAACTGTTTAGGCCGACCTATGATTGATCATATGAAATTAAAGCGCCTTTTAGCTTTCAGCCACACACAGAAAAAAAAAAAATTGCGCAGTAGTCTACAGCATTATAAATGTTATTAGAGATCCGCCATAAACGGTGGCTTAAAGGACATTACTAGTACAGAGGATTATGCTAAGCCTATAAGTTAAAGGATTTGTAACAAATAATATATTCAAGTACAGAAAAGTTATAATTGTGGTAAACTATTAACATCTTTATTTTCTAAGCCTCTTGTCACAACAAATAATGTATTCAATTACTTACAGAAACGTTATAATTGTGGTAAACTATTAACATCTTTATTTTCTAAGCCTCTCGTCACAACATGTGATATATTCAATTATAGAAACGTTATAACTGTAGTACACTATTAACATCTTTATCTTCTAAGCCTCTCGTCACAACATGTGATATATTCAATTATAGAAACGTTATAATTGTGGTAAACTATTAACATCTTTATCTTCTAAGCCACTCGTCATATGTTTAACTGTTGCTACATAGATTATATAGTTTTCTTAACTCCTTGATGTTCCGTCATTTTTGAGTTTGTTTATTTATTTATTTATTTATTTTGTTCGCTGGCTTTGAATTCAAGCGTAGTCCTTAACGAGCGACTATTTCTGGTTCACTGGACTCATTTTTACGTGTAGATTAGCTTTCCCTATTACCAGTGTTCCCGCCATCAACCGAACACACTCAGACTTCAGAGGTACTTGTATTATAATGCTAAAATAATTGCCTTTACTCGGACTTTTAGTTTAACTCTATTTGTTCTGCAGGGATTGTAACTCCTTCAGATTTTAACGTTTATTACTTAATACTTAACTCAAGCATTCGAAACATTCCCACACATGCCCCTTTCCCTCTACAAAAACATTCCACAATGCCCCTTTCCCTCTACAAATACATTCCGACACATGCCATTTTCCCTCTTTAAAATCATTCTCACACATTCCCCTTTCCCTGCACAAAAACATTCCCACACATTCCCCCTTTCCTCTACAAAAACATTCCCACACATTCCCCTTTTCCTCTACAAAAACATTCCCACACATGCTCCTTTCACTCTACAAAAACATTCCCATACATGCCCCTTTCCCTCTACAAAATCATTCTCACACTTGCTCCTTTCCCTCTACAAAAACATTCCCACACATACTCCTTTCCATCTACAAAAACATTCCGACACATGCCCCTTTCCCTCTTCAAAATCATGCTCACACATTCCCCTTTCCCTGTACAAAAATATTCCCATACATTCCCCTTTTCCTCTACAAAAACATTCCCACACATGCTCCTTTCCATCTACAAAAACATTCCCATACATGCCCCTTTCTATCTACAAAAACATTCCCACACACACTGCTTTCCCTCTTCAAAAGCCACCGCAATATTTCCCATGCTGATTGTTCCAGTAGCATTTGATTAAAGGTCCATCTGGCAATTCCTCAACGCTTAAAGCAGTGGTTCTCAACAAGTGGGACATTTCCCCACCCTTTTCCCCTCCCAGAGGGAATTTTAGGGTTTCCATGGGGGAATTAAGATTATTTCAAGATCGCGTTAATACAAGAACCGATTACTTGATATTGTTTTTCCCTCCATACTTTACAGTTCTATACTTCTCGCCCTTCTGAAATTCGTTGAATAACGTAAGTAGACCTGCAAATAACGTTTTATATAGACGTCTGGACGTGTTCTAGTATTTTTTTTTTTCCCGCGTTTCCATCCTGCTTCAGGATATTGCGGTCAACACCAGCATCTTTCAGCTGTATGTTGATTCCTAGGCTAGATTACGCTCATCAGCACGCCACGACTTTCTGAGCGGCCGGCTGCATACTCTCATAAGTCACTAGCGTGACTCGAACCACTTCTAATTCTCGTCCACTCACGTTGACCACGAGAGTATTCGGGATTAACGGAGAAAGCTGCTAACCCCTCGGCCAGGCAGCCGGCTTTGTATGTGTTATTAAATTTAGCTTCCATGTTTTACGTATACTGTGTAGGGGAGTGCGAAATTTATAGGAAGGAAAGATAGAAAAAAAGAGGGGGAGGGGGGATGACGTTCTGAACATATGATGAAGGGGTGCATGGGCCAAAAACGGCCGAGAACCACTGGCTAAGAGTTTCGCCCAGAACCACAAATAATTACCTTATGGGTCAGTATCTTCAGATATGGATATACAAAGTAAAAAGAGTCTGGTACGTGTAGCTTCTGTGAACAAGTGAGCGATAATAAACACAGACACGGGGTATATATCTTACAACCAAATGCAATACGGCAAACGTAAATCACAGGAGAAAAAAAAATCAATAATAATAATAATTTGTTTTTAAGTTGCATGTGTCGTACAGGACGTTGCAGTCAACACCAACATTTTTCGGCTATTGTTAATGTTCTTGGCAAGATTACGCTCAGTAGTTTGCCATTGCTTTCTGAGCTACCGGCTCACATACCCCGTAAGTAACCAACGCGACGCGATCCACTGTCGAATCTCGCGCAGCTGTGTTCCTCAAGTGGATATACGGGATCACGGAGAAAGTCGTTAACCGCTTCGCCAGTGAGACCGGCAATAATAATAATAAAAGATGAAAATAAGTTATACCACAACACAGTGAATAGACATTTCGATCATAACAATCTTCACCAGGAACAACACAAACAGATCTAAAGAAAAAATCATGCAATTAGAAAATGTAATGAAACATTAAAACATACAGTTCAGCTGCATTCTCCGCCCGATTAAATAGAAATGTAAACCTCTTCCGAGTGTGGGGTTCAGGGATTACTGATCAAAGAAGAAAGGCAAATGCGGCGAAACTGACCCAGAAAGGCAAATGTGGCGAAACTGAACAAGAAAAGCACATGCGGCGACCCTTCGGTTTGATATTTATGAAGGCTTCCGCCGTAAGCATGAACTTGTAGTTGCCGCTTGGATCTAGAAGATGAGTACCGTAAAATAAAGCCTCGCGTTATTGCACTAGGGTTGCCTCAGGGATCTGAAATTTCACAGGTTTTTGTCAACGCCTACATAAGTAAGTTGCATGTCCTTCACAGGACGTAGCAGTCAACCCCAGCATTTTCGCTGTTCGTGATTCCTGGGCAAATTTTACGTTCAGTAGTTTGTGTGCCATTGCTTTCTGAACGACCGGCTCCTATACCTTTTTCGAAAAAACCAGCACCGCTGCGTTTCGAACCCGGGTATACGGGCTCACAAACCACGTTCGCAAGCCCTTAGCCACAGAGACCAGTACATAAGTAAGATAGCAGGAATAGCGGCACCATGTATTGGAAGAATATTGACATTTGCTGGTGACACATTTATATATCTAAAATTAAAAGACAGGGCAGACATATCTAGTGAATTGCGGGTTGCTGTAGGTAAAGTGATTATTTGTATCTATTGATTTTTTTTAAACGCCAAAATAACAAGGCAACGTTGAAACAGTACTACTATTTGGATCAGAGACACGGAGAACAACGGAAGCGATTACAAACAAACAAAACAAATTCACTAATTGGAGACTGCGCAAACCAGAAGGAATAAAATGGTACAACAGAATCACCAATGTGGAGCTCATGGAGAGAACTAGACAGATACCTGTAAACCAAGAGGCGAAGAAAACACGCTGGCGTTGGATAGTATTTACATTGAGGAAACTTGAGAACAGTATAACTAAAAAGCCCTTTGTCTGGAATCCGCAGAGCAAAAGAAACAGAGGCAGACATAAAACATACAGAGAAAAGAAGTAGAAACAGAAATGAGTAACATTAGGAGGACATGGATGAAGCTGCGTGGGATAGCTAAGGAGAGGAGGGCTCGGAGATAGAAAGAAATGGAAATCACAAGACTAAATTCGGAAGAACAAGTTTATGGACATGTTACAAATGGGAAATAGACGAGTTCATGAACAGTAACTTGGGTCTTCTGACCCAATAACTTACTGTGATGTGGCACTAACTTTTACAACGTGTTACATTGTGTATTCATAGCAATATTTGCTGCCTCAATATCTGGAGTGTGTCGTTATCTCTGTCTTAATGCTGGCGCTCCAATGAAGTGTTATCTGCTATCCAGCAGGGAGTAGTAAACCTACTTTGAACCGTGTTGCAGTTTACAAAGGAACATTTTTATTTCACACGGATATCCCCACTAGCCGCCTCCCTGGCGAAGGCGTTAACGACTTTCTCCGTAATCCTGTATAGTCACGCAAGGAACACAGCTGCGCAAGATTCGACAACAGATCGCGTAGCGTGGGTTACTTACGGGGTATGTGAGCCGGTCGCTCAGAAAGCAATGGCAAACTACCGAGCATAATCTTGCCAAGAACATCAACAGCAGCTGAAAAATGCTGGTGCTGACTGCAACGTCCTATAAGGGATATGTAACTTTAAAAAAATCCCCACAAGTGATCCAGGATCCTCTCATTCATGGCACAAGCCGGATCTGACCAAAGTACATAAACTACATAACACGGGTGAGAGTACAAAGTCATGTTTATATCGTAATCACACGTTCCATAAATATTATTTTAAGAGTACGTTTCCCGTGCTTGAGATTCAGTCATACTTTAAGTCATTTTACTACAATCTGAAATTAAAAGGTAATAGCTAAAAGACCCCGTTTATAAACATTTCTGGCATTAGTAGGATATAGTGACAAGATTATGCATATTACCAACTCAACTGCACAGGACACAAAAGGCTGTTTAATGTTTAATCAAGTAAAGATATGCGATATTGATGAATGTAACAGTGGAACTGGTAAAATAACAGCCACACATTTGTTGTAAGAGTGTCCAACTATAAAACAGCACAACAGATAAAAGTATTTCCGTCTACACCCACCCCATTTCATGACAGACTCTAAGGAGGTGTCAACAACATTAAGTTGATTGATTATGTGGTTGTTTCGGGATTTGAAATTTAAATATTGAGCACAACCCACATTAAGTTGATTGATGATTTCTTCGCATTTATTCATTTCGATGTCTGGAGCTGAACAAACAAGAAGCACTAAACTCACGCTTTCATAACCAAACAGCTTATATGACCGCCGTGGTAGTATCACGCCTCCCGTCTTACCTCCAAGAACATTTTTCAGGTAACATTTAGGAAGCCTTGTCGATGCTCGAGCAATGTAGTTGCTCAATTTATCTGTCCCAAGCAACGTATGTTGTGTGAGTGGCTATTCTTCATGTGAGGTAGTCGTTAGTCACGGTACACAAATTGTCACCCCATTATGCTCCGTTCCTGTGCCACACAAAATGAACCTCACTTTCCAATGAGAGAAATGGAACAGACAGAAGTCACAACAGTCCGCCGCTAAAATTACAACGACTTTCATTTGAAAATCAGTAGTTAAACTCACATTACTAAAAATTTTGTTGCGTATCCCTTGCTGTTGATGTACTAGGCAAGTGTTACGTTCAGTAGTTTGCCATTGCTTTCTGAACGACCGGCCCCTATACCGTTTTCGAAAAACCAGCACCGCTGTGTTTCGAACCCGGGTATATGGGCTTACAAACCGCGTTCGCAAGCCCTTGCATAAGGCAAAACCAGCCAGCGGTCCCCCATTGTTCTGGGTATGCTATTCACAATACAAATAATGGCGTACAGATGTAAAAGCATTCCATGCAAAAATCCACAGCTCACAATGTTGCCCCACGCACTTACCGCAGTAGTTGGGCGATGGATCTACCAGTACAGCATGAGGAAAAATGTGTAAGCAAACTGTAGCCAGAAGCAAAATCACCTAAGAAGCCTTACCAGATTCAGCGCCATACAAAAATTAGATTTGAACCAAACAAAAATGTATGGCAGAAAATGGGAAGTAGGGATGTGTCACAAAGTTATGATTTTAAATTGTTAATAAGACAGCAGGAATGTTGTATTATAACGCAATGACAGCATTTCGCCGATATATAAGCCTATGTCAGATAGGAAGTCGCTTAAGACAATCATCCCATGAAGGCCCGCATGGCCGAATTGATTCCAATTCCAATTCCAATTTTCAAAAACAAAAATTCCAATTTCGGCCTCGTCTAACCTGCTTCATCAGCTGTGGTTATTGTTGAGGTCCGTGGTTTTTGTGGGTTTATTTACCCTAATTCTTGTCTTGTGAGTCCTTTCTCGGACTGGTTATGTATCGTTTGTGTCTGTGACGTCAGCAGGGGGATCGGTCGGCGGCTATCCTTTGTGCTCGTCTGGCTTGCTGACTGCAGTCCTTATAAGGACTTTTCGTTATCCCACTCCATGCATCGTAAGCTGGGGGATCGGTCGGCGGCTGTCCTTTGTGCATGTTTCCTCTTGCTGTTTTCTTTGTTGGCGCAGGCCCCTGGCTTGACTGGTTGCAGTCCTTAAAAGGACTTTTTATTTGTTTGCTTTTTTTTGTCTTCTCAATTGTGAAGTAACTGTAGAAGCCTTTCGATGTAATATGCCTCCTTCTGCGTTCTTTCAGTCCGCTTCCCACGTTTGAGTTCTTGCTGTCTTTTGCTCGCTTCCTCCGAGCTCAGCCATGGGAAGATTTCTCCGTCTTCAATGTAATATTTCCATGCGTATTCTGCTGGGCGTTTTATTTCTGGAAGAACTATTGTGTCTTTGTAGCAGGGTACTGGTTCCCCGTAGAGTTTCTTGTACTTTTCCTTTTTTTTTCTTTTCTTCCATGCGCTTTCTGTAATCCTCGCACGTGAGTTCGAAGTGCCTCTTGCTCTGGGGAAACATTATTTTTACTTCTGGCTTCGGGACGTCCTCTATGCCGACGTCAGGGTGCTCATCTCGATTTTCTTCTGATGTCTGGTGGGATATTGGCTTCCCTTTGAGTAATTCGGGCGTCGTGTTTGGGCTGTTGGCTTTCGCTTGTGATTCCGGCTCGGTTTCTTGGTTTTCACCCTGCGATTTCTATGTAGTTTCTTGTTCGGCTTCTGTGGTTTTGTTTCGGAGTATTTCCATTTCAGCTCTCTGTAGTTCTCGCTCTGATTTAATGGTTTGTAGGATCTCTTCATTCTCCTTCTTAATCAATGCCATATGTTCTACTTCTTGCTTGATGTTTTGCTGTATCTCCATCATTTCCGCCAGTAGTTTTTCGTTGTCGTTATTCGGGGTCGGCGTTAGCAGCGCCTTGACTTGTCTCTTCAACTCGTCTATCTGTTTTTGAAGTTGATCTCTTTCGGCTTGTGCTATACCCGTGGCTGTCTCGCCCCTCTGCATTGCTTCCTTGAATGGAGTCTTTGTGATGATGGCGATCTTTAAGACGTCTCTGTGTCTCTGCAGGTACGGACAGCCCAAGTATCTTGCTCCATGCTTGCCCTTGCAGTTGGCGCACTTTCTTTTGTTATTTGGGGCTCTGAAGTCCGTGTCCAGCTTGGCCAGAGGGCACTCCTTGAAGACGTGGTGATCGGCGCATTATCGACAGATTTCCGTCTTACTGCGACATGTTGCTCTGCTATGGCCGGCCCTCTGGCATCTTGAACATTGATTGACTCTTGGGATGAATCTCTCTGGTTGCTGCATTCTCTTGTTGAATGATACTGTGGTCGGCATTTCGCTGCCCTCCGACGTCACTACTGCCAAGGTTGTAGGTATCTTGGAGTAGGTGAGAAGCCGCTCCGCCTTCAAGAATCGGATGTGAAGATTCTCTTCACGTAGCTGCTTCAGGATTTCTTCATCTGTCAGCTCCACATGAATCCGCTTGACAACCCATCGGACTGTTTTTGAGTCGGTGTTTCCGACTCTGATGTCTTTCTCCTCCTTCTCTGCTGTCTTGGTTCTTGACTGTGTTGGGCTGTCAATCTTCTCCCTCGTAGTAGCTTCAGTGATGGCTGTAGTATCAGGCTCTTTGATGCAGCTAGCAGGTGGGCTCTCGACGTTCTTCTTGTTGTCGGCTCCCACGCTGCACATCTTGGCAACAGCGTGTTTCTTGTTGTTGGACTTTCAACGTGACATTTTCCCGCGTATCAGGCTTCTTGACAGGATAATGCGACTTGACTTGTTAGCGCTCGCAGTGCGAATGACCACGACGACGCAAAAGACAAATTTTTATAAGAACGGGTGTTCTTAAATATCCGATGTGCTGATGCCGAGGTTAGCGGTTCAACCCCTACACCGGACAGCTGGACTAAAATGTTGACCTGTTGCCCTTGACTTGGGAACGTAAATTACAAATATCTCTGAAGTCGGAGTGGGTTCGCCTGATGGCGAGGGACACTGTTAATAGGGAAAGCTAATCCACATGCAAAATTCAGTCCATCACTACTATAAATAGTGTATATGGACTACGCTTGAGTTAAAAGCGAACGAGAGCAAAAGAAAAAAAAACAATCATCCCATGGCACTTAATCAGCCTATCCGCCATTTTGGACCGGAAATCCTTCATGTGTGCAAGTCAATGTGTAGAGTGTGATTGGCTATTCTTCATGCCTACCAGTCAACATATATTGTGTGATTGGCTGTTTTTAATATGTACCAATCACGATGTTATATGTGAATGGTTATTCTTCATATTTACTAATTATCATGTCAAGCGTTCGGCTAATCTTCACGTGTACCAATCAACTCACCATGTGTGTTATATTTCTCACATTCCGACAGCGCCCACTACAGATATCTACACCTGTTTTACATAATATGTGGATGTTTGGCCACTGTCAAAGCGATACACTTGTTATTCTAATGATACTATTATCGGTATCTCTCTCACACCAATTAAAAAAATAATAATAATAATTGGCAGCTGATGTGAGTTTCTGGAAAGTAAAGAATTAAAAATATCCCCTCTATGCGGTTTTGAATTCCGAAAAACCGGGCCCGTATGTAAGTATGCCGACGGAAGAGCTACCGCAGAACGCAAGTAAACAATGAGAATCAGGAGCAAACGAAATACAAGCTTTGATAAAAGTTATCTCATCTTATCTTGTTCCTCTTGTAACTTGCGGTGTCGATGTGAAGTATACACAGCGGGAGAGTGCCCGTTTATGGACTCTATTCATCTGTTCATCGTTTACATGGTGGGCCTATTCTTCTGCTTCCATTTGATCCATTTGGGTGAGTCAGATTATACCTCTTAGTTTTTCTACGAGCAGTATGACAATCCCTTGGCGGCTTGCTAGACCAGTCGCAGGTTTAGGACAGAAAAATCGGACCAGGTGGAGTCCGTTCTCCCTGGCGAGCCAGAGCCCCGTTGGCCCGTGACTCCCCGATCATGGTTTCCCGGTCTGCATCGCGAATGGGGGTAGGGTGGGGGGGGGGGAGTGACAGGGGTTGACTTGTGTAGTCTGCGGGTCATCGGCAGGCTACTAATTTTAATTTTTTGATAAAAGTTACCGGCACTAAATATGTACTTGCCTTTCACTTTTAGTGCAGTGTAAACCACCTGGTGTGGCTCAATCACTGCCATAAACTGACCAAACTCCATCTAGAGTGTTTCCAGTAACTGAGATCTTGAGGTCTGAGTCCTGATTTCATAACATGTATGGCTTGTATTCTATAACAGTAGTTCCACAAATCGGGTAATCTTCTGTTGTATGTCGACCGTAAGCAATGAGCTACAAATTATTATTAAAAATCAGGGCCCATATTTACTATACAATGAGCTTGTAAAACAAAAACAAAATAGTTCACACTAAATATTGTCATTATCTGTTGTATATAAAAGTTAACTTATGGCTTTATGTGACTACGTGGTAGCGTATGATCAGTTTGAAATGGTTAAGTAATGCAAAGGACGACAATATAAGTTAATGTGACCTAAAACAAGGAGTTAAAAAGTTAGTTGCATTTCCTTTACAGGGCGTCGCAATCAACCCCGGCATTTTGTTGCTGTTCGTGACATCTTGGCAAGTTTACCTTCAGTAGTTTGCCTTTGTTTTCTGAACCACCGGCGCCCATACCATTTTGTACAAAACCAACGCAAGGTGGTCTGCTTCCAAATCACTCACAGCTGTATTTCAAACGCGGTATGCGGGATTGCAAACTGCGTCTGTAATGCCTTCACCACGGAGCCGGCTAAAACAAGGAGTTAAAAATTAGTTGCATATCCTTTACAGGACGTCGCAGTCAACACTAGCATGTTTTTTTTTTTTGCTGTTGTGATCTCTTGGCAAGTTTACGTTCAGTAGCAATTGTTGTCAACCTACTCCCGTGTGTTGCCGGGGCCCATAAGGGAAGCAAAGAATAGCAACACTGTAGCCTACCACGCATGTCGTAAGAGGTGACTAAGGAGGCTTGATGGTTCCGTCGCCCTGCTACTGAGTGAGTGCGTGGCGCGACACTGTGAGCTGTGAGTTTCGTGTAAAATGCTTTTGAATCTGCCCGAGGTTTTTTGGAACGTGACTGCATGTTCGGAGCGATGGCAGATGGCTATGTCCCAGAGTTGACTGGTTTTTGCCTTATGCAGAAATGCGTGGCTGCTGGGCTTCTGGTTGACTGCCACTGTCATCGACGATGAGCTGTATTTCATGGACTGTGTGGGTGAATATCTAGGAAACATCCAAATGGGAAAATGACTGCCGATTCCATCAGAGATAACCTGGGTATTTCGTGGGGAACTATTGTGTTGACATTCTGGCGGCGGAATTTTGCACAGTGTATCTGCGGGCTGTTGTTTGTCGAGACTCCTGTCTTTTCCACTTTTCACATTGGGCAGTGGGGAGCGTTTTGTGTGATATTCACAGGAACAGGAACGGAGCATAATGGAGACGACCCGTTGCTGTGAAGTTGGAACTGCGACTAACTAACTAACTAACTAACTAACTAACTAACTAACTAACTAACTAACTAACTAACTAACTAACTAACTGTTGTCAGCCTAATTCACGCGGTTATTCCAGGCCAACAAGGCGTACAGACAAGAGCTTTGAAGTATTTAGCAAACTTAACCCGAACACAAGCGTGGTAAGGCCAAATCTAAGCATTAGCTTAAGATTAACCAGCGATAAATCTATCCATGGGGGAAAGGCATTTGATTGTGTGTGAATTCGTGTTTCTATATGTTACATATTTCAACAGTGACCTAGAGAAAGAGGGAAGCAGATAAATTGCACTATTGTGATTTCTAAAATGTATTTGAAAAGACATACATTGACTGATCTCGACGATGTAGCCAACACTATTTAGAGCCGAGTCGCTTTTCAGGACGACTTGTCACAGTATCAAGGACAACCTGCCTCTAGCAAGGTCTTATCCTAATTGTCATAGAGGGAAGAGTGGATCAGAACAGGAAGTCAACAGAGGTGCGTCCGATGTGTGATATTGATCTCTATAGATAGAACCCCAAGAGTGGACAGGTGTAGACCCCCACCCCTCTCGCTGGAAGGGACGTCGCAACCTACAGTAAATTATGTTATAGGTTCGAAGATGTGATCCAGACCGAGATAGTTATAAGACATTTCTTGCTGTTGTAGGTCACTACTGGAATAAACAATGTATGTCACAGCCAAATGCTGTGAACGCTTTGCTATTATTGCTTACACATCTGTCTTATTCCTCGTCCAACGAAAAGTAATCGTCTGATTCCCTAGATCCTCAACATTTTAGTCAACGGAAGGCAGTTATGATAAACGACTGGGAGATCCAAATATATTATTGATGGGTACAAATGACTGCATGTTACACCAATAAATACAAATATCAGAGGCAACACTAGCAGGAAGGATCATGAGTGCATGGAGGAATAGACGTCCAGTCTATCCCTCCCGTTGCAAACAACGAGTGCATGTATCAAACCCTAGTCGGGCAGCGCTCTTGCCAAGTACTAGCCATTACACCAACACGCCCCCTGGCTGCAAGGATAAAAAGTAATTACACAACGAATTAAGCACACTGAGTATACTGCTAGCATTTCTTTTATGTTATCATAACTGTGTAGGTCTGAATTATCCTGTACACAAAAAGATGTGTTATTAATTAAACGCCAAATCCGTGATTACTACTACGAATTCCTTTTCTTCTTTTTTCTTCTTTCTCCTTTCTTCTCTTCTTCTTCTCCTCCTTATTTTTCTTTTTCGTTCCTCTTTCGAGGGGAGTGCGTTACAGATATTTATACACCTCAAAGTTCAATGTATCCAACAACGGCAGGCATGTGTTCCAGGTTTCCTTCCCCAAGACTCCATCCAGGGTGACGATCTCTACCCACCCGTGGGTTTCCTAACATTTTAGCTAGGACATCGATCTTACGGCCTACTCTTTGTCATTTCCAACTGCTGTAGGATTTTTAACATGCACAACAAGAACATGGCACCTCCTGTTTTTCGCCATTATCCGAGAAGACTGGGTTTCTGATGTCACTACACAAGAGGTCATAGAAGCGGGTGATTTCATTAGATATCAATGGCTGGGGGGAAACCCCCAGCCATATGCTGGGATCGAAGCCAGTTAACTTCTGAGCCAGCAACGTCGACACCTGACTGTTCCACAAATACATATAAAGGGAACAACTGTAGCCCATTTGGCCCAAAGAAATAAACTTACGTTTCGATGCAATTCATACTTTTCTTATGTCATAAATATTCAGTAACATAATGTCAACCGCGCTTTAATCACTCAATACCAATGCTTTTTGTGTTGTGCATTCCGTGGTTTTAGCTGATTTGCACACGGCCACATGGTGCTGTTTCATGCCTTTATTTTTTCTTTGTGCCAGAGGCCAGAACATTGAATATCTAAGTAGCTATGAATTAGCTAACATTTAAAAAAATAATATGAAGTGGGAGGAGGGCAGAGATAGCCACACATACCTGTTTAGATGAATAAATATCGTCTCCGCACAGTTTTCTTCCTCTTCTAGCTTTCAGTTTTGTGCGTCTTTTTAAACTGTATCTGCACTCTTCAACACGAGTCGCATGTTGTAACAGATGAACAGACGTTCAGTGGTGAGTGGACAGTACAGCAACACCTATCAGATTGAAAGAAGACAGTTTACGTTATTCTCTAACGATGTATTACAAGGGCTGACAAGAGAAGCACAAATTGATGACATCGTAACATACCAAGCGTGTTTTTAAAGGCAAATATAAAAGTTTGGCTATTGCAGATGATCGCTTTCTCGAAAGGCTTCGAGTGGTGTTTCGAGAAAATGGGTCTTCCCAGCCTGTGGAGGGCAGCGCTGAACGTCTTTCAAACGTTCTAATAGATGACACATAGCTTTGGGATGAGGTTATATCTCTTCACCCCCCAGAGGATCAAGGCCTCTTCTGTGGTATTGCCTATCGGGAACTAGGCACCTTGCACACTTCAAGGATGAAAAAGAGTCGCAGCAGATCTTTATGGTGTCAGACATTTGCGCTTATACTATGAGATCTTGTTCGCATGGCAGAAATGACTGAGCTATCCCCCTACATGGATGGAAGCAAATTTATCACCACGCCTCAAATACATCATGGTGTATAGTAATGAACAACAGGAACAACGAGTTGCTACCACAACAACAACAACTACTACTATGTTCTCTATTTCGATAGCCATAGCAGTAACAGATACTACTACTGTCGTCTCTTCATTCTCCTCTTTCCTCCTCATCTTCTTGTTGTCCATGGCACCTGTTGGTCATTCGATTGATCTACGACTTCTTGTTACTTTTTTTTTTAAAGTTGCATATCCCTTACAGGACGTTGCAGTCAACACCAGCATTTTCAGCTGTTGTTGATATTGTTGGCAAGATTACGCTCAGTAGTTTTCTATTGCTTTCTGGGCGACCTGCTCACGTACCCTGTAAGTAACCAACGCGTCTCGATCTGCGGCCGAATCTCGCGCAGCTGTGTTCCTCACGTGGATGTACGGGATTACGGAGAAATTCGTTAACTCCTTCCCCACGGAGATATGTTGAGAAAATGTTCGCAAATACATTTCTCCATGTCACGATGCCTAACCGATTAGTAACTTTGCTTGGTCTTTCCATGTTACCCTTGCCCTGTAATTTTCCTGTTTATAATTTACTTTCAAGTTATCTATTCTCATAACATGCATAAAGAATGTGGATTAATTTCCTCCGATCCGGGCAACTAGTTCTCTTCCAAAGTTGGCTCTTTTCAAGGTCTCTTCATTATTCTTTTTATGTGGCAAAAGTCCCCCCCCCCCCCACTTTTCGTGCATGAAACCACAGGGCTGCAGCATCTTGATAATAGCTAACTAACTAACCTGATAATTGCCAGTGATTCATTTCAATACGTCACGATCAGTTTCATATACCCCCTTCTCATCATGATCCACGAAGATGTGTTAATTTCCCATGATTCATCATCCCAACTGGTTTCATATAAAAGTCTCTTATCTTGATAGTCAACAAAGATATGTCGCAAAGCATGTTATTCATCTTCATAGGGCGTCCTCAAGTGGGCAGTTCCTTCGCAGTACGTCGCTCTCATCTCTGTTCGCCGAAATGCTTCTCGGTGTTTTGTCACTTCACCCCGCCTCATGGACACTCGTGTCAAAAGTATCTGCAATATCCTCTGTCCATCTTCGTGCTAATTGACCTCTGCCTCTTCTCTCAGGAACCGCACCCCTGCCCCCTCCAAGTCACCGACGTTTGAAGTAACCAAAGCGTTTTAGTTTCCGAGACTTGGTGTTTAAGAGCCAGTTTTCTTCCATGTTCGGCTCTTGTAAAATCTAAGTACTTTTCTATTTTCGGTTGACATATTCTAAGAATGTGTCGGTAAGATTTGAGCTCAAAATACAAAACTGTCCTCTCTATATGACGCACAAAAACCATACTATTGCTCTTGTAACCAATTATATCACCGCGATAGTATCGTACAAACGAACGGTCGAAAGAACAAACTTTATTTTCAAAGGGTTAAGAATTGGGCACGCAGGCCCGTCTGACATACTGCCCTTCTTATCTCCTTGCTCTCATACATTATTTCATTCATATACCACTTATGAAGCCAATCTTAGACAACAGCAGAACAAAATGCATTAAAACGCACGGGAAACAAAAATCAGTAATACATGACTCACTAGACAATTTTTAACATGGCCACTATAAATGACATCTACAAGCCAACCAACAACGCCCTCGATGACTATGGTTTATAGAAACCACGACCCACGTATTTTAAGAGCGGTTCTTATACGGAAGGTATGCCTTGCCATTTTTATAGTCTGAAACTGTTAACTCCCAACACACTGATGCGATAATATATAACCATAAGCAGAATCAGATGAACACTCAGACATAATGCAAAAAAAAAAAAGAAAAAAAGACACACACACAACGTTTAAGTATCATTACGTAGGCACGAACAATAATTCGGGCACTAAGTTAAACAGACAGCTTGCTGTGTTAATTTGTATGCCTTGTTTTTCATATGAAATGAAGTAACTAAATCGTCTCACGTTAATGTGAAGTTAACTACTTCTATTCTGATTTTTTGGCATTTATGATAACTGATGAAATTCCTCTAGAAGACAATAGAAATGCAACAATGTGTAAATAAGCAACTACAGACAGTGGTATTGGCTGTTGAAGAACACAATAATATCGACAGAATGGAAGTTGCGACTAAGAAGTCTTCGTCAGCACGCTGAAACATAAAGACATTTAAACAACTATATTTAAAGGCTACGCCGGTCTCCCTGGCCGAGAGATTAGCAGCTTTCTCCGTGTCGTGTCCTCCTTTAAAGTGTCGTCCCTGGAGTGAGGAGATCCGACACCCACATTATAATATTTTTTCCCTCTCAATATTCTGGAGAATCCACCAGCTTCCGTCCAACACACTCCATCAGCCTATGGACACCTTTTCCTATCACTCTCACACTGTCGTACTATGCCCCCTTCTCATACTTCCCCAACGCAACATACTCAACAACTCTTGCTTCTAAAAATTAATAAAGAGTAATTTATTAAAATAAAAGTGTAACGTATATGAGACTGTATGTGAAGAAAATGTGTGACGTGTTCTATAAAGTGTGTAGACTCTGACTCTCAGACAGCAACCCAGTCAGCTGATCCCAGCAAAGATAGACCACAGCACGTTACGTCAGAACATGTACTTCTCACCCGTTGCCGAAACCATCTTGCCGGATACTGCTTTGCCTCTGTAGACCTCTGGTAATCCAATTTCATGAACATCCGAAATAGACACCGGTGGTATTAACAGTTAATCATGGACCGGTTGCACTCTACACAATGTCCGTTTCTAACGTTCCTTAACAAACTGCACAAGTCTTTTGTAGTGTGTACGCAGTTAGTTAGTTAGTTAGTTAGTCGACAGATCATCCTCGTTGCACATCGAACCATTCAGTCCATAAGTGCTAATTTCTAATGTTAATTGTTGCTGTACTAACACTAGGTACTCTTAGCCGGTTCTCGGTTCGTTACTACTGTCTAATGCTGTGTGGTGCATCAGTATGCATCACTCTCTTTGATGAATCAATTTCCTTCTAGCGTAAGTTACGTTCTGTATGCAACTCTAGTGACTCTTGAACTGGTGTTCTTCCCTTTTGGATTTGATTTTTTCCCAAAAACTTGTTGAGTTTCCTTGGATCTGGTAGGGAACCTTATGTAAAAACCGCCTCATTCCCGGGATGGCTACTACACTTTGCCATAACGGCACATGCTAGTTAATCTTAAATTAATCTAACACTGTAGAGCTCTCCCACAAACACGTCCATCATAATCCACGGTTCTTGGTCAACTCCCCCCTAGTTGATCCCAACTCGGGTTTATATGGCAAACTACCAAAGTTGGCCACGTGACGTTCTCCTTTATGCCCCCACACAGGTGGCACAGTGGCAGATCATCTCCTGTCAGGGATCCATCCTCCCTGGCTCCATTAATGTTAGATTTGTCATCACTGGTTGTGACATCCAAAACAATCTAGAGAGTTACTGTACAGTTCCAACAAAGAGTTTTTCCCAACACGCTGTCAATCTTCTCGATGTTCCGGAAACAAGACTTGACAGATGTACTGTTTCCTGTCTCTCGCTGCCAATTCCGGTTTGTCTCTGACTGTTGACAAACTGTCAAGCTTCTGTTCAGTGGTGACAATCCCAGCAGCCATTTCGCCTGATGTCCGGAACTATAACTGACAGACAGGGCTGTTCCATGTACTGAGCCGGGCAAGGCTATGTGATTCTAAATGTTTATAAACTGCCAACGCATTGTATCCCTTCCTTCTCACTCACCACCAATTGTGTTTATGGGCTGACACGAGGTAACCTGTGCAGCTGTGTTTACTCTGTTAGTACGACTGTTGTGGCCTAGAAAATATACGCCAAGCAAACGTCGGTATTATTATCTGGTTAACTCATGGCGAGCTCGTGACATAGCCACTCTTAAGAGAGTAGTCCATCTCACTCTTCTCCACCATGAGTTAAATCCAGATGATTCATTCCTCTTCTTCAGGAGCTGGGTGTCTTGACAAGAAATCCGCTCCAACATTCTCCTTCCCCGGAATGTACTCTACTGTGAAATTATATGGTTGAAGTAACAACGACCACCGCATCAAACGGGCGTTGAGCTTCTGAGAAGTAGCCAGGAACATCAGGGGCTGATGATCCGACTGGACCCGAAACTTAACTCCATACAAATATGGCTGAAATTTTTGCACTGCCCATACGAGGGACAAGCACTCTCTCTCGACGGTTGAATAATTCCTCTCCGCCTGTAGAAGTTTCTTACTTGCGTATGCCACAGGTTTCAAAACCGAAGCATCGTCTTTTCCTTCCTGTAACAAAGCGGCTCCAATTCCAATCGCACTCGCATCTGTTCTCAACACAAATTGTTTGGAAAGGTCAGGGAGCTGTAATACAGGTTTGCTGACCAAGGCCTCCTTTAACTGACTATAGGCATTCTCACATTCTGGTGTCCAAATGATTTGGTCCGGGAATCCCTTTTTCAAGGTTTCCGTCAACGGAGCTCCCAGTTCAGTGAAATGTGGGATAAATTTGTGGTAGAACCCACACAACGAGAGAAAAGATCGCACATCCTTCTTCGTTTTTGGTCTAGGTGCATTTCTGATTTTCTCCAGGTTCTTCTCTTCTGGAACAATGTGTCCTGGAGTGATGGTGTGACCTAGAAATTCCAGAGTCTGGTAACCAATCATGCACTTGGTTGGACGAGCAGTAAGCCCTACTTCCTTGAGCCTATTAAACACTCTCTCCAAGGATTGTAAGTGGTCATCCAAGCTGTCACTGGAAATCAGAATATCATCCATGAATGAGATGATGGACGGATCCTGTAACGGATCTAGTAAAGTCCTCATCATGCGTGTAAACACACTAGGTGCATTGCTGAGTCCAAAGGGCATGACCTTGAATTCGTAGTGTCCACTGGGTGTACTGAAAGCTAACAGTGGTCGAATCTCCGGTTTGACTGGTATCTGATAGTACCCCCGACTCAGATCCACCTTTGAAAAGTACCGAGCCTTATGGAGCCTAGCGAATAACTGAGTTGGATTCGGCAAAGGTTCCACCTGAAATTGTCTGTGACTGTTCAGAAGTCGGTAATCTATACACAACCGGTGTTCTCCACTTGGTTTGCGTAACAAAACTACCCCCGCATTGTATGGGGATGTGGATGGTGCAATCACGTCATCCTCCAGCAATTTTTTTATTTCCTCCTCCAGGGCCTTTTCTTTAGAGAATGGCACTGGGTAAACCTTTTGGCGAACAGGCTCCTGTGTGGTCAAAGTCATCTCGAACTCAACCAACCTCGTTCGTCCTGGTTTATCAGTCAGTATCTCCTTATGAGACTTGAGAACCTGGGTTATCCTTTCCCTCTCCTGGGAGGTCAGATCAGGGTTCACTTTCACATCCCTATAGGTTTCCTGGTGTACCAAGGGATATTCCCTGCCCTCGCTGGTTCTCACTTCCGTCTCCACTGCAACTGCCATTACCATGAGGTGAGCTGCCTTGTCTCCGGGTCTCTCTTCGTATTTCCGCAAGAGATTGATATGGAAAATCTTCGACTTTCCCCGGATCCGGATCTGATAGTTGGTTCTGGATATCACCCTTTCCACGGGAAATGGTCCTTGCCAACCTATCTCCAGTTTGTTGTTTCCCGTTGGGAGTAGCAACAAGACTTTATCTCCCACCTCTAGAGATCTTTCTTTAGACCTACGGTTGTAGTAAGCCGCATGTCTTTTCCTGGCCTTTTTCAAGTTTTGATTTGCCAGAGTCCATCCCTTGTGGAGTTTTTCTTTCAGTTCCTCCACGTATTGATAGGATGAGATCACTTCTTCTGACGTCCCCTCTTCAGTCCAACTCCTCAACATGGCTTCCAACGGTCCTTTGATTGGACGACCAAACAGCAACGTAGCGGGTGGTAGTCCTGTTGAGCCATGAGGAACTTCCCGATAGGCAAAGAGTGCTGCTGGGATATATTCATCCCACCTATCAGGTTTTTCCTGCGCTAATTTCCTGAGCATTGTCATCAACGTGCCGTTGAAACGCTCTACTTGTCCATTGGCTTGAGGGTGGTAAGGGCTGGTATGTATGTGGTTAGAGTGAAACACCCTAAATACCTCCTCCATGAGTTTTCCACAAAACTGAGATCCATTATCCGTCAGAATTTGATCCGGAAAGCCTAATCTGGTAAAGGCCTCCATCAGTGCGTCCGCCACTCGTTTCGAGTCAATCGTGGTCAACGGTATAGCTTCACCCCACATTGTACAGCAATCCACCATTGTGAGTATATACATGTTCCTCTTCCTAGTCCTGGGAAGTGGACCCACGATATCGATGGCTACCCTCTCGAAAGGAGAGTTCATGATGGGCATCTCACCCAACACCACCGGTGCTGTCCAGTGTTTCGGTGCCACCCTCTGGCACTCAGGGCATGACTTCACATACCGACGCACATCATCTGTCATTCCCGGCCAATAGTAATGGCAGGAAATTCGCTGCATGGTGGCGGCAATACCCATGTGTCCACTAAAGGAGATGGTATGCCCCATATGAAGAATCTGGGACCGGTGAGCTTTCGGGACGACCAACTGACCGTATAGGTTGTCTCCCCTTCCTGCTCTCCTGTAGAGTATCCTATTCTTCATGTAGTACTGCCCCCGTCCTGGTGGATCAGCACTTTTCTGCAGCTTTTTGTAGCAAGGACGTAAAGTATCATCCTCACTCTGGGCAGTTCGTAGCTCCCCCGGCATTGGGTTAGTCACAATTGCGTCTCCCTCTTCCGTTTTCGTCTGAGAGCGAGTCTGCATTGCTCCCATATGAATTGGCTCCCTGGGCATTCCCAGAAAGACATACCGGCAACCTAGGATGACTGGGAAAATGGGATCGGTCAATACAGCGGCCTTGATGGTGCCGGTGACGTACCTTGACCGAATCTCCACATTAGCAATGGGCAACTTCATGGTTACAGCACTCTTCTGTGCAGGCTGTATGTCCAATGTTTCACCTGTGAATTGTTCTGGATGTACCAGATCCGCAGAAATCACGGCCTCCCCGTCCAGTCCTGTGTCGTATAAACACTCCACTTGACGACCGTTAACCTCTACCAATTCCACTACAGGTGGTTTTTCCTGGTCTGGAGTCTCTTCCTCGGCCTCGACCTGTTCGGTGGGCTCCACCTTAGGTTTCCCGGGGCACACGACGAATTGAGTGTCTCCTGACTCTCCTCTGCAGTCAATAGCATTGTGCGTGTTTGACTGACATTGGTTGCACCATTTCCCTGTCCTAGATTTTCTATTGTCGGACTTGCATGAGCTCTCCTGGTGGCGAGCTTCCTTGTTGACCTTGGCCTTTTCCGTGACAACCTCCTTGGAAGTCACTTGACATGCTGCGAAGTGAGGGTTCTTAGCCTTCGATTTGCAGTCCCTCGTATTGTGAGAGGGTGACTTACAAATTGAACACCACTTCTCCGACCACGGTCGTTTTGGTGTAGAGCTTGAAGTGCTCTTGCTTCCCTCCTTCTTCTTCTCTGAACTATCCTCTGATTTTTGCACATAAGGTTCCCACTTTTTTGTTCCTGAGTTTTTGGTTTTCTTCTTGTCATGTTTCTCTTGACTTTTGGAGTTGGTGGAAAGGTTTTCCCCTGCCTCCCCATGTACCTCGACGAACCGTTCTGCTAATTTAGTCACGAGGTCAATACGTTCCGCTCCTTGTTCTCCCAGGAACGTCCTGAGAGGTTTAGACATTTGCTTCTTCAGCTGGTCGACCACCATGAGCTCTTCCAGACTCTCATAGTCATGTGCGAACCCAGCCAAATCCATCCACTTATGGAGATAAGATTTTAGACGCAAACTGTAGGCGGCAAACAACTCCCCCGGTTCTCGTTTCGCTGCTCGAAATTTTTTCCGGTAGGTATGTGACGTAACCTCGAATCGTTTCAGCAGAGCCGTCTTTAACTCATCATAATTGTTCTCATGTCCTGGTGGCAGGCGAGTATAAACCTCGTAACCGGTCCCGCGTAATCCCTGGGATAGCTTAAGATTCCATTTGTTACGCTCCAGACCCATAGCAACCGACATAGCCTCGAAGCGTTGAAGGTACTGGTCAATCTTCTCTTTGTCCTCCTCGTAGACCGCCAAAGGAAACTTCATGGCCTGGTACCCATGTCCACCTACTGGTGTTGATCCTGGGATGGAGGAACTTCCAACTGCTCCCTCAGTTTCTCCATTAGATTGACTCTTCAACTCGAGTTCCCTCATCCGGTACTCGTGCTCCCTTTTCTGTGCTTCCTGTTCAGCTTCCAGTTTCCTAGCTGTTTGCTCAGCTTCAAATTTCTTAGCTGCTTGCTCAGCTTCCAATTCCATCCTTCTCAATTCCAACTCGGCCTTTCGATCTTCCCTTTCTGCTTGACGATACTCTCTCTCCACTTCCTGTATGTAATCCGTTAGAGCAGAACCCGCCAATCCCATGTCCTCCCCCTTTGCCTTTAATTCTGCTGTGCTAAGTTTAGGGGTGGCCATTATACAGAGAGGTAAGCTAGCAGGTCTAGTACAATATAACTGCAAATTACTATATGAACAAGTACTATAAATCTAGATATTACCACGCACAGCACATTCACTCAGTGACAAGAGTAGAATCAGGACCACAGACCTATGCAGACGTGTGAAGTGTGAACAGGTAAGATATTAGTCCTAACCCCTATCCACATTCACTCTAGCTGGATTCTCCAAAATGATATCTCCCTCTTATAACTAAGGATCCCGTGTCCAAAGACCCAGTTGTCAGAAGATCCCACTGTCAAAGGTTCCTGCTTGCAGGAGATCTCGCTGTCCAAGGATTCCGTTTACGGGAGATCCCGCTGTCCAAGGATTCCGTTTACGAGAGATCCCGCTGTCCAAGGATCCCGGACGAGCCCCCAATAATGTCGTGTCCTCCTTTAAAGTGTCGTCCCTGGAGTGAGGAGATCCGACACCCACATTATAATATTTTTTCCCTCTCAATATTCTGGAGAATCCACCAGCTTCCGTCCAACACACTCCATCAGCCTATGGACACCTTTTCCTATCACTCTCACACTGTCGTACTATGCCCCCTTCTCATACTTCCCCAACGCAACATACTCAACAACTCTTGCTTCTAAAAATTAATAAAGAGTAATTTATTAAAATAAAAGTGTAACGTATATGAGACTGTATGTGAAGAAAATGTGTGACGTGTTCTATAAAGTGTGTAGACTCTGACTCTCAGACAGCAACCCAGTCAGCTGATCCCAGCAAAGATAGACCACAGCACGTTACGTCAGAACATGTACTTCTCACCCGTTGCCGAAACCATCTTGCCGGATACTGCTTTGCCTCTGTAGACCTCTGGTAATCCAATTTCATGAACATCCGAAATAGACACCGGTGGTATTAACAGTTAATCATGGACCGGTTGCACTCTACACAATGTCCGTTCCTAACGTTCCTTAACAAACTGCACAAGTCTTTTGTAGTGTGTACGCAGTTAGTTAGTTAGTTAGTTAGTCGACAGATCATCCTCGTTGCACATCGAACCATTCAGTCCATAAGTGCTAATTTCTAATGTTAATTGTTGCTGTACTAACACTAGGTACTCTTAGCCGGTTCTCGGTTCGTTACTACTGTCTAATGCTGTGTGGTGCATCAGTATGCATCACTCTCTTTGATGAATCAATTTCCTTCTAGCGTAAGTTACGTTCTGTATGCAACTCTAGTGACTCTTGAACTGGTGTTCTTCCCTTTTGGATTTGATTTTTTCCCAAAAACTTGTTGAGTTTCCTTGGATCTGGTAGGGAACCTTATGTAAAAACCGCCTCATTCCCGGGATGGCTACTACACTTTGCCATAACGGCACATGCTAGTTAATCTTAAATTAATCTAACACTGTAGAGCTCTCCCACAAACACGTCCATCATAATCCACGGTTCTTGGTCAACTCCCCCCTAGTTGATCCCAACTCGGGTTTATATGGCAAACTACCAAAGTTGGCCACGTGACGTTCTCCTTTATGCCCCCACACAGGTGGCACAGTGGCAGATCATCTCCTGTCAGGGATCCATCCTCCCTGGCTCCATTAATGTTAGATTTGTCATCACTGGTTGTGACATCCAAAACAATCTAGAGAGTTACTGTACAGTTCCAACAAAGAGTTTTTCCCAACACGCTGTCAATCTTCTCGATGTTCCGGAAACAAGACTTGACAGATGTACTGTTTCCTGTCTCTCGCTGCCAATTCCGGTTTGTCTCTGACTGTTGACAAACTGTCAAGCTTCTGTTCAGTGGTGACAATCCCAGCAGCCATTTCGCCTGATGTCCGGAACTATAACTGACAGACAGGGCTGTTCCATGTACTGAGCCGGGCAAGGCTATGTGATTCTAAATGTTTATAAACTGCCAACGCATTGTATCCCTTCCTTCTCACTCACCACCAATTGTGTTTATGGGCTGACACGATGTAACCTGTGCAGCTGTGTTTACTCTGTTAGTACGACTGTTGTGGCCTAGAAAATATACGCCAAGCAAACGTCGGTATTATTATCTGGTTAACTCATGGCGAGCTCGTGACACTCCGTAACCCCGATTACTCTCGTGGTTGACGTGACCTCACTAGAATTGGAAGCGGTTCGAGTCGCGCCAGTGACTTATGAGAATATGGAGCCGGTCGCTCAGAAAGTCGTGGCGTGCTGATGAGCGTAATCTAGCCAAGGAATCAACACCCAGCTGAAAGATGCTGATGTTGACCGCAATATCCTGATACAGGATGGAAACGCGGGGGGGGGGGGGGAATTTAAAGGCTACGGAAAAAAAAGAAAGATTCGTTAGCAAAGTCCTGACGACCTCTACATCTAGCGGCACACAAATCTAACCGAATGCCACGGGTTCGATGGGTCAGTTGACAGAAAGTTACACAGTGAGTCACGTGTAAGTCCAGAAGTAGAAAGTGTGGGGGTAGGGGAGGTGAATCTCTATAGGAGGCAAGCATGGGATGGGGATAGAGCAAAACAAGAAATAAATAAAATACACAAACAAATAAGTGAAATAAATAACAGACGAGTGAGGGATGAGAGGATCAGATTTAACGCAAACAACAACAACAACAACAACAACAACAACAACAACAACAACAACAACAACAACAACAACAACAACAACAACAACAACAACAACAATGGTTTAAATGAAATTGTCTTGGTCATTGAGATGTTCGGTGGAGAAAAGAATACCAATTAAAACGCGCCCATTATCAACGGACATGAACTTTCTACAACAGATTATAAATGTAACAAGAAGGAATACAATCAGAAATGACGGTTTCGTGAAGCAAGTAGGAACAGCATCAGTGATAAAGCAGCATATCAGATGTTTTGGCCTTGTAACATGTTTATAATAAGAAAGCAGCCACTTCCCCTTCACCACAAAGAGCTTCAATAGATAGACACGACGGATGTAGAAACATCTTTGTGAAAGTCAATGCCATGCTATATCAGGTTATTTGATCAGAAGTCTAATATAGCGTTTCTGAATATGTCACTCATATATTTCGGATTTGCGACATGCTCATAAACATATTCTTAGGAATTTTATGTGGTGGTTTTAGGTTGATTTCGACAGAAAAGTCAACAGAAACAAAAGTATTTCCTTCCTGCTGCTGCTGCTGCTGCTGTCCAAGTCGTTCTATATTTACAGTATCTTGCAGCTCTCTCCATGTTCTCTCTATATTATTCATATGCTGGGACGCAGAGGTGTTTCCAAGGCACCAGGGCCGGGTTATATACTGGCCAATACCTATTGACGCGTCCTCGTCGAGCGTCCTGGGCAACAGGTCCCTTCGGGGTCCTGGCTAAAGTCAGTAGGATCGCCGATTCCTCCGAAGTCGGAGAGTGTCTGCCTGTACGGCGAGGAACCACCAGTCTGCACACCAATAAGCCAGACATGGGACAACGGATACTCACGCAAAACTCAGGTCCTGTATGACATCACACTGATGTTGGACAACAGGATGCCTTCATCCGACATACAGGACTTCGCGTTGGAGCTCAAGCCAACGAACACAAGCAAGCAAGCAATTCATATGCTTCGAATTCACTTTTCTGTAGTGTTTTAGGTCTCCCTATACTTCTTTGCGTTGTCTGGGTTCCAAAAAGAGACATACTGGTTATTTCATATCGTCACATTTTCTTATTTTGTGCCTTATACAGCGCCAGGGTCTTTTCCACACTTCTTGATTTACTATAAACTATCTAGTTCTCTCGCTAAGCTCCAGATTATGTGTAATGCATACAGTTTTAGTCTTTCATTTCCTCTCCATTTTCGTTCATTATTACAAGTCCATGATTCTCCGTGAACTCTTCATAACCCATGTTATCCGATCCTATCTACGCATTCAGATCGGTTATCAAATTTTAATATTACCTATTCTTTGACTGCATTCAGTACTTTGAAGTTTCATGCAAAATGTCTGCTTATCTTATTCATCTCAATCAATTGCTGGTGCGTGACATAGGATCACATTCTTGTTTTTTGTGGCTTTAAATGTAGATGTTATTATTGTTGAACTCATCGCTTGTTACGCTATTAATACTAGTTGTTTTTCGCCTTTGGATAGTATTTAGGCTACTCGAAATTGTGAGTGACATTGTTCTCACAATGGACTGATAACAGCACTGTTACATCTGTGCCCAGAAGCTGTTTCTCATAATCCCAAAATGCTAATCTTGTAATATTTCATTTGTTCCACCACATGCACTATCTTTCTCAGTGCATACATTGTAATAATAATCTTCTAGAAGTTCTTCCTTTCATGTTGGTTGGATGAGTTGTTATTCTTTTTTTTTGAAATCAGTATACTTGTTCATGGTTGGTTGATTTTCCAGCCAAAGTTTTCTATGAAATGAGGCAGTCTTGTCACGTCAACCAACCTCAGTTATCCCTTACGACATGCATGGTAGATTACAGGATCATTAATCTTTGCTTCCTTGAGTGCCGCATCTCCTAATCCAGTGTTACGTATACTTGTGCTATGCTAATTCATAACAGTTTATAAAGCATACAATTCACCTGCACTGTATACATTTAAATCACTGCTCGACGTTTTGTAGCTTCAACAGGCAGCCAGATGCTATCAGATCTAACAGGCCAGAACCATTGATATACACTGGTGCAGCTGACTGCACAATACTACATGGCTAGGCAACTGAGACATGGCTTACGGGACTGGTTTTGTGTACAATAATAGTTCATTCATTGGTGGCTTTGTCGACTTCATGCTGAGAAATATAACAGTGCTTAGACATTTCTGTGAGAATTAATGAAGTAACAAGGCAGAACAGTACATGCTCTGACAGGAAAGAGGCCGATTCAGAATCAGAGCACGTATTTGTTTCTTAACTTTAATATTTATATATGGAAGATAGGGACTTCAACAGAAAATCATTACCACCACTACCTACATTACCACCACTACCTACATTACCACCACATGTTATGACATGAGCGAGCATGATTCTTTACATCATACTGTATAAAACCCTTAGCTGCAAAATCCACCGAGCCTTGACCATTCTTGGCATGAGATGGTTGGGAGACTATACTTCATTGGGGGTGAATAAGAAGGAAGACAAAGACATTAACATATGAAAACGAGCATTGCTGTTTAGTGTTTCATTTCTAGTAATATTAAAAAGCATTTCTACTGATTTTTCGAGCCTCCTTACTATTGTCTTCCCTAGCATAGTATGATCCAATGATTTTGTTATTCAACTTGCCTTCCCAGACAATTCTCATGACATTCTGGAAACTTTTACACGTCCATTTTATTAAGCTGGATCAACCTAAGAGCAGAACTGGTCGGAAAAAAGAACCCCACCATTACTGGGGATTAAACCTTGTCTAATCAAACAACCGTGTCCGCTGTCTTGATTCATTGACCTGGACTCCGAGAACACCCCAGCCTAAATAAAATGGGTGCCAGGAAATATCCAGTGAGTAAAGGCATGATATCGACCACATCATGCATCAGGTACTGGGAGGCCCCGGATAACGTCGGAGCTACGTTCTTGGACTTTAAGTGAAACGACATATAGCGAAACACTATACCGGTATTTACACAGGTGACGACGTTATGGCGGAACGTAGCGACGTAAAGTGAAGTTATGTCACATTGTGATAGCGACGTAAGCCGAAGCGACGTATAGCGGGGCGTTCCAGTACCGATTGGGCCTACAATATGGGCCGGCAGCATATACACAATAAACCTCTTGGGGAGAACAAGAGCCCTTTACTTACATTGTAGTTAGATGTACCAAATACCCCTCGTGGCGTGAGAAGGGACCCCCCCCCCCCCCCCTCTCCCCACTCCCTGGTTTGTCTACTACATGTAATGACCTTGTCACGGCGGCTCCAACTTCACAAAGATACCCGAATATCCCCATTTAGACAAGGCAATCAGCGTACATTTTGAACACGTGAAGAATTTCTGAAATATTATAACATCCGGGTTGGTGGGTTGGTTGGTTGGTTGGTTGGTTGGTTGGTTCCAAGTTTGAATTCGCTAATCCGATCCATTAGTTATAATTTAAACACTGAAAACTCCGAAATGAGATTCGTTGTACCGGGCACAAAAGCACCAACCCCAGGGGAGCATGAAACCAAAAGAGTCTTTAAGACTTGTACTGAAACTTGACATGCGAGGAGAGGCACATTAATATGTAACCAGGTCATGATTCGGCACAGCACATGGGGATTGGCTGGAATGAGGACTTCTTATAGTCCATGTTGTGTGGTGTTGATGATCGTGTCTGTCCACAGCTTCTCTCTTATTTCTTATAACGATATTCCTACATGCTATTATGTTAAACTGTCCAGCATCTTCTCTCTTGTTTTCTCCCTACCACATCTCCTTCCATTTGCTTTACCGTTGTCACAACGTACTCTAACTTTAACTTTCTCATAAAACGCCCAAGAATGTGAATGTCTGGGATTAGGCCTAGGGTGGCAAGCCTCCCTCCGGGGATTTTAGACATGTTTTTGTCAAGACTCCAATCCAATGCCTAGGGAGGATGGACATATATATATATATATATAGTTGAAAGCCGAGAACATATCGGCTATTGACATATCTATCATTGAGGAATGGAAATATCTCCGAATATATGCTCTTGAAAGCTGGAAACATATCGGCTGTTTATATATCTAACACTGAGGAATGACATATCACCGAATGTATGCGAATGCCGGAAACATATCGGCTATTGACATATTTAACACTGAGGAATGGAGGACAAGGAAGAATATGCTAGAAGGGTTTATTTAGCAGATGAAGTCAAACTTTTCATTCACATAAACAGAGAATGTTAATGGACGAAGAGGATTGATTTACTGCCCGGTTTGACATGTGATGATTAAACTAACGCCGCTTGAATAAATGAGGTGTTCGTGGTCATTATAACTACGAACAGGTTCATACAAGGATTCAACAAACACTGCTGGGTCTTTGACAAGTGTATGAAGGCTATTTTGTTTGCAGAACTAATGGCTTGAATGACTGATCGTTCATAATATTAATATATTGCAAGTATATCAGCAATATAATGTTCAACCCTTCAGTGTTATGACTGGGATATAATATCCATTGTTATTTAGTATAATGCATGTCTGTTTTTAGCTTTTACGTTTATTAGTTCATATTGTGCATATTATAACCGGCTCCGTGGCCGAGAATTTAGCAGCTTTCTCCGCTAACCCCGAATACTCTCGTCACGTGACGCGACGAGAATTAGCATTGGTTCGAATCGCAAAAGTGACTTATGAGAGTATGGAGCCGGTCGCTCAGAAAGTCGTGGCGTGCTGATGAGCGTAATCTAGCCTAGAAATCAACATACAGCTGAAAGATGCTGGTGTTGACCGCAATATCCTGAAACAGGATGGAAACGCGGAAAAAAAAAAAAAAAAAAAAAAAAATTGTGCATATTATATAATTACGTCCTTCTGACAACTGTGGCGCTGATATTGTGCAATCCATCTTCTTATGTGTCAGTATATTTAGAGCTTTTCAATAATTGACTAATTTATTAGTATTTTACGATGATATATTGATCCCCTATAAAGCATTTTATGTTTTTGTGGTATATTAATTAATGTTTCGTTGCAGTTTTCTATGGCTATCTACCTTTAATGGAGCTGCGTTTGCGTAGTGACTTGACGCTCGCCTGACGGCCATGTGATCATGGATCGAATTCGCATAATAACTGTGACTATGTGTTTAAATTGTTTCAGCTAAAGTATTATTCATTTCAAAGTATTATTCATTTGGGGGCTGCGTGGTCTACAGGTATGGTGTCCGCCTCGAGTGCTGGAGGTCCCGGGTTCAGGCCCCGGTGAGGACCTGGATTTTTTCCACGTGGACTTCGAGTAATAAAATTTCCCTTGGTCTCTGGGTAATGAGATCGGACGCCCGTGTGTTGTTGAGTCAAGAATCGACATCACTGCACTCAGGACATTCCCATACGCGCTCAGTCCCCTCGTTCAACAGCCAGCGAAGAGTCATACTACTAATCGTTCCCACCGCTATCTGATTAAATGTTCTTCTGGTCTTCCCTCTCAGTTTTGAGATTCTTCCAGAACCCCTGCCCGCGTGTATTTTTGCGCACGTAAAAAATCCCTTGGCAGTTGGAAATCGAAAAAGAGTAGCCTAACGGCGCTGCCCGGGTGTCGTGAAATAAACTTGGAGTTGCGATCGATGACAAACAAGACCCGACATTAGTCTGCAAAAACACCAGCAACCCTTTGATGTTGTACAGACGGAGAAAAATACGTCGTTAAAACTGTCTACACACGGTCGGCATTTCTAATTGAGAAACAAAATACGTCGCGTCAAAATGTCTACACAGTCGGCGATTTTGTTATGATGTGGATTGTTCGAGAAAACGAATAACAACGCCAAACGTCTGTCACGGCGGTAGTAGTCTTTGAAGTAGAGACGAAATGTCTGAAGGCAAGTCGGGATGGATTCTGTGATGTGGGGAATTCTCAGGTTGAACTATTGATGTACGGGACAAAGAATTTCCCCAAATGAAAGCAAATTTGACCGCAGATTGACTCCAGTTAGTCTAGAATAGGAGGAGAAAACCAGACTCTGGACTGATTGGCATCTAGACTTTTTGGTGACGTCACTCAAGCACTGATATAAAACCCAGTTGCGGTAAACAAGTGGAGGGAGTCGGCCAAAAATTCTGAAGTGTTAAGATCGGAGCATTATTCCGAGTTGTGTTACATGAGAGAGACTATAATGTCTAAGTGGTGATAGTTATCCGCGGACATAGATCCAGTCTGTGATTGCGTAGTTTCGATTAGCAACTGGAATAGGCATTTGGTAGGCTATTAATCATATCTAACTTAGAGTATGATTAGGAATAGAGTACAGTACTGTGCGGGGATATAATGTATTATAGGTACGGTGATATAAAGTATTATAGGCGTGGTGATATAATGTATTATGATTAGTGATAGAATGTTCTATAAGTGCGGTGCTAGAAAGTATCATAGGAGCGTCGGCACTAGTATTCTATTGTGTGGCTTCAACTAGCTTGTGTGATATATCATTTTACTCAGGGAGTTGAGGACAATGTAGTGGAATAATAATTAGAGAGATTAAAGATGGTTGAGAGGGAGGAGAGGAATGTGAAATGGTAGGATCTTCCAGTAGGGCATCTGCTGGGTTTCCACCCGTTCCTTTATTCTTTCCTGGTGTTGCCATGTCTCAGATCATATGATGAGTTATTTGGCCGTATGACAGAGATCGGATCTCTGTTACAGATCTGAGTGCTGCTATTGGCCTACACTCACCTAATTCCGGCCAGGATTGAGTTGCCCTCACCATGGTATTCTCTATTCTACAGGTTCCATTTACAGGTCCACGTATGTGTGCTATGATTTTCAACAGTGAAGCTAACACATTTTAGAAGATGATGGCTCAGAATTTGATGTCAGAAGTTGCTGAGAGGCCGCTACATTGGGCTTATACCCAAGTTGGTTTGCAGGAACCTGGCTTCTGCTGAGCAGGACATGCGGAGGAGATTTATGTTTAGCAAGTGATAGGTGTATCACTGAACAGTCAGAACATTGTAGATATACACTACTGACACCAGGAACATTCATACAAATTTATACTGATACCCAGAACATTCAGAGTGTGTTGTTAATATGGGGAATCTTTTAAACCAGTGACACTAGATCCATTAAGATTTCCCCAGTAACAGTGACAACAGTGTTATCATTTTCTGATTAACAATCAGTTAAATAACAGAGTAAATTCATAGTGTGAATCAGATTGAAGACTCTCATTAGACAGTGTTTGTCATGGGTGTCCAAGCATCCTAGTGGTTCAAGAGACAACGGAGGAAGTCTTCACGTGACCGGAGGAGCATCACCTTGGTGAGGTTGCTTGTCTGGAATACATGGTGCTAGTGTGTTCTCAGCACAGTGATGAGAATGACTATACTCCTGAACACTGATCTGAGTCTATAGACACTTTAGAGTACACGTCACACATTCTACACCTTATATACACACACACACTTCTCCTACATATACTCTTTGCTTTAATAAATTTCTTGTTTTATTTGTTGAAGCTAGTGTTGTCACGTATGTTATGTTGGGGAAGAATGAGAGGGGGCATGATCCAGGAGTGAGTAAGAGTGAGAAGAAGGTGTCTTCAGATTGAGGGAGTGTTGTGGACGGAGTCTGCTGGATATCTCCAGGATAGAGATATTGAATTAAAAATAATGTGGGTGTTGATTCCCCTCACTCCAGGGACGACACTAAAGTGGTAAAGAAGAACAAATAACTACTACGACATTCATTCTTTACACACACGACACCGGGCAAAATTTAGAGTTAAAAATCTACCCAAAGTATTTCAGGATCCTCGCCGGTGCTACGGAGTTCGTGCATTGAGCTGAGTTTCTCCAGACTCAGGTTTGAGTTAGGAGGAGAACGGAGCACTTATGGGTTACACCCGTGTGCCCTGATGTTGATCCATCGACCAAACTAGACTAAACTAAACTATACTATTATTCATTTGTACACTTCATATTCAATATACCTCTGCAGTATGCACCTGACGAGATGCAGCGAAATAAGCCAGGCAATAAATAGTGCAACATATTGTTTGTGTTTAATTAATATTCATTTCGTTAAAAGTTGTAAAACGAGCTTATGTCAAGTTTTTGCATAATTTTATCGGATCCGTAAACAACAATAACAATACCAATGTTTGTGCCACGGTCAGCGGACTGCACTGTAGTGAGTATACGACAGCCGAGGGATCGATAGAGTTAGTGGTGGGGAGGATGGGAGGGAGGGAGAGGGGGAGAGAGATAGAGAGAGAAAGGCAGAAGGGAGAGAGAGAGAGAGAGAGAGAGAGAGAGAGATAGAGAGAGAGAGAGAGAGAGAGAGAGAGAGAGAGAGAGAGAGAGAGAGAGAGAGAGAGAGAAAGAGAGAGAGAGAGGGTGAAAGAATGATAGAACAGAAACAGAACTTCGTAAAAGGCGTCATTGCTTCACACTCTATTTGCAACCGATCGCACATTCTTACTTCCAGTGTCTAACAACTTTCGTTTTATAGGGATGTAGAAACAGAAATAGCTTTAAATAAATATATGTTTTTATGTTATTAACATTTCACATTTAATAAGATCATAAACTGCAGTTGAATTACCTCAACGTGCTGTTAAAAATGTTCCGCGTGCTACCCTTGGCCGCGTGCCGTAGGTTTCGGACGCCTGCACTAGATGATGATGAATGTTGAAAATATCCACACGAGTCTTCAGACTGAATTTATCTGACATAACGGCATGTATTTCTGATGTCAACAGTCATATTTTTAGACCTGACAGAGACATACTATTGGCCTCTGCTGACTTCACACAGTATGTTGGCGTAATGTTTTGCTTTAATTTTACCCTCAATAAGTCAAAACAAGCCTTCCCACTGCCTTCAGATATGGCAAACAGGTCTTATGACTGATCGACCACCAGTCCTCAACCTCGGTAAATGACACGACTCAGAAATAGACATCAAGTGACAAGATAACACCACACTCTCATATGTAAGTCGCTACCTGACGCGGATAGTTGAGGGATTTTATGTTCTCATTCGTAGTATAAGCAAGTGACAGACGAAGCCGTCAGGGAAGGGCAGTTTTTTTTTTCTTTTTCGGCCGACTAACGTTAAATAGAGTGCCTGGATTTTGAACAGCTACTTATAAGATTTCCTCTGGATATTGGTTTGAGTTTCGTGATAAATGAAATATCAACAGCTCTAAGAGGAAACATTACTTGACTACACCTAATCGCAGCTGGTTCAAATACGCTGTGTTGAATCATGACGCCGTTGCATTAAATTATGCGAATGCGAAGTACCAGTACTGCTCTTATACACTCCCTACTTTCTGTGATAGGAGAGGAGAAGCAGTTCTGCACCACAATCACACGGGCATGTTGCTTCGTTAAAGGGTCGTGAGGAAGGTGTTTACACCTACCTCACTCTGATAGAGAAAGCCTATTTGGAGGCACAAGAGACCTGGAACCAATGTTCTTAAGGATTGAAACGCATTCTTCCAGATGATTTACCCAACCAACCTCCCACAACCAACCAACCAACCAACCAACCAACGACCTTCCCAATCAACTCACCACCTTCCAAATCAACCAACCAGTCAACCACCATCCCAATCAACCAACTAGTCAACCACCTTCACAATCAACCCACCACCTTCCCAATCAACAAAGCACCTTCCTTCCCAATCAACCCACCACCTTCCCAATCAATCCACCACCTTCGCAATCAACCAACCTCCTTCGCAATCAACAAACCACCTTCCCAATCAACAAACCGCCTTCCCAATCAACCACATACCCAATAAACCAAGCACCTTCCCAATCAACTAGCCACCTAATCAACTTCCTTACCAACCAACCATCTGCCTAATCAACCAACCAGCCAGCAACCTCCCAATCAACCAACACCTTCCCAATCATCAAATTCCCTTTCCAAACAACCTACCACCTCCCCAATCAACCAACCACTTTCACAATCAACCAACTACCTTCCCAATACACCAACCAACTCCCCGGTCAATCAATCACCTTCCCAATCAATCAACCTGCCAACCATTTTTTCAATCAATAATTATCTTCCCAATTAACCAACCAGATAACCACCTTCCCAATCAACGAACCTGCCAACCATCTTTTCAATCAACCAATTATCTTCCCAATTAACCAACCAGCTAACCACCTTCCCAATCAACCAACCTGCCAACCATCTTTTCAAACAACCAATTATCTTCCCAATCAACCAACCAGCTAACCACCTTCCCAATCAACCAATCAGCCAACCATCTTCCCAATTAACCAGCCATCTTCCCATTTTTATTCATTACCCATGTAGTCTTATATTCTGCTTATTATTATAGTCCATGCCATATGTTGTTGATGATCATGTCTCTCCACAACCCTCTGTCTCGTGTGCTGCTAATCATTTCTGATACTGATGTCCCTCAGTACCTGGGGTCACCAACCTACGGCCCGCTGGCCAGATCCGGCCCGCGACGTCATTTCATCCGGCCCGCCGACGGTACTCGAACTTGCTTGTAATAACGTATGGAACACGAGACGTTGTGATACAATTCAAATGTAAACATTGTGTTTAGAATAATAAGAGATTTTCACACGTGTGGAGACCCCTGGCTTCGGCGTCACTACGAAACAAAACACCTATCAACATATTCAAAGTTTTCTGGAAAGTTAAGCTCCGAGAAATATTAGCCCATGAAACGTGGTTAGAAACACAGGTTCATTTTCAGGAAACTATCTCGTGAAATCTCTTCACGAGATAGTTTCCTGAAAATGAACCTGTCACTCGTACAAGTTACAAATTGGTGCATAAAGTGGCAGAACGAGGAAAACGGTTTACTGATGGCAACTTCATCAAAGAGTGTGTGATGGAAGCAGCAAATGACTTGTGTCCTGAGAAAGCCGATTTGTTTGGAACTATCAGCCTTTCGACAAGTTCAGCTGTGAGAAGAACAGAAGAAATTGGAGAGAACATAGTGCTACAGATACGCGAGAAAGCTAGGAACTTATTGAGGTATTCTCCGACGCTGGATGAGTCTACTGATATTTCGAGTACGTCACAACTTCTCGTGTTCATTCGTGGTGTCAATTTTGACTTTCAGATAACGGAAGATTTAGTATCCGTTTGCAGCATGCACGGAACAACACCTAGAAAAGACATTTTCATGGAAGTGCAAAAAATATTGTAAGACTATAACCTTCAGTGGAATCAACTTCGAGATTTTACAGTTGATGGAGGAAAAAAACATGGCTGGAGTGAGGAAGGATCTGATGGGACAGATCAGTACTCAGTTGGAAGATTTGCAAATTTCGGGCGCTCTGTTCATACACTGCATCATACATCAGCAAGCACTCTGTGGGAAAGACATTGATATTTCTTGTGTACTGAAACCAGTCGTTTCTGCTGTGGACTTCATTCATCGTCAGTTTCAGGCTTTTCTTGAAGAAATTGATTCTGAATTCTGTGACTTGCCTTATCACACATCAGTGAGGTGGCTAAATCCTGTTTAGTTTTTACAAGCTCCGAAACGAAATAGATGTTTTCCCTCAGTGAAAAAGATACGAGCTGATCCACAGCTGTCAGATCCAACCTGGCTGTCAAAGTTGTCATTTGTGGTCGACATCACATCCCACATGAATGAACTTAATTTGAAAGTTTAGGGAAAGAATAACCTCATCTGTGATCTCTACATAATGATCAAAGGATTTCGAAGAAAACTGTAATTGTTTGAAGCACAATTGGAAGGAGAAAACTTTTCTCATTTTTACTGTTTCAAAGCGTTTTGTGCTACAAACGCCAAAGATGTCAACCACGATTTTCTGAAAAAAATAATTCGTTACTTGAAGAAGCATTTATTGGAGAGATTGTCAGATCTCGACATAATTTAGAGTGACATTCTTATGTTCCAGAATCCGTTTGATTGTAACCTTGATGATGTGCCAGTTGAACTACATTTGGAACACATTGATGTGCAAGCAAATGACTTGTTGAAAGAGAAGCACAGAGTAGGAAATCTTGTTGAATTTGCCCGTTGCTTACCTGATGTTGAGTTTCGAAACTGAAGAAATTTGCCGCTGGTATGGCATCAGCGTTTGGAACAACTTATGTTTGCGCGCAAACATTTTCAAAAACGAAGTATGTGAAGTCAACACATCGAACGAGATTGACTGATGAACATTTTAAAGCAATTCTCTTGATTGGATGCAGCGATTGCAAACCAAACATTGATGAGATCTTGAAAGCCAAGTATCAGTTTCACAAATCTCACTAACCTTATTTGCTGCTTAGTGTGTGAGATTCGGATATGTGCACACTATGTCTGATGTAACTATCTTTTTTGCTAACGTCGCCTTCTCTGATAACTTTTTTTTAGTAAATAAATATGTTGGCCGTTTTTTGTGTGTGTGTGTGTGCATAGCACGACTCTCGCCCATGATTAACTTAGTTTTTCGTCTTTTTTTCGCAGAGCTTTCGTTCTGGCTTGTTAGTATTGTTAAAGTTAGTTGCATATCCTTTACATGACGTTTGCAGTCAACACCAGCATTTTTTTTCTGTTGTTGATGACTTGGCAAGTTTACGTTCAGTAGTTTGCCATTGCGTTCTGAACGACCGGTATGCATACTATAGCGTAAAAAATTAGCACAACGAGGTTTGCTGCCAAATCGCGCGCAGCTGTGTTTTGAACGTGGGTATACGGGATTACGAACCTCGTCAGTAAGACCTTCGCCACGGAGTCGGCGCAAGTATTGTACAGAAAGAGTAAACGGCCGACGCTCGTCATTTTGTCAGTTATCCGGCCCGCCGTGAAAAAAGTCTGGTGACCCCTGCTCAATACCATAGTGTAAAATTTCCAAGATCTTCTCTGTTGGTCTTCCACTGTTTCTATTCCCTTCCAACTTTCCTGTTGGGATGACATACCCCAGCTTTGCCATTCTCATGACATGCCCAAAGATTACAGAATGCGGTGTGTCTCTTTCTTTCAAAATATCTTATTTGCTTGTTCTATCCTCATAAGTCTTCTATAACACCACATCCCCGCAGCCTCCATATAATTCCTCACCAATGTGCTAATTATCCGGTTAAATTTGTTATAACCAATATATTCCCGGGTTTCTATAACAAATAAACATTGACTTATGTTCACCCCTCGATGTTAGATATATCAATAGTTGATATGTTTACGGTATTCAACAACATATGTAAGTTGACTTATGCAATACGTCAACTCATCAATGTTAGATATGTCCATAGACAGTATATTCCTATTTTCAATGACATATATAAGTTGATATCAGTCATACGTTCAATTTTCAAGGTTAGATATTTTCATTGCCGACTTTCAACAACATATTTATGTTGACTTCTGTAACATGTTCACTCCTCTATGTTAAATATATTTATAGCCGACTTTCAATAACATATTTAAGTTGACATATGTAATATATTCACTCCTCGATATAAAATACTTTCATAGCCATGGTATCCCGGCTTTCAATAACATATTCATATATATATAATAACATTTTCCAACATATATATGTTGACTTATGTGCTATGTCCACATCTCAATGTTAGATATCTTCATAGCCGGCTGTCAATAACATATATAAGTTGACTTATGTGCTATGTCCACATCTCAATGTTAGATATCTTCATAGCCGGCTTTCAATAACATATATAAGTTCTGTAATATCTTCTGTAATGTGTCCACTTCTCAATGTTAGATATTTTTATAACCAATGGATTCCCAGCTTTCAATAACATATATATGTTCACTTCTATAATGTTCACTAGTTAGTTAGTCGCGGTTCCAACTTCACAGCAACGAGTCGTTCCCATTATGCTCCCTTCCTGTGCCAGTGAATATCACACAAAATGTCCTTCATTGCCCCATGTGAAAAGTGGAACAGACTGGAGTCTCGACAAACCAACAGCCTGCACAGGTACTCTGTGCATAATGCCACCGCCAGAATGTCAACACAAAAGTCCCCCACGAAAAATACAGATCTATAATGTTCACTCCTTAATGTTACTGTTCCATAAGGGTGTCAAATACATTGATACATGTCTACAGCAGTTCTATTGAGAGAGTTTTCAACAATGAATATTGTACCTTTTATGTGATCGATCTAAGGGCTTTCTTTTTCAATATTTCCAACGAATAATCCCTATATAGATTTCATGAGTATGAAAGAGCCATCCTCAATGCATCCTTTGCTTGCTTGCGTGTACATAAACTGTGTACACGTGACGTGGCCGATTCATGAGCGTGGTGTATTTATTGTGAAGGCGCTTCGTAGCCAAGTGGTTAAACGCCTGTCTCGCCTTCCGAGCGTTGTGGGTTCGATTCCGTCTCCGCCATTCGGTTCACACCTGGAGGTCGTCGTTGGAGCTAAGGAGTTCGTGTTTTGTGCGACGCTTTCGGCAGGTCGAGTCATTTTGGGTTAACACCCAATGCAATGAAGTCGAATTTACGTTGTAAATGGGCGTGGGCTTGATTTCGGACTCAGTCATTTGGTTCAAGAGTAAAATATTTTCGGTGATCCCCGTGTATCGTCGCCTCTGGAGCTAAAGATTTCGTGCTCTGTGCAACGCTTTCGGCGGGCTGTTCTGCGGAAAGAATACAGAGCAATCTATGCGATATTATTCGGCGCATTTAAGTCAATTCCCTGTCCTTTAATATTATTTTATTTATTGATTCGCTAAAAATACACTTGTACGTTCTGTATACGAGATCGATACTAAATTACGTCTGGCTAATGAATATTGGAAAATAAATTATATTTGATCTTCGCTAACAGGTATAAGGCCACCTGAATACTTTTACGTTCTTTCATTTTGAGAAATGTCCAACTGTTTCACTTTACTACATTATATGCAATTTCCCGACATACCGGACCGACGGTTCGAAATCAGCTGCAGAGGATTTGGAAACAAACCGCCTTGCGTTGATTTCGATGGTATAAGGTAAGCGTCGGTCGTTCAGAAAGCAATGCAAACAACTGATCGAAATATTGCCTACTGATTCACAAACAGCCAAAAATGCGGTAAAGGACGTGCAAATAACATGTTTTAATATAGTTTAATTCATATGCGTAATAGTCTATCCTTAGATAAAAGTAGCATGATGTATTTCTAGATGATATTCATTATAGCTTTCGACCATTCAGCATTAATGTTGTTTTGTGATGTTTGCAAGTATTCGGTTGCATTTTTGGCAGAAACTATTTTTGTGTTAGGACCGAGTACAGCAATTTTGGTACACATATGCTTTACTAAAGTGTTATTATTACATTTGTGGTTGGTATGAGTATCTAGCATGGTAAATTCATGCCTTGTATTAGTTGTTTATGAACTAAAAATTAGGTTGGTGTAATTTGTAATAATTGTTGTTGTAGTTTGTGTTGCTGTTGATGTTCTTATTCAAGATGTGACAGGCTAAAATGCTGGGTTCTCCTTCAGGAGACCCGGGTTCCAATCCTCGGTAAGCTGTGGATTTTTTTCTGTCGTGGGCAAAAACAAACCTACAGCCTGCACAGTTCGTGGCGACTGCACTAGCCAGGCGGCCTTAATTCCTCAGGCCCAAGACAACCCCCCCCCCACCCCATCCTACACCGCAAGGTACTATCGTTGACGAAAAGTAGTACATAGTTAACTACGAATTCGGAGTGGGTTTCCGTGATGTCTGATTTAACAACCGACCCCAGGAAATGACTGTTACAATGAGGGGAGAGATATGTTAGTAAAGCAGTCAGTCGTCAGATTATCCTCACTGCACACAGACCCATTCAGTCTCTGAGTGCTCGCATCCTCTCATCAGTACCTCCTTCAGCGTATAGCGGTCGACAACTTCAGTTCTGTGTTGTCCTGATTCCCTGAGTGGAGAGAAGAGATGTGTCACAACGAAACGCTTGCCACAATGAGGGAAGAGATATGTCACTACGAAACGTCTGTCACAATGAGTGAAGAGATATGTCACCACGAAATATCTGCTACAACGAGGGAAAAGCTATGTCACCAACAATTGTCTTTCACAATGAGGGAAGAGATATGTCACTATGAAACATCTGTCACAATGAGGGAAGAGATATGTCACTATGAAACATCTGTCACAATGAGGGAAGAGATATGTCACCAGGAAATGACTGCTACCATGAGGGAAGAGATATGTCACCACGAAATATCTGCTACAATGGGGGAAGAGCTATGTCACCAACAAATTTCTTTCACAATGAGGGAAGAGATATGTCACTACGAAACGTCTGTCACCATGAGGGAAGAGATATGTTACTACGAAACATCTGTCACAATGAGGGAAGAGATATGTCACCAGGAAATGTTTGTCACAATTCATACATAGGACACAGACTAGACACAGTCTAAGGTGACAGTAGCTTTCATACATGGAACACACAGATTAGACATAGTATATCAAGACAACAGTATATACATACATCAGTATATAAAAACATCAGTATATACATACATCAGTATATACATACATCAGTATATAAAGACATCAGTATATAAAGACATCAGTATATACATACATCAGTATATAAAGACATCAGTATATACATACATCAGTATATACATACATCAGTATATACATACATCAGTATATACATACATCAGTATATAAAGACATCAGTATATACATACATCAGTATATCAAGACATCAGTATATACATACATCAGTATATACATACATCAGTATATACATACATCAGTATATAAAGACATCAGTATATAAAGACATCAGTATATACATACATCAGCATATAAAGACATCAGTATATAAAGACATCAGTATATAAAGACATCAGCATATAAAGACATCAGTATATCAAGACATCAGTATATCAAGACATCAGTATATACATACATCAGTATATAAAGACATCAGTATATAAAGACATCAGTATATAAAGACATCAGTATATACATACATCAGTATATACATACATCAGTATATAAAGACATCAGTATATAAAGACATCAGTATATAAAGACATCAGTATATAAAGACATCAGTATATAAAGACATCATTATATAAAGACATCAGTATATAAAGACATCAGTATATAAAGACATCAGCATATAAAGACATCAGCATATAAAGACATCAGTATATAAAGACATCAGTATATAAAGACATTAGCATATAAAGACATCAGTATATACAGACATCAGTATATACAGACATCAGTATACACAGACATCAGTATATACAGACATAGTATATACAGACATAGTATATAAAGACATCAGTATATACAGACATAATATATAAAGACATCAGTATATAAATACATCAGTATATACAGTCATCAGTAAAGACATCAGTATATACAGACATCAGTATATAAAAACATCAGCATATAAAGACATCAGTATACGCAGTTGAGACAGACAGACAGACTAGACAATCTATAAAGGCACTAGCATGCATAGTTGTCACACAGACCAGACAATCGGTGAAGACCCTAGTATACTAGTCAGGGCAGGCAGACTAGACAGACTAAGGCGACACTGGGATTCATAAATGGGAGACATAAACTAGACAGTGTAGTGAAATACTACTACACACAGTTCAGACAGACAGACAAAAAACATGGTCGTGGTGGTCACACGCACACTAACTAAAACAGGCAGACAAATCACAGCGGGAAACCCGTGCACTGTTCTAACATTGCTAACATTATAAACATCTTCAGCTATAGTACTTTGTCAATTTTGCTGCATACCATCAGGGCCGGCTATGGAACCTTTTTCTTTAACCACTATTCGTCATCGAAAACCAATACAGAGGTTCATTAACGCAATCTGTTTTATCAAACAAAAAGTACTGCAATGTGTGTTTTGTCCTTTTGATACCTCAGGTAATGCAAACAGTTGCCAAACAATGTAGGCATGCGATTGTATTGTGGTCCAACACAGACTGCACTTAGCCACACTATCTTATGACCTGCCTCTGTATAAACGGAACAATATAGCAAAAACGATGGAAGGTGGTATTTTTCTAACTCGCGCATTTCTCATCTGACAATTTCAGCCGAGTCTATTAACTGACTTCAAACCAGGTGTGTCGGGGTTGTGAAGTTGCGTTCACTTACCCCTGAGCGATATACGTCGACTTCAATGTAGTGATAATGGTAACACAATAGCTGAGAGTGAATGCGTTAATCTGGACTGATGCAAGATTAACATCAAAGGGCGAATTTTATCAGACAATCCAAACCAATACAATATAAATGATACAACAGTAACTAATATCAATACAATGGTAACTAACATAATACAACAGTAACCATTATTTACATATAGCGGTACGTATATTATGTGATAGTAATCCTAAAAGGCAACATAGAAGAATAAAGCAATAAAATAAAACAGAACAATTCAAATATACACGCGGAGGTCAGAATGGCCGAAAGGATAAGAGCGCGAGTTCTTAAACACCCGATATGCTGATGGCGAGGTTGTGGGTTCAACCCCTACACCGATCAAGTGACTAAAATGTTGACTTCTCGTCCTTGACTTGGGAACATAAATTACAAGTACCTCTGAAGTCGGAGTCAGTGTGATGACGAGAGACGCTGGTGATAGGAAGGGCTAATCCTCGCGCAAAAATCAGTCCAGTTTACAAGAGTTAGTAGCACGTTTATAGACCAATCTTGAGTTCAAGGCGAGCGAATAAAAAAAATGTAGACAAGAGAAAAGGAACGATTGAGGAAACGTGAAATAACTCATCATAAACAACATGCTGCAAATATTTAATCACAGTCTTACAAGTCGAGAGGATCGATTTCATTGCCCCGGGTTTTATCCCATATGGCTCAGCATTTTTCTTCAGGGCGGACTGCTGAAAGCATCGCACAAAGCACGAAACTCCGCAGCTCCGACGATGACCCCCAGGAGTCTTCGAGTAAAATGCACTCCTGAACCGAAAGACTCTAATCGAACCCACAACCTTCGAAGAGCGAGGCAAACGTTTTGACCACTTCGCCACGGAGACTCCCGATGAAATATTTAATCCCACAGATGCATGTATAATATATAGCAACAAAATTTCAACATAGGGGCAAGGAATATATAAACAGATTTAACATAGCTATGTAGCAAATATGGGTGCAAGGTGTGATGGATGATCTCCCCGTGGGTGTATCGGACGCGGGACATCTAGCTTGTGACCGAGAAGTGTTCCGGAAGGTTGCTTTGGGAGTGAGATTCTGCAAAGGACATGCTACTGAATGAATGAAGCAAATTTAAACAAGTACAGGTCTGTTTTTACTTCTATAGCTCAGGAACAAAGCAATGACAAACTACTGAACGTAAACTTGCCAAGAAATCGCAAACAGCCAAAAAAGCTGGGGTTGACTGCGACGTTCTGTAAAGGATATGCCACTAACTTTCAACAGTGGACATATAATGAGATCTACATAAAATATGTCAGGAATCTTGGTTGGTGGACATAATGTAAATAACTTACGTTATGCTGTTGACACTGTTCTGTTAGAAGCAAATCAAAAGGAACTACAGGAAATGATAAATACAATGGTTAAAGAAAGTGAAAAAATGGGTCTTAGCTTGAATAATAGAAAAATAGAAGTCATGGTGATATCAAAGAAACAGATTGTGCCTAAATGTGCAATTAACGTAAATGACTTATTTTGGGACATGTGCAGAAATTCAGATATCTAGGTACATCAATCAATCAATCATGTGCCATGCCGGAAAGAGTGGGCGGTCATGACTCGCCATTTCACTCGATCACCAGAGTCGTGGATCAGCTCAGTGTTCCTGTCTCGTCCATGCCATGTGGCCAAGCCATCCAGGTATTTTCCTCTCGGTCTTCCTCTTGGTCTGTTCCCTTCGATCTTGCCAGTTGTCACTAAGTTCTCCAATCCATTTCTTCTCATAACATGTCCAAAAAATTTTGACTGTCTATGTCTAATTTCTCTAATCAATTTACGAGTTTCATTTGTCTCCCGTAGTACATGGTCATTGGTTTTTCTATCTGTCCATGGTATTCTTTGCATTTTCCTCAGAAACGACATTTCTGCCGCCATCAGATGTTTTTCCAGCATGACTGCACATTGTCCAAGTTTCATCTTTTTCTCGTTTCAATTGACATCAGAATGTTTTTCATCTTGCTAAAGGCCACTTTCGCCATGGCGATTCTTGTTCTAATCTCTTCAAGCTATCTGCCATCAGATGGTATGACTATTCCGAGATAATTGTACCGATTCACTTGTTGAAGAATATTCCCATTTACTTGTATTTTACACTGTGGTACTTCGTTCTTCCAAGTGACGACCATAACCTGTGTCTTTTTACAATTTAATTCTAACCCCAGCTGCTCACTGTGTACAACAACCTCATCTACTAATTGTTGCAGATCCTGCGCATTGTCTGCAATCAATACTGTATCATATGCATATTTAATGTTACTGATGTTTCGTCCTCCAATGATGATTCCATTTATATCTTCTAAATTTCTGAAAATATTTTCACTGCACAGGGAAAAAAAAAGATCTGGAGACATTACACATCCCTGCCTAACACCTCTCTTAATAGGCTGATATTGTCCCACTTCATTATCAATCCTTATGGCAGCTTGTTGTTTCCAATATATGTTTTTTTATAAGTTTAATGTGTTTCCCATCAATTTGTAGATCTGCAAGCATATCCACCATGTTGAAATCTAGGTACATGGTTGACATCAAATGAAAGATGTATTACAGACAAATATAACGGAATAAGACAAGCAAAAACTGCATTCTATCAAATGAAGAACGTGTAGTCCAACAGGTCTTTGCCTTTGAAAGGTAGAAAAAAAAAAAGAATTCTTGCATGTTACTAGAACCAGTGGTAACATATAACTGCGAATAGGACAATTAGTAAACAGGCGACAAAATCGCTGGAAGCCTTAGAGATGCGGTTTTATAGAAGAATGCTGAAAATTAATTGGACAGCCAAAATGAGCAATCTGGACATTTTGAGGGATGCTAAGTCGCAAAGACAACTTATCATTAACATCAGAAAGAATCAGTCATGATTTTGGCCACACTATGATAAGACAAATAATGAAACATGTTGGTACGACCGGAAAGATTTGTGTAAGCAGAGACAGAGGAAGACAGCGTGAGACAATTCTTGACAGTCTTGTGTTATGGCAAGGAAGGGAGTCAACACACGAATTAATCCGTCGGAGATCGCAATTTATGAAGAAGCATGATCGCCCACACAGCCTACGGGGCCTGGATGATGATGATGTAGCAAATTGGAAGGTATGTTTTGTAATCCTCAAGACTTCATACAATTTAATTATACGGAGGGCAGAAATAAAAACGTATGGCTATGTGAAACCATCAACGACAATGTCATGATCTGACTCTAACCAGCCAAGTAAACGTAAATACGATCATGGTGAGGATATATTAATACACCAGATTCTCTGCCATGACAGCCATTTATAATCCAGGTGGGCTGAATGAGATATTAAGGGTGCTAATTTTTTTTTTTTTGGTTTTTACATTGACAACCTAACAAGAATACACGTATAAAACTGCATTTTCAAAACCTCTCGGTTCTAGTTATATTGTCCCCAGGTTTCTCAATGTCTAGTTCCGACAATATTGTCCCCAGGTTTCCCTGTGTATGTTCTATCCATTTCCAGCTTCTTTTCTAACTTTAGGTGGGACTAACAATACAGTACTGTAATTCACTGTCTCTAATCTTGAAGTCTCAGATTTTAAGAATGGATCTCACAATTCGGTTCCGCAGCGCGTATCCTGTGGAATGCTAAGAGATATAATCTGAGTGTGACGTAAGTAGCATGAAGTGACATTCAGCTGGACTCACAAGTACCGCAGCTGTTTGTAAGGCCTATATATTCAGTGGATGAAAAGCTTCTATGAGGCATTGAGGCTGGCCATTTCCTTTGACATTGGCAACGAATTTACGATAGCCATTATATGAGTTAGGGAATTATATCATTTATGAGGTAGGAAATCTGATCATTAGATGAGGTAGGGAATTTGATTATTTATAAGGTAGGGGATTTTATCATTATATGGTGTAGGGAATTTGATTTTTTTTTTTAACCCCTTGCTCCCGGGTCTAAAATTAATAGAAGTAGTGGCCAGCGGGAGTCGCTGAGGGGTGGAGTTAAAATTGAACTGGGTTCCCAGGTCGACTCGGTCTAGAATGGACATCAAGGAATGTTATGGGAAGGACAGGTCTGTGTGATAATGACCACATTGAGTGCTGGTTGCTCTATTAAAATATGATGCTAGAACCATTGACCCAGCACGCCTCTAGGTGCGTAAAAGGGCCATATACTTACTTTATTTATTCCATTACAACATGTCTACTAGTTATTTCTGGCTATCTGTGTGTTGACATGTGGTGGAACCCTAATGTATAAGTCGATGTGATACAGTGAGTTATGAACTACTTTTAACAGTTATGACATGAAATGTACTCGAACCTTGATTTATAAGTCGGTGTGATACGGTGAGCTTTGAACTACTTTTAACAATCTTGACATTAAATGTACTCGAACCCTAATTTATAAGTCAAAGTCAAAAATTGAGTTGAGAACTACTTTTAACAATCATGAAATAAAATGTACTCCTACAAATGGGTTTGTTTGTGGGTTAATAGTCGCTTGAGAATCCCCTGGAAGATCCTGAGTCCTATATATGGCGCTCAGGTCGTTTGATCACTGAAAAAGGGCTTTATCTATCGAGGTAATGCTAGTTTAGGGACTTTAACTCAGACCCAGTAGTGAAGTACTTTCTCCTTGGGATCTGTACCGTAGAGCATTCCTTCTCTCAAAGCTCGGAAATCAGCGTAGTGTGATGATGACCTGAAATTTCACATTTGTGGAGAGGTATTCTAGGGTGTAACCTATTCATAAGTCGGCCCAGGTTTATACCTCTAGTGGGAAAGGGCATACAGAATGCATATATATATATATATATATATATATATATATATATATATATATATATATATTCTCATGACACTATTAGAAAGAGCGACAGAAGTAAAAACAGATCTGTACCTATGCCTCATAGTTCACAAAAACATTGACGGCAAGGTCTGCGAAAGGATTAGGCCTAAGTTGGCAATGTTTTCCCCACGGGTTTAAGGTATGTCAGTGACAACGACTCCAGTCCATGGCCCAGGGGAAACATGGACTTACAGGCTTTTGTGAGAGCACATTAAGAGCTTATCTCTGCTTACACAGCGGGGCTAAGACCTGCCGAGGTCCACAGCAATATCTAGCTTAGGTGTCTCCTGGTTAAACGACACCAGAAGGCCTAACGAAAAGTGGACACACGTTGGCCATGTAACCGTTTCATAGTGAAACATTTACAGTGGCAAATATGAGGTTATTTCATATTATTGTATTTGCTGATTAGATAGTTATCGTTTGATTGCTTTGGTCAGTACGACAATTTGAAAGAAGACATAAATTTGGTTTATAATACTTTCTAAAAATATCATCATCATGTGCCATGCCGAAAAGCTTGGTCGGTCATGTTTCCCTATCTCACACGACCATCATAGTCGGTATCAGCTCCATATACTAAACGTGTACTAAACATCTACTACCTAGCTAATGTGTCCAGTCCGGGGCCGTTGGTGACTCTGCATTCGACTTCTACCGCTGACCATTTCTGCAGCTCTCAAATGCATGTATTCTCATTATATGACCAAGGAACAGTTTTATTTGTGTGCATATATATTTATCTATAGGCAGTGGTCAAGTGGTTACGACGCCTACCCGCTTTCATTATCAATTCGATTCTGGACTGCGCCGTTCGTTTCACGAGTGCAGCTGTTCTCGGAGACTCCTGGGGGTTGTTGCTGGAGTTTTGTGCCACGCTTTGGCCAGGCCATCCTGCGGAAAGAGACCGAACCAAATGGGATAAAACCCGATGCAATGAAGTCGATCCTCTAGCGTTTTAAAACTTCTATTTAACTGTGTATAATGTTCAACTTTCATTAGCCTCTTCCAGGCAACCGTTATTTACTTTGTCCGTCCTAGGTTTTCGCAACACTCGTCTCAGAAACTACATTTTCGTTACCCTCAAGCTCGTTCTAGTTTGTTCGGTACATTCCAATATTTACTGCCATATAGCAGGACCGGTTCTATGATTCAGTATTTCTTATTTCATTGTTTTTAGGTCGTCTTTACATGGTGCCTTTTCATGACAACATCGACTGTCGGGGTACCATTGAAATATAATGACAAATTACCAGGTATAGTGGCACTTATAGAACCAAACCTGATGTAATGCAGGTTAGCAGATTTTATGGTTCACTAAATATGTTGATGAATAGTACCCCTCTGAAACAAGTTAAAGAATGTAAATGGTTAAGGAGTATAATAACAGAAGATGGCAGAATAGACAGAGAAATCGAAATCAAATGTCAAAAGGCAAGTGTGCTTATATATATATATATATATATATATATATATATATATATATATATATATATATATATATATATATATATATATATATATATCAACTATCACCCATACTTAAATATCCAAATACTTTATCGCCGCAAAACGACAGATAATAAAAAAAAAAAAAAAACATTCACACTAACACTAAGCTACCAATGTCAAACTTGGACATCAAACTTATATGAAGTTTGAACACCTGCGAGATGAGATGCTTTAGACGTGCTGCCAATTTAACCATCCGAGACCGAGTAAAAAATGATCTCATCAGACAGACAGCGGGATCAACAAATTGTGCCACATATATTGAAAGGCATAAGATCAGATGGTTTGGTCGCCTCGTTAGAATCAACATCATCAACTACCAGCTCTACCCCTACATCAAAGAACATCGCTGTGAGAGAAAGAGGACACTGAGAAGAAAATGGACTAACGACATCAAGGACATTGTTCAATAATAAGGAATGACACTATCCAGTGTCACCCATCGGGCGCCGGAAAGTAAACTATTCCTTCCCACGACGCTTGAGGGAAAAACACGAAGATGATGACTCTAGAACTAGATTAAAGAAGTAGAGGTCAGAGGACACACTAGAGAAGTCAGCGATAGGCAGTTACATTGTGGGGTTGGCTGGTCGTCTAAGTACACTACTTCCTTCACTGAGGTTGTATGACGATTTGTTGGAGACAGGTTCGAATTCCGATTTGACCGTACTTTATCTTTCAGTTTTTACGTTGTCCAGTAAACCATTTCATCTCTGTTTGCTTCCTCCTTTCTATAAATGCCTTTCAATACTTGGGAATTACTTTCAGGTTGCAATGAGGTATGAATGCCGATCAATACTTAGGAATTAATTTCAGGCTACAATGAAGTATGAATGCGAATCAATAAATGGGAATTTATTTCAGGCTACAATGATGTATGGATGCCGATCAATACATGGAAATTAATTTCCAGCTACAATGATGTATGAATGCCGATCAATACTTAGGAATTAATTTCAGGCTACAATGAGGTATGAATGTGGATCAATACTTGGAAATTAATTTCAAGCTACAATGAGGTATTAATGTGGATCAATACTTGGGAATTAATTTCAAGCTACAATGAGGTATGAATGTGGATCAATACTTGGGAATTAATTTTAGGCTACAATGAGGTATGAATGTGGATCAATACTTGGACATTTATTTTATGCTACAATGAGATACACAAACCATCTGTCACTATCGAAATCGTTTCCAGCACTTGTTTGCATACCCTATATAATGTAATACTTTTGTTTTGTTTTGTTCGCATATCCTTTCAGGACATCGTTGACACCATCCGCATCTTTCAGCTGATTGTTGATTTCTTGGCAAGATTACGCTCAGTAGTTTGCCATTGCTTTCTGAGCGGCCGGCTCACATACCCCGTAAGTCACCAACGCGGCGAGAACAGCTCCTGATACTCACGCAATTTACTTTCCTCACGTGGATATGAGAATTTCACAAAGAAGTCAGCCTGAAAGAATGCCAGCAACAGTCATTCAGTTACAATAGAGAACAGATTTTGAGCACTGCGCCCGGTGCTTTAGTTTTAGTTGTTGCTGACTAACGTCTTTAGATATTTGGAAACAGTCCCACGCTGTCGCTCCTTTCACAATAGTGATCAGTAGAGCATGACGCCCAGTATTCTTTCCCGGATGGGTTTATAAAGCGGTGGGGAAATAAAGGCCTCTAATCCAGGCAGGCTGCTGATAATGAAATACCTAACTACCGTGGTGGCAACAGTACAGTTCTAGGCTCAATCCCAGTCGCTCCGCGTATGTTGTGCAAATCTTGACCTGGTTACACCCTTATACACCATTATAAGTTCCAGTACCAGCCTTGCACGTCTCGCTGGCTTATGGGCGTTCAGAGGGAAGTGCGGTATCCGCTACACAGTCGCCCGGGGACATGGTACTTGTATACCGTGACAGGAGGAAAGTCTATACATCAACCTTAGCGGATAGTTGCAAGCCCTTGCCAAGGCTCAAACGACGTTGACTTCAGTGTATTAACGTAAGAGGTAAAATCTCTTTGTCCAGTGGACTCATCAAACAACAAAACAACCAACCAATCAACCAGCCAAGCCAGCCAGCCAACCAACTAACGAATCCAATCATTATGTAGCAGGTTCTTTGACGTGCTGCAGTTTCATCCCATCTTAAACTTACGGTGTGCTGATGCCGCGATAGTGGGTTCAACCCCAACACCGGTCAGTTGGACTAAAATGTTGACTTCTCGCGCTTGACTTGGGTATGTAAATTACAAGTACCTCTGAAGTAGGATGGTGAGCGACACCGGTAATAGGGGAAGCTAATCCACACGCAAATATCAGTGCAATGGAATAGAATTAGCAGCATGTGTATGGACTACGCTTGAGTTCAAAGCGAGCTAGCTCAAATACATCAAACTGATCGGAAATATTCACGATCCTTCATGTTCTCCTTCCTCATGAATGTCCCCACTTAGAGTGTCTTTAATGTCACGTGTCCAGCGTCGTCTTCGTCAGTCCCACCCTCTCCTTACAGAAACCAATCTTTCCATGCCTGTTCTTTCTAAGCTTCTGTGATGCATCATATGGTCGAAGTATTTAAATTTATGATTCATGAAGCTTATAAAGAGCCAGTTTTCAAGGATATTCAGATAAGGTTGAATGTCAGAATTTGTCTGTTTTTTATCCAGGGTATTCTAATATTTATTGTGTAACATTCATGGAATGTCTCCCTGGCCTAGCGGTTAAGGTCCTTCTCCGTAATCCCGTATATTCTTGTGAGTAACATAACCTGCGCGAGAATCGGTAGCGGTTCTCGCCGCGATGGTAACTTACGAGGTATGTGAGCCGGTCGCTCAGAAAGCAATGGCAAACTACTGAACGTAATCTTGCCTAGTACATCAACAGTAGCTGAAAATGCTGATGTTGACAGCAACGCCCTGTAAGGGACATGCAAAAAAAAACAAAAAACATTCATGTCCAAAAGCCTCGATTTTCTAACTCAGTGATTGTGCTGCCGCATTAACTGATTCAGTGCTAAAGAATAACACAAGGCCAAATGTGAGCTCCTATTTGAACAGGAAAACAATATATCTCTATATTAGGGACTTCATGTTAATTGTTTCGTTGTGCTGTATCTTCAACAATTGTAATGCTCATTGGATGGACATTTACATACTAATACATGTTTATTTGATTCTACATCATGATTGGTCCACAATTACTGTTTTGTTTAGCATTGAGTCAGTTAAAGAAGCGTGCTGTCAGAATATTTTCTTTGATTCGTTAGCTGAGGCACAGACAACATGTACCAGTGACATAAGGTTCACAACTGCATATTATAACGTGCAGTCCCTACTGCATAATGCATGTCTCTTTCATCACAAGGCAGCAACAGAAAGGGTAATGTGAAACTAAGTGCACACATTACAATTAAATGTGCACACAAGACAACGTGAAAGGTCAGAAATGTCACCTCAATGCTCTTTTATGACGATAGGCGTGATATTAACAACATAACCCACTGAGTTGCGATTGGTGTATAAAATAATGGTTCAATCTCCACATGGCCTACATGCCTTAAGATCAGTAAACTAGTAGTTTACTTTGCTTTTAAAACCTAGCCGCCCTTTTGGCTAAGATCAAAGTGTAGTATTCCTGCACTTGATCTTGCCAGGGGCGGGGTTGATCACCCAACACAAACGACACACGGGGACGGGGGACCTAGTGGGGCGGCTATGGCCCCTCTGGGAACCGTGAGCCCTTCTAAAAAAAAACAAACAAATTAGCCTAATTTAACCGGCACTGTGGCGCGAAGGGCTTACAAACGCAATCCATAATCCCGCATACCGCGTTCGAGGCATAGCTGAGGGCGATATGGAAGCAGGGTGCATTGCGCTGTTTTTCATTCCAAAAATGTCGGGGTTGACTGCGACGCCCTGTAAATGATATGCAATTACCTTTAGTCTTATAAAGGCATTGGTACACATAACATTTTAGTGGCTTAATGTATTATTTGATCTTCCATTGAAAACAATTCTTCCCTAGATGGTGGTTTAGCCCTCACATTCCTAGAACGTTTGGCAACACTTCCACAAAAGAGAAGCCTGCCTTTTTTGTATAAGATGTAATTCTTCTTGACATACGAAAACTGGCTATGGAATATCCACCTGCACGTATATACTTTTCCCTAGCAGTTATTACAAGACTTTGATATTAAGGCCTACTCTTGGCTAGTTACAACTGCCGTGACAGTTTAGCATGCGTGAGTTCCACACGGGACCTCTTTTCGTCTATATTCAAGAATCCGTTGTATCGGATCCAAGTACTCAACAGACCAATGGAATGTATGCTGTAATTTAAAAGTATAGTTCATATAGAAACGCCCAGCTCTAACCTGACATGCAAACTTATCTTATTATCTTATTAATCTTAGGCGGATACCACCGTCTCTCAGTCACGTGACCCCTATATTTGCAATACCGAAATTATTTATTTTTCGGATATCCTTTACAGGACATTGCTGTCACTACCAGCATTTGTCGTTGATTTCTTGGCAAGATTACGCTCAGTAGTTTGCCATTGCTTTCTGAGCGGCCGGCTCACTTATCCTGTAAGTTACCAACGCGGCGAGAACCACATCCAATTCTCGCGCGCTGCGTTACGCTACTTAGATAAACGGGTTTACGGGGAAAGTCGTTTAACTCCTAGGCCAGGGAGACGGCAATACCGAAATGTGAAACAGTAATGTCTGCTCTGAACAAGCGGTTGGGTTTGTACTCCTCATAATAAGTTTGTCTCCAGATTTACAACATAATGTTAATGCGGTGTTAAAAGCATAACTTCCTACTTGCCATTTTCGGTGCATAAGTTTAGCCTTTCACCAAAAGTATTAACGCTTATTACGCTTGCGCCCCTATTGATTGATGTGTATCTACTTTGAAGTGGTAGAAGAGCTTGCGTGTTGGGTATCTCATGTCGGGCAGGTCCAGGGATGGGACCCAAACGCTATTGCCTTGTAGGTAGACTGGAGACAGTCAAAGGTTTGGGATAGCAAACTCTAAAAATACTTTAAGTTGGATGTACTCAGTTAAACAGTGCAACGATGATGATGATCATGTATTAGCACTTTGCCGCCTTGACAGACGATAGTTATTGTGCTTTAAAAAAGAAAGGCGCAATTACCTCTTCATAGCACAAAGCCTGGGTTGAATTGTAGTAGTCATGTGTTGCCCATGCGGCAGGATCCCTCTCTCGGGCTGCCTAGTTTACTCCAGATGAAAGGTAAGACCAATACATCTGGAACAAGACAAGCTGCAGAAGCTGTCGGATCAGCAAAGCAATGTTCTTATTGTCCACCTGTCGAAGCGTAAATCCTAGATAACATGTCGACCAAGACTTAGGGCCTGGTAATTAATTAGTTAGTTAGTTAATACCATGACATTTAGTCTTTAGGATGCATTTGCTCGCACTAGGAAAAGGCGTGCACCTTCCCAATTGCACCCCTCCGCCTGAAGGCGTCGGCACATTGTGGGGTGTCTGGTTTGGTGAGCGCAGCCCAACATTCGGTACTGACAGAAAGAAGATACTAGGTCTACATTATGATGTACGTCTGTACAAAATCCTGGGTACAGTTAGAAGTTGTAACATCTCACAGTGGCGAACAAACAATTTGTGGAAATGTTGATAAATTATCACACTATTAGAAACATTAATATCCAGTTGTGTGGTAAAGATGTGATGTTTGAACATGAAAAATGTGGTATGGAAACATGAAATAAGTGATACTTGGACATGAAAAATGTGGTACATAAACATGATAAATTTCGTATGGAAACATAAAAAATATGGTACGGAAACATAAAAATATGGTACTTGGACATAAAAAAAAAAATGTTAAACGTGAAAAATGTGGTACTTAAAGATGGAAAGTGTGGTACTTAAATAAGAAAAATGTTTTATTTAAACATGTACAGTATGGTACTTGGACATGAAAATGTGGTGCTTACCAACGCGAAACAATATGCTCGTAATTAGCGAAATGTCCTCACTGCTGTTCTCTGTTGTAAATTAAAGACGATGTTGCCGGCTAGTCTTGCATTCTTGCAACAGCTACCAAACGCGTACTTTATCATCCTTTTTAAACAATTGTGAGAAAGAAAACTGGTCACTTTACTTCAAAAGAGTGCGCTCTAGTATTAATGATTGTCTTCCACCATTGTGCTACTGCTTGTAACAGAGGCAACTGTACTTATCTATATCACATGAAATACACCCTACCCTGGCTGTGGTCTTCGAACATCAATCAACTATCACCTCTTTTATATCTTGTTATATCCTGTTGCGGCTGTTACACTTCTGTTATCACCTCTTGTCAACTGTGTGTTAGCTTATCAAATAACTCAAAGAAATTTAGTCAAGCATTTTCTACTATAGTTGTTCAAAGTAAATGCATTCCTTCTAGGGTTTAAGAACGTAAATTATGTAAAATTGGTATTACATCTAATATTTTATTAACACAACACCGTTATACTGCTTAGAATGTCGAATTTAGTTCACAAACCTGTGTTTGGGCAATTGCTGTGGGTACGGGAATGACAATCATGGATCAGTTACAACGCGTGTGTACACACACCGTTTCAGTTATCACACCTAAATGTTATCCTTGCCGGGCACGACAGGACAGGTGACTGGAAAAACTGTGTATCATGAACGGAATTCACTCCCGCCTCGACGCAACGCGAGCGACAAGCCCTAGGCCCGTCTGCCTTCGATGTGACTTCTTCATGTCGCACCTCCACGTGAGGTGGACACAACAGAAACAATGTTTCTGCGTGATAAGACAATTTCTTTCAAACGAAGTAAATAAAGACGATGAATTCACAAACTAGTAATTATAATAACGGCGTTTAAAAAAAAAGAAAAGAAGGAAAACGTTTCAAAGGATATAATAAAGCAACAATTTGACTAACTTAACTTCTTGTACAAAGGTAAATATCAGTTCTGAGTATGCTGCGACTGTAATTTAGGTCATAGGTGTGACGTCAGCATAACTGTCTTTAAGTGTATGGACAAGAATGCCGGTTCGTAGCCAACGTGACCTCCCCCAGGAACACCCGAAATACGTAAACATATGTGCGGGGACTCACACCTGGGCGGCGAGTGGGAGATTAGCAATTATAAAACCGCATACAATTTACCTACCTACCTACCTGCCCACCCACCCATTCATTCGCCCGTCCGTTAGTCCGTCTGTCTGTCTGTCTGTCTGCTTATTTGTCTAGGTACCTGTCTGTCAATTTATCAGTCTGTCTCTTTAGATAGCTCGCTCTGCCTGTTTACTTATATTTTCAATCTTGTCTTTTCTGTTTGTTTGTCGCTTGTCTTGTCTCTTTGCTCGACAGTTTAAGGTGTTGTCATTGAGTGTTGTAGTTTAACATAAGTGTAACATTCCCAGAGCAAAGCCTGGGCGAGATATTCAAATGTTCGCTTCCCACATGGTGGGTAGGGGTTCTATTCCTCTGTAAGACAATCGAGGTTTTACCTATCAGAGGTCTGTGTGTCATCTACTGCATATAGTACCTTGCGGTGTAAGACAGAGAGGGAGGGGGAGGGAGTGTATTCAGCCTGAATAATTAAGGCTGCCTGGCTATTGAGGTCGCCGCGAACTGTGCAGGTTAGGGTTTTCTGTTTGCCCCCGACAGAAACAAATCCATAGGCAGAAAACTAAAATCCACACCTATCAGAGGTGAAATTGACAATAATATCCTGTACATTGCTCGGCGACGGTTTGGGTAATTGCTGTGTACGACTGGAGCATGTAGGCAATATTCATGTGCAATGTCGACATTACTGAACAGCTCAGTTAATGACTGGGAGGTGCGGTGACGTAGAAGCTAAACTCTTGTCTACTAGCCCAGTGGTCATGGGTTTGAAACATCTACTTCATGCGACTTTTTAAATTTGACCCAGCTCACAAGTCGATCCTGTGAACTTGAACTTGAGCAAGAGGTAGACAACGATACAAGTGGGAAGATAGCATCAAGAGATGGAGGAACAGCAATTTGACAGAATGTACAGTCAGGGCGAGAGATAGTGTTGTAGATCCATTGCAGCCAACCTTCCTTGTGGAGACGGCACCTGATTGATTGATTTACAGGTCGATCTAGCCTAAATGAGTACCAAGACACATCTTGTGAAGTGAAGGCAACATACGTGACCTTGACCACTTCAATCCTGGATTGCCCATTGGTCTATACAGTTTAAACAGCAGAAGCAACAATCAATATGTTGCACGGTTTATTGCCGGACATACTGGTCTATGAAAATATGGCTTTAGCACTAAATTCCCGATACACTTTGGGCGTGCAAATAAGGGTCCTGTTTATTTGGGGTTTCTTTGCATACGCGACTGCTACTCGCGACGCTAAACCGCAACAATAAGGACTTTGCTTCTCTTTTTTCTTCGTTAATCATAACGACTTTATAAAGTTTAACGACTTCATTAAGTAAAACGATTTTATAACGTTTAGAAACAATGGTGGAAGGGGCAAGTCATGTCACTCTGACTGAAAGTCAGCGATGGCCTTTGCCCTGCTCTAAGCAGAAAAATAATTCATTCTGCCCGAGGCATGGACTAATGTAATACTCCACAGGAGAAGGTTATTGTAACCAGTTTGAACCTTATTTAAACAGTCTGGATGATAAAGCCTCGTCTGATGTTATCTGAGAAAACCAGGCAAGTAGCTCTGACTACGTTATCGGATATCTGGATCAGGTAATGTGTCAAGGACATCAGTTGAAGAGACATCAGACGAGACTTGACAATGAATGTCTTTCAACATATGTCGTATGTGTTCGTGAATAAAAGAAGTAGCTTGAAACGATTGATTGGCTGTCGTTTTGTTGTAGCTTGATATTTGTTCTAATCCATCTACGGAAATGTAGTTTCTGAGGAAAATGCAAAGAATACCACAGACAGACAGGAAAACCAATGACCAAGTACTACAAGAAACAAATGAAAACCGTTAACAGATTAGAGAAATTAAACCTAGACATTCAAAATTTTTTGGCCACGGTAAGGGAAAATTAAATTGGAGAACTTGGTGACAAATCGTGAGATCCAGGGGAAGAGAACACGGGGAAGACAGAGAAGTCAAACCTTGAATGGCTTGGTTACACGGTATGGTAGGGACAAGAACATGTGGATGGCAGAGAAGTAATTACCTGAATGGCTTGGTTACATGGTATGGTAGGGACAAGAACACGGGGAAGGCAGAGAAGTAAATACCTGGATGGCTTGGTTACATGGTATGGTAGGGACAAGAACATGGGGAAGGCAGAGAAGTAAATACCTGGATGGCTTGGTTACATGGTATGGTAGGGACAAGAACATGGGGAAGGCAGAGAAGTAAATACCTGGATGGCTTGGTTACATGGTATGGTATGGACAAGAACATGGGGAAGGCAGAGAAGTCAAACCCTGGATGGCTTGGTTACATGGTATGGTAGGGACAAGAACACGGGGAAGGCAGAGAAGTAAATACCTGGATGGCTTGGTTACATGGTATGGTAAGGACAAGAACATGGGGAAGGCAGAGAAGTAAAACCCTGGATGGCTTGGTTACATGGTATGGTAGGGACAAGAACATGGGGAAGGCAGAGAAGTCAAACCCTGGATGGCTTGGTTAGATGGTATGGTAGGGACAAGAACACGGGGAAGGCAGAGAAGTAAATACCTGGATGGCTTGGTTACATGGTATGGTAGGGACAAGAACATGGGGAAGGCAGAGAAGTCAATCCCTGAATGGCTTGGTTACACGGTATGGTAGGGACAAGAACATGTGGATGGCAGAGAAGTAATTACCTGAATGGCTTGGTTACATGGTATGGTAGGGACAAGAACACGGGGAAGGCAGAGAAGTAAATACCTGGATGGCTTGGTTACATGGTATGGTAGGGACAAGAACATGGGGAAGGCAGAGAAGTAAATACCTGGATGGCTTGGTTACATGGTATGGTCGAGACAAGAACATGGGGAAGGCAGAGAAGTAAAACCCTGGATGGCTTGGTTACATGGTATGGTCGAGACAAGAACATGGGGAAGACAGAGAAGTAAATACCTGGATGGCTTGGTTACATGGTATTGTAGGGACAAGAACATGGGGAAGACAGAGAAGTAAAACCCTGGATAGCTTGGTTACATGGTATGGTAGGGACAAGAACACGGGAAAGGCAGAGAAGTAAATACCTGGATGGCTTGGTTACATGGTATGGTAGGGACAAGAACATGGGGAAGACAGAGAAGTAAATACCTGGATGGCTTGGTTACATGGTATGGTAGGGACAAGAACATGGGGAAGACAGAGAAGTAAAACCCTGGATAGCTTGGTTACATGGTATGGTAGGGACAAGAACACGGGAAAGGCAGAGAAGTAAATACCTGGATCGCTTGGTTACATGGTATGGTAGGGACAAGAACATGGGGAAGACAGAGAAGTAAATACCTGGATGGCTTGGTTACATGGTATGGTAGGGACAAGAACATGGGGAAGACAGAGAAGTAAAACCCTGGATAGCTTGGTTACATGGTATGGTAGGGACAAGAACACGGGAAAGGCAGAGAAGTAAATACCTGGATGGCTTGGTTACATGGTATGGTAGGGACAAGAACATGGGGAAGACAGAGAAGTAAATACCTGGATGGCTTGGTTACATGGTATGGTAGGGACAAGAACATGGGGAAGGCAGAGAAGTCAAACCCTGGATGGCTTGGTTACATGGTATGGTAGGGACAAGAACACGGGGAAGGCAGAGAAGTAAATACCTGGATGGCTTGGTTACATGGTATGGTAGGGACAAGAACATGGGGAAGACAGAGAAGTAAATACCTGGATGGCTTGGTTACATGGTATGGTCGAGACAAGAACATGGGGAAGGCAGAGAAGTCAAACCCTGGATGGCTTGGTTACATGGTATGGTAGGGACAAGAACACTGAACTGATCCACGACCCTGGTGATCGTGTAGGAGGCGAAACATGACCACCCACGCTTATCGGCATGGCACATGATGAAATGATCTACCACAACCAGTCATGCAGCCCATTAACAGAGTTAGTGCCAAACAAAATGTAGGTTTGGACCAAACAAAAAATGGATGGCAGAAAATGGGAAGTAAGGGTGTGTCACCGCTATGACTTAAAAAAGAAGTTATCTGCATATCTCTTACAGGACGTCGCAGTCAACACCAGCATTTTTGGTGTTGTGATCTCTAGGCACGTCTATGTTCAGTATTGTTTCATTGCTTTCTGAACGACCGGCAGCCGTACCATTTCGAAACGGTATGCTGCCAAATCGCGCGCCGCTGTGTTTCGAATGCGGGTATGCTAGCTCAACAACTGCGCCCGTAACTTCTTCGCTACGGAACCGGCCTATGACTTTAAAGCTGTCAAAATGATAGCAGTCATGTATTAAAAGGCGATGGCAACATTTCGGCGATGTATTAGCCCATGGCAGATACGGGAAGTCCCTTAAGACGATTAATCAGCCCATCTCATGGCACTTGATCAGTTAAAGAACAGCAAATTTAATGATTTGGTCATCTCATAAGAACGCGCTGGTACATCGAACACAAGAAGCTCCGTTGAAAAAAAAATTATGATGCATACACAGAAAGATCACGTAAATGATGGAGTGATTTTATCCAGAAAAATCTTAGAGACATGAAGACTAACTTACAAAGCGCATCGGAAAGAGCCCACAAAAAAGCCTTACATCTCCCCAACACTTCACTGCGGTAAACGGAGGGAGAGAAAAAGGCGATGAAGAAGAGGAGATTATAATTCAGATATAATCTTATTGTTATAAAATATGGGTCTAGCACCATTTGCCCAGTTCGCCTGTGACGTGTAGAATGTTCCTTGCTACTTAATATACAGATGAGTAGGAGAAATATACAGATGAGTAGGAGAAATATACAGATGAGTAGGAGAAATATACACATAATTAGGAGAAATATACAGATGTGTAGGAGAAATATACAGATGAGTAGGAGAAATAAACAGATGAGTAGGAGAAATATATAAATAAATAGTAGAAGTATCACGAAAGGAGAAATAAAAAAAAATAATAATAAAACATTATAAACACTGGGATTGAAGATAATATGCTTATTTAATATACAAATGAGTAGGACAAATATGAAAGGATCAAGAAAAACAGCAACATTATAAAAACTGGGATTTATGAAAACATGACTAGACTGTATCGAAGCTGGAGTGCGAAATGAACACGCAAAATTATTACGAAGATCGACGCATGAAAAACAAATATAAAGAACACAGGCGGACTTTTCGGCAGAAGTCCCTCAAGGGGAAACAAGAACAAAACGATTAAAATATACGACTGGCACCTTGCCGTCTTGACAGACGATAGTTTGTAAAATGGAGTTATTATACCTTTCCATAACACAAAGCCTGGGCTGAGTTTAGAGACCATGTGTTGCCCATGCAGTATGATCCCTCTCTCGGCCTGTCTAGTTTCCAGAGGAAAGACATAACTACTACGTCCGGAACAAGACAAGCTGAAGAAGCTGCTGGATCAGCAAAGTATTGCTCTAACTAATCACCTATCCGAGCTTCCATCCTAGACCAGTTGCCGGTCAAGGCTTAGGGCCTGGTCTACCCTGCCATGACATTTAGTCTTTAGGTTGCCTTTCTTCTCACTAGGGTAGGCTTGTATCCTCCCAAATGCACTCCTCCGAAGCCGTTGGCACAATGTGGGGTGTAGGGTTTGGTGAGCGCCGGCCAACATTCGACGCTAAGAGAAAGCAGGTAGTATCGTCTACTGTCATACGGTTGCTCAGTCATATCTTAATAATACCTGACACACGATTAAAATATACACACAAAGGAAAAAAGTGGGTACTTCCCTAGAGACTCATGATAATACGTGAAGATAAACACATTAAAACTGGGACTGACGAAAACACTGAGATCGATTTGGAACAAGCAAAGCACTTCGAACAATGAAAGAGACACAGATCCTAATGAAAGGTTCGATAACGATAAATGGAGGGAATGGGTGCAAGAGAAAGACAACGATGCCTGCTGCTAGACAACAATAAGGCATGGACTAAGAGAGAGAGAGAGAGAGAGAGAGAGAGAGAGAGAGAGAGAGAGAGAGAGAGAGTGAGAGAGAGTGAGAGAGTGAGAGAGAGAGTGAGAGAGAGAGTGAGAGAGAGTGAGAGAGAGTGAGAGAGAGAGAGAGAGAGTGAGAGAGTGGGGGGGGGGGAGAGCACATGAAGGCAACAGAATAGAGAATGTAGGAGATGCAAAACAGACGCCCTACAACGCGGAGATGGTACTACGTATGTCTTAATTTTTTTCGTCCGATAATGTTTGCGAGTGGTTTTTGGACGTAACTGCATTGTTATTTACATCAACGCTGCCATATATACCCACGTCGGCCGCCATATCCGGCTGCTTCCAGGTATTATTGGCCGGGTTAACATACCCTGGTATTTTTGTAGGAAATTCCACCGCCACGGTAGGAGTGTTGTTTGACGGAGACTTGATCTTAATTATCACTTAGCATAAATCACAACCGGTATTGGTGAGAAGGAGTTACAGACGCATTTCGCAATCCCGTATACCGTGTTCGAAACACAGTTCATGGCAATTTGCGCCTTGTGCAGATTTTCAAACAATTTCGAATTCTCGGTAAGGTGTTGAGGTTTTGTTTTTTTCTGTCGGACTGTCGGGGGCAAAAAGAAAACTGAAACCTGCACAGTTCGCAGATATTGCACCAGCCAGGCGGCCTGAATTCCTCAGGCACAAGATCCCCCAGCCACACACCTTAGTCATTAGTCATTGTAATGATTAATGACGGTGACAGTTATGCGTACCTGTCATTCAGAAAGCGTTGGCAAACTAAAATTAAATTGTTTGCATATCCTTTACAGGACATTGCTGTCAACATCAGCATCTTTCAGCTGATTGTTGATTTCTTGGCAAGATTACGCTCAGTAGTTTGCCATTGCATTCTGAGCGGCCGGCTCACATACCCCGTAAGTTACCGACGCGATTCGAACCACTTCTGATTCTCACCGTCGTCACGTTACTTACGAGAGTATTCGAGATTACGGAGAAAAGTCGCTAACCTCTAGGCCAGGAAGCCGGCAATGGCAAACTACTGAACGTAAATTTGACATGAAATGACAAACAGGTAACAAATGCTGTAAAAGATATACAACAAACATTTTATAATGTAAATAATATAAATCACACGAAGAAGGGTTGGGCCATGTGACTGTCTATGTATAATTTCTCTAACCAGTTTGCAGTTTTCATTCGCTTCTTGTATGACTTGCTCATTATTTGTTGTTTATCCATGGTATTCTTTGCATCATCATCATATTTTGACTTCGCTGTGGTGTGTTCTTGTCCCGACCATGCCAAGTGGTCAAGCCATCTACGTTATTAGCGCTTGATTGTCACTTAGTATAAATCACAACCGGCTCTATGGTGAAGGAGTTGTGGACGCAATTCGCAATCCCGCAAACCGCGTTCGAAATACAACTGCGGAGGATTTTGTTAGCAGACTTCCTTGCGTTGATTTTCAAACAATGGTATGATTCCCGGTCGCTCAGAAAGCAATGGCAAACTACTAACCGTAAACCTGCCAAGAAATCATAAACAGCCCCCCCCCCCCCAAAAAAAAAATGCTAGGGTAAACTGCGAGGTCCTATAAACGATATGCAACTAACATTTTATAAATCACACGAAGGAGAGTTGGGCACGGGGTTAGCTTCTCCATTCCATAGGAAATCTTTACCTGGACAACTCAATCAATGATGGCCATATTTCTGTGATGTGTAACGAGGACGTGAGGTAGAAGTCTGGCCTTGAGCTTCCGTAAAACTAGCACAAAGCCCACTGGCAGTACGAGATGATTAAATTAGATTATACCATTACCCATACCCCGTTCAATCTCCCAGAGAAGTTAGATTAGGGTCCATTCCTGGCTCAGATTGATAATCCTGTGACCGAATAAGCCACAAATGTGATATTAATTTGAAGGTGATTGCTGTTCAAAGAAGGTAATAGCGACATGAATACGATGTGAGGCACGAGATGAGGTATTGGGGAGCCATTCATATTCAAACACAACCGACTTCACTTTCCTATATGCGCGAAATCCCCACATCACAGTGAAGTCACTAACAGATGATGGTGGTTTGGAAGACACATTGGGTAAATGTGACACGAAAACTCTAGATTTTAACAAATATGACCAGACAATTAGTAAAACAGACCCATCTTCAACACAGACACTGCTTGTTGATTTAAAGGCAGAAAGTAAATTTAATCAACAAGGAAATGTTAATTGCAGCACTAATCCAATGATTATAGAGGAACCTCTCTTAATGTTTTACCGTTCTGACATCTATTTCTGTATAGTTTAACAGTGGCTATAGTGAGTTCATCATCATCATCATCATCACCATCATCATCATCATCATCATCATCATCATCATCATCATCATCATCATCATCATCATCATCATCATCATCATCATCATCATCATCATCATCATCATCATCATCATCATCATCAAGTGGTATCTCTGCAGTGAACGTTGGAGGAATGGATGTCCATCTGTTTCTTTCTTTGGCCTCCATTCTACGTTGTTAGGCTGTATTATCTTATGTTTACTTCTCGCCCTAAACTTAGAGGTGGACATTACAAGTACCCCAGAAGCTGGAGAGGATTCGCTGTATAGCGAGGGACGCTGGTAATAGTGAAAGTTAACTCTCATGCAAAATCAGTTCAGTGCACTCACAACTATTAATAGTAGTAGTGCGTGTGTCGACTGCGCTCGAGTTCAAAGCGAGGAAAAAACTCGATGTGTGTCTTAGTATTTACATCTGTGATTCCCCTGGCTCTTGTGCCTACCCACTGTGGTTTTCGGTATATTGTAGTATAGTTTTAAAGTCTACTAATTAAACTACACTACAATATAGGACCCGTTTAACCACATTGATGAGTTTTAGCTGTATGACACTAGCTACATATTTTAATCTGCATTCGATAGGTGATGGGGTCAATATAAAGCCGTCCTCTTTTACTTCCCAGAATACAACCATTGAACTTTACCCTCTTTAGACAACAATCGCCTTCAAGTTAACATCCGTATTGTAGCTTTCTGGGTCACAGGATTATTCATCTGAGCCTGGAGATGGACCTTGATATAACATATAACTTCTCTTCTGAGGTTGAATAGGGTAGGGGTCATGGCAGAACGGAGTGGGACTTCCCAGGATATGACCTGATACACTTTGCAGGCTAGATTGACCTGGGGTCGTGGTCGAATGGAGTGTGACTCCCAGGGATATGACCTGATACACATAGTAGGCTAGGTTGACCTGGGGTCATGGTCGAATTGAGTAGGACTTCCCAGGATATGGCTTGATACACAGGCTAGGTTGACCTGGGGTCATGGTAGAATGGAGTAGGACTTCCCAGGATATGACCTGATACACATAGTAGGATAGGTTGACCTGTGGTCATGGTCGAATGGAGTAGAACTTCCCAGGATATGACCTGATACACAGGCTAGGTTGACCTGTGAGTCCAGGTCACTAAAAAAAAAAAAAATGGGAATTCGAACACACAACATCCGGGCTAGCATGCAAGCGTACTAGCCCCGTGCTTCCCAGGCTCCCGTTATATCATTTCACGTGACCAACTTCCCTATCTTCCCAGGTGTTTTTCCGCCCGAAGCCCACTTTGTATAGTGATTTATTTCAGAAAGCTGTGTCTTATGTGTACACAAGAAACCAACCACTGCCTTCTAAAGATGCTCATAACAAAAGTTTAGCTATTCTATCTAGTCAGCTTGCGCGCCAATCAAATATCATCACAAATCGTGGAACAATTAACTACTTCTTTTGGGGGTCAGCGTGGCCGAATGGGTAATAGCGCTAGCTCTGAAACTTCCGGTTTGCTGATGGTGATGTAGCTGGTTCAACCCCTACACCGGTCAGCTGGATTAAAATGTTGACTTCTCGCCCTTGACTTGGGGACGCAAATTACTAGTACTACAGAAGTCTGAGTGGATACACCTGATGGCGAAAGACACCTTTAATAGGGAAAGTTAATCACACGCAACAATCAGTCCACAGTGGAGTACGCTCGAGTTTAAGGCGAGCCATTACTCTACAGAAAGTGGCGCACACTAGTGCTTCTCAAGGAAGGCCCCCTCAAACTACACGGTTGTTTAGTGGGAGTCGGGTATTCGGAAGAGGTGTCCCCTCAGACTACACGGTTGTTCAGTGGGAGTCGGGTATTCGGAAGAGGGGTCCCCTCAGACTACACGGTTGTTCAGTGGGAGTCGGGTATTCGGAAGAGGGGTCCCCTCAGACTACACGGTTGTTCAGTGGGAGTCGGGTATTCGGAAGAGGGGTCCCCTCAGACTACACGGTTGTTCAGTGGGAGTCGGGTATTCGGAAGAGGGGTTCCCTCAGACCACACGGTTGTTCAGTGGGAGTCGGGTATTCGGAAGAGGGGTTCCCTCAGACTACACGGTTGTTCAGTGGGAGTCGGGTATTCGGAAGAGGGGTCCCCTCAGACTACACGGTTGTTCAGTGGGAGTCGGGTATTCGGAAGAGGGGTCCCCTCAGACTACACGGTTGTTCAGTGGGAGTCGGGTATTCCGGAAGTGGGATCCAAACTGTTAACTGCTAAGGAAGGGGTTACGGACGCAATTCGTAATCTTGCATACCGCGTTCGAAACACACCTGCGAGGGCTTTGGCGGCAAACCGCGTTGGTTTTCATACATTGGTATGTGTGCCGATCGCTCAAAAAGCAATACCAAACTACTGAACGTAAACTTGCCGACATATCTCAAACAGCCAAAAAATTCCGGGGTTGACTGCCACAATCCGTAAAGGATGTGCAACTAACTTTAAAAAAAAAAATGTCCCACCGGTAAGGGAATTCATTCATTCATTCAGTAGCATGTCCTTTGCAGAACCTCGCTCCCATAACAACCTTCCGGAAAACTTCTCGATCACAAGCAAGATGTCCCGCGTCTGATACACCCATCTGGAGATCATCCGCCACATCCTGCACCCATCTTCTCTTTGGCCTTCCTCTTCCTCTCTTCCCAGGCATATACCCTTCCATTATTGTTCTCTCCAAACTGTCGTGACGTTTCAAGTGACCAAAATACTTCAATATTCTTTGTTTTATCGTCTTTAATAGCCATCCCTCCTCAATATTCAACTCTTGAAGTATGGATGCATTTGTGTAAGGGAATGCAGAAACAAATTTGTACAATTCTTTGACAATGTTGAAAAAACCTACAGTTTTAAATGTTACTTTGGAAGCATCATTTACAACTAATTTTAATGAATGGGATGCACAAGTTACGAAAAAGGCGCTAGGATTTATATTTCTAAGTTTCCTCTTCAAGCCATTATGTTAAGCTCGCATATTTTCCCCGTTATATTACCCCTGCCACACACATCCTGAACATCTTGTTCATAATCTGTCAAGAGTTAGCTTAACAGATAATTAAATAACCCCCCCCCCCCCACCCGGTGTGTCTGAAACTGGATACATCTGAAGAAATAATTCTTGAGCTGTAACATCATCATCATATCACAGTCAGCTGACCCAACGCAGATACGCACACAACAAACAATATCCGCCGAAGGACGAAGAAAAAGAAGACAGTCTGTATATTTCCCACAGTTAGGTGTTCTATTGATTGTTTGATAAAGTGTGCATGGAACAAATAAATAAAGATACAAATATATGTTTGGAAAATTGTGTGAAACATGCATTAGAAGTATATCTTTAAAGTGAACTCGGCCTGCCTGCCTTGCCGCGCAATTTTGAGTTAGTTAAATTGTATTATTGTCAAGGTAAATTAATTTTCCTCGATCGATCTTTTCGGAAAATTGTATATGGAGCACTCTACTGCCTTATCTATTCCGGGCAACGCCCTACACTTAGTCACTAATATTCTCATTACTAAAATGGGATAAACTTAGAAGGTTGCTGGAAGATATCATTCTTTTTTACTTTGCGTTGCTCTCACGCCAAACACGTCACGCCACAATCTGAAAGTAAACATACAGAATGTTCAGCCTTTAGGTGGTCCCAAACTTAACTGACTGAAGTCAATCAGTCAATTATTCAAGTGCCACCTCCACATTGAAGGTAGGCGTAATTAAGTCTGCATTGGCCTGTGACATGCGTATCCTTGGTGTACTTATATACACTTTTCAGTTTAACTCTTGATGTTTTCCACCCGCCTGTAACGTTGTCTTCCTATTGCACGCTTCTTCTACACCTTCCCATCTAGCACGTCCGTTACAAATGAGCAGCATCTTTCAGCATTCTGGGCAAATACGAACGAACGAAGGACTCTTCAATCTGGCTCTAGAGAAAGTTGTAAGGAAGGTAAAGGAGGAATGTGATATTGGAGGAACATCCAAGCTGCTTGGTTATGCAGATGATATAGATATTATAGGGCAAAGTGAACAAAAGACATTGGAAATATTGACTCACTTAAAGGAAAAAGCCCAACAGATGGGGCTGGTTATCAACCAAGATAAGACAGAATATATGGTAATTTCAAGAGACGGAATGGCTAGAAACTCTGGCCACATACAAATAGATAATATGACCATTAAAAGAACGGAAACATACAAATACCTGGGTACGATCTTCAACTGCTCCAACATCATAAGGGAAGAAATACAAACTAGAATCAACTCTGGAAATAAGATATACTATGCACTACAACATCTACTAAAATCAAAGGCGCTATCTCGTAACACCAAAATCACAATATACAAAACACTGATCAGACCAGTTGTGCTGTATGGCTCTGAAACCTGGAGTACAACGAAAGGAGACGAAGCCTTGTTACAAACCTTTGAGAACAAAATTTTAAGACGCATCTTTGGACCCATTAGGGATACACAAAGTGGAGAGTGGAAAAGAAGAAGTAACAAAGACATTTATGATCTGTTTAAGTCCCCGCTAATCACTGGTATCATGAAGGCTAATAGACTACAATGGCTGGGGCATATAGAAAGAATGGAAGATAATAGGGAAACAAAACTCGCTTACACTCAGGAAATAAATGGCCGTAGACCCCGAGGTAGACCAAGAAGACGGTGGAGAGATAATACATGTACAGACCTACAAGCACTTGGAATCAACGACTGGCAAGAGAAGGTCCACCAGAGAGACGAATGGAGACGGATTGTATTTGCAGCAAAGAACCTCAATGGCTCGGAACGCTGAAGAAGAAGAAGAAGAAGGAACAAACAAACTTTATTTTCAAAGGGTTAAGAATTGGGCACGCAGGCCCGTCATATCTTCAAGACATCAAGACCAAGATAGCATATAAAGACGGGGTTAATTCACCAATAACCGTGGCATCCTCAAGGAAACTAATGGAAACATTGCAGTATTCATCTTGTATTTTTTTCTCTTTTTTGAACACCGAGCGTAGTCCCTACATGTGCTACTACTTAAAGTGTACTGGATTGATATTTACGTGTGGATTAGTTTTCCGTATTACCAATGCCCCTCGCCGTCAGTCGAACCCACTCCGACTTCAGAGGTACTTTTAATGTACATCCCCAAGTCAAAGACGTGAAGTCAACATTTTAGTCGAACTGTCCGGTGTTTGGGTTGAATCCGCAAACTCGACATGAACACACCGGATGTTTAAGAGCGAGCGCTCTTATCAACTCGGCCATGCTGACCTCCATTCATCTCTTGAGGTCTGTTTTTGTGCAAGACACTCAGTATGGGTGTTATGTCTGCAAGACAATCAGTATGGGTGTTATGTCTGCAAGACACTCAGTATGGCTGCTTTGTCTGCAAGACACTCAGTATGGATGCTTTGTCTGCAAGACACTCAGTATAGGTGCTTTGTCGGCAAGACACTCAGTATGGGTGCTTTGTCTGCAAGACACTCAGTATGGGTGCTTTGTCGTCAAGACACTCAGTATGGGTGCTTTGTCTGCAAGAACTCAGTATGGGTGCTTTGTCGGCAAGACACTCAGTACACGTGTTTTGCCTGCAAGAGACTCAGTATGGGTGCTTTGTCTGCAAGACGCTCAGTATGGGTGTTTTGTCTGCAAGACACTCAGCATGGGTGTTTTGTCTGTCAAACAGTAATTTTGTCTTCTTTTCTACACGGAAAATAGATGTCGGAATAAATGGCAACCACTAAAGCTAAATTTTGTTATATTATATGTTATAAGCACTAACTGCTGCTGAAATAATAGCGGCCGTCAAAGAAAGATTACAAATGAGCCCCGCGGGAATAGTCGTGACTTAGTCTGTGTTATTTTGTTCCCAGTGTTCAGCTAATCTAGGCTGGGCAAATAATCAAACATTCTAAAATATCAACTATAAAAACATATTTGTCCCACTTAGATAACAGTGACTGAAAGATAATATTTCAGAGCGTTATCTCATGGTTACTAGTGCGTTTATGAGATGTGTTTCCCGTAAACAAACAGCTGATAGCTACACTAGGTCATCTTTCTACAGAGATAGCTATAGCTGTGTACCCCTCAAGGCAATAACAGGTATTTATCGGCACTCACCGAGGTACAGAAAAGACGTAGAGATTGGATAATGCACTAGACAATAAAACAGCGTTGTTTTGACATAAAGAGTTCAATGTGGCAATTGTAGTACATGATTTAATTTCGTTTCACCACTACCCGACTGTAATGAGAGCCGCTCCTTTCCCCCTCCAACCTTCTAACGTTATGTATGTGGTTGTCAAAACACACGTACACCCCCACACACCTACACATACATACACAAGTTCCGAGGTCAAATAAGGTAGGCATGCTGATCTTAACAGTTCAGGTAAATGACATATTTTATACGCCTTAATGATTATTGGACATATGGTCCTAGACTCATATTTGTGTAGACTTAGTGAATGATGTGATCAGTATTGCGTCGGCCCGTTTACTCCCCAAGACATTTTCTGGTGCCAATTTTAAACTGGGTCGTCCTGGGATCTCAGGTCAGGTAAATAAATTTCGAATCCGCCCAGATGAGGATACAACCCATAACCAGCTAACCGGCAGGCCAGAGTCTATCAACTAGACCAGAGAGGATTTCGTATCGATCTTGGAAGTCTATATTACTATAGGCCAGTGTTTGAGCCGCCATTCCCATTTATAAATGCCAAGATCCTCACCAACCCATTTTTATAATAGCCAAAATTCTCACCACCTAGTTTTTTTATAAAAGCCAAGATTCTCACCAACCCATTTTTATAATAGCCAAGCAATTCGCCCTCTCCTATTACATATAATAGCAAAGAGAATCAAGAAGAAACAAGTTACTGGCATATCCTTCACAGGACGTAGCAGTCAACCCCAGCACATTTTTTGGCTGTTCGTGATTCCTGGCCAAGTTTACGTTCAGCAGTTTGCCAGTAATTTTACAAGCCAAACTGCTCAGGATCTTTTATAATACGAGGGTAAGTTAATAAGTAAGTCACAAATGGCTTTAGAAAAATAACTAACTATGGTAACAACTTGAAACCAGTTTAATGTTTTTTACATACATTGTCCCTTTAGTTCTCAGCATAATTTCCACCAACATTGATGCATTTATCCCATCGTTTTATCAGTCCTCCCAAACGGGCTTCATAGAACTGCGTGCATTGTTTTCATTTACCTGCCATCCCACAGATTTGTGTGACTTACTGATTGACTCGCCCTCGTAACTTGTTCTACCTAGCTATGCACCGCTAAGTCCACTGAAAACCCACCTAGGCGGGAGACATTTCGCTAATGACGCCGAAGTTGAATTTTAAGTGAAAACGTGGTTTAGAAAACAGAGCACGCAGTTCTATGCAGCCGGTTTGGGAGGACTAATAAAACGATGGTATAAGTGCATCAATGTTGGTGGAAATTATGTTGAAAAATAAAGGGATAATGTATGTATAAAAATAAACTGGTTTCAAGTTGTTATCATATTTAGTTTTTTTTTTTTTCTCCAGCCATTTGTGACTTACTTATTAACCTACCCACGTAGTTAATCCACCCAAGACCCGTTTTATCATAGGCCACGACAATCATTTATAATGGCCAAGAAACCCATAACGCCTTTTCATAAAAACCGTGTCATTTGCCATGCATAAGAGTATTTGTAATAGTGTAAAGATGAATTTTTTTTTTTTTTGCATATCCTATTTACAGGACAACGCTGAAAACACCAAAATTTTACTGCTGTTGTTGATGTCTTGGCAAGTTTTACGTTCTATAGTTTGCCATTGCTTTCTGAACGACCAGCTCCCATACCAACACGTTAAAACCCCAGTACGACACGGTCTGCTGCAAGATCGGTAGCCGCCGCTGTTTCGGACGCGTGGTAAGCGGCTCACGAATTGCGTTCGCAAGCCTTTAGGCAACAGAGACCGGCATTTCTAACATGGAATACTATTTAAATGCTAACACTACATTTATGCATGCATTTTATGTTAAAGTCAGTTGCACATCCTTTACAGGACGTCGCAGTCGACCCCAGCATCTTTAGCTGTTGTGATTTCTTGGCAAGTTTTCGTCCAGTAAGTTTGTCATTGTTTTCTTAACGACCGGTACTCATACCATTGTATGAAAACCAAAGGAAGATGGCCTATTGCCAAATCGCCCGCATCTGTGTTTCAAACGCGGTATGCGAGATTACGAATTGCGCCTGTAGCACCTTCACCGCAGAGCCGGCTATTGTTACAGGCACGAACCAAGTTCCGTTGCCAAAACACGGAAAATAAAGCCACAGGAAAGCCAGCAATGAAAGATAGTATAGAATGATTTATGATAATGAACACAGCAGGTGTATAGGGTTTTAAATGACCAGGACCTAGGTACAGACGTCTCTTCTATAGTCTGTCCGGAAATTAATGCCGTCATTCACGATCAATTATTTTGAAAACTGTCTGTTGCATCGTTATGAAATTTTTCCTGCCGTCTTATATTTACCCCCACCCAAGGAATATGTCTTTGAAAGGTCCAAAAACAACTTAAATCATTGAAAGCGGCGACATTCCTTTGATCTTTTGCTGAACAACTAGTGATTTCTCGCTAACGAAGTTATTTTTACGGTAATGTGAGACATGCCAATTCTGTTGACACACAAATGCGTATCCGGATTCGTATGAGAGTGGGTGCAATGAAAGAATTAGCTTAAAATCGACAGGGTCGGCTGCATTGCACCGGGTGTTTATCCCATATGGCTCAGTTTCTTTCCGCAGCGCGGAAAGCGTCGCACAAAGCACGAACTCCGTAGCTCCAGCGACGACCCTCGTGAGTCTCCGAAAAAATGCACTCGTAAAATGAAGGACGCGGCCCGGAATCGAACATAAAACCTTCGGAGCCCGAGTCAGACGGCTTGACCACTTCACCACGGAGATCCCGAGAGGGGTGCAATGTGTAATATTAGTAAAGACAGAGAATTTACAGAGGCAAGGGGTAAATAATTTGTAAATTAACAGGAAAGTAGAAGGAATATATTTCTTACCTTATTTTTCATTGCCTTCTTGTTTCTTCAGCTGATGCTGTTGCTGTAATGTTTAGGGCCTGCAATTCGTCTGAATAGTTGGAGCAAAATATCCCAGTAAGTGTGTACGTAGATTAAGGTCTGCGATCTGCTTATACCTTAATCTGTGTCGGACGATTCCAGTAGGTTGATGATTGCTCTCGGTTCCATAAAATTCAATCCATCCTTTCTCCAATAGTCCTCTTCCTCTTTCAACACATGGTCCTGACGTTTTTTCCAGTAACTTTTATCAATATTTAATAGCGCGGACAGGCAGACAGACAGACAGACAGACAGACAGACAGAAAGGTAGGTAGGTAGGTAGGTAGGCAGAAAGGTAGGTGGGTGGGTGGGTGGGTGGGTGGATGGCTGGCTGGCTGACTGGGAGGGTTGGTGGGTGAGTCAGTCGGTCGGTGGGTCGGTCGGTGGGTCGGTCGGTCGGTGGGTCGGTCGGTTGGCCGGCAGGCAGGCAGGCAGGTAGGTAGGTAGATTAGATAGATAGATAGATAGATAGATAGATAGATAGATAGATAGATAGATAGATAGATAGATAGATAGATAGATAGATAGATAGATAGATATCGGTAGGTCGGTCGGTCGGCCGGCCGGCAGGCAGGCAGGCAGGCAGGTAGATAGATTAGATAGATAGATATATAGGTAGATAGATAGATAGAAAGATAGATAGATAGATAGATAGATAGATAGATAGATAGATAGATAGATAGATAGATAGATAGATAGATAGATAGATATCGGTAGGTCGGTCGGTCGGCCGGCCGGCAGGCAGGCAGGCAGGCAGGTAGATAGATTAGATAGATAGATAGATAGATAGATAGATAGATAGATAGATAGATAGATAGATAGATAGATAGATAGATAGATAGATAGATAGATATCGGTAGGTCGGACGGTCGGCCGGCCGGCAGGCAGGCAGGCAGGCAGGTAGGTAGATAGATAGATAGATAGATAGATAGATAGATAGATAGATAGATAGATAGATAGATAGATAGATAGATAGATAGATAGATAGATAGATAGATAGATAGATAGATAGATAGATAGATAGATAGATAGATAGATAGATAGATAGATAGATAGATAGATAGATAGATAGATAGATAGATAGATAGATAGATAGATAGATAGATAGATAGATAGATAGATAGATAGATAGATAGATAGATAGATAGATAGATAGATAGATAGATAGATAGATAGATAGATAGATAGATAGATAGATAGATAGATAGATAGATAGATAGATAGATAGATAGATAGATAGATAGATAGATAGATAGATAGATAGATAGATAGATAGATAGATAGATAGATAGATAGATAGATAGATAGATAGATAGATAGATAGATAGATAGATAGATAGATAGATAGATAGATAGATAGATAGATAGATAGATCCCCGCCAGGAGCCGGACCGAGCCAGCTAGTTTATTTATATAATCACGCTTCATGAAAGAATCCACAGTTTGACGACACCTCTGAACCTACCCCATATAAATTCCCTCAGTCTGCCAAAAGCAAAACCGCGCAGACAAATTTCAAAAATTTAGGGGTGTGTCTTGTTGAAACGGTAATGCTCTTAAAATGATGGAATGAGTGCGGGGGCAAAAAAATATATACCGCATATAACCAAACATTGAAATCTGCTGTACAATCTCCAGAACAAAATTTTTTTTGTTGGGTGGACATAATTATAAGGTTATATGCTAAATCTCATCATTTTCCCTCAATTGGTTACTGAGATATTAAATTTTATACTGAGGCAACCAACAAAACAACAAATACTATAGTTGCTTGCTTGCTTGTGTTCGTTGGCTTGAGCTCCAACGCGAAGTCCTGTATGTCGGATGAAGGCATCCTGTTGTCCAACATCAGTGTGATGTCATACAGGACCTGAGTTTTGCGTGAGTATCCGTTGTCCCATGTCTGGCTTATTGGTGTGCAGACTGGTGGTTCCTCGCCGTACAGGCAGACACTCTCCGACTTCGGAGGAAAAAAACACTATAGTGACATTTGACTTCTCTTTCAGAAATCATGGCAAACTACTGAACGTAAATTGCCTAGTAATTCATGAACAGCGAATAAAGGCTGAGATTACATGCAACATCTTACACAAGGATATGATATATATATATATATATATATATATATATATATATATATATATATATATATATATGTATATGTGTGTGTGTGTGTGTGTGTGTGTGTGTGTGTGTGTGTGTGTGTGTGTGTGTGTGTGTGTGTGTGTAAAAGCCATCTCACACGATCACCGGAGTCCTTAATAAAGTCTGATTTTTGTCATCTAGCCATATTGAAATAAGTATTTGAAACCTTCATGCTTAAATTGTAATTCTATTATACAAATAATGACAAGAAAAAGTACCGACTAGAATAGACGTCTAGAAAGGCATTTAACAAGGTTGTGTAATGTCTCCTGATGTGTTCTCATTGTACACATATAATGAGATCAACAGAAAATATGTCAGGAATCCTAATTGGTGGACATAGTATAAATAACTTACGTTGTGTTGATGACACCGTCTTGATAGCAACAAGTTATAAGGAACTACAGGAAATGATAGATACAGTATTTGTAGAAAGTGAAACAATGGGCCTTAGCTTGAATAATAGAATGACAGAAGCCACGGGGACATCAAAGAAACAGATTGTGCTTAAATGTGCAATTAAAGTAAATGACGTTATTTTAACAACAACAAATAAAAAAACTCCACACCTTACCAAGGATTATATATATATATATATATATATATATATATATATATATATATATATATATATATATATATATATATATATATAACTATTCTACCTCTGTAGATGATAGACACACACTGGTAGAAAAACACTCAGTTAAAAATCCCAGGAAAAAAGGGTTGGGGGTAGTTCTCCATGTCCTAAACAGCGCTTCGTGCAACAGAGACATCTAATCGTTACTTCTTTCTTCTACGCCTAGGCACGTGGATAACATCAGATGGAAAGAACAATCACAACAGAAATGAGATTCCTTAGAAGAATACTCAATGTATCAAGAAGAGGTAAAATCAGAAATGAATAAATCAGGACTAATGTTGGGGTTTTATCAGAACTAGATGTTATTAGAAAGCAGCAAGTCAAATTGTTTGGTCATGCAAGTAGGTTACCATTCAACAGCATACCACTGTGACATAATGTTTCACATCATTCACGTCAGTTTTCCGTCAAGAACTAAAAAAAACAGATCTGAATCCACCGCCTTATACTATCTCGCATCGTTCTATATGAAATCATACCTATAAATACACATGTCATAAAATGAAAATTGTGGTCCCGTTCAAGATACGACATCATGATTGGACAAGTGACGTCCTGAGGCATCGTGCAAAGGCTTCTGGTATAGCTCAAACCTATATTGCTCGCAGTCAGTAATAATAATAATATTCCCAAGGAGCCAGACATGTTCTGTACGGATGTATATTTTACTGTGCCCCTGTCAGTGATTCTGGTAAGAGATGCCATTGTGATTGGATGTATGTGTATTTCTGATGTAAACGTGCAGGTACAACATGTAATCTGTGGGTTTGATGTATTTGTAACGTCCAAGCACTTAGAAATATCGTCTTCCTTTTTGGAGACAGCCGCCACTCGCTATCCCTGCCTGATGCCATTATTAGCAAGTGCTACTATCACCTCCACTGAAATATTCAATCTAGTCTGTAACCTTCAAGCTGTTGAGAAATGCATTCTCGTGCATTAAATCCCATGCTGAAAGAAGAAGCTTGTCTAGGCACTTCCACGCTTTTCTTAACATGAAAACTGCTAGTCTCTTTATTCTTCTAAGAGCCTGGTTGGAAAAGCCAAACCTTGCTTTCTGCATGCCGACAATTGCTTCCCTTCTGATATGCAGTAACTCTTAAACACACACACGGAGTGAGAGAAGGAGAGTTTAATTCTCCTCATCAATCTCCATTTGTGCTGGAGTTGGATGAGTTATATGTGGCACGACTGGCAGATTCGGTGTCCAGATCCAGCTGAAATTATCACGCTGTGGTTATTTTCGTTCAGAGTTGCCTTTTGACTGAATCCAGTCCATTGCATTCGTGACGAAACTGACGTCAAATTGTCTGACCAAACTAAGGACACAAACCCTTGTCCACAGCTTAGGCTGAAGGGACATAGCCCGTATGCATTCAGGCAAATGAGGAAGAGGGTTAATTTAGTATGAGAGAGAGGACTCTGTGCTCTTTATTCTCATATCCATGTTTACATGTTGTGGTCCATGAATGATAACCAGTGTGAATTTCCCTATGTGAACATTTCACCTGTATTCTTAATATATCTGTTTCATGAACATAACAATTGCCATCTCAAATGCGAGATATTCATTATATGCTTTTGATGAACTGTAACTTCTAACCATATGGGGAAAAATCGTTCAGAATATAATACTCCGGTTTGGAAGAGTAATTGAAGAAATGAAGATTGAGGAGAAAATAAGAGGTACTCTAGAATCGAACTTACACTGTAAACAGACAACAAGCAATCTGGTACTTTTCTGATTTGGGAATATGAGCATTAACAGTTGATCATGCCATCACAGCTGTCATTGTGTATCATCACTGTCTAGGTTCTGGTCTTGATGAATATGCCTGCTCATTTATTTCTCTGTCAGACTTCTAAAGCCTTGTCGTTCTCTGATGTCTATATCTTTTGTGAGATCACCAGCACATTCAGACCACCACAACAACAAGGGTAAGAAGTAATGGCGATATAGATAAATGTCTGCCCATCAGCAGTCAGAGTTGATCCAGTACAGAGGAGAGACACAGAACAGTAGATCTCACCCTCTGACACTGCCTTATTTTTCCTCTATCTCAAACTTTCTATCTATAGTCCCCTTTTCACTCTTGTCAACTGCACTATAAAATTCAGTTGTGACCAAATATGAATGGGTGAATTATGTTTATTTGATATAGAGAGGAGATGGTGTTAGCGGATGGATGAATCCAGTACGAAATAAGCACACGGGTTGTCTGAGACGAATTTGGGACAACTCAGCTTCTGTTGGAGCGTTGGTTCAGTCATCACAATGTTTGGTAATCCTAGAATCATATCTGAAATACTCCAAGATGGTAACCCATACCGGTGAAGATATGCCAAGCCCAATGTCTTCAGCAGTCATCAGTTGCTAGCTTGTTACTTGGAAAATCATACCACCATTTCATTCCAAACATCTTACATCTACTCTGGGAGAGAAAGAACATTGTCAATATCTGACAGGATGAATCTCATTATCAGAGGTAAAGACTGACAATCTATTATATCAGACATCAGTCAATTTTATATTAGGACTATGTTAAAACCATGGGATTCCATATTTTAGAAAGACCACTATCTCACCACTTGAACCTATGTTAGTTAAGGAGGAGAGCAGTCTGTGAGGAAAAACATGTGTGGGACCTTTTGTAGACAATATTAAGATCTATAGTGCCAACAAATGTTCTTAATGTGTTTATTAACATACATGATGATTGGTTTATTGATGTAATTTGTTGCTCGAAGGCCTGCCAAATGTTCCTCCATTCCACAGAGATTTTAGTTGAATTAAACTGGCGAAACTTAGCTCTCTTCTTATTCAATGACCCGTGATGTGCCAGTTTTCATCATATGTTTAATTAAACCATTAATTAACATTCTTGCAGAATTTGGAACGGTAAGTGGCTGGGTAAAGACGAGTAGGCAGTGAATTACTGATCCTACTGTAAGCTTCCAGGTTCCAAATTGTTCATTGAAGAGAACTCTATATTTACACAAATTCTTGTAACCGTTTCACCTAATAGGGAAAATGGATGCAAGTGAGGGTTCATAAAGAGTCAACTTTGGTTCTCCTTTTGGGAAAATATAAACAGGTGTGGATTCCTTAATATATCCGGGAGTCCCCCAGACATCTTGAGTTCTTTTGGGTCACATTATCTTCCAGTGACCTATCCACTCTGTTAGAAATTAATCCCATCTCTATAGCGTTACTTCACAACGGGGGATGCTTTTGTGGGTAATGAACTTATCCTCCCAACATGCCACAACCACAACAAGCAATGATGTACAGACTAGATGGAAACTGAGGAAGAGGCCAACCACGTACACTTTGGACGGAGGGATTAGCAGAGTCCATGGGAATATCGATACATGCAGCCCATAATCGGGCACTCTCACGATGTTTATACTTCACCTCGACACCGCAAGGTACAAGAAGAACATGATGAGATGATATGAGGAAGATGCATCACCGAAATAAAGAACAGAATAGGACAAGCAATAATTGCATTCTATCAAATCAAGAAAATGTTGTGCAATAAGTCCTTGTCCGTTAGAAAAAGAATTCTGACATGTTACATAGAATCAATTTTAATATATGGCTGCGAATCATAGACAATGAGTACACAGGCGAAAAATATCAACGAAGCCTTGGAGATATGGTTTTATAGTTTAATGCTGAGAATTAATTAGACAGCCAAAATGAGCAATCTGGACATTTGAAGGAAATTAAGTCGCAAAGACAACTTATCACAATAGAAAGAAGCAGCCATATTTTTTTTTTTATTTTGCCACAGAGAAGACAAAATCTGGGAGCATGTAGTGACATGCCGCAAAGATTGTGGAAAGAGAGATGGAGGAAGACAGCTGGCACGGAAGGGAGTCAACAAACGAGTTGATCCTTGATTTCGGAGATCGCATTTTGTGGAGGGGCCTGATCGCCCTGGACGATGATGAGGATGAAAATACATTAGGCACCAACCTGGAGTTAGCAACCCACAGATTGGGAACCGCTGCTCTAGCTCACCAAGTTACCCACGCAATTCTATTTATGATTGTAGCTGTTGTTTTCGAGATCAAACACCATCAAACTGCTGGATGATCGCCAAATAATACCCAAACCCATGTAACATGCCACTGCTTTACCAATCAGTGCTACAGAAAGAAATTGATGGTGTAATACGTTAAGATATAACAGAACCTTCGTCCTCATCATCATCATGTGCCACTCGCATAAGCGTGGGCTGTCATGGTTCGTCATCTCAAACGATCACCAGTCTTTGTTCAAGTCAGTGTTATTGTTAGGATTACACGAGTATACACATTTATAATTGTTTTGTTTATAAAGACTGTTGATTTGCTTATATAGACATATATGTGTGTATTCCTTTTCCCACCATGCCCTTGTTCTATTCATATTTCTTAAACCCTCTTATTGAATCTCTATATCTAAGCCCTTCGCTCTACTAATGAAGAATCAGATTCGCTGGGCAGGTCACTTGACTCGCATGCCATATCACAGGCTCCCTAAACGAATTTTTTTACGGCGAGCTGTGTTGTGGTAAACACTCCTAAGGCGGACAGAGAAAACGTTTTAAAGACACTGAAAATCTCACTCAAAAGCTTTTGGAATTCATCATGACACTTGGGAGACTGCTGCCAAAGACCGAAATTCGTGGCGTACATCAATACGCAAGGGTGTAGTCACTTGTGAAGCAGCCAGGACTGCAAGAGCTGTGAAGAAAAGGCTGGACAGAAAAACCACTGCAGGAGAGCCTCCTCCTGGAATGTCAAACATTCTTTGCCCACATTGTTAAAGAACATTTCGAGCCAAAATAGGCCTTATCAGCCATCTTAGAACTCACGGCTCCATACTTTCAACTCCACTGGATGAAATGAATGGTCATCAACATTCTTGATGGACAAACAACAAATATATCTAATCCTTCTGTCCACTAATTTCCAGTTAGACTGTACGGCAGCACACCATTACATTTCTCCGGAGAGTTGCACTAGGCAGACGGCATAATTACTTCGCTACAGAGACATGCTGCAACAACCTGTAAATATATGAGTGTTAGGCAAGGATGTGAACAGCTACTGGATAAAACAATATAAAATGGAGTGAATGGTCTTTTGCTGAATTCATACCATATCCCCAATCTCCATTGTTACACAGGATGTAGGAACTAATCTCGAGACAATAGAGGAGACGTTTGTTGTCTTGGAAGGTTTAATTAAGTTGTCCTTACCCAATCTTAGCGTGCTGTGACAACCGAAGAACGTGGGATTGGTACTAATTATCGTAGGTAGTATACTCGTAATTTATTGAAATAGGTTGTGGGGAAGATTGGATTAACTCTTCGTCATTTAAGGCGGTGAAAAGTGCGCATTTCTGATTCTTTTCTTTATTAATATGTGACGTAGTATGTAGTTTTATGGAACCGAAATCCTTGCAATTCATTGTCATACTGCATGCGATCGAGTCAGGGAGTCGTTGTTAACGATATGAACATACCACAGAAAAACGTCAGTTGTCTTGGTTTAATTGTAAAAAAAAATAAAAATAAACTGTCATCTACTGCCTATAAGTACCTTGCAGTGTAGCCTACACCGTGTAGGACAGGGGGGGGGGGGGGTCTTGAGCCTGGATAATTAAGGCCACCTAGCCCAATGCAGTCATCGCAAACTGTACAGGTTAGGGTTTTCTTTTTACCTCCGACATAAAAAAAAAATCAACACCTTACTGAGGATTCGAACCATGGTCTCTCAAAGGAGAGCCCGACACTCTAGTCACTCAACCAGCCGCTCCTCTTTATTTAATTAAATATAATTACAATCGATACCACGACCACCTTTAGAGTCTGAGTACAGATTCAACAAAGGCCTAGGAAAGTGGCTAATGTTGGTCAAAGTGTAAACATATATAGAACTATGGAGAGAATAGACAAAACAGCAAGATGACGCAGGCAGAGTAAACATCTCGCAGGCGGGCTGACAAAACGAAACGTGACACCATTTGGCCATTCGCGTTGCACTGTTTCGCCAAGCCTGTGGCTCAGTGCACCCGACCTCGACTAGAATCTTTTCATGTTTGCCTTCCTTAGCCTTTGACTACATGGCCTACAAGATGCAAGTTTGTCTCTCTCTCTCTCTCTCTCCCTCTCACGCACGCACACTCACACATACACATACACACACACACATATATATAATACTAGCTGACACGGCCCGGCTTCGCCCAGACTCTGGTGGGGAGCATCTCATTTAATTCATATAAGTAGTCATATAAGCTCCCGTTCCCGACTGTATGTCTGTCTGTCTGTCTATCTATCTGTCTGTCTGTCTGTCTGTCTGTCTGACCCGGCCCAGCCCATGGTGGAGAGCATCTCATTTAAATCATATAAGTAGTCATATAAGATCCCGTTCCCGACTATCTGTATGTCTGTCTGTCTTGGGTAAATGGAGGAGGGAGGAGGAAGAGGGAGGTGGAGGAGGGAAGAGGAGGGAGGAGGAGGGAGGAGGAGACAGGAGGAATAGGAGGGAGGAGGAGGGATTAGGAAGAGGAGGGAGGAGTAGGGTGGAGGAGGAGGGGGAGGAGGAGGGAGGAGGAAGAGGGAGAAGGAGGGAGGAGGAGATCGCAGGAGGAGGAGGAGGAGGAGAGGGAGGAGGAGGAGGGAGAGGGAGGAGGAGGGAGGAGGAGGAGAGAGTAGGCGGAGGGAGGAGGCGGAGGGAGCAGGAAGAGGGAGGAAGAGGGAGGAGAAGGAGGAGGGAGGAGTAGAGAGCGGGAGGAGGGAGGAGGCGGAGGGAGGAAGAGGGAGGAGGAAGAGGGAGAAGGAGGAGGGAGGAGAAGGAGGGAAGAGGATGAGAGGGAGGAGGAGGAAGAGGGAGGAGGAGGAATGTGAAGGGAGGAGGAGGGAGGAGGTAGAGGGAGGAGGAGGAGGAGGGAGGAGGATAGAGGAGGAGGAGGGATGAGGAGGAATGTGAAGGGAGGAGGAGGGAGGAGGTAGAGAGAGGAGGAGGAGGGAGGAGGAGAATGGAGGAGGAGGGATAAGGAGGAGAGGGAGGAGGAGGGGGAGGAGGGGGAGGAGGAGGGAGGAAGAAGGAGGAGGGAGGAAGACGGATGAGGGGGAGGAGAGAGGGGTAGGAGGGGGAGGAGGAGAAGGGAGGAGGAGGAGGGAGCAGGAGGAAGGAGGAGGGAGGAGGAGGAGGAAGAGGGAGGAGGAGGGAGGAGGAAGAGAGAGGAGGGAGGAGGAAGAGAGAGGAGGGAGGAGGAGGGAGGAAGAGATAGGCGGAGAGAGGAGGAGGAGGGAGGAGGAGGAGTAGGGATGAATAGGAGGGAGGAGAAGGGAGGAGGAGGGATTAAGAGAAAGAGGGGGGAAAGGGGAGAAGGAGGAGGGAGGAGGGAGGAGGAGGAGGAAGAGGGATGAGGAGGGAGGAGGGAGGATGAGGAGGAGGGAGGACGAGGAGGGAGGATGGTGAAGGAGGAGGAGGAGGAGGGAGGAGGGTGAAGGAGGAGGAGGAGGGGGAGGAGGGAGGGGGAGGAGGAGGGAGAAGGAGGAGGAGGGAGGAGGGAGGAGGAGAACGTAGGTGGGGGAGGATGAGAAGGGAGGAGGGAGAGGGAGGAGGGAGGAGGAGGAGAGAGGAGGAGGGAGGAGGTGGAGGGAGAAGGAGGAGGGAGGAAGAGGTAGAAGGAGGAGGGAGAAGGAGGGAGGAGGAGACAGGAGGAATAGGAGGGAGGAGGAGGGATTAGGAAGAGGAGGGAGGAGTAGGGTGGAGGAGGAGGGGGAGGAGGAGGGAGGAGGAAGAGGGAGAAGGAGGGAGGAGGAGAGAGGAGGAGGAGGAGGAGGAGAAGGGAGTAGGAGGAGGGAGAGGGAGGAGGAGGGAGGAGGAGGAGAGAGTAGGCGGAGGGAGGAGGCGGAGGGAGCAGGAAGAGGGAGGAAGAGGGAGGAGGAAGAGGGAGAAGGAGGGAGGAGAAGGAGGAGGGAGGAGGAAGGAGGAGTAGAGAGTGGGAGGAGGGAGGAGGCGGAGGGAGGAAGAGGGAGGAGGAAGAGGGAGAAGGGAGGAGGAGGGAGGAGGTAGTAGGATGATTGATTGCCATCCCACCAGGTTAATATGTTATCGCGGACCTCAGAGAGAAGTGTCTATGTAGAAGACCATTTCCTGGACGTACGTATTTTGGGAGGGGGAGGAGGGAGGAGGGAGGAGGAGGAAGAAGAAAAAAAAACTACGACAGTTGGCATCTCTGGAATGAAAGGAAGGCGTGTAGAAAATTTCATCTCAATCGGATGGGCCGTTCGCGAGCGTATAAAGGACATACGGAGATACATAAATACATACAGAGATACATACGCACATCCTAATTTATATATAAGATTTGTTATATATATATAAGTGTGGCTAGAATCTGGGCACCTGTAAACCAGAACATTTAAACCTAAGAATCACTACTGCAGGGGATGCCTCTGTTACGCTTGCCTGCCGGCTGGTTTGTCATGTGTTTGAATCTCTATCGAGGTGGGTATTTCAAACATTAACCTGGATACCCCACCAACTATCAGCACTGGACCTACATCAAAGAACATCTGCTACGAGAGCTACGACGCCCGAGAAGACAGTGGATTGACGATATCAAAGACATTCTACAATCATACGGAATGACACTACCCAGTGCAACCCAGTGGGCGCTGGAACGCCAATTATTCATCCCCACGACGCCTGACGGCAAAAGTGGAAGACGATGATGCTGAACCTGGGTACCGTCGAATACAACACAAAGCGGTTTGCTTACAAATTTCCCACAGCGTATTTCGAACACCTCGACTCACTATGTCGGGGAATTGTGAAACAGAGCTTCCCTATCCCCAAAGCTAAAGCAAGAGGTCAGCGCGGCCAAGAGGTTTATCACACTCACACCCAAACTTCGTGTGCGCTGACGGCGGGGGCAATGGGTTGATTCTACACACAGGTCAGTTGGATTAAAACTTTAACTTCTCGTTTAGAAATTATTGCAAAACTACTGAATGTAAATTGCCTACAAATTCAACTTGGGGTTAATCGCAACATCAAACACAAGGCCACACCAGGTCCTGCTATGGTTTCTGGCGTCCTTTTCAACTACTGATGATCTGCTGTGTCAGTCTGCTATCTCAACCAGCATTCTCGGCTTTGGTCATCCTCTGTCACTACCATCTTCAGCCCGTTCACTTGTTACAGAATTCTCCAGTTCTGCTGTTTTCACAACTTGACGATCATAAAGTTCTGATATTGGTAATAATCTGTCTGGTGGTTTTGCCTCTTATAGTAATTGGTCATCTGTCTGTTAGTTGCTAGTGGCCTTCTTAGTATAATAAGAAAGAACCTTCTTCTTATAGTCCATGCCTTGAAGCGGTAGTGATTATGTCTACTCACAACCTTCTGTATCTTGTGTCGTCAATAATTTCGACATTCCTCCATTCCACGATGTCAAACTGTCCAGCATCTTCTCTCTTGATCTTCCCCAACCACGAAAGAACCACGTCTCAGTAAAACAGTAAAAACAACAACGGACTAATTTACACGCATTTACGCGAATTGGATATATGGTGCTAGTGTCATAATTATAGACCAATCGGCAATCGATTGTTGATGTGGTCAAACTCATGCCAATCGCCTTTACTTTCATGGGCATATTTTAGTACTAACTTGTAGTCTGGAGGGATTTGTTAGCCCATATCAGCTGAGAAAAAAGAAATATGTCTCAATAGGGATTCGAACACATGATGAGTAAGCCGCATGCTAACCACCGTGCTACAGTGTCTTCCGATTATCTGTTGAGGAGCTAGCGGAATCACTCCCATACATGGTGATCATCACGAGTTAGGTCGGTAACTATAACTTTCAAATTTTATGTCGTCTAGTGCGTCCTCTAGTCTCTACTTCCTTCGTCTCCCTCCGTGAGTACCAAACAATACTATGTGTGTTTATTTATGTAACTATCTCAGTGGCCTCAACAGGTTCCCCAATTGATTTCCTGTGTAATACGTGTACAACATTACAACCGACTTATCATTTCTCTTCTTTAAATATTTGTTAATTTACTAGACACATCATTACGGTCCGATGTGTTTGTTATTTGACCTATGCTGGTTTACTATAAATTATGAGATCTATGGCGCTATCTCAATGGTTTGATACTAAGTATGTCCGTATTCCATAGTTGTAGGTTCATATGTATGATAAACATGACTAATGAAGACACTATTTTGGAGTGTCTAGTTGGTCATGCGTCGAAGTACATTTGTTCCTACAGCAAGACGCTGTTGTCATTTGGAGGTGACAGGTTCGAATCCAGGTCGCTAACGATAGCTTTCAAATTTTATGTTGTCTAGTGCATCCTCTAGTCTCTACTTCCTTCTTCTCCTTCTGTGAGCGCCAAACAATAATATGTGTGTTTATTTATGTAACTGTCTCAGTGGCTTCCATCTACGTCTCAGTGGCCTTTAGTTTATGGCTATTATTTCTATTTATTACCCATAATTTCTAATCTTATTTTTGTTAGAGAAGAAAAAGACAACGAGGACTGGAACTGGCTACCCCAGGTCATAATACTGTAACCTAGCAGAATATTAATATTTTACGTTTCAGAGAAATATATACTTTGAGGTTACCCTGATCTTGACCTCGCAACAAAACAACAATGAACGGTCTCTAAACAAAGACTACTAAAAAAAATGCAAATGAAAAGGAAATAATACAACAGAAAATACACATATAACAAATATAACAACATAATACTCACCAGTAACACAAACATTACAACTTAATCTATCCAGTTTATAAACATGATAAAATAAATTCAAGAGGCAGAAAAACACTTTAAACAAGCTTCAAATTTATTTTAAAAGCCCACATTTTCACTCCCCCCCCCCCCTCTATCTCTCTTTCACACACAGTGACACACACACCACACAGACACTCTCTCTCTCTCTCTCTCTCTCTCTCTGCATAGTTTGAAATGTACGTCTTATGACAGCATGTACAGGAAACACTCTGTTGTATTAAATTGCAAGGAAAAAAACAAAATGTTGGTAATTTAAAAAAAAATTTCCTGTCATCATATTTAGTCACACAAACAAGGAAACACAATCTTATGACTTATTCAAGTGAAATCACACCATGTTAATTTCTAAATAACAAGCAAGCTGAACAATCCGCAACATGAGAGATGGTGTTCTTTGTGATTGTTTGCGCCTGAAGAGGTGGACAGGAATGTCCTGGGAACAGTCACCATTCTGTTTATTGCGACTGAATAGCCAGAGTGTTATCTATACATATCTGCGCAAAGAAACACTCAGAGAGCTGTTATAATAATACATATAATTAAGGTGTCAAATAGTTTCAACAGTCATTGAAGCACCACTCACGGCAGCTAACCAATGTTATGAGAGTCCTGGTTTCAACATTATGCGAACCTGAGACACACTTAACAATCACATTTCACCAGAAGACATTTGGAGGTCATAAAATAATATATATGTTTTCTTTGGACATCTAGAGACCATGTTATTGTATTTGCACCAACAACATCCTGTTCAACCCTACTGGGTTATAACTGAGATATATAGGATTTATTGTTATTTAATGTTTCTGATTTTCTAACATAATTTTACTATTTCAGATTATTCTAATAGTTATCTGGGAAGAAAGGCAGTGGGGAAAGGAAACTGACCTCTCGACCTCATTATGTCATGGCTTAGAACAGGATATGTGAAGATTTAACACTTTTCAACCAAGTGACATATCTGACATGGGGCTACCTTTATCTTTACCCATAGACATAACACAGACAGGAGGATGGGACAAACTTGGTTGCAGATTTGACAGACAGATGTCCATAATAAAGAGGAACAATAAAACGTGCCAACATAGTGTTTGTTGACCGGGTTAACATTCCAGAGTACTGTCCTAATTAAAATCTAACGCCTTCTGTCCCAAAGCCAGTCATTGCTGAACTTCATTCTGCCCAGCTCGTTCGTATATTAACTCCTTCAAACCCAAGAATTTATTATTTTAAAAAGTGTATCTATCTGGGACAGAAGAAGTAGTTAACATTTTCTGGAGTGATACTGTTATATAAATTGCCAAAAATCACATCAAAATTACTTGAAATATTCAAGTCACTCTGAAACCAATGAAGATAATGCTATAAATGTAGCTAGCCACTATTTACTCATCTATACTGCTGATGTTAAACATTGGGCAGAATCAAAGGAAACAAAATCACATTGTTATATATGCCTGTTGCTTTACTAGAATCAAAGGAAATAAAATCACATTATTATATACGCCTCTTACTTCACTAGAATCAAAGGAAACAGTATCACATTATTATATAAACCTCTTACTTCACTAGGATCAAAGGAAACAGAATCACATTATTATATAAACCTCTTATTTCACTAGAATCAAAGGAAACAGAATCACATTATTATATAAACCTCTTACTTCACTAGAATCAAAGGAAACAGAATCATCTCTTATTTCACTAGAATCAAAGGAAACAGAATCACATCTTATTTCACTAGAATCAAAGGAAAAAGAATCACATTATTATATATACCTCTTATTTCACTAGAATCAAAGGAAACAGAATCACATTATTATATACACCTCTTACTTCACTAGAATCAAAGGAAACAGTATCACATTATTATATAAACCTCTTACTTCACTAGAATCAAAGGAAACAGAATCACCTCTTATTTCACTAGAATCAAAGGAAACAGAATCACATCTTATTTCACTAGAATCAAAGGAAACAGAATCACATTATTATATATACCTCTTATTTCACTAGAATAAAAGGAAACAGAATCACATTATTATATACACCTCTTACTTCACTAGGATCAAAGAAAACAGAATCACATTATTATATAAACCTCTTACTTCACTAGAATCAAAGGAAAGAGAATCACATTATTATATAATGTTTACTTCACTACCGGGGAGCAATGGTAGTACAGAAGCTAGCATGTTTGCCTTTCTGGTGTTCATGTCTTTCAATACCCATCGAGTCAGATTTAAAAGAATGGACTCAGGTTCCCAATAGCCAACCCAGCCTAAAGAAGCTTCCAGGAAATGTCCTGGGAAGTAAAGGCAACAGGCATGATATTGATCACGTCATCCTTTGAGCACTGACGGGTCTATAAACATACAAGTCTAGCTCCATATATCCTATATACCTCACAGCTTGTAACAGGATCCTTGACTTGACTTGACTATTGGCAACTTTATAACCAGAATAATCATGCACCCCAAAAATAAACCCCAACAGACATTCAACAATGATTAATAAAAATTAGGTGAAAAATAATAACAGTAGTCAATGTTACATAATCATAATTAAAAGGTGGCTGAATAACAGCAATTAAGTATCAGAAAGTAGTCAAAAAGAGGTAGGCAGGCAATATACTTTAAAAATGCAGCATAAAGAAAGAATGAAATCCTATTAGAGATCTACAATAACTATTAAAACAAAGGTAATAAATCTTATTCATATGAACAGAAGGGTTACAACAAATGTGTTCATGAATACATTTTCCAAATATATACTCACAATTAGTATACTGTCTCATTGATGTATGCTTCAACCATACATTTTGCAAACATTTCTTCATATATTTATACAAAGTTATACAACTATAAGAGCAGGCCTTTCCAGGCCACAGTCCTGGTAAAATAATTTAAAAAAAAAGAAATAGCTTCCCAATCAAATATTTATAGCATGGACATCTTATGTGTGAATGTGCGAAGTCAGGAGAAACCACCACATTAATTTCCAAAATATAAATCTTTGGTCAGTGAGAAAGTTAAACTAATGGTGTAGTGATAAGTTCAAACCAAATGTTATCCCAGTCTTTGAATATCCCCATCGAGATGGATTTTCAAACATTAACTTGGATCCACCAGGCCGACCGAGCATAGATTTAATTTTAGTTTTTTTTAATTGTCTAAAGCAGCTTCCTGCTATGGTCCTATGAGGTCCTGTGATGTGATAGCGCCATCACATTTTCTAGGCCTGAAAGCAAGGAGGAATGTGTGTCCAGCCTTTCCTTCACTTTGGCAACTAACGAACCCTGATATCTAACTCTGGTGCCTAACCTACGTCTGACCTTGCACATAACATTGCCAGCACAGTTCGCTATCAGCTTCTCTAGAACCAGCCTAGATGGTTACCAGGAAATGCCCTGAGAAGTAAATATATTGACCAATCAGTAAACTGAGTGTTGATTAGTGTACAAGAACACGAGGCTAGCATTATATACTCAACTTGCCTCAAGGCAAATAATAAGGTCCTGTACTATACCTTTTTTTTTTACTAGTCTTTAAACGGAACTGTCTGGCTTTTCATTGTATCAGAGTTAGCAATGAAGTAGCGAATAAGAAAAGACAAAAGTTCTCATAATAAACAAATGGCATTTTCAATTGTCTCAATGATTTCTAAAGTTAGCAAACATGAGACTGAAGCTATAGTAATGATCTAGCCAAAGTAACACCAATCGTTTCAAAATACTAATAGGCATAGGGATTTTTTACCTGAAGCTAAGTTTCAAACATCATTGTAGATACTATATAAGTCTATTTACCTGGCTTATCCCTAGGATAATTTAAAACACAAAAGGCTTGTTTAGAAAGATTTCTTTTATTCTTTGTGTTCACTCGCTTTGAACGCAAGTGTAGTCCATACATATACTTCTAGTGAACTGGACTGAATTTTGTGTGTCGATTAGCTTTCCCTGTATCCAGTATCCCTTGCCATCAAGGCAAACCCACTCCGACTTTTAAGGTACTTGTAATTTACGTCCCCGTGTCAAAGGTGAGAAGTCAACATTTTAGTCCAACTGACCAGTGTAGGGGTTGAACCCGCTACCTCGGCATCAACACACAGGATGTTTGAAAACAAGCGCTCTTATCCATTTGACCATGCAGATCTCCAAAGATTTATTTGTTAACTCCTCCTGTCCCAGGCAGCTGTTATTTTAATTCATTTCATCTTAAGCAGGTGATACTTGAAAGTAATAAAAAGTTTTGTCATTGTTCGTGCTTTCGAGCTTATGGACTGTGTTGAGATTCTCCTTGTGTGATTTGTTAGAGGAGACAAGTGCTTATGGGGATATCCATATGCAATGAAAGTGATCCTTAATTAACACCAACATAATTGAGCCTGAAAGTGCTAAAACAATCACATACAGTGTATAATGAGAACATTTTTAACCTAATAAGAAAAGATAACACATTTGATAGGGTCGGTTAATAAGTGAATGGGACATAAGCTTGCAAGAAAAGTGTATCACATAAAGCTTGACTAATAAAAAACATTTTGAGTTATTCAGTGCTGAATGAGGTCACCAAACTAAGGCAGCACCCACTTTCTGAAACATTTGGTGACATAAATCAGCAGTTCCCAAATTGCTTATATTCATTGGCCACACTTAAAATTAATATGATTTCACGTAATACCAAATTAATTATATTAATGAATAATTCTAAAATATTCAAATGCTATAGTTCTGTATAATTTCATGACATATAATATATAGGAAAATGCCAATCAAGGTTTTTTTTAAACATAAACATATTTAATGTGGGTGTGGAAGGTAAGGAAAACATCACTATACTGATTTCCCAAGATTTTGTTTCAAAACAGTCAGGAAGCTAGATGGAGAGACATAAATGTTGAAACGTTAGATGGGATAATCAATCAGACAAGAGATAAACATATTTTAAAGACATGTCTGTAAATATTTTGCTGTTGTTGTATTTTGCATTCATTCATTTCTTTTGAACTCGATATAGCCCACATGTCTACTATTACTACTAACTACTGCTACAATTGAGTACACTGGACTGTCTCTGCATGAGAGTTGGCAATCCCTTTTACCAGTGTCCTTGCCATCAGGTGTACCTTCTGCGACTTCTAAGGTACATGTAATGCCAAGTCACATGCCAAGTCAACATTTGAGTCCAACCCACTACATCGCAATCAGGAGATAAAGTTTAAGCATGTTAAACCTCTCAGCCAAGTCGACTTCCACTGAAGGAGTTAAAAATGACTCATAGAAGTTTGGTTTAGGTTTCATGTTATGGTTGGCAGTAGATAAGATATAATGCTACGGTTGTGAACAGATAAGATATTGATTTTTTCAGAACATGCATAATTTCTGAGTCTTTAACAAATTCATCTATATATATAATGAACCATGTGTGGGGTTATAAAGGATTATTTCAGATTATAATTGATTGTAAACTTATTGAGATTAGTGACATGTAGGCTGTAATCCAAGATGCAGATGTTAACTCTTTCAGCCTGAAATAATTTTGTAGCAAATATCCATGGAAGGAAATGACCACAATGAAAATAGCATGAGAGTATGACTTTCAAAGACATTATACAGGATGTTTGTAAAGTCTCACTACACTTTGTATGTAGAACAAATTTGAAAAATGAAGTACATGATGTCATAAAAAAAATTTGCTCCACAGTCTATCGTAAAGCAATATGCAGCAAATGGCTGTCGCCTGCGGGAGTAATTCGTTGCACTCCAACACTTCATGTTATAAACGAAAGAAATAATTTTTTTTTCAAATTTTTTCTACATACAAAGTGTAGTAAGACTTTACAGACACCCTGTATAAACTATGCTGCATAGTCAAATCTCTAGCCAGATTTCTTTAGTATGTTCAGAAAGGTAAAAGATATAATAACACCCCATACAGTGCTTGATACTGACACACAGAATTGCTGATCAGATATAGTGTGCCGCTTGGGGCACAAAGAGTTAATTTTGAATAGTGAAACAGTATTGTAGTTATTGATTTTAAATTTCAACTTGCTGACTGCATCCTTGATTTCAGAATGCTTGCAGTCACACAGTATAAATGCAATTTAAAGGCTATGCTTTTATACAGACTTTACAAATCATATAACAAATAAACAAGCTAGTGCACTTACATATCAACTATCACCCTTACTGAAATATCCAAATATACCCATGCCCGCAAAACGACAGATAATAAACAGCATATTCACACCAACCCTATGCTACCAATCTCAAACTTGGACTTTATCCAAATCACACTCTCGCAAAATCAACACCTGCGAGATGAGATGCCTGAGGAGAGCTGCCAAGTTAACAATCAGAGACCGAGTAAGAAATGCTGTTATCAGACAGACAGTGGGATCAACACCTTGTGCCACATTTATTAAATGACAGAAGATCAAGTGGTTTGGCCATGTCGTTAGAATGCAACACCAACAGCTACCATCACTGGCCTTACATCAAAGATCATCTGCGACGAGACCAAGAGGACATCCAAGAAGAAAATGGATTGACGACATCAAAGACATTGTACAATCACACAATCAAGCGCCGCCCACCTGGCGCTGGAGCACAAATTATTCCTCCCCACGACGCTTGACAGCAGAAGTGGAAGATGATGATGATGATGATGATGATGATGAAATAAAACAACTGTGCTATCTGGTTCTTTGGGCCGTAATTTCTTCATTTTTCACTTCCCATTGTTACTTTAAATCTCTGGCACACTCAGCAAATTCATTCAGTGCAAGGGGGAGCACTCAAAATACAAAAACATCTGGCAGTTCAACAGTTCAGTAACATTATTTATGTTTCAATCTTCAGATTTTAATAGAAGTAAACAATCAAAGAAGCCATGATTGCGTGATGGCTGGACACTTGCCTGTCGACCTGGTGGCCATGGGTTCTATCTGCATCGTGATAAATACACACTTAAAAAAATTGACACAGGCTTTCAGGTCGACCCAGCCTAAGGTTGGAACCAGCAATGTCTTGGGCAGTCAAGGTGGCCAGTGTGATACTGACCACATCCCAGGGCCACCAGCAGAGTTGGTCATCTGAAGGACACACAAGGACGTGGAGATCTGATGGGGTGGCTCTGCCCCCCCCCCCCCTTCCACACACACACACACACACACACACACAGAGAGAGAGAGAGAGAGAGAGAGAGAGAGAGAGAGAGAGAGAGAGAGAGAGAGAGAGAGAGAGAGAGAGAGGAACAGCGAGCTCTTATAAAAAAAACATGCAGAGGTGGTCATCGGAATGACACACAGAGATGTGGGACCTTATGGAGCGGCTCTGGCCCCTGGGAAACTGCAAGCCCTTATAAAAACAAACCCACTGAGTGCCACTTGGTCTATGCACATATGAGTCTAGGACCATATGCCCAATGCATCTTAAGGCATGTACAAGGGTCCTTTAGTCAAACAATGAAACAATCTGAAAATATGGAGATTTTACATTTCATATAGAAAATTTTTTAACAATGTTCTGCAATTCTGTGATTGTAAAAGGATAACATTTCAAATTATATAATGAATAAGAATAATGAAGTTACAAAAACAGGAATGATGAAAGGGAAGACCATAAAACTTCACAACAGCTCTGCCATGTTAATAAGATGGGTTATCCGAGACAGTTTGGAACAAATCTGACAGCACACACTTGATCACTAATAAAAAATAGTTGCTACTAAAAACATACTGGTTAAAGAAAATGTATCAAAATTACCCAGTATTTTTGTGTATGAATTGCTCAGGGTTCCCCAGGGGTAAGAACTGCCCCAATGGCTCTTTGTGACATTCGGCTCAATGCCTCTGTGATCTGTATGGCCAAAACAAGTTCAAAACAACTACACTGTGCAATAGAATAGTAGTTTAAGGGAATGTAGTTTAATTAAACTGTAGTTTAGTTAAACTAGTAGTTTAATTGAGTTAAATGTCCATTGCTGCCTTATTTCATTAAATCTTTAACAAATCCCTGACATAGTTTATTGTTAATTTTTGCTTGTGTTTTAAATTTCTTGAACATATTTTCAACAACAGCAATTATATATCTGTGTCTTTTTAACTTAATACCAGACACACAGTCTAAGTGCAGAGGTCAACGTGACGTCTTTTTAACTGAATACGAGACACTGTCTAATTGCAGAGGTCAGCGGTGGCGTCTTTTTAACTGAATACCAGACACTGATCGTATTCTGGTATGAACCTAAGGCTATCCACGTCAATATTGACGTGGATAGCCTTAGGTTCATACCAGAATACGATCAGTATTGCCAGTAGTGGGTTGTGCTCAATATTTAAATTTCAAATCCCGAAACAAACAAATAAATGAATACCAGACACACAGTCTAAGTGCAGAGGTCAACATAACGTCTTTTTAACTGAATACAGGACACACAGTCTAAGTGCAGAGGCCAGTGTGGCAAAATGGTTAAGATCGCTCATTCTTAAACTTTCTGTGTGCTAATGATAGGGTAGTGGGCTCATTCCATGCACAGGTGAGCAGGACTTGAACATTGACATCTTGTTCAAAAAGCAATGGCAAACTACTGAACACATGATTGCCTAGAAAATAAACCCAGCTTTGATCACAACATCCTGCCAATGACATGCAACATCCTGCCAATGACATGCAACTTCCTGTCAGTGACATGCAACATTTGTAAAGTCTAAGTGAAAACAATCATGGCAGAAAAAAAATAATCTAGCTTTGTAATCACCCATAACTCTCTTCTTGGTAAGTTTATGTGATGATCCCCCCTAGAATCCCACATCTAAATTTCAAATTTACATGCTATAAATATTTTATTGTGATATTTTACCCCCTGATTTTGTGAAATGTTGTGAGGACAGCAGCCAGTCTTCACAACTTCTACTTGCTGAAAGATCTTTATTGTACACAGTGGGCACATGAGGCCCTGACACTGTTTCACCATTATCTGAACAATCTATACATGAAACCCACCACCCTGGACTCGGCAGGGAGTAAAACGTTTTTGAGTTCCTTATTTTGTAAAGACTGTCCACAACTAGATGTGAACTATTCAGATGGATGTCGCAAATCTCTGTTGCCCTCTGGACAGATGCCTACCCTTATGTCCCCTCACCTTCCCAACAGATACACATACTACTTGTTTATGTTTAGCACTTCAAGTAATACACATTCATATTGACTCAATTACATTAAAATAAAGACACGCACACACACACAGACACTCATGCACGCACGTATAGGATCAAAATAAATCATATATTACAAAAAGCATTTTCATGCAGTCACTTTAAATAAACAAGGGGAAAAACAATACATGTCTATGCTAACCCTTGAAAAAAAATTTATGAACATGACAAACAGTCAGGCAGTCTTTTACAAAATGATGAACACAAAATCTACAAATAAGCACCCTGCTCAAGACCTACCCAGTAATTACCATCAGAAATATTGTTGGATAGAAAGAACATGAATACATTTTGTTTCATCTTGAAAGTAACAGCACAAGTAACAGTACAAGTTACAAGATTTGGTCTATGGTACCTTTAGTTCAAAATGCAGACTCCACATTGTGACTCACATATCTTTTATTTCTTCGCATGACACAGAGCCACATCCCTCTTATGCCAATTTCTTCTGCCTTTACTATCTCTTTTGTATCGTCCTCCATGTTTTTTACCATATAACTCTTCTGTTTCTATTTCTCAACTCCATATGTTTCTTGGGCACCCTGTTTTCCTGTATTTGTCCCTGTGCATTCATGGTTCTGACATGTCAGTTGCCAGTTCTGGAAATGTTGCTAGGACAAAGAAGGTGAGCTGAGAATTCAGGCTCCTTTTGATTGTCCTCACATTGCATCATTTTGTGTTTTAAAAGAAGATATCTTTGCACCATGGCTGACTTTCTAATTTGCTTGTGATGTAAGAAAAAGTAAAATAATGTATGCGATTTATTGACTTGAGAAGCATTAGGTATATGGTGCTAACCCCATATTATTTTTAGACCAATCAGCACGCGATCGGTGATGTGGTTAATATTATGTCAACCACCTTTACTTTCCATAACATTTTCTGGTACCCATTTAAGGCTGGAGCTCAGGTAAAAAAGCTTTTTAAAAATCTGCCTCGGTGGAGATTTGAACACGTGAACACAGAACAGGCAGGAATGTGTGCTAGCCACTGCTTTACCTGTGGCTTTTCGTGTAATTAAACCTAATTATGTGTCACTCGTTAACTGCACTATTAGAATGCAGATATTTATTTACACAAACTGGACCAGGTTTAAAAAAAATTCACATTAACATAATTTTATGGCAGTTAATACACAACATATCAGATGTCACTTGAAAAAAAGTGATTCTTTGGATAGACACCAGGAATAGGTCATTATAACATGCTATAAAGCTCTTTAAGTCCCAGGCAGTTGTTATTTGAACACTTTGTATCTGTAAATTTGCGTGACCTTAGAGTAACAATCTTGAACTTTTAATGAACTAAAATAATACAATCATGGGTCAGCAGGAGTTAAAGTGACATCTGGGATAGAAAGGATTAAAATCATGGGAATAATGTGACATTTGAAAAGTTAGTTGCATATCCTTAATAGGACGTTGCAATCATCCCCAGCATTGTTAGGCTGTTTGCGGTTATCTAGACAATTTTACGTTCAGTACTTTGCCATTGCTTTCTGAATGACCAACACTCAAACCATTATTACAAATCAACACAAGGCAGTCTACTTCTAAATCACCTGCAGCTGATTTAGAACCTAACATTCAGTATTGTGAAACACATTTGCTATCCCCTAGCCACAGACAGTAGACATTCAGGAATGTATGTAGTCTTATAACTGCACACTTCTGCAGCACTAACCACCTGAAAGGAATTACCTTTTCTTCTTTTATGTTAGTAGTGGATTTTAACACTAAAATAACAATCGTTTTCTATTCCTCCAGGTTCTATATTACCAGTGAATCAGATGTTTGTTTTGTGGAGACTGATTTTGAAAATGTTTTTGTAATTCACACATTCAACTTTTCCCAATAATCGCTGGGTTGGAGTTAGTTGACTCTGAAATACTTAACACTGTGGAGGAAACACGACCAAAGATAGGAGAGCTGCAGCTGGATGTAACAACAGAAAATAAAAACAGTTACAACGTGTAACCTCTATGCAAAAATGAGAGATAATAAAAACAGACATAGTGTACACACCTTACAACAAACTCCAATATGGCAAACATAAATCACAGGGGCAAAAAATCAATGATGGTGTTAAATAAAAATAAGCAAAATGAGTTATGCTACGACACAATAAATCAACGTTTCGATTATAATAATCTTCCTCGGGAACAACAAAAACAGATCTAAAGCAAAACATGAAATTAGAAAATTTAATAACATTAAATCATGAACAGAAAAAGTCTAGGTATGACACTTTGCTAGGCCATTGCACATCCTTCGTTGCCAGGAAGGTGGTGCAGTAGTTCAGTTGTAAAAGGTGCCAAATGTGGAGCTGAAGGTGTGCAAACAGTTACATATGGATATATAGAGGGGAGTCAGCAGAGTTATACAGTGGCAGTACAACAGTTGATAGCATCAGTGATTCCCCCTCCCCCAGTGACTTACATTTGCCATATTGGAGTTCATTGTATGCACACTGTATCCTTGTTTTTTTTATATCTCACTTTTCCTAAGGAGCTACACATATCTGTTTTTATTTCCTATTGAAACATGGCCAACCTAAGTCTAATCCCAGCCAGTCTGTATGTTCTGTTCTCCATCATGACCTGATTTAATCCTAAAAAGCCTCTCCTGGGTTGTGAATTTTCAGCACTGGTCTTGCACACCTTGCTGGTTTCTGGCCTTGGAGAGGGGAAGAATAGCACTGTACCAGTCTCTGTGGTGATGTAATCAGGTAGCATTATGGGAGAAAATTCTCTAAACCAAACTCCCACTGGTAGATGTAAGCAATTTGGTATTGGGTTTAGGTTTGTTGTTGTGTTCACTTGCTTTGAATTCAAGCTTAGTCAATACACTTGTTACTACTTCTAGTGCACTAGACTGATTTTTGTGTGGATTAGCTTTCCCTATTACCACTGTCCCTCACCATCATGAGGACCCACTCTAACTTCTGAGGTACTTGTAATTTAAATCCCCAAGGCAAGAATGAAAAGTCAACATGTTAGTTCAATTGACTGGTGTAGTAGTTGAACTTGCCACCTCGTATAAGCACTCTTGGAGTATAAACTGGGCGCTCATATCCATTTGTTCATCCTGCCAACCAAGTAACCATCAGCCAAACAACCAACCAACCAACAAAACAATAAATTTAAAAAAACATCAAAAAAAAAAAAAAAACACCAACGAACCAGCCAACAATACAATCAATCAACCAACCATCCAACCAATAAAACAACCAACCAACCAATCCAATCAGTAAGCCAAGCAAGGGACCAACCAAACAGCCAACCAGTGAAAAAAAACAAAACAACAATCAACCAATCAGCAAACCAACTAGCCAACAACAAATCAGTCAGCCAAGCAAGCAACTAATCAAACAGCCAACCAGTAAAACATCAAATCAATCAATAAACCAGCCATGCAGCCAACCATCAGTCAATCAGCCATCCAGCTAGCTAACCTGCAAACCAATCAATCAATGAACCAACCAATCATTAACCAAAGTGCAATTTTAAATGACATTTTATTCTTCTTCTCTTGCAAAAGCCTTATCAAGAGCTAGCAGAGTTCTATCATTGATGTACTCACTATGGCCAAAGTCCTCCACTACTCCCTATCTTCTTCAGTATGTATAAGTAACACAATACCATAGCCTGTCCAATTTTTTTAAAAATGATATCAGTTCAGCATTTCTTTTGTCTGTTTTGTCCCTTGCTTTCAATTTTACCCTGTAGACTACTTTTCGACAAAGGAATTTTGGCTAGTTAGATCACCATCCCAGTCATAAGTGACAAAATTGGTTCTTAGTATCTTCCATGTGTATTTATTATTTTCATAACAAAATACATTTGTTGTATACTCACTTATCAAATTATTTACAACATAACAAAAATAATACATCTACTATATAAATGAGCACACATATTTAAGAAAATATAGTTAAAAAATGAGATCTTAAGTACAACCTTCTATTAACACATTGTAAATTACATATCGCAATTTTATATTTCTGATGGTAGTATTATAAATGGTTGTTACGGTTTCTTGGCAAGTTTTGCAGAAGATAGTTTGCCATTGCTTTCCTTCTGAGCAGTGACTGTACTAGTCAGTGGCCATAGCTATTGTCTCTACTGATGAGATCATCTGCCTATCGCTGCAGAGTGCATGAATATTACCAACAACAATCTGTCTTTTCAAAGACTAAAACGACCGAATAAATTCTGGAGTGGGACAGATAGAACTACAACAATTAGATTTTTAAGAGCATGTATCTTTCCCTGAATAATAATGAAGGACCATCAATTTTGAAGACGGAAGTCCAGAATGCTCTTAACCATATAAAACTGGCAAGACCACAGGTACAGATAACATCACAATAGAAATGATCAATGCCTTAGAAGAATATGGAATAGACCAAGTCACCAGACTGCTGAACGCAATATACGATACTGGAGATATACCTCCTGAATTATCTAATTCTATATTTATTGCAATTCTGAAGAAATCAGGAGCCTTGGAATGCGATCAACATCGAACAATTAGTATAATGAGCCACATCACAAAGATTTTGCTGAGAATTATCATGCAAAGAGTCAGGAAGAAAATACAACCCGAAATAGGAGAAGAACAATGTGGGTTTGTAGAAGGCAAGGGCACAGTAAATGTTGTGTATATACTAAGAACAGTAATTTAACGTTCTATAGAAGTAAACAAAAATCTATACCTTTGCTTTATTGACTACACAAAGGCTTTTGATAAAGTGAGACATGTCGACATGATAAGGATGCTTGAAGATCTACAAATTGATGGAAAAGACCTTAGACTTGTAAAAAACATATATTGGAAGCAACAAGCTGCCATCAGAATTGATAATGAAGTAGGTCAATATCAGCCTATTAAAAAAGGTGTGAGACAGGGATATGTAATGTCTCCAGATCTTTTTTCCCTGTACAGTGAAAATATTTTCAGAAATATAGAAGATATGGAAGGAATCAACATTAGGGGATGATACATCAATAACATTAGATATGCAGATGATACAGTCTTGATTGCAGATAATGAACAAAACCTGCAAAATTTAGTAGATGCGGTTGTTGTACACAGTGAACAACTAGGGTTAGAACTGATTATTAAGAAGACACAGATTATGGTCGTCACTGGGAAGAATGAAATGCTACAATGTGATATACGAGTAAATGGGCATATTCTTAAGCAAGTGAATCGATACAGTTATCTTGGCACAGTCATAACATCTGATGGGAGATGCCCTCAATAGATTAGAACAAGAATTACCATTGCAAAGGTAGCCTTTTGTAAGATGAAAAACATACTGACCAATAAAAAGATAACAATTGAAACGAGAAAAAGAGTGTTGAAGTGCTACATAGAACCTATACTTTTGTATGGATGTGAAGCGTGGACAATAAGCAGTCAAGCTGAAAAACAGCTGATGGCTGTGGAAATGTGGTTTCTGAGAAAAATGCAAAGAATACCATGGACAGACAGAAAAACCAATGAACAAGTCCTTCAAGAAACAAATGAAGATCATAAACTGATTAGAGACATTAGACATAGACAGTCAAAATTTTTTGGGCATGTTATGAGAAGAAATGAATTGGAAAACTTGGTGACAACTGGCAAGATCGGAGGGAAGAGACCAAGGGGAAGACCGAGAAGTAAATACCTGGATGGCTTGGCCACATGGCATGGTCGAGACAGGAACACTGAGCTGATTCACGACTCTGGTAATCGAGTGACATGGCAGTACATGACCACCCATGCTTATCAGCATGGCACATGATGGATGGATGGATGGTATCTTTCCCATTGCAACATACACCTGTGAGACCTGGACACTTACTAAACAAGCTGAACAGTGCATAAATTCCCTTGAATACAAAGTTTATAGACAGGTTCTAAGAATATCTTGGGTAAAGAATGGAACAAATGCATCCATACTTCAAGAGCTAAATATCAAAGAGGGTTGTCTATTAAAAATGATAAAACAAAGAAAATTGAAATATTTTGATCACTAGAAACGTTATTAAAGTTTGGAGAGAACAATAATGGAGGGGTATATGCCTGGGAAGAGAGGAAGAGGAAGGCCAAAGAGAAGATGGGTGCAGGATGTGGCGGATGATCTCCAGATAGGTGATTCGGATGCGGGACATCTTGCTTGTGATCAAGAAGTTTTCTGGAAAGTTGTTATGGGAGCGAGGTTCTGCAAAGGACATGCTACTGAATGAATGAATGAGTATTATAAATGTGATATTTGACAACATAAAACAAACTATACTTAATTATGTGCAAATATATTCCAACATTTGTAGTCAATCCATTAAGTTTTACTATGTGTTTTAATATGCAAACTGGCAATTCATTGACATCTGTTCCTGAACCATCTTGTTAAGAAGAAGTGTTTTGTGGTTCACAATTTAACTGTCACTGTCATTTACTGCCTACATAGTACCTTGCAGTGTATGGCAGGAGGGGATCATCAGCCTTAGGAATTAAGGCCACCTGGCTAGTGCAGTTGCCACGAACTGTGCAGGCTAGGGATTTCTTTTTTACCCCGAACGGAAAAAAACCACATCTTACTGAGGATTTGAACACAGGTCTCCTGAAGGAGAATCCGGCATTCTAGCCACTCGGCCAGTTCAACCTAAATTTGTAGCAAGATCAACATCTCATCTCAATAATGTTTTATCAGATTTATCCACAAGGAGTTATGTAAAGAACATAAGACTTAATGGTATCAGTTTTCTGTCTACAATCGAGAGGAGACATTACCAGATGCAGTCCCCCACACATGATCATCATCTGTTGATTGTAAGTGCCAAACTGTCACATTCATTATCACATAAAAAATGGCAATTACTTCAAAATGGTGAAAAAAAAACTGTAGTTTTGTTGGTGACAAGAATGAGACCTGAACCCAAGCTAGAAACCTGAATTGAATTAACCAACTCTGAACTAACATTTAACATTTTCAGCTGTTCCTAGAATTCTGCCTCGAAGCTGACCTCTGTTAATATTTCAATGCTTACTCCTGCCAGTTTTGTGGCGAAGGGATTACGAATGCAGTTCGTAATTCCCCATACCATGTGTGAAACAAAGCTGCGGGCGATGTGGAAGCAGACTGCCTTGCGTTGGTTTCCATACAATGGCATGAGAGCTGGCCATTCAGAAAGCAATGGCAAACTACTGAATGTAAAGTTGCCCAGGAATCACAAACAGCCAAATTATGCTGGGGTTGACTGCTACATACTGTAAAGGATATTCAACTTACTTATTCCTGCCTGTCACATCGCTGACTTGACAAGGTGTTTGTCATCAACTGCAATAACTTAATACAGGCAAAGACAGTAACACTCTTCATTGATGGTGACATGGAAAGCTCAATGTGTCTTGGATATCCCAGTTACAAAAACAAATTCTGAATCAAAATCTCTGTACACGTATATTGTAAACATGGGTAATGAATATTGAATTTTTAAAATAGAAGGACATTTTCCTCCGACAAGCTCATCTCTTGGATCAATCCAATCCCATGAAATGGGTACTAAAGACTTGCCTCGGGAAGTGAAAGCAGCACTTGTGGCACCCCTACAGGATTTCCTTATGGCCATTGGCTCACTAAGAATTTGAGCCTAACATGCTGGCAATGTGCCTTCATTGCATGTAAGGAGGATTTTCATTACGATTCATTTATAATGATCAGTGAGGATCATTATCACCGCACTCTGGGCAGGTTTATAGGTGCTCCAATCCCCTTCTTAACATCCTTGTCAACACAAAGTGACTAATCGCACCAGTTTTGCATTGTCTAATCATCACTTACAGTGAATTAAACAGCTTAAATGTTTACTGTTTCACTAACAGTCAATTCAATCACCAGCAATCAATGAGTTTGATCTATCATTTTTATGTAAACACGTTTTCAGTTATTATGTCTGAAACTGTAGATGTGAATGCTACGGTGCATTGCATCCATAGTGAGAAAAACAATGCGGCTGTAAAGAATTTCAACAATTTAAATAAACATATTATCTGGAAATGTTCAGCCAAAACACAAAGATGATTACAAGTTAAACAATGACCTCTTTGCTGCTGTTGGCTACATGATTTGAACGAACTTGTCTTTCATAGTGACGTCTGCTTGGTCCAGGTGGAGGCAAATCATTCAGTGTTGCACGATTCTCTCTAGCATCTGATACACTGACAGCATTGAGGTTTGCTGCTGGGTAGTAGTAATTGTACTCATCTTGAGCATCTACAGCTGATTCTGACTCTATTTCATTGTCACGAAGTTTATTCTTGCGAGAAAACAGGGACCGAGATCGTTTCTTTCGTGGTTTCTCACCAGATTTAGAGCTATTTGACGATTTTGATGAAGGCTTAGAGGAAGACTGTGTGACACAGCTGTGTAATATGTCTATACTTAAAGCTGACTTGTTGCTGGAATCAGACACTTGGGATGTAGATACTGGACTGTTGTTTAACACACTGCTTGAAAGCGAACCTGTAAATAATTATATAAACACTACAGTCACATGAATAATGAGTGCATCAATTTAATCATGAAGGATTTATTTATTAATAAAGCAATTAAATATAATGAAGAAGGACAGCATAGTTGAGAGGTTTCAGTGTCTAGTTCTGAAATAAAACGTTTTAAACTTCCAACATGGAACTGAGAGTTTGTACATGAGCCATTGGTTTCTAATGATACAACACTGACACCTCATCTCTTGGGTAATCAGATTTAATTTCTGAACTTTTGAAGGCCCCCATGAGCAAGCTGTGCATGTTAAAAATTCCACTAATGTTCTGAATCACAAAGAGTAGGCCATGAGGTAACTGTTGTGGCAAAATTGCTAGGGGGAAAAAAACCTACACATAGACAGAATTTCCTACCTTGCATGAAATCTGTCTAGAGGAAGCAAACTTTATACGCGTACATGCTAGAGAAGAACACACTGACCCCTGAATTGGGTGCATAACGACGAGGGCGAGTCAATAAGTAAGTCACACAGTTCTGTGGGATGGCAGGTAAATGTCGTTGTTTTCTACAGGTGTCATTAGGTGACAGCAACATTGAACTTTATATTCCCGTTTGTCAGGTGGTGCTAGGTGTCTCATGCACATGCACAGCACATAAACCAAATGGCGACTGTACTTACGGAGTGTACACCCAAAGAGCATCATGCTGTTGTGAGTTTTTTGTGGGTAAAAGGCCTGCCTGCAAAGGACATTCATTAGGAAATGCTTCCTGTTTATGCTGACGAATGTTTGTCCCGTAAAGCAGTGCATAGCTGGGTAGAAAAATTTTCTCAAGGACGCTATAAAATTGTTGATGAAATCCCATCTGTTCGTCCTGTTAAGATTGCAACAGAAGCATTCATGCAGTGGGTGAAGGAGATGATTAGAGGTGACAGGCGAGTAACGGTAGACTCTGTAGCATCTGCAATAGGGTGCTCAAATGGTTCAGCATACAGCATAATGCATGATCGATTGAAATTTAAGAAAGTGTGCTCAAGGTGGGTACCTAGAAGTGAAAACCTGGTTTAGAAAACAGAGCACGCAGTTCTATGTAGCCGATTTGGGAGGACCGATACAACTATGGGATAAATGCATCAATGTTGGTGGAAATTATGTTGAGAAATAAAGGAACAATGTATGTATACAAATAAACTGGTTACAAGTTGTTATCATATTTAGTTATTTTCCTACAGCCATTTGTGACTTACTTATTGACTTCCCCACATATATCTGAAAACTGGGGATGTGGAAGAAGAAATATAATGAACAAAAGATTAAAACTAAACACACTGCTTCATGAGCAGAACATTGGATGGGCAGGTAATATAAATTATTGAAATATGCTATCGAATGAGAAAGAATTCAGGCCTAATAGATGACCAAGGATATCCATGAGATGTGCATCGGATGTCCATGTGATGTACATAGAATGTACATGGGATATCTATGGAATGTCCATAGAGTGTGCATGGAATGTACATGCAATGTCCATGTAATGTATGTGGAATGTACATGTAATATCTATGAAACTACATTTCCACAGTCTCCAAATAATTCCTCACCACTCTGCTAATTGTCTATAATTAAATTCCAGACATCAAGTGTGGCACAACTGAACATATGAAGAGAATAACAGCCTGCTGAAAACCATTGGTGTGAGAGGTGGAAAGCAGACATGCAAACCAAGACAATGGTTTAAATTGGAGGATAACATTAAGAGATGGACTGAAAAGTTGATGCCAGACAATACAAAGAAAGACAATGCACAAAATCCATTGCAGACAAGCTTCATTGTGAATGTTGCAATTCATCTGATTTAATAATGAACATCGATGAAATTAGAAATAAATTGGAAAGAAACAAAGAACAAAATAAGGAATTAAGGTAATAAGATCAGTGGATGCAATGATAATAGGAACAAGGCTGCAAGTAGATACACACATTTTAGCTATTAATGTATTCAGAAGTAACAAGAAATGTAAATATACTGATGCTCAAAATAAACAGGAAAAAACACGAAGAAGGTAACACAAGCATATAGTAAAATATCACATGGAAACCTTCTGATACAACTGCTTATAGTTCTCTCTAGGTGGCCTCTGCATTCTACAATTAAAGATTTACAATTACATATGCAAGTTAGTTTCTTGGTTTTAGGAATCAACATAACATTCCAGGAAAACCTAAAAATGCTTCATCTACTTCAGAAAATGTCATAAGGCAATAACAATTCCAGCAACATATCGACTGTCAACATGCTGGGCTAATCCACTGTTCCTCAATGCTGCAACTACCTTCAATCCAAACTCCAGCATCCTTAAATGCATTTTGCCATCTGTTATTGTATAGTCAACCAGCATTCATTTATAGACAGTCTTCTGAACCTTCTGGTGTTCTTTGACGCCTGCACACCTATTCACTTGTTGACTTGCACTCCAGCATGACCAGGCCTTTATCCATTTAAGTCTTTGCAGGTGAGAATTGTCTGTGCTTGGAACTCACTCTTGCCACGTCTGTCTTTTTGGACCTTTCACAATACGGACTGACAGACAGCAACTGTAAATGCTCTGGTGATGTATAGCTGCTGAAAGCTGCAGTGATCACAGTTACCTCCATCTTCATACATGAGTTTGTTGACTTAAAAATGCCATTATACTCAGCAACAACCTTCCCCCTGATGTTAGCTGAGAATCCCCTGACGTTAGCTGAGAATCTCCTGCCAGATTTCTCTCCATGATGTAAGTTAATAATTAATTATATTAATGACATGAAACTAGCTGTACCTCTGATTTTACTGGCTACAAGACTTTGATTGTGACTATCGAGAGCTACACATAGCTCACAAAGTGCTGGTGGACCCATGTACACAACGGACTGCAACATTCGGCCAACTCTTCGATGTTCTTGGGCTGCATCTATTTAACAACAGAACAACTCATAATCAAGTAATGATTCTGTAAAAAGTCATCAAGCCAGATTTTATAAGCAGGCACCTGATGTCTATCTTAATCTTTCTGTATCTGAATATTTCAGAATTGTGATCTTACAGGTTAGTAATCATTTAGTTTATAATATTTTAATTTAATTATATATCCAGCTAATGTTTCTCCTCCTCCTTCTCTTTCTTCTAATTCACTTATGGCAATTGTAGACACGACTGCAACCTAGGACAATCTGTTACAAGGTAGTTCCATGTTCTTTACAGCAAGGTCGCAATCAACTCCAGTATTTTCAGGCTGTTTGTGTTCAGTAGTTTGCCATTGCTTTCTGAATGACTGACACTTATACCATTGTTATAATCAGTGCAAAGCAGTCTGCTTCCACATAGACACAACTCTATGTTAAAATGTTATGAAATTAATTTTGCTAAAGTGTTTACTTTAACTGATTAAATGCCATGGGATGATTAATCGTCATAAGCAACTTCCCGTTTCTGCCATGGGCTTATATATCACCAAAATGTTGGCATTGCGCTATAATACAACATATCTGCTACCAAATTAACCAATTTTAAATCATAACTGTGACACATCCTTACTTCCCATTTTTTATGCCATTCATTTTTGTTTGGTCTAAACCTACTGTTTGTTTGGCACTGAATCTGTTAATCTGGCAGATAATGAGTTAAAAACAATTATATTAACATTGTACGCTGTCAGGGAGCTGTGGCAGTGTAGTGAATAGACCCCCGCCTTTTGGTCCAGTGGTCACTAGGTTCAGCATTGGCACAGAATCACATTTTGTATAACTGACCTGGACTCACAGGTCCAGCCAGCCTAGAATGGCTACCAAGAAATGTCTTGGGAAGTAAAGGCAGCTAACATTGCTACTGGCTGGCTATATCACCCGCTTAGTGCTGATTGGTCTATACACATCTGGCAGCGAATCATTGAACCTTAAGGCACGTAATTGAAATACCACTACTTTTATCGTTTCTTTACTTATTCAGTCTCTCGGTAGAGATTTGTTCGCAGCAGACGAGCATAATCTCCGGCGGGCCTATTCTCGCTGGTAGCGAGATCCACACAGTGGAAGTATGGGAGATTTGCTTGCAAATAGACAGGCAATATCTCCTGCGGTAGCTATGGCGGGCCTATTCCCGCTGGTCGCGGGGACCGCTATAAGTCAGGTGGGGAGTCTGACGATAGTGCACGCTTTACACAGGTCCGGACACTTGTGATTGACAGATGTGCGCGCCCTCATGGTCCGGGCTCGTACAAGGCCCTCACCTGTGGGACATGGCTGAACGCCTCTAAGCCGGGTCGCTTGGGTGTCAGGGTCTGGCCATAACTCGCCACCGGCTCGTGGTGGTGAGGTCTCGGTGGATTGACGCTGAGCCGCCAGCGTCTGCAGCCTACCTTGTGCCAGATGTATTGGTTACCCATTCCTCTGGAATACACAAGACTAGGCCGAGAGAGAAATCATGTCGTTTGGGCATCACATGATTTCTGAAGCTCTGCCCAGACATTGTGTTGGAATATTGGCCACATTCCACTCACATACTTTGGTCTGTCAAGACTGCAAGGTGTCTACTTATTTAAACATTATAACCAGACAAAATGAAATAAGATTTTTGGTAAATGTAGCTGTCCTCACTTCTTGAACACTGAAAAGTATCAGCTCAAAATACTGAAACTACATCCACATTCTGTTAGAGTCAAGTATGCATTTTAGTTGACCGTAACATTGTAATTAGCAGGTCAATATCATCATTCATGCTGTTGAATTCTATTCTTGTTATCCTGTGGTTCCCTTCAGGAGCAGGAAACAAACAGTGCCATGGGCTTTTCTTGCTAATTCTTCCAAATGACATCTGTGGCATTTATTTCACTATTCTGAGTTGATACCAGAGTTGTATCCAGTTTGAAAAGAATTCAGTTTTCAAGTGAGAATTCAGCCAGGGTCAACACAGGACAACAGACTGCAAAATCATTATCATCATGTGTCTTGCTAGTTAACATAGGCATTCCATTTCTCCATAGATCTCGTTGCCTGGTGCTTCTGAACCAACTCTGTTGATAATATTCCTCCATGTCACTGCCTCAGCCCATTCAACATCATTTCTCTCAGTCAGTCTCAGCTTCTTCTCCCACTTATCTTTCCATTTGTCACAATGTTTTCTAATGCCTCTCTTCTCATTAAGTGACCATAGAACGTTTGCCTCTTTCTTATCATTGTATATTGTATTCTACTTTGTTAGCCTTTTTTAGGCAATCATTATTAGTTACTCTGGCAGTCCAAGGTGCTCATAATATTTGTCTCAGGAACCACATCTCTATTACTTCCAAACTCTTCCTAATTTGTTGATTCACTTTCAGTGATCCACTGCCATACAGTAAAACATGTTCTATATAACATTTCAGCACTCTTAACAGACACCTACATACCTAAAATAAAAGCTCTGCTATCTTGGCTAAGTATACCCTGACTTGAAAGCTGGCTGACAATGGAAAGAACATTAATGACATGGGCAATCACATACGTATGCACCTCTGGAGGGAGCTGTAACCAGTCTTTGCACATCGGCTGTTCTGAAATGTATGATTACGGAGAGATCAGCGTTATCTACCCTTAGTGAACTACACATGACAGAATATTATTCATGTATGGACCAGAAGGTTACCATGTTTAGTCATGTTATGAGAAATATTATGCATGATACACATTTTAAAAATCGTTAAGAAGTTAGAAATCAATACAAACACAGGACAAACAGGCAGATGCCCTGGGCTATCACCATTATCATCATGTTCCCTGTCAAATTGCATAAGAGTTCATGCATTTCCATAGATCTCGAACCCTGGTGTTCTGGATCAATTCCTATGACACATTCCTCCATGTCATCATCCCAGTCCATCCAACATCATTTCTCTCAGTTTGTCCCTGCCTCTTCTGTGACTGGTATTTCCTGTCATCATAATGTTGTCCAGTGCCTTTCGTCCCATCATGATGCCAAAGAATGCTGTTTATGTCTTGTATTTAAAATAATGTCCTGCTTTCATTAGATTTTTCCAGGTAAATGTTGTTAGTTACACTTATGGCCAGGCTAAATTTGAGGATCAGAAAAGCTGACCAAACAAACAAATCTATGGCATGTCTTTCTGATATTCACACATGAGCATCCTTGCTTGTACTACTGAGTCTGTGCACTGGGCTGAGATTCTCTTTGTGTAATCTATGGGAGGAGACTGAAGCTCTTCTGGAGATATCCATATTCAATGAAAATGTTCCTTTACCAAACATAACCAAGTTATATAAGTACTTTCATTTATACTAATTAGTTTATATCTTCTTTCTTATTTCCATTTCTCATCATATTGACCTCCATCAGTTTGAACACATCTCCTGTGACTTTCTTATTCCCATTTCTCATCATATTCATACCCTCAGTTTGAACACATCTCCTGTGACTTTCTTATTCCCATTTCTCATCATATTCACCCATCCCCCTCAGTTTGAAGACATCTCCTGTGACTTTCCTATTCCCATTTCTCATCATATTCCCCCCCCCCCCCCCCCCCCTCAGTTAGAACACATCTCCTGTGACTTTCTTATTTACATTTAAAATAGTGCATGTCCTTTGCAGGATGTTGCGATCAACCCCAGACAGATTTTCTAGACAACTGTACATATTTTCAGTAGGTTGCCATTGCTTTCTGAAGAAGAAGTCAATGTTGAAGACCAACTTAATGCCGGTGTAGGGGTTGAACTGTCTACCTCATCATCAGTGTACTGAAAGTCGAACATCTAGTGCTTTCAACTATGTCAACGTCTTTCTTGTTTATATTATCCATATATATTTTATCCTATTACAGCAATATTACTGTTTTCACATAGTCTTTTCACCATCAATGTATACCTTTCCCCTGCTATGTGTTGAAACAGACTAATTTAGAATTTCAAAACAATGTATTCACTTAATGAATTTAAACACAGATGCCATAAACAATAGATTGCACAATTTATTGCCTGGCATATTTTGCTGCAGCTCATCAGGTGTATCCTGCAGAGACTTCCGTGGCGTCAACGTTCTTCACCTCCGAATAATATCAGTGACTATACACTTAGAAATTCAGCCAAAGTATTCTTGTTTTCGCATTATATGATATATAACTCTGACAAGAAGCAGCAAAATATGCCAGCCAAGAGATCGTGCAATATTTTGTTTATGATGTCTTTAAGTTAGAATTCTTGTTGCTTTTTCACATTTCATTTGTGATGTTCAGTCACATTTCTCTATTTCAGTTTTTTTCCCCCAGCTCAGCCAGTCAAGTTTTAATAACATAATGAAATTGAAATACTACTGCACATGGCAGCAGTATATGTATTCTTTCTGTTTTCTGTGAATTGTTCTATTGTTTGACCATTAAACTCCACTGTTTTATACTGACCAGTGATGAGTAAAATATCTCTGTCCATCTTGTCCAGTCCTTGCTTCAGACCATCGGTGTTGGCTCCCCTGGTCTGTCTTGCCCAGGTGGTTATAACCTTTTCTGCCCGACTGGTTAGGTCAAAATTGGTGAACTTGCCAATGTCATCGAGACAATCTGGGTTGAGACCAAGCATCCGGCCTAACCTGTGCCAGTCGGAACCTAAGGAATGATTTGACAAGAATGTAAAAATAGAATATGTATATGTTGTTGCAGTCTAGAATCAGGCCATAGAAAAACATTAGCAAATAAATTGTCTCTTAATGTATTAACTTCTTCCCCTTCTTCTCTTTATCCCCCAATGGAGTATAGGCCCCCAACCCACTCACACCAAGCTGTCCCAGCTTTTGCTGTCTTATTGCAGCTTCCACCACGTACTCCCCATATTATTTATCTATCTCTAATCCTGACCCTGTGAGATTTTATAATCTCCCTCTGTTTTGTTTGCCCCTTGGGTTCCAGAGAAAGAACATCTAAATACACTTCATTTCTTTTACCACATGTACTGTCTTTCCTAATTCATACTTTTAACATTCCAGGCGCAGATTCTGAAGATCTTCCTAAGTTAAAGAACCCAATCTCCTTGTGGCCTTCTCCACATGAAAGCATACGTCCAGAAGAGCCTCCTTGAGCGGCCTTGGTTGGCTGAGTTATTCTTTTTTCCCTATGGTTCCTTGGATGTTGGAGCTAAGTTCTCAATGAAATGGGGTAGCCAGTACCATGCAAATCCTCCCTGGTCACCACCCACACATGCATGGTCGGGTCCAGTGTTAATATTCTTTGCCTCCCTAAAGGGCTCAATAGCAGAGAAGTGAATTTATTAACAATTGTATGAAAAATCACCCCGGGAAGGTTAACCCGGTCAACAAATGCCCGCAGAAGTCAGATGTGTCGGCCTAATGGCGCAAGAACGCAGCTCTGCTGTAAACAGGCACAACGCAATCACATCCGAAAAAAAACTCCGGATAAACGCAGCAGAAGAAGAAGAAGAAAAATCACTGAACATGTCACATGGAGGCCAAAGATCATAAATGGAATAAAGACAAAAGAGGAAATATTGAAGATAGGTCACATACTGAGCATGTGAGACGTAAGATGGTGCGAGATGGTAGAAATAACCATGTGTTCGTACGCACGCATTGTGGACAAACATTTACAGTCTGAATTGGTCTGATCAGTAACATTCGCTACTGCCATGGATTGTAGTGATTATGCCTGTTTTGAAGCACAATGTAACAAACTATCGTCTGTAAAGACAGCAAGTTGCCACTCAGTCAATTTGGAAAAAAATCATGCTGTGCCATATTTAATTTTTTTCTTTATAAAAAAATTATTAGTGTGTCTACAACCTCTGCTGTAGCTTATTATATTTTGATCACATTTCTTTTTGTTGTATTTGAACATTTGTGATGCGTTATGGTTTCTTAGTAATTATTGTTCCAACTGCAAGAAGTCTTATCTTATCAGTGGCTAATAGTAGTTAGTGAGTTAAAAGATGTGAGAGTTTTTCCAGTTCTTGGTGCAGAATTTTTTTCTCTCTTTGAGCTATTAAATTTCTAAAGAAATAATGGTCTGCTAATTTCAAAAAGTTTGGGAACTTACGAAATAGCATGCATATTTATTAGGAGAATATTAACAAAACATAACTAGGACAAAATGGAATGATATATAATATAGAAAACATCTTAGACTCTAAATATTGGTTTTCTCTCATATCATGATAAAATATCAATTTATGATATTAGCAACCCATCACAAATATTAAGAAATATTGATCTCATATACCAGCCTCCCATCACAAATGTTTGGTGATGCCAACATCAGATGCCAGTCTAACCTCAGATACTGACCTATTAACAAAATCTTTTGGTAATGTCAGCCTCAGATACTGGCCTATCATCACAAATGTTTGGAAATATTGTCCTCGGACACTTTCCTCCAGTCACAAATGTTTACTGATAATAACCTAAGATACTGGTCTCCCATCACACATTTGAGTGATATTAGTCTCAGATACTGGCTTCCTGTCACACATGTTTGGTAATATCAACCTCAGATACTGACCTATCATCAGAAATGTTTGGTAATATCAGCCTCAGATACTGATCTATCATCACAAATGTTTGGATATACTGTTCTCAGATACTTTCCTCCAGTCACAACTGTTTAGTGATAACAACCTCAGATACTTGTCTCCAATCACACATTTGAATGATATCAGCTTCAGTTACTGGCTTCCTGTCACAAAAATTTGATAATACAGATTACTTGCAGCTGATTTCAAACATTCAACTAGGTATGATGGGAAATTATGAAACTGTGCATCTCATTGTCCCCTAAGCCACAGTGCTGGCAATACATAACACAGCATAACAAAAAATCTACATTAAAGAATAATTACCAATAAGCCGCTCCAACTTGGACATTGCATCGATGACATCTGCAGGTGGTTTACTGTCTATCAACGTCTGTCTCTGATTGGCTGCCACAGTTAAATGATTCACAAGCTTATTAACTGCAACAGTCTTGCAAGCACAACTTGATTTTCTTTGTCCCAGATACGTCAACTGTTCTGTTGATGTCAAAATAACAAAAGCTTCACCAACGTATACATCTCTAACTTTTGCAATAATCATAATTAATGTAGATAGTGCATTCTGGGAAAGATCTACAACTCTCTACATCCTTTTCTCTTCAATACAAATAATCACAAGATAACATGTACCTCAGTAACAATGCTTTACTTATTCTAATGTTTAACTGATTCAGTGCCAAACAAAACAGAAAGTTTGGACCAAACATGGTACACAATCATATGAAAAAGTATTATAATGTAAATTTCCGTTCACTGCTCATTGAATGTGCGGAAAATATCACTGAAATAAAAAAAAAAAAATACAACATGATGACCTTGGTTGGCGATATGACAACCTTCTGCCCAAATGGATGTCACATTTGGTGAAATATTATCCTTCAGCACTGAATCAGGAGAGCTGGTTTCTCCACATTAAAGTGATTTGCCGTCTGCTTGTGCTCTGAAGGTCAAGGCTTTGTTTTGAGGGTGCCGTTCAAAATGAGTGCAATTGTTTCAGAAGACCCATTGCTGGAGATAGCCTGTGTGTTCACAGGACCCTAAGGTGAAGCAAAGAATATTAACACTGCAACCTCCCAGGCAGGTCATAAGAAGCAGCGACTAAGGGGAATTTTGCCCAGTGTGGAGCACATACAGAGAACTAAACAAACACCGGTGAATCAAGCTATAAGATAAAAACTCTGGCACTGGATAGGATACACATCGAGAAAACCTGAGAATAGTATAAATAAAAAGTTAGTTGTCTGTAACCCAGAGGGCAAATAAAACAGATGGACCTAAAAATACACAAAGAAGTGAATTAGAGATAGAGAGGAATAATATATGGAAGACTCGGGTGGAACCGCATGAGTTAGATAAAGATAGGATGGCTTATTGTGAGTTAGTTGAGGGTCTTTACTCTAATGGGAAATACAGTGTAAAAGAAGAATAGTGTGATCAAAAATGATGACTGATGTTTATTATAAGTTGTCTTCATGTGTTTTAGGCCGCCTTGCGTTGGTTTCCATACAATGGCAAACTACTGAACCTAAACTTGCCCAGGGATCACAAACAGCCAAAAGAATGCTGGAGTTTGCTTCATCCAAAGTCCATTAGTTGTAACAGTCACAAGAACTAACCTGCTACTCTGCATATCTCATCCTTGGTGTTCCCTTTAAAATATTTGCTGTTTGTCAGTGCAAGGTTATTTAAAGTCTGACCCATTTCTGCAGTCTGCCGTACCTTTTCCTGAAAATACAATCAAAGAGAATATATGTGTTATAGTTATTATATATGATCCTAAAAAATAAAACGACAGAGAACCTATGCTTTATAATACATAATATGATCCTGAAAATACAACCATAAAGAACCTATTAATTATAATACATACAAATGTGATAATACAACCACAGGGAGCCTATGCATTATAATACACACATATGATCATGCAAATACAAGCACAGAGAGCCTATGCATTATAATACACACATATGATCATGCAAATACAAGCACAGAGAGCCTATGCATTATAATACACACATATGATCAAGAAAATACAAGCTTAGACATCCTATGCATTATAATACAAGTGACAATTGACAACTGGAACCAAATTGTGCTTGTGAAGTTTGACCAAAGTCAGTTCAACTGAATATGCCTCAAATACTAAACAGTTTTTCAAAGATGGGCCTACTGAATGCATTACATGCATTTTATACACACATCTATATAATCCACATACATACACACATTTGTACACAGTACACACACATTCATACACCACACATACATTCACACAAGACACACACATATTCAGACACCACACACACACACACACATATTGATACACCAAATACACACATTTATATATCACCCACCCCACCACACACACACAAACACACATTCACATACTTGCAAGGCTGAAGTTACACTAAATGGTTACACTACTGTCAGCTATGCTGATAAATAATTCCTTTGAGAACAACGACATTGGAATGGACATCAACTACCGCATGGATGGAAAGTTGTTCAATCTCACAAAGGCTGAAAACTAAAACCAAAACTAACAGCGACACCGTCAGAGAGCTGCTGTATGCTGATGAGTGTGCTCTATATGCCAACTCAGAAGCAGACATGCAACATAATGTTTCAGCTTTCTTGTATGCCTGTGCCAACTTTGGGCTCAATATCAACTTGGAGAAGACTGTAGTTATGTACCAGCCAGCACCAGGGAATAATCACACCGTGCCGAATATCAAAGTGAGTGTTCATAGCTAAGTGTTGCAGACGAATTCATCTATCCTAGCAGCACTGTGTCACAAGCTGCCACAATTGACGACAAAGTGAATGCAAGAATCTCCAAGGCCAGCGTAGCTTTTGGCAGACAGTACAAGAATGTGTGGGACAGAAATGGAGTGAGCCTGCAAACAAAGCTATGAGTCTACAAAGCAGTTGTATTATTCATAAAGCTGTAAGCTTGTGTGAAACCTAGATTGTTTACCAGCAACACGGTAGGAAATTAAACCACTTCCACACAATCTGCCTAAGGAAGCTACTGAAGATTAAATGGCAAGACAAGATCCCAGACACTGAAGTCCTAGAAAGAGTATCCACACTCTACTAATGAAGAATCAGATTCGCTGGGCTGGTCACTTGACTCGCATGCAAGATCACAGACTCCCTAAATAAATTTTTTATGGCGAGCTGCGTTGTGGTAAACGCTTCCAAAGTGGCCAGAGGAAACGCTTTAAAGACACTCTGAAGATCTCACTAAAAGCTTTTGGAATTCATCACGATACTTGGGAGACTGGTGCCAAAGACCGAAATTTGTGGCGTACATCATTACATAAGGGTGCAGTCACTTGTGAAGCAAACAGAACTGCAAGTGCTGTGAAAAAAGGCCGGACAGAAAAACCACTGCAGAAGATCCTCCTCCTGGAACATCAAGCATTCTTTGCCCACACTGACAAAGAACATTTCAAGCCAAAATAGGTCTTACCAGCCATCTTATAACTCAGGGCTCCATACTTTCAACCCCACTGGATGAAATGAATGGTCACCATCATTCTTGATGGACAAACAACGACAACACACCAAATGGTCACACTATGTTCCTCAATCAGGTCCTGGGCTGTCAGCAAGGGGCAGGAGAATTTTGTTTGAAATATTATAAATAGAGACGGGTCAAGAAAAATGATGACCCAGCCTAAAGTAGGTACCAACAAATGTTCTGGGAAGTAAAGCAGTCAGCATGATATTGACCGCAACACCAATTGAGTGCCTACTGATCAGTAACATATGGGGTTAGAACCATATATCCAAAACACCTGAAGGAATGTAAAGGAATCATTTACTGTATTATACAGCACTAGGGATGATTGATCATAACAAGCTGGGGTGACTAGCACCATTTCTACTTGAATTTTCAGGAATTCCACAAAACTTCATTGCATACATGATTTACAACATTTGCTGTCACAAGAGATCTACAACATATGATGGTATAAGAGATATACAACACTTATTGGAAGTCCTGTCTATACTTCACTGAAAATTAAATCCTCAACACTTAATGATACAATGATACATGAGATTTACAACATTTGATGGTACAAGAAACCAACAACAGGTAATTACTCAAAGAATCTACAATATGTGATATTACAAAAGATCTACGACAGTTACTGTATGTGGAATCTACAAAATGTGATGCCACAAGAGATGAACAAAACTTGATGTCACAAAAGATCAACAACATGTGTTGGTATGTGAGACCTACAACATTGAATGCCACAAAAGATCTACAAAGTTTGATGCCACAAAAGATCTACAGCAATTGACTGTTTGTGAGGTCTATAACATTTGATGGCACAGGAGATAAATAAAATGTGATGCCACAAGTGTTCACCAACATTTGATGGCACAAGAGATACACAAAATGTATTGCCCCAAGAGATATTCAACAATTAATGATACAAGAGATCCACAACTACTGATGCCACTAGACATCTACAAAACTTGATGGTAATATAAATCTACACTTGGATGGCACAGGAGATCTACAGCCTTTCATGCCACAAGAAATCTGCAACAATTAATGTCACAAAACATTGGCAACATTTGATACCACATGAGATTCACAACACTTAATGAAATAAGAGATCTACATCACTTGATGGCACACGAGAAAATTACAACACATGATCACACAAAAGATCTACAGCATGTGTGACACAAAAGATATACAACACTCCATAGCACAATCTACAAAATTTGATAACACAAAAGATCTGTTACGCATTATAGCACAATAGGTATACAATATTAGTATATACAAGAAATCTTAAACAATTTATGATACAAGTGAAATAGAACCTTTGATAGGGCAGACTGAATCTACAAAACTTGATAGTCAAAAGGAGATAGCGGAACAAGAAGACACAAAACAAATATAGGAATATCATCTATGTTTGTGACATTACCTCGGCTTGTCTGAGAGAAATACTGAGCGCCATGAGCTGAGCTTCCAAGAAGTTGGAATACCTTGTCAGCTCCTTCACTTTGTCTTGTTGTCTGACAATTCTCATTGTCACATCATTTCTGACAGACGATTGACACAGGACATTGTCCAGAGCTTGCTGCACCTGAGAACACAGAGAATAACATATTTTAAGATCAATATTCTACTTCCTTCTTCTTCTTTCTCACTTCAACTCACTTGTATTATTTCATGTAACTTCGCAGTTTTTGCTTTGCTTACTTTCTGTTTATTATTGTTTATTTCTTTCTCTGGACACTGGAGTTTGAGTATCATGATAATCAATCAATCAATCAGGTGCCGTCTCCACTATGAAGGTTGGCTGCAATTGATCCCCAACACTGTCTGTCTCTCACCCTGACTACATTCTATCAGATTACTGTTCGTCCATCTCTTGTTGTTGTCTTCCCGCTTGTATTGTTGTCTACCCTTGCTCGCTTGCCTTCAACCCTACCCTCCTGTATGGTATTTATAAGAGTGTTATGTCTTTTAACGTGGCCGAAATATTTCACTTGCCTCTTGTTATTTCTTTCATAAACTCTCTTTCTATGACAATGAAATATCTAAAACCTGTGGGGAAAAACATGATTTACCCAGGCCTAATCACGGCAAGTGTTGTGCTGAATCATGAGCTGGCTATATCTCAATATGCCTCTCTGCAGATGTGAGGTTCCGGTACCGGTCTGTCACATCCCCACTAGTAAATAGCTTCGTGGGGAGAGTTCAGAGCACTAATATAATAATATCTTGTGCGATGAAGCCAGTCCTTGGATTAAATCACTGAATCGATAACACATTTTATTTTATCTTCCTTTCTAATATCCTTGCTCATTTTCAGTGTGAATGAAGAGTGAGTGTGAGAAAAACAAAGAGATTGATTGATTGATTGATTGATTGAATTTTATTTTCAAAGGGTTATAAATTGGGCACGCAGGCCCATCTTACATTCGGCCCTTCCAATAAATCACCTTTCGTTCATCAATAGTGCATGATACATTCACAAAGGAAAGAAATATTGTCAAATGAATGTTGTAAACATAAAGAATGCATATTACCATGTTATGAGACACACCCCCACCCACCCACATATCTGCCACCCATCCACATATCTGCCACTCACATTTTCCTCCACCCACCACCCGCACACACTCCCGCACCCAGGCACACATATATACCCCACCCACCCACCTACCCATCAGCCACCCACACACATCTCCCCACCCATCTTCCAACCCACACACACTCACCCACCTACACATCCTCCACCATCCACCCACACACCCTCCAACCACCTAGCCAAGCACTCATCCCCAACCACACATCCACCCATACACACTTCCCATACAGATCCTCCACCCATAAATCTCTCACCACTGACCCATACATGCCACACCCACCCACACACCCCCACACACACATCTCTCCACCCACACATACATCCCTCACCCAACCCCCATCCCACACACACTCACCCACCCACACATCCTTCACCCACCCACACACCCCCAATCACCCAAAAGAGAAAGAGAGAGAGAGAGAGAGAGAGAATGAACGAATGAACAAACGAACGAACTTTATTTAAAAAGGGTAACAAATTGGGCATGCAGGCCCGTCTTACATTCGGCCCTTTCGATCACTCATCTTTTATTAATCAAATGTGCATGTTACATTTACATAGGGGGAAAAAAAACATTGTCAAATGGATTTTGTAAGCATAAACAATGCATATTACGCATGGTACATTCACATGGAAAAAAAAAACATTGTCAAATGAAAGTTGTAAACATAAACAGTGCATATTGCAATGTTGTGAGACACATCCCCTATCTACCATCACACCCCAAAGCCACCCACACATCCATCAGCCACCCACACATCCCCCACCCACCCACACATACCTCCACACACTCACACAGACTCAGGCAAACATACATGCCGCCACCCACCCACTGATCCCCCATCCACACACATTTCCCCCCCCCCCCCACACATACATCCCCCACCCATCCCATAAACGACAAGCACACACCCACCCACATATTATCCACCACCCACCCACACACCCACAACCACCCAGCAAAACACACATCACAAAACCACACACACAGACCCCCGTCAACCCATACATCCCGCACCAATCCACACACACATCCCGCACCCTCACAATTTTCCCCACCCACCCACCCACACACAACAGCCAACCTACACCCACTCACCCACCCAATATCCGCCACCTCTCAACTACACATCCCCCACCTATACACACATCCCAACCCACAAACACATTTCCCCACCTGTCCACACATATCCCTCCCACCCATAAACACCCACCTCCCACCCACACACACCCACCACCCACATATGACCCACCCACACACATCCGCCGCTCACACACATCTTCCCACAAACACACACATCCCCCAACCATACACTCATCTCTCACACACATCTACCCACTCACGTACTCATCCATCAACCACTCACACCCACACATCACCCACCCGCCCATCAACATATGCATCTCTCATCTACTCTCCCACACACACCCCAATCACCCAGCCAAATACACATCCCCTATCCTCACATACATCCGTCATCCACCTGCACATCCCACACCTCCCCCACCTCTCACACATCTCCCCTCCCACACAAAACTCCACCCATAAACACATCCCCCCCCCACACACACATCCCCCATATGCATTCCTCATACACATCCCTGCCCACACGTCTCTCACCCACACACACACATCTCCCCACCCACCCACACATACCTCCTCCACCCACTCACATTTACCCCATCCACGCTCACACACTCCCATCCACACATACATCCCATTCACAGACATCCCCACACTCATCCCCCCCACACCCATTACACACCCACCCCCAACCCACACAAGAGAGAGAGAGAGAAGAGAGAGAGAGAGAGAGAGAGAGAGAGAGAGAGAGAGAGCGAGTTTGTGTATCTGAATTAAACATGTAGGTATATACACGTGTGATGTCAGGTCTTAGTCAGATATGACTGAGCTACCTTATAACAGTAGACGGTACTACCTGGTTTCTGTTAGCGCCGAACGTTTTGCGGCGCTTACCAAACCCGACACCCCACATTGTGCCAACTGCTTCGGGCGGAAGAGCGCGATTGGGAGGGTTCAAGCCTTATCTTGGTGTGAGAAAATGCAACATAAAGACTAAATGTCACGGCAGAGCAGACCAGGTCCTAAGCCTTGGTTGGTAACTGGTCTAGGATCGAAGCTCAGACAGGCGGACAGTTAGAGCATTGCTTTGCTGATCTGGCAGCTTCTGCAGCTTGTCTTGTTCCGGACGTATTGGTGTCACATTTCCTGTGGAGTAAACTAGACAGGCCGAGAGAGGGATCATGCTGCATGGGCAACACATGGTCTCTAAATTCAGCTCAGGCTTTGTGTTATGGAAAGATAACTCCATTTCACAAACTATCGTCTGACAAGACGGCAAGGTGCCAGTCAAATACACATGAAAATATAATTACCATTGCCATGCTGTAAAATAGCATTTCCTGTCACCCGGTGGTCATGTCTGCGAAATATTTTGTTAATTGACCTGGCCTAGAATGAGAACATGGGAATGTCTTGGGAAGTAAAGATCATCGTTGTGACACTGACCACATCACCGACTGAGTGTCGAGTGCTCTGTAAAAATATCACCCTAGCACCATATACTCAATAGGCCCTAAATGCGAGTAAAAGGGTCCTTGTTTTACATTTTACATCCTGGATAAAGAAGAAAAGTGGCTCGTAAGCAATTTTATATCTGAGTTGGACGAAGTCAGTAGCTGCAAGTTTAAAATGATTGCTGCATGCACTACTGTGAATAAAGACAGCACAGCAATTATTATAATAGTCTACGCAGGGAATCATGTCATCATTCTCTTACTTGCTCCATTTTGACCTGCTGATGTTCCTGGCTGTTACGAAGCTGACTGATCTGCCCATGAATGTCTTCTAGGCTGCGCTCCAGCTGAAGTTTACAGAAAAGGGGCAAGTGGCAATGAGGGTTATAGAGAAAACACAATCTCATTCTGTACCAATAGGTTCATCATATAGCGAGCACTGATTACAGGCAATCACTATTTCCTGGACTACTTCTTTACCAAGTAAATTATCATGTGGACAATTCTTTACCAAGCGAATTATCTTTAGACTTAAAGATCTCCATGTAAACTATCATTCTGGTTCATGCTTTACCAAGTACATTATTCTTTTCTTTACCAAGTAAATTATCATTTTCTTTACCAAGTAGATTATCATTCCATGACCTACACATACACTTTGTATGTAGAACAAATTTGAAAAAAAACGAAGTACATGGTGTCATAAATAAATATCCTAAAAATAAATTAAATTAGTTACAATAGTTACTGCTATGGTTTAATGCTGTTTTTGGGTAAGCTGGAAAGTACCAATGAAGTATTCATTGTTTGGAGTGCAAAAAATTACTCCAGCAGATGACAGCCATACGCTGCATATAGCTTCACGATGGACTGTGGAGCACATGTGTTGATGATTTTTCAAATTTGTTATACATACAAAGTGTAGTGAGACTTTACAAACAACCGGTATGAGCGCACTTGCTTTGTGACATCAGATTTCGATTTACATTATTGCACCCCTCATAAATATCTGGAAGGCTCTGCCACATGGCATGGTCGAGACAAGAACATGGAGCTGATCCAAGGCTCTGGCGGTCATGTAAGATGGCAAAACATGACCGAACACGCTTGTCGGCATGGCACATGATGATGATGTTGATAATGACTCCTCATAATTCTAAACTTTATCATCATCATCATACAATAATTCAGCCCTGCGCCTTAAATTCAATGCCTGGGCACATCTGTATTTACAGATCTGTGCATGGATCTCAAGGGCATTCTTGGCATATTTACAAGGTAGAATTCATAACGAAGCCAGCAGTACCTTTGCTACATCCGCAAGCAGTATGACAATGGAAGTGTTGGCAGCAGCAATGGCATTACGTTCGCTTGTGTCAGAAAACTGCATCCATGCTAACATATGAAGCGTTTCACTGAGAACCATCCGGAAAGCTTATGAAGTTTTGAGCGCATTGAACGGATTGAATTCCTTCAGAAGCTCACAATTTGTAATGTCCCGTGCAACCTTCAAACTGGGATACGCCAGTGTTGTGGACAAGGAAAGACGGACAAGCTGGCAGGCACTGCAGCAATATCAGAGTGGATCAGGCCGACATCAAGAATGTCCTTAGAGAGGCTGGCCTAAACGAGTACTTTCAAATGAATGAATCGGTATCACCAGTCAAAATACAGGAGTTTGGACTGAAGATTAGTGAGGCCAGGAAGGAGCAGCCCACCAAATGTTTGAGGAGTTTTATAATTCAATATCCAACGAACATGATGCATTTATTACGGAGGGGATCGGAGCATCCGTGAATCTGTGTTTGGAAGGAAAATTGTGATAATCTAAACTCTACAGACTGTTTTACTGTAAGCAATTTAGTTCTATTTTGAGTATACCAGAGATTTATTTTGAGTGTCTCTGAGTTTTACTTTGATTCAGTCTTATTTTAATATTTTTGACTCTGAGCTGTACTTGGGTGACATTATGTATTACACTGTTTGACCCAGAGCTATTTAAGACTTCTACCGCTGGAGCCCATGCTCTAGAAAACAGACAGCAGCAACTATGAAAACCAACAATGATTAACTGTATAAAATCGCATGTTAAAGGCATGTCACATTAATTTGAATGAGTTAAGCAAGAGAATCATATTCAAACTTAACTCAGTATGCAAGTGATACCTTCACATTATGCAACAGTACTTCAACATAACTATAAAATGTTGCTCATTATCACCCATAAATACTGGATGTTAACTGGACATTAATGATTGCAAGTAATAACTCTTGTAGGGTCAGGCTGGCGGCATGAATAAGTGTACTCGTTCTTAAACATCCGGTGTGCTGATGCCAAGGTAGCGGGTGCAATCCCTACACCGGTTATTTGGACTAAATTTTTGACTTCTTGCCCGTGACTTGGGAACGTAAATTACAAGTACGTGTGAAGTCGGAGTGGGTTCGCCTGATGGCGAGGGACAATGGTAACAGGGAAAGCTAATCTGCAAGCAAAACTCAGTCCAGTGCACTGGAAGTAGTAGAACGTGATTGGACTATGCTTGAGTTGGAACGGTAGCCTGGAATTGAGGCTAATCTTTCCAAGCGTTCATAAATGGAGGCTGGTAATTGTATTCAGTAACTTTCATCAATTGTTTTGGTTTGTTGTTCAGTGTGCTCAAAACTTCCAAAGCTTTCCGGATGGTTCTCAGTGAATCACTTCATATGTTAGCATGGATGCAGTTTTCTGACACAAGCGTATGGCTGTTTATATATTCCTTGTATAATTGCGTACAACATCATTGGTGTTATAAGAAATATTTCCAAAATAACTAACGTTTACTGAAACTTTACCAATAAATCAAAACTCCTTCAGAAAGATAGATAGGCAGAAAGAGACACAGACAGGCAGAAAGAGAGACAGACAGAAAGAGAGACAGAAAGGCAGACAGGGAGACAGATAAACAAGCTGGCTGGAAATCAAACAGACATATGTTAATGAGAGCAGGAGAAAGAAAGAAAAGAACTAACGAGAGAGAGAGAGAGAGAGAGAGAGAGAGAGAGAGAGATAGAGAGAGATAGATAGATAGATAGAGAGAGAGAGAGAGAGAGACAGAGAGAGACAGAGAGAGAGAGAGACAGACAGAGACAGAGATCCACATTTAAAGAAAGTTAATGGATGTGTGTGAATGTGCGAGATAGAGAGAGAGAGAGAGAGAGAGAGAGAGAGAGAGAGAAGAGAGAGAGAGAGAAGGGGGGGGGAGAGCGCGCGCAAGAGGCAGAGAGAGTGAGAGAGAAAGCGTAAGAGGCAGAGAGAGAGAGAGAGAGAGAGAGAGAGAGAGAGAGAGAGAGAGAGAGAGAGAGAGAGAGAGAGAGAGAGAGGGAGAGGTAGAGATTGAGATACTAATTCAACATAACAACTCACCTGTTTGGTTTTCAATGGATTATAAGTATTGATATCAGCATTCTCCTTATCTTTTCCATCTTTGTAGGAATTCTCGTAGCCTTCTGATGAAGGTATTGCCAATGCATGCTGGAAGAGATGCTTTAAGAAGTCCTTGACCATCTTAAAGTCTTCCTTTAAAATGATTCAAGAAAATGATAAAGTATTTATAAACGAATTAACACAAAACAGAACTAGTAAGTTCGATGGAAAGAAATACATAAACAGATACAAATGAACGTTTCTATAAAAGTCTTTATCGGCGAATAAAAAAGAACAATAATGCTAGACTAGGAAACTGAAATACAAATCACAAACAATCAATCCACATTATTAAATGAATAACGCTAACAAAATCTCGAAGTCAAGAAACGAAAGCAAGTTAAACAATCTGTAAGAAAGTAACCCTGGGCCAGTGAACTTAAATGTTGCAGAAAAGTTCTTGGAAAAACGTAGATCAAGAAGAAAATTAAAAAATACTGACAAACTACAAAGTCTGAACATGGAAGAAAACCGTCTCATTAACAACAGCATGTATGGGGAAATGTAATACTTTAGTCACATTAAACGTCTCAGTGATTTAGAAAAATACTGACATTCTACAAGGGGATTCAAATGGCAACCTTAAAAGTGTGATAGAAATTACAATAACCGTGCCTTTGTCTTGTAAGGTATTGTTGTTAAGGATTTCAAGAGGGCTCAGTATGTGCCATCACGGTGCAGACGAACACAGTGGCGTGATAACACTCCACTTTTGACACGCACCAAAGACGAGCAGCCTTCTGGTATTCAATTTTTGATCAGTGAAGGGGTGAAACTTATATAAATTCATCGGCGAATGAAGGTTCAGTATAGTGTTACATGTCTCTCAGTCCAGCAAAGAGTCATTGGGAGGAAAGACTTTTCGGTCCGATGGAGAGGTACAGCAGGTGGTGCATGAGTGGTTACAAACGCGACCAAGAGAATTATTTTCTGTAGGAATCCAAGCACGTTATCTGCGCTGGAGGAGTTGCATTGAACGCAGTGGTGACTACATCGAAACATGATACATTTGTTCTGTACTTTTTTTCAGAATATTAAAAATAAAACATTTATGGTTTTCATTTGACATTCTACAAGATCTGAACATCGAAGATAACTGACTCATAAAATGTACCATGTCTGGGGAACTGAAATACTTTGGTCACATAACCGTCACGGTAGTTTAACAGGTCAGCGATGGAAGGCGTGCTTCTAGGAAGAGGCTGAGGTCGACCAGCACGAAGGTGGATACCGGGCATTAAATGTATCTTGAGCATGACAATGAACAGGGTAGGGGAACCGGCAAGGAACCCAGAGTCTTTCCAGCGGGCCTTAATGGTAGCGACGCTCTGCAAAGGACTTTTTACATAATGATGATATAGCACGTAAACAGTTTACCTGCACAGGTAATTGCTGCACGCTTAACTGGCTATGGGGCGTGGGACTTTCCCATGTTCGGGGCGTGATTTTTCTGTCTCGTTGAGTTTTCATATAGTTCAAGTTTAAGTTAATTATTTTACTGATGTTTTCTCCTCAAAATTTGCACCATCATCATCACCATCACCATCATTATCATCATCATCATCGTCGTCGTCGTCATCATCATCATCATCATCATGCAGCAAGTCATTTGCACCACCACCACCACCATCATCATCATCATCATCATCATCACCACCATCATCATCATCGTCGTCAGTATCATCATCATCATCATCACCGCCATCATTATCATCAGCATCATCATCATCGTCATCATCATCATCATCATCATCATCATCATCATCATCATCATCATCATCATCATCATCATCATCATCATCATCATCATCATCATCATTATGTAGCAAGTCATTTGCACCAACATCATCATCATCATAATCATCATCATCACCATAGTCTCATCATCATCATCATCATCATCATCATCATCATCATCATCATGTAGCAAGTCATTTGCAGAGAGTGGCTATGATCAGAACATGTCGAACCGTCGCCAGTTCTATGAAACTATACATCGTTCTAAAGGTCACATTTAAATTGTATACGCATGGAAAGAACAAAACAATGTGATTATGAAAGTTATGTTACGTTATGTTATGTTGTTATATTATTTTATCTTATGGTATGTTATGTCAAGTCACTATCATTGAATGTAAGAAAGAGAGTGCTGAAGTGCTATATAGAATCTGTTTTGTTGTATTACAGTTAATCTTGGAATGTAAATAAACAAATTAAGAAGATTTTTGATTGATAGATTGATTGATTTAGGAACCGACATCACAGCATTCGGGTCATTCCCATAAGCCCCCCGTCCCCATCCTCAGCAGCCAGAGAAGATTAAGAATTACTTAAGAATAAATTAAGAAGAACTTGGACACAACAGAGATGTGGTTCCTAAGACGAATGCTGCGAATTCCTTCGAACTGCCAGAGTAACTAACGACAATTGCCTGAAAGAGGCTAATGAAACTAGAACATTATTCACAACAATAAGAAAGAGACAAACAGCTTTCTTTGGTCATGTGGTGAGGAGAGAGGCATTTGAGAACACCGTGACGACTGGGAAGATCAAGGGGAAGAGAGGTAGAGGCTGACTAAGACAAATGATGCTGGGTGGATTGAGACGGTGACATGCAGGAATATTAGCAGCAGAGTTGATCCTGAACAAAGACGAGATATGTGGAGAGACATGAATGCCTACGCCAACTGGCATGGCACATGAGTCATTTCACAATGGGCATTTCCATGTCTGCCTAGTTCTCTGACGCAACAGCCATCCCAAAGTATAATTCTGCTCACTAGTCCGATGAGTCATTGGTTCTATCTCCTCTCTCAGCTCGAATGCGGCATCGTTGTGGTTGACCAGGCTTCACTCAAAGTCCGTCTTTTAAGGCTAGAGTCAGATTCTCGTCAGTATCCGCCAGTTGAGGTTTCATGACCAACCCCTCACTGGGACAGTGAGCCGAAATACTTTAGATGATTGCTGTATCAGTGGACTGAGCACTCACGGGTATGCTCAATGTGCAGTGACGTCGTTTGACATACATAGTCTTGTAACTAGACATAATGAGACACGTTCAATTTTCCGAAGAATTATTATGTGTAATACTTTTACAGCATTGGATCCAAGCAATCATTTATCTTCTTTAAATATTCGTTACTATACCAGACACAGCATTACGGTCTGATGTGTTTGTGTGTTTGTTATGTGCCTTGCCAGCTGGCGTGGGCGATCATGCTTCTCCACAAATTACGATCTCCGACGGCATGGATCAATTTGTGTGTTGACTCATTCCGTGCCATGACACAAGACTGTCAATAATCTTTTCACGCTGTCTTCCTCTATCTCTCTTTTTTTTCCGCAAATATTTCCGGTTGTCACAATATGTTCCGGCTTTTGTTTTCTCATGAGGCCAAAAAACGATGACTGCCTCTTTTGTGGTAAGCTGTCTTTGCGACTCTGCCTCCCTTAAAACGTCCTGATTGCTCCTTTTGGCTGTCCAATTAATTTTCAGCATTCTTCTATAAAACCACATCTCCAAGGCTTCCAGGGATTCTTTTCGCCTGTTTACTAACTGTCCAGGACTCGCAGCCGTATGTTAAAACTTGTTCTATGTAACACGCAAGACCCCTTTGCTGATTTTCAAGGACAGTGACTTATTGCACAGAACGTTCTTCATTTGATAGAATACAGTTTTTACTCGTCATATTCTACTCTTTATCTCAGTGATGCACTTTCCACCTGTTGTTATCCATGTGCCTAGATATCTTAATTTCTGCACTTGCTCCAAAATAACTTCCTGTACTTTAACTGCACATGTAGGCACAATCTGTTTCTTTGACATAACCATGACTTCTGCCTTTCCATTATTCAAACTAAGGCCCATTCTTTCACGCTCCACAACCGCTGTATCTATCATTTTATGTAGATCGTTCTGACTTGTTGCTATTAAGACGGTGTCATCGGCATAACGTAAGTTCTTTATATTATGTCCATCAACCAGGATCCCTGGCATATTTTCTGTAGATCTCATTATATTTTGACCTATGATGATTTAATATATAATTCTGTGATCTATAGTGCTATTTAAATGGTTAGATGTAAATTATGTCCATATTCCATAGTTGTGGGTTAATGTGGATGATAGACCTGGCTATTGAAGACACTTGTTTTTAGGACTGTCTAGTTAGTCATGCACCGAAGTACACTTGTTCCTGCAGTGAGGTGTTGTCGTCATTTGGAAGTGACAGGTTCGAATCCTGGTCAAATCCTGGTCGGTAACTATTGTTTTCAATTTTGATGTTGTCTAGTCCGTCCTCTAGTCTCTAATTATTACCCCTACTTCTATGAGACCAAACAATACGTGAATATTTATTTATGAACTATGCGAAGACAACCAAATGTGAGCATACGTTTTACTTTCCATGATTACAATTACTTATAGTAACCGTAACTAAAATGAATGTCAATTAATAAAGGCATGACTTCACGTATCAGTTTTTACACTAATGTATGATTTCTAGTGCCAATGATTTCCGATTTATGTTATCAATTACTACAGCGAATTCCAGAGCCAATTACAATTTGTGATTTCTAGTGCCATTTATTACAGTAATATCTGATTTCTAGAACCAATTATTACAGTGAATTTCAATGTTATTTATTACATTAAATTATACCTTCAATTATTACAGGTATGTCAGATGTTGCAAAATATTTCTGCTTTATCATATTTTAATATCCTAACATAATGTTTTCCGTTTCCGTGTAATATCTGTAATATTTTTTTTTTTAAATTTCCTATTTACAACATCTCTGTCAACACCAGCACTGCTGTTATTGATGTCTTGGCAAGTTTACGTTCAGTAGTTTGTGATTGCTTTCTGAGTGACCGGCTCCCATACCATCACGTTAAAACCCAGTACGTCACGGTCTGCTGCCAAATCGGTCGAAGCGGTGTTTCGCACTCAGGAAAGCGGAATTACGAATCGCGTCCGTAACGCCTTTGCCGCGGAGCCGGCTAATAAATTTTACTTTGTGCTAAATCCTCACGACTCCTTGTCATAATTATTCTGAAAGTTCTTTTAAGGAAATACCTCTAACGTCCAGAGACGTCAATACTTTTGTTTGTTAGTTGCATATCCTTTAAAGAACGTAGCAGTCAACCTCAGCATTGTCTGACTGTTCGTGATTCCTGGGTTTACGTTCTGTAGTTTGCCATTGCTTTCTGAACGACCGGCACCCACACCATTTCATGAAATACCAACGCAAGGCGATCTGCTGCCAAATCGCCCGCAGCTGTGTTTCGAACTCGGTATGCGTCTGTAATCCCTTAAACTATTTGCACCTTATTATATCCTTACACCTGGCGGCTCTTCTTGGACCAGGTATCTCTGATAACGAATACTTGAAAACATGTCCTTGATATCACATGTACTATAAGTGTGAAGGACATTTCCCAGATTCTCCTAGTCCACAACTGCAGGGGGTATAGTATCAACGAAATCTTGCTTATCACCGTACATCAGTGCGTCAACTTTCTTATTGCTTTCTTTCACGCCATAAACCCAAGGTTACATGTTTATACGTTTTTCATTATCAGCGTGCACTAAAAGTCTTAAACATTCAGCCACGAGTGGATGGGTAAAAGGCTGTTAATTCTGGCGTGTTGTGACTGGCTGGCTGGCAGCCGTCTGCTAAGTGTAGTGATTATGTGAAGGACACTCCAGATAGTGTTACAATGCTTAAAATTGTTTAAATAACACTGGGTGTGAATGAGACTTCTTGGAGTATGAAAGAATTTCTTTTGAAAGATTTTAGTATGCATGAGAGAAGATGATTAATACGTTATCACCATCATCAAGTAATATGTGTAATATTATCATTTGTATATGAATGTATTTGTTGTATTTGCAAATGTAAAAAAACAAAAACAAACATGTAATGCACCTTGTATTTTAGTGTTTTGTATGAAATAAACATTTTAAAAATCCAGACAGTATTACATTTAATAGTTAATGAAAATATGTGAACGTTTCAAAGTGTGAAATAAACGCGTGCTCTCCTTTAATTGATCAGTTTTTATAACCATCAACACTGATCATCATCATTAGTTCCAATCCTCCGTAAGGTGTGGATTTTTTTTTTCTGTCGGAGGCAAAAAGAGAACCCTAACCTGCACAGTTCGCGGCGACTGCACTAGCCAGACGGTCTTAATGTCTCAGACCCAAGACCCCCTGCCCTACCACGCGAGGTCCTATAGGCAGTAAATGGCAGTTTAAAAAAAAAAAAAAATGATTTACAGGGCAATTTTACGGAGTTATCCGTGCTTTGTGGCAATGGCGTTGCCGACGAGATTCGTAATGCCGCTTACCCGCGTTCAAAACACAGAGGTGACATATTTTACCGTGTCTCGCTGGTTTTAACGTATTGGTATTGGAGCCGGTCGTTCAGAAAGCAATGGCAAACTACTGAACGTAAACCTTGTCAAGACATCAACAACGGCAATAAAATTAGTTAGTTAGTTAGTTAGTTAGTCGTGGTTCCAACTTCACGGCAACGGGTTGTCCCCATATTGCTCCATTCCTGTGCCAGTGAATATCACAGTAAAATGCTAGTGTTGACTGCAACGTCCCGTAAAAGATATGCAACTAAAAAATGCCGTAACTTTATTAACGACCGACCCCATTTACCATAGAAACCAACACAATGCGATCTGCTTCCAAAATCATCCCGCCGATGATTTTGAACTCTCGACTCGACATGTCGTGTAATTGTGAAACCGCGTTTCACTATCACTAAAGCCCCAGGCGCCATTTGACTATAAACCTACCTGTAACTTGTTGTACTGTGCTTCCAAAGCTGCGTGTTCAGGTGAAGTTGGGGATGATTCTCCAACAAATATTAAGGAATTTCGTTTCACGTCCGCCGCTATTATGTCATCCCCTGCTTCTGGTAGAATTGTCGTCTGGTCTGAGCTGCTGGCAGACGACATGCGGTATGAGCGCGCTCTCTGTCGCAGGAGGTCATTCTCCTTCCTCAGCAATCTGTTCTCCTCTTCTGAAGCCTGCAGGATGGAGATTTGATAGGACATTATAAAGATGATAGGTGGTAATTTACCACAAGCCACTGGCAGCTGCACACATTGATATCAATTTTCGGTTAGATGACTTTTTCTCTGCAACTTTAGTGTTAAAATGAAATTTTAGGTTCGTTTTAGTGATAAAATCTGGCCAACCAACAGTAGGAGCCTACATTTCTATTAGACACGTTCACCGGGTGATGGATGGTGACGTGACCTTCTGGAAGTATACAAGTTAGCCGTGAGTACTGAAGATGTGGTCATGGACTAAAATATGTGGTGGTCATTTAGATTTGGTAGATTTGTTGTGCGGGGCATCATCACCATCATCATTATCAGCATCATCATCACCATACCATCATCATCAACTTCTTCTTCTTTTGCTTGGTCTGGATTAGACAATGGCGATTATGACACTTCAATACAGCTAACTCTATTAAATGTTTCAAAACTCCCCGACATGCCCCGACAGCCGACGTAAATGACACCATACCATGACACTTCAATACAATTAACTCCATAAAATGTCTCAAAACTCCCCGACATGCCCTGGCAGACGATGTAAAGAGCACCATAACAAATATCCCCCCCCCCACTTTGCTGTCCTGCACAACCTGTTTACACAAAAGGCTAGCGGAGTTACTAACATATAGCCCGACTGAAGACAACAGCAGGATCGATGTATGAATGTCTAGTAAATGATGTAAATCCACACATTAAATAACATGAATGATATCACCACAAACCATGATACGATCGTACATTCTGCTGTAAACAAGAGCTGTGGACAAGCACGATAGTCCAACACGTCATGAAAGTGATGGACATCTATCACCCTAAACAACTCGGTGGTTTAGACAGAACAGTATGGAAGACCTAGATTCTGAAAGATGATATAGGCGCTAAACAAGACCACAATAGAAACAGAGCATGCTTGCTTGTGTTCGCTGGCTGTGAACTCCAGCGCAAAGTCCTGTATGTCTGATGAAGATCCAACACGTGTGATGTCATACAGGACCTGAGGTTTGCGTGAGTATCCGTTGTCCCATGTCTGGCTTATTCTTGTGCGGACTGGTGGTTACTCGCCGTGCAGGCAGACACTCTCCGACTTCCGGAGGAATCAGCGATCCTACTGACGTTAGCCAGGACCCCGAAAGGACCTGTTGCACAGGACTCTCGACGAGGTCGTGTCAATAGGTCTTGGCCAGTATAGAACCCGGCCCTGGTGCCTTGGAAACACCTCTGCGTTTCAAACAGAACATGACAGATTTCTTCTTCCTTCATCCTTCTTCTGCTTGTTTTACATTTTATTCACCTCCACTCCCTTCTCCACCTCCTTCGTCTTCTTCTCCATCTCCTCTTTCTTCTCCACCTGCTCCTTCTTCTTCTCCTCTTCCTTCTCTACCTCAACTTTCTTTTTCTCTGCATTCTTCTTCTTCTTCTTCTTCTTCTTCTTCTTCTTCTTCTTCTTCTTCTTCTTCTTCTTCTTCTTCTTCTTCTTCTTCTTCTTCTTCTTCTTCTTCTTCTTCGTACAACTTCAGATGTCAGCCTGATTATAGAAATATGAAATACAAACAGTTGGGTAAGTGTAGCTCCTGCGAAGAGATGAGACATACTAAACACGGACACAGATTACATACCTTACAACGGACTCCATAAAATTGAACATAAATAACAGAGTGAAAATCCCCCAAAATAAGAGACAATATATATATATATATATATATATATATATATATATATATATATATATATATATATATATATATATATATATATATATATATATATATATATATATATATAAGAATTCTGGGACACGACAAACGATGTTTCGATTTTAAAAATCATCATCAGGGACGGGACAACACAAACAGATCTAAAGAAGAAAAAAATTATAAAATAATATTAAAACACAACTCCTTCGTTATGAAGAAGGCATGCAAGTTGGGTTCAGTTCGGGTTTGAAAGGTGCTCTTTAAAAAAAAAATACTTCAATTGTAAAAGTGCCAAATAAGAAATGTGTGGCCCAAGGCGTGCAAACAGTCAGATATGAATATATAGAGATAAGTCAGCAGTTATACAGTTGCATCCACAACAGTATTGATTACCGCTGGATGGATGCATCTCAGAGAGTTCAATAACTGGCTTTAAATTTTAAGTCTAATGAAGTTGTTAGGCTTCAATGCTATGGCCCATACATCGTTGACTCCATTGTGGTCAGAAGAATTAAAATGGTTAGGGACAGGTTTGTCATAGTAGTGAATACTATCTCTAAGGTGTTCCCTAAAGCGGTCCAGGCGTCTACCAGTCTGTCCAATATACTTCATGTCACAACGTTTGCAGATAATAACATATATTATGTTGCGGGATATGCATGTAAATGAATTACTTGTCATTCAATTCATGATTGACTATTTTCGTTTCCCTCCTCTTCACTAAGTGTTGGGTGACGTTTTGTTTATTTGACAAAGATATAAGTGTGAGGCGGTGGTGTGGCTGTATGTGTTTACGTGGCAGGATCAATAACGCATTTATCACTGTATTATCTATTGAAAGCTGGTGCATTAGCGTAGTTGATAGGTAACTATGCTGATAATGTCACGTGCGAGGTCGCACGAGGGCTCGACGCCTGCGTTCGTCGTCTCGGTAAGTGAGGGAAAGACTGGTCATCTACCCCCCCCCCCCCCAGTTCATTGGTACTTTCTAGCTCCCCCCCCCCCAAAAAAAAAAAAAACAACAGAGTTAGACCATAGTAGTGACTATTGTGACTAATTTAATGCATTTTAGCACATTTTTGATGACGTCTTGTACTTCACTTGTCAAATGTGTTCTACTTACAAAGTGTAATGAGACATTACAAACACCCGATATATCTGACGCTGTACAATCTATTTAAAGCGGGCGCATTAGCGGAGTGAATAGGAAGCTATAATGATAATGTCATAACTGCGGTCGGGCGAGGGTTGGACGCCTATGTTCTTCGTCTCGCTAAGTGAGGTAAAGACTGGCCACCCACGCCTCGATGCAATCAGACCCACAACAAGTGATGGTCCCATCACAGCACAGATCCATTGCAGGTTCTGTCTTCGGAACACGTTCTACAATCTATTGCCAGTGTGTAGAACACATCTGCAGGGTTCCAAACATGAATGACGATTAGACAAACAATAAACTATTGATAAAAAATACCGAGGTGTTAGCAATTAGTCGGTTCCAATAAATTTTCTACAGGCAGAAAGACTTGGTTTTAAATTTAGGATCACCTATGCTCTACATTCGAACAATATCAGTTGACTATGTGTTTTAAGTATTTCAGTCAAAGTATAACTCATTTATTCACTTCCTATGATATATATCATAACCTCTGCAGTATGCATTAACCTGATGCAGCGAAATATACCAGGCAAATCATAGAGCAACCTGCTGGTTGTGGCTTCTGTGTTTAAATACACTAAGGGAATACATTGTCGTGAATTACTAATAAATTACCATCACCCATTAACTGTTGCCTGCTAGGGAATACATTGCCTCGAATTACTAATACATTACCATCACCCATTAACTGTTGCCTGCTAGGGAATACATTGCCTTGAATTACTAATAAATTACCATCACCCATTAACTGTTGCATGCTAGGGAATGCATTGTCTTGAATTACTAATAAATTACCAACACCCAATAACTGTTGCCTGCTAGGGAATACATTGTCTTGAATTACTAATAAATTACCATCACCTATTAACTGTTGTCTGCTAGGGAATACATTGCCTCGAATTACTAATACATTACCATCACCCATTAACTGTTGCCTGCTAGGGAATACATTGCCTTGAATTACTAATAAATTACCATCACCCATTAACTGTTGCCTGCTAGGGAATACATTGTCTTGAATTACTAATACATTACCATCACCCATTAACTGTTGCCTGCTAGGGACTACATTGTCTTGAATTACTAATAAATTACCATCACCCATTAACTGTTGCCTGCTTGGGAATACATTGTCTTGAATTACTAATAAATTACCATCACCCATTAACTGTTGCCTGCTGGGGAATACATTGTCTTCAATTACTAAAAAATTACCATCACCCATTAACTGTTGCCTGCTAGAGAATACATTGTCTTGAATTAATAATAAATTACGAACACCCATTAACTGTTGCCTGCTAGGGAATATATTGTCTTGAATTACTAATAAATTACCAACACCCATTAACTGTTGCCTGCTAGGGAATACATTGTCTTGAATTACTAATAAATTACCAACTCCAATTAACTGTTGCCTGCTAGGGAATACATTGTCTTGAATTACTAATAAATTACCAACACCCATTAACTGTTGCCTGCTAGGGAATACATTGTCTTGAATTACTAATAAATTACCAACTCCCATTAACTGTTGCCTGCTAGGGAATACATTGTCTTGAATTACTAATAAATTACCAACTCCCATTAACTGTTGCCTGCTAGGGAATACATTGTCTTGAATTACTAATAAATTACCAACTCCCATTAACTGTTGCCTGCTAGGGAATACATTGTCTTGAATTACTAATAAATTACCAACTCCCATTAATTGTTGCCTGCTCAGGATGCTGGCTTTGAGGCGGAGGGGTTGCGGACGCAGTTCGTAATCCCGCATACAGATTTCGAAACATATCTGCTCGCGATTTGGATGCAGATCGACTTGCATTGGCTTTTATAAAATGGTATGAGTGCCGGTCGTTCAGAAAGCCATGGCAAACTACTAAAAGTAAACTTATCAAGAAATCACAAACAGGCAAAGAATGCTGGGGTTTACTGCGATGTCCTGTAAAGGATATGCAACTAACTTAACTGCTCGGACTAGAAGGAATAAAATGGTGTAATAACTAATGCGGAGTTTATGGAGAAAACAGCAGCGGGTGGGACTGCGTGGCGTGAGCTGGGGTAGCCGCAGGAAAAAGCAACGGGTAGGACTGCGTGGTGTGAGCTCTTTAAAGGCCCGTGCTCCAATGAGGGATACAGGACAGAAGTGGAGAAGAGAGAGAGAGAGAGAGAGAGAGAGAGAGAGAGAGAGAGAGAGAGAGAGAGAGAGAGAGAGAGAGAGAGAGAGAGAGAGAGAGAGGAGCGTACACTCTAGAAATAATCTTTTCATCCTATTCTTGGTCTTAATCCGGCACTATTGTCAGCGCTTCTTAGGTTGCATAAAGAAAGTGGTAATTGATGGAGCTTCATTCACACAAGAGGTTGTCATAAGTCAATTTAGTTGTCTGGATAGACATTCAATTCAGTGAGTGATGCGTAAGCTCCGTGTTGTCTAGTTAATCCGGTAGCGCTTCTCAAGCATACCATGCCATATGTAATGGATGGGCTATTTAGACAGTGCTACCACTTTTCTTTCCTTAATGGAACTGGTAACACAGGGGCGCGATGGTCTCGGAATATGTTAGAAACTTTATTTATGACAGCCACAGAGGCAGACTACCTGGATTATGATAGGGGGGCATTTCAAGAATCATAGGCGTGAGGGGAGGAGGGGGGTGGGGAGGTTATGCACGGGTCAAACCACTGGATGATGGTGACTATGATGACGATGATCATAATCATCTTCCACTTTTGCCATCAACTGGCGTGGCGAGGAATAGTTGAGTCTCCGACCCTCGCTATGTGGCACGGGATAGTGTCATTCCGTATGAGTGTATGATGTCGTCAATCCATTATATTCTCGGCTGCCCTCTTGCTCTGGTGTCAGATCTTCTTTAATGTGGCGACGGGGTTGATGATGGTGATGATGACGATGGTGATGACGATGATGGTGATGACGATGATGATAATGATAATAGATAATGCAGTTGTATTCTTTTGCAATTTCTCCTGGTCATAGTATAATATACACTAGCCACCAGCAGAGAATAATTCATTCAACGGGATGTTTTTCGTCTTTTGTAAGGATTGGGGAGACTTCTGGATCATTTCACCAACTTATATATTAAATGGTAGAAGTGAAAACAATATCTCATTTTTTCTTGCTTTCTTTGATCACGTGATGAGAAGAGAGGCATTGGAAAACATCGCGGCGACTGGAAAGATCAAGGGGATGAGAGGCAGGGGAAGACCAATATAAATATTTAATGAATAATTGCAGAATTCAACTGATTTCCTTTACAGTTTTTCTGTTTGTGTCTACATAACGGATCGCTGTCTTGCTTATTTATATATATTATGTTTTGTCTCCCGGTTTCAGTTTGTTTCAGTAAGTTCTTCTTCACGGTTTCAGCTCTACCAGCATACGTCACATCCTGCTCTATGTTTGGTTGCACTGTTTTATTTTAAAATCTCCTCTAGCATGTGTTTTATATTATCTCATGTTGTGATGACTGTTTGATTTCGAGATGGATAAGTGCTACCGATATTTGTAGAGAAAATGAGAGATAACACATGGATCAGACTCACATCCTGTAGAGAAACAAGGAACTGTAGATGCTAGATCTCACAAATATAATAATGTTATTCCTGGTCTCTGTAACATCACTGACAAAATCAGGAAAAATAATAATTACATAACAGGCACAAAATAGAAACTGCATATACTTGAAAGGAAACACCCAACTGAAATAACCAACTAACGGACAAATAATATCCCACTTATTTGGCTATAAATGTGTGTCGAGGATAATGCAAAGATTAACACTTGTATAAGATCATTTCCTGGTATTTATGTCAGGGTGGGTCGACCTGAGAGCCAAGATAATAATGAAAAATAACCACCACCTCTATATAGATTCGAACACATGTTCATCGGGTCAGCAGGAAAACGTGCTAGCCACTGCTCTACCACCACTCCCCCCCAAAAAAAAAAGAAGTACCTCATAACAGATGTTCATTATTAGAATACTGACTGAAACCATCTGTAGCATCAGTTCGACATATACCATAACTTCATAGACTTCACATGGGGTTTTGATCCAGTCTATCGTGAATGTTTATGGCAAAAAATGAGACTATTCAGTTTTGATAATAACATCATAGAAATCATGGAATCATGTGATGATACAAGCAGCGTTATCTTACAAACAACGACATAGTACACTTTTTTCTCCGAAACAACATGAGGAGTTCGACAGCGACGCATTCTGTCCCCAGTGTTTTAACACATTTGCAGAACACACCCTGCTGGGGACGCTCAACGATTACCAAGTATCTATATTGACTAGTGGCCGACCTCTGTGCAATCTGCAACTTGCTGGTGGTATTAATCTTGTGGTTGAAACAGAATTAGAAATCGAAACCTCTCCAAAAGATTAGAGAGAGAATGACATGATTATATGGGAATGGACATTAGGATAGAAAACAAACAAACAAACAAACAAACACGATACTAGTGAATAGCAACACGGAACACGAGACAATAGATATCAAAATTAGTGGACATATGTTAGAAGTCAACTTGTAAATAGCTATGTTTAAATATATACAGCAATAGTCGTTTAAAGACAGGAGGGGGCAGGAAAAATACGGCACGCGGGCGGTATAAGGCCCGTGAAACAATTTCGTCTGGCCCGGTGTGACTCGAAATGTAATAAAGTGAGGAGCTTTATAAATAATGACCAGTACCACCTAACCCCATACGCCTCGCCAAAGTGAATCAGCTTCAGCCATCACATTAGGCGTGAGTTCATTAGATGTTTGACCACATATAGCAGGCCAATGTGTGAGGTCGATAATTTTGTATGGCCAAAAAGGGTTCCCCACCCTTGAAGAAAAGAGACTAAAAACAAGACTCGAGATGACCGCATTAACCATGGCAAGACTGAATCCTACATGGACAAGCAACATCAGCTTCTCCGTCAAGACGGTACCACACATGAAATCATTTGTGGTAACCAGTCTTTTACGTGGACGTGAGGGTTGGACTCTCATTATAGACACAGGGCTAGGGGTCCATATGTTTGAATACAAATGCTTTAGGGGAATCCTCCTCGTTTGTTGCGGGTAAACTAAAACACATGCCTATGTTAGAGGCAAAGTAAATAGATATATAGACCATCAAGAAGCACGCTTGTCAGTCGTGACACCTGGAAAGCTTGCCTGGTTTCGGACACGTGACACGTCATGGCAACTTCTCAAAGGCAAACCTCCAGGGAATATTTGAGGGCAAGCGGAGAAGAGGAAGAAGGAAAAGATCATGGACTGATAACATTAAACAGTAGACAATATGAAGTATTTCCACACCCGTGCGCATTGTTGAGGACATAAATTGGCAGAGTTAAGATGTTTTCATCAGGAGCCAGCTACGACCCACGTCCGATCTACGTGATATTATTGTTGTTGCCTTCGCTCACTTTCAACTCAAGCGTAGTCCACATACGTGCTACTACTTCTAGTGCACTGGACTGAACGTTACGTGTGGAATAGCTTTCCGTATTACCACTGTTCCTCTCCATTAGGCGAACCCACTCCGACTTCCTTTACGTCCGTAAGTCAAGGTTGAGAATTCAGTATTTTAGTCCAACTGACCGGTGTTGGGACTGAACCCGCTGCCTCGGCATCAGCACGCCGGATATTTAAGAACGAGAGCTCTTATCCATTCGGCGATGATGACCACGGGGTTACGGGATGAGATGAGAGAGGCAATGATAACACGACTACCTTGTCGCTGCGAAAGTATAGCCTTCACAGTAAAAACAAAATGTATGGCGAACAACAATTAAACAGATTTTGTGCCCAGGATATATGTTAATATGAAAATACGCATCAGCAAACTGGTGTAACACCTTCTTATGCAACAACTATGCTGGAACACCATTCCAGCCCTCTGTGTTGCAATTCCAGCCCATTGCATCGCCATTCCAGCCCACTGCAATATACAGGGAACTGCAGAATCAGATCGACTTATAAACCTGGGTGGATCTCTACAACGAAACGATTTAAGCACAGCTTATGAAACAGCAATCATATCTATGTAATCTTCTGACAAGGCACAATGCAGAAAGGACCACTATGATTATACGAATCATGATGCTTATTATCAACTTTCAAGGCAAGATCAGAACATCATTTCTAGCCTAAATAACAGAAGAAGAAGATAAGAAGTAGTGGTTTTTACAAACCAAAATCGTATGCCAAAATGCAACTTCAAGGTGAATGGAACCAATCTGAAATAAATCAATACATTTAATGTTTTTAGTACTTTAGTTATAGTAGATGAAAGATGTATTAAGGAAGTTCAATATATTATAGCCCAGGCAAGAGAAGCATTTCTCAAGATGGAGAATATTATTTGCAATTTATCTTTGCTATTTGGGGTGGGGACAAGAGTTCTTGAGAGCTTTATTGAGCTAACAATGTTCTGTGGAAGCCAATCATTGACAATTAGCAGACAAGTAGGGAATTATGTGGAGGCCGCAGTGATGTGGTTTTGCAGAATAATAATGAGAATATTATGGACAGATAGAAAGAGCAATGATGATAACTTGAGAGAAGTTAGTTTACAAGGAGAACTAGTTCATCGCATCAGAAGAAGACAGTACACATTCTTTGGGCAAGTCACGGGAAACGGAGTGGTGAAGTATGTCATCACAGCGGGAACGCTGGAATGAAAGAAAGGTAGGGGGGGGGGGCAAGAGAGAGGATACTGGGCAGTTTAACACCATGGCATGAGAAATATTGGTATCAGAAATGACTGACAGCACACGAGACAGAAAGCTGTAAACTGACATGATCACCCACGCCACAAGGCATAGAAGATCATCAACTTTCAAGGTAAGATCAGGTATAATTTATAGATTGCGAACAAGACACGACAGATTGAAATAACACCTACATGACACGCCTAGGACAGGCTGGAACCATCTGTGTACTAATGGCATTAGCCCCACGACAGCCATTACACTTCCCCACAACCATGTCCTAAAGGTTATACGGGTTAAAGGTCAAGAGGGTCGACTTCATTGCACCGGTATGTTATCACACAACTGTCTCTCTCCGCCGAAAGCCTGGCACATTGCACAAAATCTGCACCTCAGGCGACGGACCAACCTCCCTCCCTCCCCATCATCAGGGGATTGGGGAGAGGGGGGTCTCTGATAAAATCAAAATCAAAAATGCCAATGGAGACCCTAATGACAGAGTCCCAGAACGAACCCACGAACCTGTGAGCACGAGACAGACGGGTTAACCACTTAACCCCGGACATACATAATGTTACCGAACTTACGACCATGAGCGTAAACAAATAACGCTTCAGCAAACTCCATTCACCAAAAACTGTACGAGAAACTAACGAAGCAGAAGCTAAATATTAGAGGTCTGAGTGCGAACAAAGAAGAAGCAAAAGAACACCGTTCAGGAAAACGATGATTTTACACCCCCAACCCATATCCTTTACAGGACATTGCAGTCAACACCAGAATTTTTCAGCTGCTGTTGATGTTTTGGCAAGATTAACAAATTAAACATGTCGGTTTTTTTAGAATCTATGCGAGGAAGCAGGAACAAATTATAAACTGCAACTTATTATTGAGTGGTGTTACTATCATGATTGCGTCTGTATATTGCCTAACGTGTTTCTGTTTTGTTAATTATTTTTCTTCTGTATAGTGTGGTGCGTGTAAAAGCAAAATGTGGCCTATTTGTTCTCCGGGAATTTTAAGTTTTTTTTGTGTGTGCGGGGGAATTATCAGAAGCGGCAGAGAATGCTGAGATTAATGAAGCACATATTTATTTACACGCTAAGAAATCGTGAGACGTGATGCCGTTTTAACCAGTGCGTCTTAATTGAATACATGTGGCTACTTCTCTCCCTTTTCTTATCCAGCACTTCCGCGCCGGAACACGGACATAACGGCCGAGGCAGCTGCAGACGCACAGAAGACGTCAATAAGGGACATCATTACATTAATAATACATTTCAACATGAAAAGGTGGGCGTTAATAGGAAGCTAGCTGATAATGTCATGAACACGGCCGAACAAAGGTTTGATACCTGCGTTCATCGACATCCAACAGAGGACAAGACTCCCCCCCCTGCTCCTCCGTGCATTCCATCCATCATGTGCCATGCCGATAAGCGTGGACGGTCATGATTCGCCATTTCACTCGATCATCAGAGTCGTGGATCAGCTCAGTGTTCTTATTTAAACTCTGCCACGTAGTCAAGCCATCCAGGTATTTACTTCTCTTCTTCCCCTTGTTCTCTTCCACTCGATCTTGCCAGCTGTCACCTAGTTCTCCAATTTATTTCTTCTCATAACATGACCGCAAAATTTTGATTGTCTGCGTCTAATTTCTCTAATCAGTTGACGATTTTCATTTATTTCTTGTAGGACTTGGTCATTCGTTTTTCTGTTTGTCCATGGTATTCTTTGCATTCTCCTCAGAAACCACATTTCCACAGCCATCAGATGTTTTTCAGCTTGACTGCTCATTGTCCAAGCTTCGCATCCATACAAAAGTACAGGCTCTATCTATGTAGCACCTCAACACTCTTTTTCTTGCAGCAAATGACATCTGTTTATTGGTGAGTATGTTTTTCATCTTGCAAAAGGCTACTGTGCATTCAGTCCTAGAATATGTGCTGACCCTATCACGTCACATAACTATATCAGGTTCCACCTTCGAAACATGTTTTTGTTTTTCCAACATGAAAGAAAAATATGAACAGAACATAATACAAACACCGGAAGGAGGAAATAAAACATGGGAGAAAGTAACAAAGAACAAAAATATAAAGAAATGAAGGGGAAAGGGTGACAAAGAATAAAGAGAATCAAAAAAGTCAGGGTTCGAAGAAATATTTCCCTAAATGAATTTAAAGAAAGAAGCCACAAACAATAGATTGCAGAATGTGTTGTCTGGCATATTTCGCTGCATTGCATCAGGTGCAGTTATTGAAATAAGATGTGAATGATTGGACCCTTTTCTGGTTTAAATACATAAAACACAAAAGTCACTGGTAATGTTTGAATGCAGAACATTGGTTATCCCAAACGGTAATCACAAATTCACAACTAAATCTTTCTATCTGCATAGCAGGGGTTTAAACACCTAATTGCTGAAACTTCAACACTTTGTACTCGTAATATTCGTTTCTTGTTCGTCGAATACTTCTAATTCTTCGATTACCTTCAGAAGTCAATATGTATAAATGCAGCAGTCAACATAAGCTTGTTGATATCCCCTAGAGTTTGTCCTCAAATGGAGCGGGCTTAAGCCAACTTACTTGTATCTGTTCTGCATATGTAGGATACTCCTGCAACACATGTTTGACTTTCATTTGATCAATTATCACATTTACTTTCATCAGTATTTCCTATCCTAAGTTGATTAAACATGTGGCATTTCAGCCAGCTGTGGACTGTCCGTAGTCTAAAGATTGTAACTTGTTCTTTGGGGTTGAGGCAATACAATATGCGAAAGATCTTTTCTTTGCTGCAGTTTAACCGAAGTTTAATGATGGGCGAAGCTGGATTTTTATGGACTGTCGACCATACGGGGATTCCTGAAGATGTGTTTCGCGACTCTGATTGCTGACTGTCGTTCTGTTCTACCTGTGTAAGTCGCTTGACACTCACACTGGAACTGATAGATGTAATTTGATTTGGTGTACGGTGATGTTTTAACTAGTGGAGTAGGTATAGAGGTGGTATTTAATCTAATTGATTCAACAGCAAAGCATCTCTGATTTACTGCCGTTTTGAATTGATCGTGTATACATTTCATTACATAATCCCAAGGAAAGATAAGCTCATGAAATACGTTTTACCTGGAGATCGATGCTGCTGTTTGAGTTAGTTTAGGTGCTTGGCAGTGGCATGTGAAGAAGCTGGTTTTATACTCATTAGATTGTAAGGTCTGATTAAGTTTCCAAAATTTCTTGTTAGTGTGTCATTGGAGCAATTCTTTTTCGCTCGGTTGCACAGCGTTAAATTTAAAATTTCCACATGCCCACGTTCCTTTTCTGTAGATTGACCATATGGATGATGCCCTTCTGCCGATGTCGGATTAAGATGCCTAAAAGATATAAGGTGTCATTATGTTCGTGATCTATGGACAAATAAATGTTCTTGTGGACATGGTTTATGGTAGCATAGAACGTTCTGCTTGTTCTTTGTTTTTAGCAATGCTTAATATATCGTTCACATACCGGCGGTAATAAAGCAGATCTGTGATATCCGAAGCTCTTGTGTCCTCTAAGTGCAACATAAAGATGTCGGCTAGAATCAGGCTTAGAGAACTCCACGTGGCTACTCCGTCAGTTTGGTGGTAGGATTGTTTAAGGAAGTTAAGTTTAATTTTGAACGTACACAGCAATAGTGGTCTCTCACGTTTTAATGTTATTAATGTCGAAATACATATATGCCTTTGAATATCATCATCAAGTAACTTGCCAGCTGGCGTAGGTGTTAATGTCTCTCCACAGATCTCGACCTTCGGTGTTCTGGATCAAATCTGTCAATGATATTTCTCCATTCCACCGTCTCAGTCAATCTAGCATAATTTATCTTTGTCTGTTTCTGCCTCTCTTCCCTTCGATCTTTCCAGTCTTCACGATGTTCACCAATGCCTCTCTTCTCATCACATGACCAAAGAAAGCTGTTTATCTCATTCTTATTGTTGAATATAATGTTCTAATTTCACTAGCCTCTTTCATACAATCGTTGTTAGTTACTCTGGCAGTCCAATAAAATTGCAACATTCGTTTCAGAAACCACATCTCTGCTGCTCCCAAGCTTTTCTTAATTTGAATAACGAAGACACAAACAATAGATTGCACGATTTATTGCCTGGCATATTTCGCTGCATCTCGTCAGGTACATACTGCAGAAATCACACAACTTACGTGAATTAACTAGATAAATCCTTCAAGTTAAAATATACACATATTCGCACAGTAATGTCAATTATCTACCACGGTAATTTTAAGCTGACTAACATGTCTTTCTGTTTACACAATTCTGGCTTGCGTTGATAGATCATAATTGCTTCTGCAAATTTTAACAAGCGAGTATTTTGTGTTCTAAACAACACGCGAAATGCAGTGTCTCTGTTCACCACATGGCCACTTTCGACAATTTGCCTACCGATTGAACATTGGGCCGACACACCGGAAGCTCCCGGCGTCTTCAATCGGTAGGCACATTGTCGAAAGTGGCCATGTCGTGGACAGAGACACTGCATTTCGCGTGTTGTTTAACACACAAAATACTCGCTTGTTAAAATTTGCAGAAGCAATTATGATCTATCAACGCAAGCCAGAATTGTGTAAACAGAAAGACATGTTAGTCAGCTTAAAATTACCGTGGTAGATAAGTGACATTACTGTGCTAATATGTGTATATTTTAACTTGAAGGATTTATCTAGTTAATTCACGTAAGTTGTTTGATTTCTGCAGTATGTACCTGACGAGATGCAGCGAAATATGCCAGGCAATAAATCGTGTAATCTATTGTTTGTGTCTTCGTTATTCAAATTCACTACGGGAAAACATTGTTTTGATTTTCTTAATTTGTTCATGTTCATTCCAAAATTCACTGCCACAAAGCAAAATAGTTCCTTGAGTATAAGTGTTGTGAACGAGTAATAACATATATTGGGCGAAAAGCAACAAAAAGATCTATCTACCAAACATAAACTCAAGAATGGTTATTAAGGCAAATACTTTTGAGAAAAAATGGTAAACGAAACATTCTTTGCTGCTGAACCAATGATCAGATATAAAACCACCCCGATACCTACTCTATCTGGCAAAGGACCTCCGTACGCTAAATCAAACTGTATTTATCAATTCCAGTGTAAGTGTCAAGCAACTTACATAGGTATAATATCACAGGACACAACCTCGCCACCCCACTGTGGCCCAGTTGTAGTGACGTAAACTTTCAAGGCCGTCCCGAGACGTATATTAGTAAGACTTCTTGCCGTCTTCTGGTACTTTGTGTGTGCCGCAACGATTTGATAACTTGAATAATGAACTAGATCCGAAATCCAGTGAATTTGGATATACAAACATCAAGACGATTTATTTGTTTCTTGGTTTTATTGAGGTATTCTCGTTCTTCCTGGGGAAATTCTTCATCATATATTTGTTGACGATACAAAAATAGAAATGGAGCTCAATTCATACAAAAGCAGTTTACAAAATTCATCTTGAATTTGGGGTTGCCCTAAGTTTTCAATTCAAAGTGTTACATCTTCTAAGTATCCATAATTTGCCCTACTAGCGATTTACGTTACTCTGTTCTCTGAATTACCATTCAGTAGGCATGTCCTCTCTTCCTTTATTAACCCTCAAACCAGTTGAAAAACCTTTTCTTCCGATATCATTTACGCATCCTCCCCGGTTGGAATCCACATCGAAATCGTGCTCATAGCATATTGTGGTTACCAACCTACGTATTTCTCAGTTTTTTTTTCTTACGTCAGTGTTGTGCCCTTTGGTGCATTTTATCCGGTATCTTTTACGGAAAACCCAATTTAATAACTTACTTCCCATTATCTTGCCTCCCTTCCTGAAACCAGACATATCGTCTTATAACAGTCATACTGTTATAATAACAATTAGGAAATCGAGTTATCGAACATATGCCATTGTGGGTGGAAAAGAGAGTTAATCAGTCTTCAGGTATAACTGTGCAGTCTACAGACTATTAAACACAATCCTCGTCGATTTCTCAACACTACATAAACAACGGGGCATAAAGTAACAAAGGAAAAATCTGCTCGTATACTGTATAAAGAATATTCAAATATACTGAGGCCTTAGCGATTAGGTGTTTCCAGCCATTTTTGTGAAACAAAAATATTTCGTTGTAAATTTTAAATTACTATGGGGATAACAAACGCTCTACATTCCAACAATAAATGCAATTATGTGTTTTAAGTATTTGAGCCAAAGTATTATTTATTTATTCACTTCGTATGAAATCCTGCTCTGTGGCGAAGGAGTTACGGAATCAATTCATAGTCTCGCATCCTGCGTTCGAAACACAGCTGCGGGCGATTTAGAAGCAGACCGCTTTGCGTTGGTTTTCATACAAGGGTATGAGGCCTTTTCGTTCAGAAAGCAATGTCAAACCACTGAACGTAAACTTGCCAAAAAATCACAAACAGCAAAACATGATGGGATTGACTACGACGTCCTATAGTAGATATGCAGAGTTACATATGATATAAAACTGCAGTATGCACCTGACGAGATGCAACGAAATATGTCATTGTTTGTGGTTTATGTGTTTAAAAGTGATCTTTCTGTGTGCTGAACTATGCTGTCAAGGTGTATGATGATACTTACCAGCATTTAGCTAGTGGCTGTCAATATAATCTTCTTTCGATAGAATTTTTTCGAGCAATTCTAACCAACAGGTCTCAACTTCCATTTCATTTTGTGCAAATGTCATGCTATGGTCGTGTTTCAACATAATCATGACGTCATGTGCGCATGTGGTATTCAGATAGTATGATTTACTCAAACATATCAGGTAGAAGAACAACTAGGGACAATGACAGGGTCAAGGGCTAAGTTTTTCTCTCTCCCTGTCTGACTGTCTGTCTTTTTGTCTGTCTCTGTCTGCCTGTCTGTCTATTTCTCCCCCCCCCCTCTCTCTCTCTCTCTCTCTCTCTCTCTCTCTGGCTCTTTGGGATTTAGGGCGGAGTCTGTTGGCAATGAACTATCTCAGACCTATTGTTTCCCAATCCCAACCAATCCATATAGACATCTTAGTATGCTTCTCCGCAGATTTCTATTACACTCCCCGTATTGCACACAATTTTATAGGCTTGTAATGGGAGGAGAGCCTTGCAATACAGTTCCCGTCTAGTTGGTACTTTGGTACCGGGACACGAAAAAGGTCGCTATACTAGCCTGACTCAGATAAATGAAAGCCCTTCTTAGCGCTTAGATGACTTAAAGTCAATGCACAGGCCTTAAGAGTTAATGTTCACAGTCTTCTTTACGATTCACAATCAAGCAACCAAGCAGTCAACCAAAACAACTAACCAACTAACCAAACAACTAATCAATCAACGTAATAACGAATAAACCAATCAATCAAGCAGCCAACCAAGAAACAAAACCGCTAACAAATCAACCAAACACCCAACTAACCAATCAACCCAACAGCCAACCAACCAACCGATCAACCAAACAACAGAATAATGCAGAAACCAACCCAACCAACCAAACAACCAGCCAACAACCGATCAAACAACCAACCAACCAAACAGCCAACAGTTTACTCACTGCATACCCACATGGCCCACACTATCACATGAGAGTCTTTTTCATTCCTACCGCCCTTGAAGAAAAGACACCATGTCTACACACGCAGTTTTAAATTACGATTGTACAAGAACTATGGGCACAGAACTTCACACTTGAACCCCAGGGTTAATTTGATCCATAAACAGTAGATACACAATTAATCTTTACGGCACAGGAGGCCCCTGGACTTGCCTGCAGCAGCTGTGGGTGAAGTCCCATCAAGATTTACTGAAGGCACGGGGGGTATCGCCAACACCACCTCTCACTGCCCCACTTATTTATGGGTCACCTGGCCTTATTATTACGTTTTATGCTTGCTTGGAATTTATTATCATATTAATTCTCCCTCCCTCGCTCCCGCGCTCTGCCTGCCTGTCTGTCTGTCTTATTATCTCTCTCTCTCTCTACCTCTGTCTGTGTGTCTGTCTGTCTCTATCGGTGTCTGTCTGTCTGTCTGTCTGTTTGTATATCTCTCTCTCTCTCTCTCTCTCTCTCTCTCTCTCTCTCTCTCTCTCTCTCTCTCTCTCTCTCTCAGGCCCCTTTATTTCTTCCTGCTATTTTCAATATACATACATAAACTCCCCTCCTTCTGTAAGCTTCCTACTATTATTCTTTGTCCCCCGGATACCAGTTTCTGTCAATCTGTCTGTTGGCCTGCCTGCCTGTTTGCCTGCCCGCCTGTCTTTCTTTATTTCTCTCTTTCTGGCTCCCTGTCTGTCTGGCTCTCTGTCTGTCTGGCTAACTGTCTGTCTGTCTGTCTGTGCCTCTGTTTGTCTCTATCTCTGCCTGTCTGTCTCTCTTTGTCATTTATCTCTGTCTGTCTTCTGTGTGCCTTCATTTCTTCCTGTATTTCTCTATACGAATGCATGAACTCCTTTTGTAGTTTTATATTCTTATTGTTTGTCCCTTGGATAAGTTACTCTCCCCCCCCCCACCTCTCTCTCTTTCCCTCTCTCTCTCTCGCCTCTGCCTCTTTACCTCTTCCTGCTTTTCTCTATATGAATGTTTCTCCCCATACTTCTACAGCATCGTATGTTTATTATGTGTCTGCTAGATTCGTATTCTAAACCACGTTTTATTTATCAACACGATATATGGTTACTGAGTACAGCAATGCGGAGAGGAATTATATACGCTCACGTGGAACTTAATATAACTATACGTTGAAGGAAAATTGATTCAAAACTTCATGATCATGTCAAAGTGATATGAATCTGTACGCTGGAGGAAAAACTGATTGAAATTCTGTAAATGCAGTGCAAGAAATTGCCGGAATGATATATGGAAACGTTTATTATAAACTATATATGGTTTCGGGGAAAACATGCGTTAGACACGGGTATGCATATTTGAGTGAAGTTGGTTGCCAGAATATAGCTCATGGGGAAATAATATGATTCTAACAGTATCATAAACAATTGGGGGTAGGCGTGGATGAGAGGTTTAACGCACTTAAACTTTCTCTTGTGTCGGTGGCGTAGTGGGATCATGCCACACGCCGGTCCGTTGGGACCTAAATTGCAACTTCCGGTTGAGAAACTAATGGAAAATTGGTGAACGTAAAATGGCCTGATGGTCGAGACAGAAACACGGAGCTGATCCACGACTCTGGTGATCGAGTGAGATGGCAAAACATGACCGCCCACGCTTATCGGCATGGCACATGATGGATGGATGGAAAATGGCCTGGTACATCACAAATAGTCAATGGGGGATGGATATGACCGCAATGTCCTGCAAAGGACATGCAATAAAAAAAAAAAATCAATTTGAGGGAAAATCTGAAGCATTGAAAATACAATTGTATACAGACGAATGAAGGGAACATCAAGGCTGGAGAAGAAAGAAAGAATTGAACAAAACTTGGGATTAAAGAAAGCATAACTGTATGAGATCAACATCAGACAATACTTCATGTACCTTGTACTGACGTTGTATAAAGAGACTTGGCTCATTGCTAAAGGGTGTCATGGAGGCTCTCGCTCTTAAACTTCCTGTGCGCTGATGGCTGGGTAGTGGGTTCATTATTTACTCCGGTCAGTTGGACTTCAACGTTGACTTCTCGTTCAGAAAGCACTGGGAAATACTGAAGGTATAGTGGCCTAGAAAATCAGCCTGGGGTTGATCGCAACATCCTGAAAAGGACATGCAGAATTTTTGTTTCCCTGGAGGAAAGATCGAGGTGAAGTGTCTATAAGGGAGACAACGCTACATGCAGATGGACAGCGTGAAGAGACAGACGTAATAAAAAAAAAAGCCTCATGACTGAACCATGCAGAGGCAAGGCAAAGCGTGTGGAAGACTCATTACAACCGACCTTTAACGCGGATATGAAACTTGATGATAACGATGATTATCGGAGTGAGAGGTGGGGGTAATTACAACAGGAACAAATTACTATAACCAGCTGACTACTTCTGCCTTTCACCTCCCAAAGGAGCATAGTCCCTCATCGAACTCAAGCCAAGCCCCTTGTAGACTTGTTTATGATTTGTTGGATTACGCAGCTACAGTTTTCTATGGGATTAGGAGACCAATCTGACCCTAACCAGACAGCCTTAGCAGCAAAGTAAGGCATGCAGGTTGGTTACATTGTTGCTATCCTTTGCTTTTTTGTGGGCCTCACTACACACTGCCGAGAACCAATACAGCTGAAGGCAAATTTAATTATGCACGTTGTATGTACGCGAGAACACGTATTATAATGTGTGTGGCCATGGGAAAACATATAAGTCAGTCTATGCTTATGGAAGACATCACAGTCTATGATAATGGGAAAACATCACAGTCTATGGTCATGGGAAAACATCACAGTCTATGATAATGGGAAAACATCACAGTCTATGGTCGTGGGAAAACATCACAGTCTATGGTCATGGGAAAACATCACAGTCTATGGTCATGGGAAAACATCACAGTCTATGGACATGGGAAAACATCACAGTCTATGGTCGTGGGAAAACATCACAGTCTATGGTCATGGGAAAACATCACAGTCTATGGTCATGGGAAAACATCACAGTCTATGGACATGGGAAAACATCACAGTCTATGGACATGGGAAAACATCACAGTCTATGGTCATGGGAAAACATCACAGTCTATGGTCATGGGAAAACATCACAGTCTATGGACATGGGAAAACATCACAGTCTATGGACATGGGAAAACATCACAGTCTATGGACATGGGAAAACATCACAGTCTATGGACATGGGAAAACATCACAGTCTATGGACATGGGAAAACATCACAGTCTATGGACATGGGAAAACATCACAGTCTATGGTCATGGGAACACATCACAGTCTATGGTCATGGGAAAACATCACAGTCTATGATCATGGGAAAACATCACAGTCTATGATCATGGGAAAACATCACAGTCTATGATCATGGGTAAACATCACAGTCTATGGTCGTGGGAAAACATCACAGTCTATGGTCATGGGAAAACATCACAGTCTATGGTCATGGGAAAACATCACAGTCTATGGTCATGGGAAAACATCACAGTCTATGGACATGGGAAAACATCACAGTCTATGGACATGGGAAAACATCACAGTCTATGGTCATGGGAAAACATCACAGTCTATGATAATGGGAAAACATCACAGTCTATGGTCATGGGAAAACATCACAGTCTATGATCATGGGAAAACATCACAGTCTATGATAATGGGAAAACATCACAGTCTATGGTCATGGGAAAACATCACAGTCTATGGTCATGGGAAAACATCACAGTCTATGGTCATGGGAAAACATCACAGTCTATGATCATGGGAAAACATCACAGTCTATGGTCATGGGAAAACATCACAGTCTATGGTCATGGGACAACTTATCACAGTGTATGCTAGTGGGAGAACATCACAGTCTATGTTAATGGGAAAACATCACAGTGTATGCTCATGGGAAAACATCAGTCTACATTCCTGTGAGAACATCACAGTATATGCTTGTAGGAAAGCTTATCATAATGTGTCTGCGCAATTCGGAAACATTTCACAATGTGCATGATCAATAGGAAAACATATTACAATTTATGTTCACGGAAAAACATCACACTCTGTGCTCATGGTAAAACATATCATAATGTGTACGCTCATGGGAAAACGGATTAGCATCGACTCCTCTATATGGCCAGCCTTCAAGCTTGTTTTTTAAAACTTACACAAATCGGGAACTTTCTTCAGAATTTCTCTGACAGCTCTCAGATTATGCCCATATGTTCTCTTATCTCCCTCAGGATGTGCGAAGAGTATGCTAACTATAATTCTAGTGGCTAGTTGTTTACACATGAATCTGTTCCGCCCTCGATTGGCTAGTGTCAATTCGGTTGCCTGATTTATTTCATCAGTCTAACAACATGCAGTCATTGATTTGTGATTCCACGTGTAAACGATTGATTGATTGATTGATTTAGGAACTGACATCACAGCATTCGGAGTATTCCCATTAGCGCTCTGTCCCCATCCTCAGCAGCCAGCGAAGAGTTCCAATACCAATAGTTCCAGTAGCAATCTGATTATATGTCTGTCTCGCCTTTCCTCTATGCATCGAGCATCAGCCAGATCCCTCGTCACCCCTCGCTGTCGCATTCTTGCCAGACTATGGTGATCCATTTGTTCCGACGAGGTGTACATGTGCTCCCACAAGGCGGCAACCACGTCTGCCTTATCATGCATCAATACTCCACCAAGTTTTGCCGAGCCAGCCAATCTGTCCGTCTCTTCATTCCTCAGCACACCGGCATGCCCCGTAGAAAAGATCCAGACGATGCTTGCCATCCGTGACCTCCGAAGCGAAGCAAGCCACTCTGCACGTAGCCTACCTGTCCTCACCCTCCTCAGCATGCTTTCTGAGTCAGTTACAATCACGATGTGTGTATGTATCGTGTTCTCCATCCAGCGGAAAGCTGCACTGACCACCTCCACCTCCATTCTTAAGCTAGATGTTGTGGTATCATACACCAGGCTCTCTTGCACCAAACGTCGACCATTAGCTTTTGCTAAGAATCCCCAGGCACTTCTCCTACCTCTCAACACCGAACCATCTGTGTAGATAATCACATCACCCGAATTAGTTGCTGGATTTTCACTTCCGTGGCCCCTGCTGGCCACTCCCTGCACTCCCGGCTTAATGTGATTATAACTCTGCACAAGTCTGACTGCTCTGCTGGCATCTGACCCACTCCTCTCCCCGCCTAGTGTTCTCCAAGATGCACACCTGTCTGATCGTATCCTCCGCCTGAGCCATCCATCCACGTGTACACGGTTACAGTGGACAGTCTGGTCGTGGCATAACTTAATTCTGAAATGTACTCTAAAAAAATTGACCCCCACAACGTCCACTACTGGTCATAAAAAGGTGTTGCTATGTTAATTTTCCGTAGACTTGTGTATATACCCAGATAATATTATAGCGAATGGCGGGGCGGTATGGAGTGAGTTGGTGAAGGGTCTATGCCACAAAGGGAGATTACGGGCGAAAGAAGAACAAGTAATCATACTTGGAACTATCGACTGCCAGTGTGGTCCAACCACCGATATCTAACAATCACCCCTCCTCCCATAATTGATGGAATCATCCACCTACGAGAGAGTTTAAAAAAAAATAACTGGGACTAAGTCTGTCATGTGTAAACAATCACCACTTAATGATGGGAAACCAGCCAATTTGTCTGCCTGTTCATTTTCATTAACAATAAAGTGTCGTGGAGACCAGATACAGCGTGTGCTCACAAACCGCGTCATCTGAATTGATTCAAGCCGTTCTGCACGAAGCATGCCAGGCTTCACCTTTTCCATCGTGCTTTGTGAATCAGTGATAATCACAACATGCGTATACAGTTGGTTCTCCAAGCAGCGGAAAACAGTTTGTTCTCCAAGCAGCGGAAAGCTGGAGTAACCGCCTCCACCTCCATTCTCAGACCTGAGGTTGTGGTGTTATATGCCAAGCTCTTCTTGAGATAAATTGATCTTCCTTCATGTCACCAGCGTAGACCACCAAGATTATTTCTCTCGGCTTGCCTCTGCCTCTTCAACAGATGATCTTTCCAGTCGTCATGGTGTTTTTCAACGCTTCTCGTCTCTTTATTTAAGCTAAACAGTGTGTTTGTCTCTTTCTTACAGTTGCATGTACAGTCTTGCTTTCATTAGTCTAATCCAGGCAATCGTCATTGGTCAGGCAATTCAAGATATTCGAACATTTGGTTCAGAAAGCATAGCGCCAAGATCTTCCTAAGTTATTGGTTCACATTCCAAGGTACACGTTCCATACAGAAGAAAGGGGTCCCATGCAACAAGTCAGTACTCAATTTAATGACATTCAATGAAAGTGACATTCCACCAGCTGTTTCATATTCTGTAATGTTGTTTTTTGCTCGATCTAATCTTTTCATGCATATTCTCTCTAGTGTGACCACCCCCCCCCCCCCCAACTGAAATTAATTGACTTGGTTAAAACATTTCCCTCTGTTGTAAAATCCAATTTTCATATTATCGTTTACTTTGATATAGTCATGGTTTCTGTTTTCTTTATATTCAAGAACTGTTTTCCTTTCGCACTCTCTATTTCCACAATGTTATCACAGATATTTAAAAAAAAACATATACAAAAATTCAAGAATCATGTAGAGTGATTGTGCAAAACAATCATAATCCTTTGTCTTAAATAGAAAGCATAAATGAACAATGGCAAATGCTCAAACATTTAAAGCAAAGAGATATTACTTTAAATAAGACAAAACGCTAAGAAAAATTGGATGACTGCAGACATCTTACAATTGATAGACAAAAGTAAACAAATAAACATGATGAAGAAGATTATGATATAATAAATAAAATAATATAAGAGATAAAAGTATAAAGGCAAAATAAAACTGTTTGAGTGAGCAATGCTCAAAAGTGAATTAAACTCGTTTACGCAAAGAAATATTCACAGACAAACCAGTGCAGAAAAGTATGATTAAACAAAGGAATATGAAATCAAAGACAGGAAAGGCATTAATCGAAGAGAAAGCTGTGATATAGCAATGGAGTGAATACAGAAGAGAGTTATCAGATTGGAAAAGAGCAGAATTTGTAAAGAAAATCATTTAAAAGGTCCACCTATAGTAAAATAAAGAAGTAATTGGTGCTGTGAAACATATGAAAAAAGAGAAAACATCTGGGACAGATTAAATCACAGTAGCGGAATTAGACGTTCCGGGAGAATTCGAATTAGAAATAACTAAATAGATACTATTGAATAGTATCTATATAAGTGGGCACATGCATTGTGATATGCTAAAACACGTATTTATAGCTTTACATAAAGACCAAAAGCAACTAAATATGAATGAACGTCAAACAATCAACCTTGTAAACTATGGACAAAATTTATACTCGGAATTATAATGAGTAGGAAAATAAAGATGGACATTAGTGAAGAACAGTATGGATTTGTGACAGTGGAGGGAGCAAATAATGCTTTACAAGAGACAATTGAGATATATATTACACTACGGTATTTAATAACGTGACACATGATAACAAGATCAACATGTTGGACGATATGGAAATTGATATGAAAAATCTTAGAATATTATAAAATATTTACTGTGAACAAGTAGCAGCAATTAAATTGGCAAATATGAGCGATTATGAACGGGTAAAGGATAAAACAATGATGTATTTTGTTAACGGACAGCTTCTCTCTCTCTCTCTCTCTCTCTCTCTCTCTCTCTCTCTCTCTCTCTCTCTCTCTCTCTCTCTCTCTCTCTCTCTCTCTCTCTCTCTTTTTCTCTTGCGATGGGTGCGAAATAATAATGAAAGAGATCAAAGATATTATGATTACGAGTCGGAGGTTATAATAAAAATAACCAGCATCATGCAGATGACATGGTATTGTTAGCTTAATACTGATAGCAGTATGTTTCTGGCAAACATACAGACAGGCAGATGTATAGCTTAATAGTGAAAGCAGTTTTGGTGGATAGACGAACAGACAGACGGACCATGTATGTACTAGTATATGTGGATGAATGAATGGATGGAACGAACGAACGAACGAACGAACGAACAAACTTTATTTTAAAAGGGTAACAAATTGAGCACGCAGGCCCGTCTTACATTCGGCCCTTTCGATCACTCATCTTTCATTCATCAAATGCGCATGTTACATTTACATAGGGGGAAAAAAAACATTGTCAAATGGATTTTGAAAGCATAAACAATGCATATTACGCATGGTACATTCACATGGGGAAAAAAAAACATTGTCAAATGAAAGGTGTAAACATAAACAGTGCATATTGCAATGTTGTGAGACAAAGCCCCCATCCATCCTCACACCCCGCAGCCACCCACACATCCCTCAGACACCCACACATCCCCCACCCACCATACCACCCACACATACCTCCACGCACTCACACAGACTCAGGCAAACATACATGCCGCCACCCACCCACTGATCCCCCACCCACATACATTTCCCCACCCACACATACATCCTCCACCCATCACATAACCGACACGCACACACCCACCCACATATTCTCCACCACCCACACACTCGCAACCACCCAGCAAAACACACATCACAAAACCACACACACATACCCCCGTCAACTCACACATCCCGCACCTATCCACACATACATCCTGCACCCTCACACTCACAAATTTCCCCATCCACCCACACACACATCAGCTAACCTACACCCACTCATCCACCCAATATCCGCCACCTCTCAACTACACATCCCACACCTATACACACATCCCCACCCACAAACACATCTCCCCACCTGCCCACACATATCCCCCACCCATAACCCCCCCCCCAAAAAAAAAAAAAAAAAAAAACACACACACACACCTCCATCCCACACACACCCCACCATCCACATATACCCCACCCACACACATCCGCCGCTCACACACATCTTCCCACAAACACACACATCCCCCAACCATACACTCATCTCTCACACACATCCACCCACTCGCGTACTCATCCATCAACCACTCACACCCACACATCACCCACCCGCCCATCAACACATGCATCTCTCATCTACCCTCCCACCCACACACACCCCAACCACCCAGCCAAATACACATCCCCCCATCCTCACATACATCCATCATCCACCTGCAAATCCCACACCTCCCCCACCTCTCATACATCTCCCCTCCCACACAAAACTCCACCCATAAACACACCCCCACACATATCCCCCACATGCATTCCTCATACACATCCCCGCCCACACATCTCTCACCCACTCACACATCCCCCACCTACAAACATCCTCACCACCCACACATACATCCTCCACCAACTCACACTTACCCCATCCACACTCACACACTCCCACCAACACAGACATCTCCCATTCACAGACAACCCCACACTCATCTCCGACACCCATTACACATCCATCCCCCAACACACACAATATCCTACACACCCATTCACCCACCCAAACACACACTCCCTACCCACACCCCAACCCACCAACACCCACATACTTCCAATAATAATACTTCCAGCTCGTGCCTGTGGCTCCTAGTAGCTGTCAGCATGCGACAGCGGCCACCCCCCGGGCAACAGCTGTGAGAGGCTGGCTAAACCAGGCATGGGTATCCGATTTGGTGTCAAACCAAGAGGTAAACAACGGTATGCCAACCCAGCATGTGAAGACAGGATTCGGCAGACTGCGCGGAAGAAATCATTCCTGATTCAACGGGCAAGACGGCGTTTACCTGCAAAGCGTTGTGGAACGTAATGAGCACGGCAAGGCACGTAGAGTGCCCTGGTCATCCACTGCACCTGTATTCGTCTCCAGTCGTCTCGACTTGTTTTGCCACTGGACTCAGATGGACTCAGGCGAGAGAGTGAGGTCGACGAATTGCGCAACTCTTCCTCACTTTAATCCAAGTCATCGCGCAAGTCATTCTTCATCCAACGTCCAACTTCCAATAATCCTCCCAAATATCCCCCCCCCCCAACACACACACACATCCCTCACACACACATACATCCCCCACCGACTACACATCCCTTCACCCATCCACACATCACCCATCAACCCATACACATCCCCCACATACAACCCCTCCACACATACATTCCCCACACCCCCCACATACACACCCATACAAATATCCTCACATCTACACACATACATGATCACTGAAACTAATAAGAACAAACTCTCACACTTTACACACAGTTGAGACACTGATGATTGTCGTGAGCATTCTCGCAAAAAATGTAAGAAGTGGAGAAAAAATTGTACATATACATAGTCTAGCGTAAACATTAGTGATGCAATTCAACTCTTCCCCCCCCCCCCCCACTCACTAACTCTCTCACTCACATCACAGTAATGTTATATTATACATGATAAAATCAAGTGCATACAAAATGATATATGAAAGATGAGAATACAGAGGGAAAAAAATATGGAATGGCATGTTACAGGACAATGAAGTGGCATACAAAATGATACCTCGTAATATGACAGATGAGAATGCATAAAAAATATGAAATAGTATGTTACATGACATGCGTGCGCTCAACTCTCTCTCTCTCTCTCTCTCTCTCTCTCTCTCTCTCTCTCTCTCTCTCTGGATGGATGGATGGATGGATGGATAGAAGGATTGACGGACGGACAGACGGACTGGAGGATAAGCGGATGGGCGGATAGATAGTTGGGAACGGACATACGGATGGATGAATGGACGGAAGAGACTGACGAACGGACGGGCGGAGTTGGATTGGTAGGGTGGACTGAGGAAGGACAGACGAACGGAAGGAAAAACGGACAGACGTACGGACCGATAGACACATTGTCTGAATAATATAAAATAAATTAATAAACAGGCAGCGGGATTCTCCAAGAAACACTGTGGCGATATTGATTCTAATGTTTTTATGACAGAGAGACGCTGGGAAAAATGTGATGAGACCCGCGGGCTGTAATTTGGAGTTTCTAGATAAAAGACATCATTTCTGTTATCACATTTCATCCCTCCTCATTCTTTATTCACATATTTTTCCACACCAGCATTTTTTACACTGGTGTGCCGCGGTATCGCGAGAGATACACAGGTGTGCCACAGGGTTGATGTCAGCAGGCAAAAAAAAGGGGTGGAGTATTCTGGCGTGAGAATCTGACTCGAGTAGACCTCGAATATTTCTTCTTTTTTTTTGGGGGGGGGGGGGGGCGGGGCGGGGGGGGGGGGGCCTCGCTCACTTTGAACTCAAACGTAGTCCACACACACTACTTCTAGTAGTGCTGGACTGAATTTTGCGTGTGGATTAGTTTTCCTTATTAACAGTGTCCCTCGCTATCAGGCGAACTCAATTCAGAGGTACTGGTAATTTACGTTCCCAAGTCAAGGACGATAGGTCAACATGTTAGCCCAACTGTCCAGTGTAGGGGTTGAACCCCTCACCTGGACATCAGCACACCGGATGTTAAGAACAAGTTTTCTTATCCATTCGGCCATGCTGACCTACTAGACCACGAATGAATCAGGTCGTGTAACGGTGCAGCGTGAGAATCTGACTCATGTAGACAACGAACGAGTCAGCAGGACGTGAACGGTACTCACTAATGTAGACAGCGAACGAATCAGAACCGTAACGGTACGACGTGAGCCTGACCCTAATAGACCAGCAACGAGTCAGGCTGTGGGCTATGACAATACTAAGGAACGCTAGAATCTAACATCCTATTCTCCTGACCGTGGATCCGCAAAGTTGAGATTAAAACGTTAGTTGTATAGCCTTTATATGACGTCGCAGTCAATCCCAGCATGTCTAGCTGTCATGGCAAGTTTACGTTCGGTAGTTTGCCTTTGCGTTCTGACCGGCCGGCACTCATATCATTGAAGTAAAACCAGCGCAAGGCGGTTTGCTTCTAAATCGCCGGCATCTATGCTTCGAACGAAGTTTGCGGGATTACAAATTGTTTTGTAAGCGCTGTGCCACAGCCATGGGCCTTTACAGCTCGGGCCGGAGGGAGAATTGTGAAGGAGGACTCTGGTGCTTTCACTGAAACCACAAGTAGCCTGACCATGGAAGTCATGGCAGTAAGTAAAGCAATAACATGGCTCGAGACACAGACATTCACTAGGGCTTGTTTCCTCAGCGACTCAATGAACATGATCAAGAGGATAGAGGAGGGGTCGATCCGAAGAGAATGGTTGCTGCCTCTGGAGCGGTCTCCACTGGCAAAGATTAGTTTCATCTTCGTGCCAGGGCATGCGGGAGTACAAGGAAATGAGTGGGCTGACAAGCTCGCAGGTGAGGCTACTGTGGAGGGCGGACGCGCCATGGACCAGGCCGACATTCTGAATGCTCTACAAGAAGTAAGACTTTTGCGAGAACCAAGTGATGACTGTGAATCTACAACAATGGCCAGACTGCGAGAGCAGCAAATTAAAAGAGGGGTGGACAAACAAGAACACTACGCAGGAAGCCAAAGAAGATTGATAAACCAACACAGAACTGGCGTCGTTAGCCGCTACACGTTGCGGGATTTGCTGAGGAGGGGATCCGAGCACTTATGGACTGAATGGTTCGATGTGCAATGAGGATGATCTGTCGACTAACTAACTAACTAACTAACTTTGCCACAACGTCCGGAAAAATGAACTGGGGGGGGGGGAGAGGAGGAGAAGAGAGGAGGTGATGTATTCTTACAGGTCCGGCGTGAGAATCTGGCTCGAGAAGACCACGAATGAACCAGGATGTGTAACAGTAAGGCGTGAGACTGGCTCAAGTCGACAACTAATCAATCCGGATGTGTATTGGTAAGGCCTGAGACTCAAGTAGACCAGCAACAAGCCATGCTGTAGGCTTTGACAAGACTAACAACCCCTAAAATGCTATGTCCCCTCCCCCTCTTCTTTCTGTCGTAGTGACTCTACAACTAGCGCGGGGATAACAAATGGTCCACATTCGAACAGTATGTGTGACCAGAAGTAGGAACACGTGTATGGACAACGTTTCAGTTCAAAGCAAGCGAACCGAGGCGCAGGGAAGTATGCCAGGCAATAAATAATGCAACAAGATTATTTATTCCGACTAGTTCACTTTTCTCCGTAATCTGGTATACTCTCGTAAGGTGACGTGATGACGGTGAGAATCAGCAGTGGTTCGAATCGCATCGGTAACTTACGGGGTATGTGAGCCGGCCGCTTAGAAACCAATGGCAAACTACTAAGCGTAATCTTGCCAAGAAATCAACATACATCTGAAAGATGCTGGTGTTGACAGTGATATCCTGTAAAGGATATGCAAAAAAAAAAAAAAAAAAAATTTCACTCGTTCGTTACTGAGTACCAGACAATTGTCTGATTTTTTTTTTTTATTGGGGGGAGGGGGAAAGAGGTTTTTTTTTTTTTTGGGGGGGGGGGGGGGGTCAGGGTGATAAGAAAGGGAGCTGGTCAACAAACATCGTTATATGTGACCTAGAATAAACGAATACATATCGCTCCACATTCCAACGGCATAATTTACTATTGGACTGGCCCTTTTACCTTTCTTTCGCATCATTACGGCGTTGGAGAGACGAGCCGTGGTAGCGCAGTGGCTAGAACTGCCGACCGGCTTGCCATGTGTTCAAATCTAATCGAGACAGAGCTTTCTTTTCATTGACCTGAGCTCCCAGGTAGACACAGCTTGACATGGTAACCAGGAAAGTTGTGGGAAATAAAGACAGCTGGTGTGACATTGACCTGAGCTCCCAGGTAGACACAGCCTGACATGGTAACCAAGTAAGTTGCGGGAAGTAAAGACAGCTGGTGTGACACTTGCCTGAGCTCCCAGGTAGACCCAGCCTGACATGGTAACCAGGTAAGTTGCCGGAAGTAACTGGGTCTACCTGGGAAAGTTGCCGGAAGTAAAAACAGTCGGTGTGAAATTGACCTGAGCTCCCAGGTAGACCCAGCCTGACATGGTAACCAGGTAAGTTGCCGGGAGTAAAGACAGCTGGTGTGACACTTGCCTGAGCTCCCAGGTAGAACCAGCCTGACATGGTAACCAGGTAAGATGCCGGAAGTAAAGACAGCCGGTGTGACATTGACCTAAGCTCCCAGATAGACACAGCCTGACATGGTAACCAGGAAAGTTGCGGGAAGTAAAGACAGCCGGTGTGACATTGACCTGAGCTCCCAGGTAGAACCAGCCTGACATGGTAACCAGGTAAGTTGCCGGAAGTAAAGACAGCCGGTGTGACATTGACCTGAGCTCCCAGGTAGAACCAGCCTGACATGGTAACCAGGTAAGTTGCCGGAAGTAAAGACAGCCGGTGTGACACTTGCCTGAGCTCCTAGGTAGAACCAGTCTGACATGGTAACCAAGTAAGTTGCCGGAAGTAAAGACAGCCGGTGTGACATTGACCTGATCTCCCAGGTAGAACCAGCCTGACATGGTAACCAGGTAAGTTGCGGGAAGTAAAGACAGCCGGTGTGACATTGACCTGAGCTCCCAGGTAGACACAACCTGACATGGTAACCAGGTAAGTTGCGGGAAGTAAAGACAGCTGGTGTGACATTGACTTGAGCTCCCAGGTAGAACCAGCCTGACATGGTAACCAGGTAAGTTGCGGGAAGTAAAGACAGCTGGTGTGACACTTGCCTGAGCTCCCAGGTAGACCCAGCCTGACATGGTAACCAGGTAAGTTGCGGGAAGTAAAGACAGCCGGTGTGACATTGACCTAAGCTCCCAGGTAGACCCAGCCTGACATGGTAACCAGGTAAGTTGCCGGAAGTAAAGACAGCTGGTGTGACACTTGCCTGAGCTCCCAGGTAGAACCAGCCTAACATGGTAACCAGGTAAGATGCCGGAAGTAAAGACAGCCGGTGTGACATAGACCTAAGCTCCCAGATAGACACAGCCTGACATGGTAACCAGGAAGTTGCGGGAAGTAAAGACAGCCGGTGTGACATTGACCTGAGCTCCCAGGTAGAACCAGCCTGACATGGTAACCAGGTAAGTTGCCGGAAGTAAAGACAGCCGGTGTGACATTGACCTGAGCTCCCAGGTAGAACCAGCCTGACATGGTAACCAGGTAAGTTGCCGGATGTAAAGACAGCCGGTGTGACACTTGGCTGAGCTCCCAGGTAGAACCAGCCTGACATGGTAACCAGGTAAGTTGCCGGAAGTAAAGACAGCCGGTGTGACATCGACCTGAGCTCCCAGGTAGACACAGCTTGACATGGTAACCAGGAAAGTTGCTGGAAGTAAAGACAGCCGGTGTGACATTGACCTGAGCTCCCAGGTAGACCCAGCCTGACATGGTAACCAGGAAAGTTGCGAGAAGTAAAGACAACCGGTGTGACATTGACCTGAGCTCCCAGGTAGACCCAGCCTGACATGGTAACCAGGAAAGTTGCCGGAAGTAAAGACAACCGGTGTGATATTGATCTGAGCTCCCAGGTAGACCCAGCCTGACATGGTAACCAGGAAAGTTGCTGGAAGTAAAGACAGCTGGTGTGACATTGACCTGAGCTCCCAGGTAGACCCAGTCTGACATGGTAACCAGGAAAGTTTCGGGAAGTAAAGACAGCTGGTGTGACAATGACCTGAGCTCCCAGGTAGACCCAGCCTGACATGGTAACCAGGAAAGTTGTTGGAAGTAAAGACAGCTGGTGTGACATTGACCTGAGCTCCCAGGTAGACCCAGTCTGACATGGTAACCAGGAAAGTTGCTGGAAGTAAAGACAGCCGGTGTGACAATGACCTGAGCTCCCAGGTAGACCCAGCCTGACATGGTAACCAGGAAAGTTGTTGGAAGTAAAGACAGCTGGTGTGACATTGACCCGAGCTCCCAGGTATACCCAGCCTGACATGGTAACCAGGTAAGTTGCGGGAAGTAAAGACAGCCGATGTGATATTGACCTGAGCTCCCAGGTAGACCCAGCCTGACATGGTAACCAGGAAAGTTGCGGGAAGTAAAGACAGCCGGTGTGACATTGACCTGAGCTCCCAGGTAGACCCAGCCTGACATGGTAACCAGGAAAGTTGCGGGAAGTAAAGACAGCCGGTGTGATATTGACCTGAGCTCCCAGGTAGACCCAGCCTGACATGGTAACCAGGAAAGTTGCGGGAAGTAAAGACAGCCGGTGTGATATTGACCTGAGCTCCCAGGTAGACCCAGCCTGACATGGTAACCAGGAAAGTTGCTGGAAGTAAAGACAGCCGGTGTGATATTGACCTGAGCTCCCAGGTAGACCCAGCCTGACATGGTAACCAGGAAAGTTGCGGGAAGTAAAGACAGCCGGTGTGACATTGACCTGAGCTCCCAGGTAGACCCAGCCTGACATGGTAACCAGGAAAGTTGCGGGAAGTAAAGACAGCCGGTGTGACATTGACCTGAGCTCCCAGGTAGATCCAGCCTGACATGGTAACCAGGAAAGTTGCGGGAAGTAAAGACAGCCGGTGTGACATTGACCTGAGCTCCCAGGTAGACCCAGGCTGACATGGTAACCAGGAAAGTGGCGGGAAGTAAAGACAGCTGGTGTGATATTGACCTGAGCTCCCAGGTAGACCCAGGCTGACATGGTAACCAGGAAAGTTGCGGGAAGTAAAGACAGCCGGTGTGACACTTGCCAGAGTTCCCAGGTAGACCCAGCCTGACATGGTAACCAGGAAAGTTGCGGGAAGTAAAGACAGCCGGTGTGTCATTGACCTGAACTCCCAGGTAGACACAGCCTGACATGGTAACCAGAAAAGTTGCTGGAAGTAAAGACAGCCGGTGTGACATTGACCTGAGCTCCCAGGTAGACCCAGGCTGACATGGTAACCAGGAAAGTGGCGGGAAGTAAAGACAGCTGGTGTGATATTGACCTGAGCTCCCAGGTAGACCCAGGCTGACATGGTAACCAGGAAAGTTGCGGGAAGTAAAGACAGCCGGTGTGACACTTGCCAGAGTTCCCAGGTAGACCCAGCCTGACATGGTAACCAGGAAAGTTGCGGGAAGTAAAGACAGCCGGTGTGTCATTGACCTGAACTCCCAGGTAGACACAGCCTGACATGGTAACCAGGAAAGTTGCTGGAAGTAAAGACAGCCGGTGTGACATTGACCTGAGCTCCCAGGTAGACCCAGCCTGACAGGGTAACCAGGAAAGTTGCGGGAAGTAAAGACAGCCGGTGTGACATTGACCTGAGCTCCCAGGTAGACCCAGCCTGACAGGGTAACCAGGAAAGTTGCGGGAAGTAAAGACAGCCGGTGTGACATTGACCTGAGCTCCCAGGTAGACCCAGCCTGACAGGGTAACCAGGAAAGTTGCGGGAAGTAAAGACAGCCGGTGTGACATTGACCTGAGCTCCCAGGTAGACCCAGCCTGACATGGTAACCAGGAAAGTTGCGGGAAGTAAAGACAGCCGGTGTGTCATTGACCTGAACTCCCAGGTAGACACAGCCTGACATGGTAACCAGGAAAGTTGCGGGAAGTAAAGACAGCTGGTGTGACATTGACCTGAGCTCCCAGGTAGACCCAGCCTGACATGGTAACCAGGAAAGTTGCGGGAAGTAAAGACAGCTGGTGTGACATTGACCTGAGCTCCCAGATAGACCCAGCCTGACAGGGTAACCAGGTAAGTTGCCGGAAGTAAAGACAGCCTGTGTGACATTGACCACGTCACCTGTCAAGTTCCCATTGATCTATACAAGCCTGGGCTAGCGCCATATTTTCAATAGGCCCCAAGACTTGAAACTGGGTCCTTTATTTGTTAGTTTTACTTGTGGCTTGAGAGTGGACCCGGACACACAACATAAGTTAGGTGCATATCCCTATGTCGCAGTGAAAACCAGCATTTTGTTGTTGTTGCTGTTGTGATCTCTCGGCAAGTTTACGTTCAGTAGTTTGCGATTGCTTTCTGAACGACCGGCACCCATACCATTTCGTAAAAAAAAATCATAACGCAATATCCATGGAGCTGGCACTCACAAAATGGGTACAGAATAATTTTCAGAAAATTTCCGGAAATTGTTATGGAAATAAAGGTGGCATGAAAATGAAAATGTCAAATCACTGTATAATGTCGAGGCTGAATACGAGTATATGTGAGCAAAGCTCAGTTTTGGGCCAATGGTGGGTACCACAGTTGAATTGTGAAATTTGAAACTTTCATAAATACATAGGGTACCCATAACCAGTTTTGATAATGGTGAAACCGTCGAAAGCTTGTCTATTTCTGGTATGTCATGTCATGACATCCGTCAAAGGCTTCCCTCCAGGGAACAGTTGAGGGCAAGGGAAGAAGATGAGGGAGGAAATAATTCAGAATAGATAACACTAAAGCACGGACAGGGTGCAGTATTTCCATACTTGAACGCACTGGTGAGGACAGGGAGCAGTGGGGTTAACATATAGTACTTACTTGATTTTTCAGTGATGTGAGGAGAAAGATTGAAATATTGTAAAAATACATGGATCCATCACTAAACATATTGTACTTGTATTCTCTGTGATGTGACAAGAAAGTTTGAGATGTTGTAACATAACTTTGTAACCAAGCATAGTGAACTTACTTGTATTCGCTGCAGCGTGAGAAGAAAGTTTGAAATATTGTGACGCGTTGACAAGTCCTCTTCTATTGGTTTGGATTGATCACGTGACCCCCGGTCTCTATGGCGACCAAGACTCACACTCCGGCGTTCTCGATGTGTCATTTTTACGTCATGGATTAATCCCTTTCGGCTGTAATAATAATAATAATAATAATAATAATAATAATAATAATAATAATCTCATCTCATCTCATCATGTTCCTCTTGTACCTTGCGGTGTTGAGGTGAAGTATAAACTTCGTGATAGTGCCCAATTATGGGCTTCGTATATCGATATTCCCATGGACTCTGCTATTCCCTCCGTCCAACGTTTACGTGGTCGGCCTCTTCCTCTGTTTCCATCTACTCTGTACATCATTGTTTGTTGTGGTCTGCTGTTGAATGGTAACCTACTTGCATGGCCAAACCATTTGACTTGCTGCTTTCTAATAAAATCTAGTGCTGCTTTAACCCCCACTTTAGTCCTGATTTCTTCATTTCTGATCTTATCTCTTCTTGATACGTTGAGTATTCTTCTCAGGAACCTCATTTATGTTGTTGTGATTTTTCTTTTCTCTTTTTCTGTCATTGTTCAGGTTTGGCATTGGTAGCATAGAGTTGGTAGGAAGATTGTGTTGTAAAGTGCTTTCTTAGTAGTTATTGATACATGTTTGTTCTTTAGTATTGATGCCATTTGTCCAATGAGTTGATTTGCCTTATTGCACCTATTTTCGATCTCGTCTTCTGATCTGCCATTTGATAATATTATACTTCCTAGGTACTTGAAACTCTTTACATGTTTCAAGGGATGTTCGTTTAGGTGAATTGTTGCTGTTTGTTCTTCTTTAGTTATAGTCATTACCTCTGTTTTGCTTGTGCTAATTTTCATGTTATGTTCCCTACACATTTCGTTTAGATTATTCATGTGGTCTTGTAATTCAGCTTCTGATTTTGCTATTAGTGCTTGGTCGTCCGCAAACAGGAGTTCTCTAATGGTTAGATTTGCAGATGGTTCTTCTTCTGTGTTCTCAACATGTGGTATTCTTGCTATCTCTGCTTGGCTGGTTTCTTTACATATGTTGTCTATATATGTTATGAACAAGAGAGGGGACAAAACACAACCTTGTCGTACTCCAGATCTTATGGTGAAGGGTTCTGAGTGTCCTCCAGTTGCTCTCACTATGCATTCACTGTTGTTGTATAAACTTCTACATAGGTTTGTTAGGTGTGTACTCACTCCATATTGTTTAAGGATTTGCCACAACTTGTTTCTGTCTACTCTATCGAATGCCTTTTCTTTGTCGACAAAGCTAAGTAGAGTGTTTCATTGAATTCAATTGATTTTTCTATAAGTTGTCTAAGAGCAAAAATTGCATCTGTGCATCCTTTGTTTTTCCTAAATCCAAGTTGTGTTTCGCTTAGCTGGGGTTCTAAAGTAGTTCGTAATCTTTTTTCAAGAATTTTGCAAAATATTTTCCCAGTATGACTCGACAGTGAAATGCCTCTGTATTGTGTGCAGTCTCTTTTGCTGCCTTTGTTTTTCCAAACTGGGAAACATAAAACATGATTTCAGAAGGGCGAGAAGTACACAACAGTAAAATATGGAGGGAAAACAATATCAAAAAATCGGTTCTAGTATTAACGCGATCTTGAAATAATCTTAATTCCCCCCTCCCCTGGAAACCCTAAAATTCCCCCTGTGGAGGGTTCCAACTCCACGGCAACGGATCATCCCCATTAAGGCCCGTTCTTGGCCGGTTGAGAATCACTGCTTTATAGAATACCCAACAGGTAACATGTAAGCGATGTAGCCCGCGAGGCCATCATTTCGTTACACTTGACAGCTACAGCAGGCAGTATCCAGTATTCTGAGATTGTAACACTGATACCGTAACACGATCTTATGTAGCAGTCAGGTAGCGATGCTTGCGAAACCTGCAGATTAGGGAGGTCATAGTTGGATAGGAAATTAGATAGCTAGTGCAGTAGAGACAGGTAAAGTAGGAATATGGAACGAGGGAAAAATGCAGCATAGATAGGTAAAGGACAGAAGTACATGGAGTAGTAAGGGCGAGAAAAAAAGGGATAGAGGAGGGGTAGGAAATGAGGCAGAAAGTGCAGCAAAAAGGGATAAGGGAAAGAAGGTAATGAATGAGCAAATATATGAAAGAGGTGGGGGAGGGGGAAGAGGAACGAGGTAGAAAGAGAAACAAAGAGAGACAAAGGACAGACAGAAATAAAGGAGTCCGGGCAGAAAAAGAGAGATAAAGGAAGACACTATGAGATACAAAATCGAATACCTGATAAACTAAACACAGTGTATGGAAGGTCACATCAATTAGATCTACCAGTTCATAGGGGGTAATACAACAAAATGAAAATGAACCAAGCAAATGATAACCCGGTCCTCATTATGGAAACCTCACTTCGAGCGGTAGAGAATCACAGTTTAACATTTAGAGTTTAACGCATTTGGTAGCAATGTAGACACACACATATTACAATAAGAATACAAAATGCAAGAGGAGCTTTTCAAGCTTTTAATTTGTGGGAGTCAAACGAAATTAAACACAGGAGGAAACTCGCAACATTTAACTTTAAATCATCCATACTGTTGTTGTTTGTTGTTGTTTTTCTTCCACGTATGTCGTTAGGCGTCGTGGGGAGGGATAATTGGAGTTCCGGCGCCTGTTACTAGCGCCTTTCCTCCAATTTCCTCCAGTAATCTTGAGCAGAATCGTGACACACCCCTACTTCCTATTTTCCGCCATCAATTTGTATCTGGTCCAAACCTACTTTTTGTTTGGCACTGAATCTATTAATAATATTGAGATGGCATGGATGCAGCTGCCCCAGACAGCAGCTGATATGACGGCTTGGGATGGGTGGGTTGATGGCTGTGCCCCAATCGCGAATAAAGAGAGAAAGAAGACAGTAATTTAAGGCAGAATGAGTTAAAATAACAGCCGGGCAACGAAGACAGTACTTTAAGATAGAATGACTTAAAGTAACAGCCGGGCAACGAAGACTTCAGACAGTCGTGGGTTCCATTTACATTAAAGTATCCTGTTCAAAGCCTTAACTTAAGGCGTGATGGGTATATCATTATAACCACTCATCTTTACAGATCAGTCGGCACTCGGTGGTTGATATGATCTATATCACGCTGGCCAACTTCACGTCCCTGGGCAATTCCCATTACACAATTTAGGCTGGGTCGACCTGGAAGCCTGGGTCAATGTAAAGACAAACCCCGCCTCGGTGAGGATTCGAATACATCAGCACAACTAAGCCACTGCGCTATCTCGACTCCAGGCGTTCCATATACAACAGGGAAATGTGAGTCCAGGTCACACGCGCCAGGACCCCTCGTGTGCTTGACAGGTCTTGTTTACAACGTCACAACCGCGTTCACAGTGATACAGTCCAGGAGCCCGACCAGTTATTTTTCTTTGGCTGGAGAAGGTAGACAGATTTCAGGTAAACGTGCTGCAAGCGCTAACACGTTGCGAACGGAAAGGACATGCTTGATAAACACATTACTAACAAAAACACAAGGCAGTGAGTTACATTCCCACCCATTCGAAATCTAAAATATTTTAAAAGTTACGTATTCGGTCCTTTCTATGCATAGTTTTTAATACGTCCGGATTTTTAAATTAGTGTTTTAACATCTAAAATAGTGGTTCTCAAAGTGTTCCTAGAAACTTCTTCATGTCTTGGAAAATTACTTGGGACCCTGTACGTTTTCGAACATATGACTGTACAATTACTGTTTACCTAATTGCAAATGTAAACACCTCAAACTTCCGGTTTCAAGATGGCGACGGACGGTCGTGTAGTATTTGTGATCGTTAACTTTTTCGCGTAGGAGATGGATTTATTCATCTCTTGCGTGTAGTTTGTGTGCCAGGATGTAAAACCAGGAGTTTCTACTCAAGATCTACGCGGATGCTACGGAGTTCGTGCATCGAGCGAAGCAATTCTTGAGTGAATTTTCGCAGCGTGTGTAGTTTTCTGTGGTGTTCGGGTTTTTCAACATGGCGGAACAACGTATGTTCTCCGAGCGGTTGGCAGTCAACCTAACAAGACGGCGTGGGCGCCGGGCAGGTTGCAAGCGACAAGGCAAGCGTGGTGGTTTAAGACGTTTTAGATTCAAGTGTGACCGTCTGGGCCTCAGGAATATCCGTATTCTGTATTGGAACTGCGCCAGCGTAAAACAACGGCGTCCTATTTTAGAAAATCTGGTTTACAGGAATGACATTGTAGCGCTCCAGGAGACAAGACTGGGTGATCAGCTACTCCGAATTGCCGGCTTCAAATGTTTCTACAACAGACGACATCTGGGAATGGCGATTCTCATTCGCGACAGCATGGTGGCGTCAGAGCTAGACATGTCCAGTTGGGACAGTGACGATATACAAATACAGGCGGTAAGAGTTCAATCCAGTCTACCATTCGTGCTGGTTAATGTTTATGCCCGCAACGCGAGTATGGATTCCCAGTATTGGCAGTGCTTAAGTGACACATTAGGTCAAGAGAGAAATGTTATTTTCTGTGGTGATTTCAACGCTAAATGCCGATCACGGGGAAACATTTCCTCCAACACACAAGGGGAGGAGCTCGAGACTGCACTTGAAACCATTTACCTGGTTTGTATCAACAGTGGCTGTGTCACCAGGACAGCACGCCGTCCAGGGGATGAGGACAGTGCTATTGATCTTGCGTTGGTTTCTCCTTCGCTCACTACAGTGTGTAGATGAAGTGTCCTAGGACACCACGGCAGCGACCACCACCCTTGCAGCATATTGGTGGAGAAAGGCAGAACCAGGCAGAACCAGGCAGCACGAGTTAACGGTCAAGACTTTTCAGTATGACAGTACAGGGCAAGATGTGGTGAGTAAAATAAGACGTGACAAGCGCAGAAAGCTTCAGGGCAGGATAAAAAGCTGGGAGCAGCCACCGTGGTGGAATCTTGAGGTGGAGAAGGCGTGGTTTGATAAACGTGGTGCTGTAAGGAGATGGCAAAATGCCAAGAAGAATAGAGCTGGCCATCCCAGTCCCTGCATGCACTTAGAAAGAGAGATGCACACAAAAGTAAGCTATTTCAAAAAACTGGTCAAGGTGGTTAAAAGTAAAAACGAGCAGATGTGTGTCAAAGAGTAAGCACAAACAAGTCACTGAAATTGTTCGGGCGACTACATAAAAGCATGAGCGGGGTAGTCAAGAATAAGAGCATTTCTGACTTCCAAGGTGCTGACCTCATCTAGCAGAGGACTGACGAGGACAAGGGCAAAGCCCTCTTTGAACGCTACCCAGAGCAGAGCAACCAGAAATACATGAGAGCCGAAATCTTGCCAAGGAGGTCACGTCAGACAGGTGCAAGGCCCAGAAAACTTCGGATGAAGACACAGTGACAGTGAAATAAATCAAGGCTGTGCTTCGACGATCAAAAAACAGTGCTCCAGGGCCAGATGGCAAACGATACAACGACATCAATAGATGTACCGACAATGAGATAGAGGAACTAGCAGACATGTACAACAACAGTATAGGGAATGCTAGCATCAAGGAGGAGTGGTTACACAGCTATCTGATTCCCTTGCAGAAGCCTGGCAAAGACCACACAAAAATTCAGGGATATCGAGTTATAACCATGCAGAATACAATAGGCAAGCTGCTGGAGAAGTTAATTGCCAGGAAAATATCAAGCCAGCTAGAGAAGCAAGGTGTTTTCCCACCTACCCTGGGTGGGTACCGACCAAAAAGAGAAACCTGGACCAATGCAGCAGTTTTTGCCCATGATCTCTATGAAGGTTTCCACTCAGGCATTGAAACCTTTGCTGCAGCGATTGATATTGAGGACGCGTACAACAGAGTACCATTGGATTTTTTAATGCTTCAGCTTCTTGAACTCAAAATAAGTCTATTCCTCCTTAGTTGGATCGCCGCAGCCCTCTTCCAAAGGAAAGCAGTTTTTAGATGTGGCAGTTGGACGTCGGAACCAACTAAAATATATCCTGGCCTACCACAGGGATCACCATTATCTCCGATACTGTTCAACGCCTACAATGTGAGAATCACCAGTGCGCAGATCACTGGACCTGGCAGGACATTGTCATATGCCGACGATATTTTAGTATATCGCCAGGGTAAGGATAGAGATCAGGTTGCTGTGGAACTACAAACCGAACTCAATCGCATAAGTACTTGGCGTGTTGAGGCTGGGGCAATGGTCAACCCAACAAAGGTAACAGTGACTTGGTTCTCGTTGAATAATCATATTGTCAACACTCCAACGCCAACTGTAAATCTGTGTCCAGAGACGGTGGAAAGAACGCAGGCAATGAATTACCTGGGGATACGGTTTGATCGAAGCGTTGCTTATAATGAGCATATAGACCAAGTGATAACAAAGGCCAAGCGGAGGTTTGGCTGCGATGCGGGTGATGGCGGCAGCAGATTGTGAGCAGCGCTATCTATGTCTTCTATACGAAGGGCTGGTCATGTCTGTTTTTGAGTATGCGATGGCAATCCTGACTCTCAGCCGTAAGCAGATAGAAAGGATGGAAAGGATACAGAATGAAGCTATGCGCATTATTCTTGGATGTACAAGAGATACAGCATGCAGGGCGATGCGCTACCTTCTTGATTTTCCAACCATTGAAGACAGAATACAACTCTGCAAAACTACTTCAGAGTTAACGCAAACACACAGCATCCACTGCATAGTGAAATTATGAAGGTGAAGGGCAGCAGGTTAAAAAGAGGACGGTCGTGGATGGGTCAAGCCGAAGACATTCTTCAACAGGTGTGTTCACTTGAGGACGTAGAACCTGGCGAGGAGTGGGTACAAGTGCCAACAGATTTGTGCACATCCTTTTCAGTTTGTATCCAACTAGACAGAAAATGCAGACAAGAAAACCCGGCAGCTGTGGAAGCGGAAGTACAAGCGTTGATTTTCGAGAATTCGCTAGACGGTGATGCTGTCAATTACACAGATGGGTCGGTCATCCGACATGTGAAAATCTCATGGGCCTTTATGGGTCAGGCCGGAGGGAGAATTGTGAAGGAGGGAGGACTCTGGTGATTTTGCTGAGACCACAAGTAGCCTGACTAATGAAGTCATGGCAGTAAGTAAAGCAATAACATGGCTCGAGATACAGACATTAACTATAGCATGTTTCCTTAGCGACTCAATGAACATGCTCCAGAGGATAGAGATGGGGGGGGGGATCCGAAGAGAATGGTTGCTGTCTCTGGAGCGGTCTCAGCTGTCAAGGTATGCGGGAGTACAAGGGAATGAGCGGGCTGACAAGCTCGCAGGTAACGCTACTATGGAGGACGGACGCGCCATGGACTAGGCTGACATTCTGAATACTCTACGAGAAGTAAGACTTTTGCGAGAACCAAGTGATGACTGTGAATCTACAACCATGGCCAGACTGTGAGAACAGCAAATTAAAAGAGGGGTGGCCAAACAAGAACACTACGCAGGAAGCCAAAGAAGACTGATAAACCAACACAGAACTGGTGTCGTTAGCCGCTACACGCTGCGGGATTTGCTGAGGAGGGGATCCGAGCACTTATGGACTGAACGGTTCGATGTGCAATGAGGATGATCTGTCGACTAACTAACTAACTAACTAACTAGCTAACTAACTAGCTAGCTAACTAACTAACTAACTAACTAACTAACTAACTAACTAACTAATTAACAAACACACATACCTCAACTGAATAGAAATTATCACACAGACTATCTAGCACGGTGGTTCTCAACCTTTTTTGGCTCGTGCCCCCCCCCCCCCCCCCTCTTCCCCCCCTTTCACAATATTTTCAGAACGTCATTCCCCCCTTTCGCATTTCCTACCTAAAAATCCCGCCCCCGCCCCTACACAGTATACGTGATAATGGAAGCTAAATTTAATAGCACATACTAAAACAAGTCTAGACGTCCACATAAAACATGATTTGTGGGTCTACTTACGTTATAAATTGAATTTTAGAAGAGTGTGACGTAGAGAACCATACAGTATGAAGGGAAAAACAATATCAAGTAATCGGTTCTTGTATTAACGCGATCATGAAATAATCTTAATCCCCCCCCCTCCTCCCTGGAAACCCTAAAATTCCCCCCTAGGGTGGGGGGGGGGGATTCCCCGCCGGTTGAGTACCACTGATCTAGCAGCATCTGGGAAACTGAAGAAATACCAGCAGACTGGAAAGAAGGATATCTGGTGAAGCAGCCACAGGAGTATGAACATTATAGAGGAATAACGTTGCTGTCACATCCTGTGAAATATTAAGCAAGATCATTCTGGAGAGATTACGAGATGCCATTGAAAACCAAGCCTCTTCCTGCTTGCTGTAGGCCTCACACAGAGTGATAGCGCTGTCACATCACAGATCAAAGCAGGAAACTGCTACAGGACAATTTAAAAAAAAATGGCAAACTACTCAGGGATGAACAGGCTGGCTTCCGACCAAATAGACCCCATCCTGATCAGACAGTTACATGGCGCATAATAATAGAACAAAGTATTGAACTTAACTAGTTAAATTAAATACTAGTTAAATTAAGTGGCAGACCTTTTAGCATACATGTTATTCAAGTATATGCACCAACAGGAGAATCCAGTGAAGATAGTGTAGAGGAATTTTATAATGACAAAGAGTCTGCCTTAAAGAAATGTAAAAATTCAGAAATAAACATCATAATAGGGGACTTCAATGCAAATGTAGGAAATCAAGGTGATAGATACACAGTAGGAGACTATGGTCTCAATCAATCAAACATGTGCCATGCCGGAAAGTGTGGGCGGTCATGACTCGCCATTTCACTCGATCACCAGTGTCGTGGATCAGCTCAGTGTTCCTGTCTCGTCCATGCCATGTGGCCAAGCCATCCAGGTATTTTCCTCTCGGTCTTCCTCTTGGTCTGTTCCCTTCGATCTTGCCAGTTGTCACCAAGTTCTCCAATCCATTTCTTCTCATAACATGTCCAAAAAATTTTGACTGTCTACGTCTAATTTCTCTAATCAGTTTACGATGTTCATTTGTCTTCTGTAGTACTTGGTCATTGGTTTTTCTGTCTGTCCATGGTATTCTTTGCATTTTCCTCAGAAACCACATTTCTGCAGCCATCAGATGTTGTTCAGCTTGACTGCTCATTGTCCAAGTTTCACATCCATACAAAAGAACAGGCTCTATGTATCCCCTCAACACTCTTTTTCTCGTTTCAATTGACATCTTTTTATTGGTTAGAATGTTTTTCATCTTGCTAAAGGCTACTTTCGCCATGGCGATTCTTGTTCTAATCTCTTCAAGGCATCTCCCATCAGATGTTATGACTGTTCCAAGATAATTGTACCGATTCACTTGTTGAAGAATATTTCCATTTGCTTGTATATTACATTGTGGCACTTCTTTCGTCCTAGTGACGACCATAACCTGAGTGTTTTTACAATTTAATTCTAACCCCAGCTGCTCACTGTGTACAACAACCGCATCTACTAATTGTTGCAGGTCCTGCGCATTGTCTGCAATTAATACTGTATCATCTGCATATCTAATGTTATTGATGTTTCGTCCTCCAATGCTGATTCCATTTATATCCTCTATATTTCTGAAAATATTTTCACTGTATAGGGAAAAAAGATCTGGAGACATCACACATCCCTGCCTAACACCTCTCTTAATTGGCTGATACTGTCCCACTTCATTATCAATCCTTATTGCAGCTTCTTGTTTCTAATATATGTTTTTTATAAGTCTAATGTCTTTCCCATCAGTTTGTAGATCTGCAAGCATATCCACCATGTTGACATGTCTAACTCTATCAAAAGCCTTTGTATAGTCAATAAAGCACAGATGTATATCCTTGTTTATTTCTATAGCACGTTCAATAACTGTTCGCAGCATATACACAGCATTTACTGTACCCTTTCCTTCTACAGACCCGCATTGTTCTTCCCCTATTTCAGGTTGTATCTTCTTCCTCACTCATTACATGATAATTCTTAGCAAAATCTTTGTGATGTGACTCATTATACTAATTGTTCTATGTTGATCACATTCCAAGGTTCCTGATTTCTTTGGGATTGCAATAAATACAGAGTTACATAATTCAGGAGGTATATCTCCAGTATCATATAATGTGTTCAGCAGTCTGGTGACTTGCTCTAGTCCAAATTCTTCTAAAGCTTTAATCATTTCTGTTGTGATGTTATCTGCACCGGGGGCCTTGCCAGCTTTCATATGCTTAAGAACATTTCGAACCTCCATCTCCAAAATTGGCGGTCCTTCATTATTAAATCTAATATCATACTGTTCGTCTCTGTTATCATCATAAAGGTGTTTCACATAATCTGTCCATACATGTAGAATCTGATCTTTTTCTATTATGATTTTGCCATCTTTAGTTTTTAGACACCCTGTTGATGTACTTGTTCTTTTATTAGTAAGTTCCTGAATTCTTTTGTGCACTAATTTGGTATTTTGACTGTTGTGTTGGTTTTCAATTTCTAAGCACTTTTCCTCAAGCCATGCTTCTTTTGCCTCCTTACATAATTTTCTGACTTGCCTGTGAATTTCTTAATATTTGACAGAATTATTTTTGTTGAGTCTTCTTGTTTCCATGAGGTGTAAAATTTCTTCAGTCATCCATTTCTTACGACCCACCTTCTTTAACTATGGTCTAGGAGAGAGAAATGAAAGAGAATACAGACTCGTAGAGTGGGCAAAATAACAGGAAATGATTGTTGGAAACACCTGGTTTAAGCAACACCCTAGAAGAGTATGGACATGGAGGAGTCCTGATAGCAGGATTAGAAACCAGATTGACTACATTCTGATTAGCAGAAGATTTAGAAACGCGCTAACAATGGCAAAAACAGTTGCTAGTGCTGATTGTTATAGTGACCACAGATTACTTACAGGAACATTAAGGATAAAGTTGAAGAAAGTCAAGTATATAACAGGAAACACTAAATATGATTTGTGTACACTGAGTAATGACAAGGAAATACAAAACAAATTCAACATAGAAGTACAGAACAGATTTGATATATTGTCTGATCTAGAGATCCTATTCCAGGATGTGGATGATCAATGGGAAATGTTGAAGAATTCAGTCAGTTTGGCTGCAGACACAACTATTCCAAAATTAAAGAAGGTGGGTCGTAAGAAATGGATGACTGAAGAAATTTTACACCTAATGGAAACAAGAAGACTCAACAAAACTAATTCTGCCAAATATGAAGAAATTCACAGACAAGTCAGAATATTATGTAAGGGGGCAAAATAAGCATGATTGGAAGAAAAGTGCTTAGAAATTGAAAAACAAAACAACAGTCAAAATACCAAATTAGTGCACAAAAGCATTCATGAATTTACGAATAAAATAACAAGTACATCAACAGGCTGTCTAAAAACTAAAGATGGCAAAATCATAATAGAAACAGATCAGATTCTACATGTATGGACAGATTACGTGAAAAACTATATGATGATGCGAATCTGTTCTAGATTATGAGACTATATACTTCTTTCTCCTTCTTTATCTGACTTAGAATATGCGAATGTAAACTTATATCTCGTTCCTTGCTTGTCCTATGATATAATAATATAAACTCCTTTCATCTTCTTTGCTTGCCTCTAATAAGAGAATATAAACTTCTTTCTATATCTTTATCTGTCATAGAATATGATAATATAAACTTCTTTCTCTTCATTCGTCAATACAAGAAAATGTGACCATAATCTTATTTCTCCTTTGTCTTTTCTTGTCTTGGTTGCAGTGTCTCCATTTACTCAGAGACTGGGACATTGACGATTTTCTGGTTAACCCACCGGATTTCTTTCCTGCCTGATCTATGACCATCGTTTTTCGGTCACTATGAAGCCACGTCGTAGAAGTCTCTCTCTCTCTCTCTCTCTCTCTCTCTCTCTCTCTCTCTCTCTCTCTCTCTCTCTCTTCTCTCTCTCTCTCTCTCTCTCTCTCTCTCTCTCTCTCTCTCATTCTTTTATTTCGGTCATCGAAAAAGAAAAAAACAACGACCATAAATAAATACATTATTTATTCACCCTATACCTACCCGTAGTTCACCCTATCTGCCTTTCTTTTTGTCTACATTCCTGCTATTCATCATTTATCTCTTTTCCAGTGAAAGTGAGAACGCGCGCGCGAGTGTCTGTGAACTTGAACTAAGTGTTACGAGTAAAAATTGTATTTCCCTCTCAAGTTGTCTTGTATTGTATCAGCCAATATTTCTTGTCCGTACCACACTTCACCAAATTATCATCAGCCATGCTTTAGGCTACTTTCCCTAATATGATTTCAATTCCCTCCCTCCGAAGCACCCCAAGATCAATTATCGACCTGTTCATCCGATGTAGTTAACACAATGAAGCAAGGGGAGCTAGTCCACATTGCAAAGACTACGTCACATCACATTGACCGACCAACCGACCGTCCGTTTCTGTATCATATACCACCACCGTACTACAGTATCATATACCATCACCTTACAGCAGTATCATATACCACCACCTTACTTCTATATCATATACCAGCACCTTACTGCAGTATCATATACCATCACCTTACTTCTGTATCATATACCACCACCTTACTGCAATATCATATACCACCACCTTACTTCTGTATCATATACCAGCACCTTACTGCAGTATCATATACCATCACCTTACTTCTGTATCATATACCATCACCTTACTTATGTATCATATACCACCACCGTACTACAGTATCATATACCATCACCTTACTTATGTATCATATAACATAACCTTAGTTCTGTATCATATACCACCACCGTACTACAGTATCATATACCATCACCTTACTTATGTATCATATACCACCACCTTACTGCAGTATCATATACCATCACCTTACTTATGTATCATATACCAGCACCTTACTGCAGTATCATACACCATAACCTTACTTATATATCATATACCATCACCATACTTCTGTATCATACACCATCACCTTACTGCAGTGCAATATATGAAATTTCAGTAAACAAATCCAGTTCCTAGCAAGCGGCGAATTATGGCTGCTCTTCCAGCTCTGTTCATCACATTAAACGTTGACGGTAAGTAGATCGGATTTCAATGTGACACGTCACACGAACTGTGCTATTTTCATGAATATATCTACTTGCGTCAGTCTCTTCTAGCTCATGCAGAACTGCTTCATTTCAAGATCTGTCTGTGCGCGCGCGCACACACACACACACACACGCACACATACACACACCCCACGCATGCACACACACATACACACACACACACACACACATACCCACACAAACACACACGTGCGCTAGCCAGTTGGATCCAACTTCTAGTCCAACAGCCAGTTGATGATTAACAGGTACCGAGTTGCGTTAAGTAACGACAGGTGGG
>OY992879.1:102464214-102474214 GCA_963921405.1 Cepaea hortensis | reverse complement strand
ACAAACTGCACAAGTCTTTTGTAGTGTGTACGCAGTTAGTTAGTTAGTTAGTTAGTCGACAGATCATCCTCGTTGCACATCGAACCATTCAGTCCATAAGTGCTAATTTCTAATGTTAATTGTTGCTGTACTAACACTAGGTACTCTTAGCCGGTTCTCGGTTCGTTACTACTGTCTAATGCTGTGTGGTGCATCAGTATGCATCACTCTCTTTGATGAATCAATTTCCTTCTAGCGTAAGTTATGTTCTGTATGCAACTCTAGTGACTCTTGAACTGGTGTTCTTCCCTTTTGGATTTGATTTTTTTCCCAAAAACTTGTTGAGTTTCCTTGGATCTGGTAGGGAACCTAGGATAGAAACAACACATCTGGTGATAGTACTAGTCACTGATCCTTTCGGCTGAGTGTAAGCCTATCACCTTGCTTAATGATCTTTAGCTAACTAGAATTAGTCATAGAGCAGATTAGCTACCCACCTAGAGCCGAATCAGGCTATGACAAAGAAAAAATCAGCAAACAGAATGCGGAACCCTGCCCACCAGGGACACCTACGGGAAGATCCCAATTATCCCTCATTACTCAATTCTCAACTAGTAAAGCTTATCAACACTTCACTAATCTATTCTAGCTAACAGAGCCACGTATCACTTCACTACTCTAGCTAGTTTCCACTAACAGTGCTAATCATCACACTATAGTTTAACAAGGCCACAGTCTATATTAATTATAACGAATATATATATAATAGGTTATACCTTACGGCACTGCAGTTTACACTAAATTACATCTAATGGTAGCCATACAGGCTCGTGTAAACTAAATCAAATATCTCCTTCACACGTTAGATGTTCTAACTGCTGCAGTGACAAGCATGTCTGCCTAGATCCACATTTTCAAGTTTCCCCAGTTGGTCCCAACTCGGGTTTTTATGGCAACTCCTAAAGTTGGCCACGTGACGTTATCCTTTAGGCCCCCACACAGGTGGCACAGTGGCAGATCATCCCTTGTCAGGAAACTATTTTCCTGGCTTAAGTCCTGTCAAAGTTGTCAGTAATAGTTTAGATTCTCAAAACAAGCCAGCGAGTTTCTGTCGAGTTACAACAAAGAGTTGCAAATAACCCCGTCAATCCTCTCGATGTGCCGGAAACCAAGAATTGACAGATGCACTGTTTTCTCCCTAGTCGGGCACTTCCGACCTGTTGATAAACTGTCAATCTTCTGTTCCGTGGTGACAATCCCAGCAGCCATTTCCGTCTGATGTCCGGCAGTATAGATGACAAACGGAACCATTCCATATCCTAAGCCGACAATCATATGTGATTCTAACTGTTAATGAACAGCCAACTCGATGTATCCATTCCTTCTCACTCACCACCAAATGTGTTTATGGGCTGACACGATGTAACCTGTGCAGCTGTGTTTACTCTGTTAGTACGACTTTTGTGGCCTAGAAAATATACGCCACGCAAACGTCGGTATTATTAGCTGGTTAACTCATGGCGCTCGTGACATAGGCCCCCTCTTAAGAGAGTAGTCCATCTCACTCTTCTCCACCATGAGTTAAATCCAGATGATTCATTCCTCTTCTTCAGGAGCTGGGTGTCTTGACAAGAAATCCGCTCCAACATTCTCCTTCCCCGGAATGTACTCTACTGTGAAATTATATGGTTGAAGTAACAACGACCACCGCATCAAACGGGCGTTGAGCTTCTGAGAAGTAGCCAGGAACATCAGGGGCTGATGATCCGACTGAACCCGAAACTTAACTCCATACAAATATGGCTGAAATTTTTGCACTGCCCATACGAGGGACAAGCACTCTCTCTCGACGGTTGAATAATTCCTCTCCGCCTGTAGAAGTTTCTTACTTGCGTATGCAACAGGTTTCAAAACCGAAGCATCGTCTTTTCCTTCCTGTAACAAAGCGGCTCCAATTCCAATCGCACTCGCATCCGTTCTCAACACAAATGGTTTGGAAAGGTCAGGGAGCTGTAATACAGGTTTGCTGACCAAGGCCTCCTTTAACTGACTATAGGCATTCTCACATTCTGGTGTCCAAATGATTTGATCCGGTAATCCCTTTTTCAAGGTTTCCGTCAACGGAGCTCCCAGTTCAGTGAAATGTGGGATAAATTTGTGATAGAACCCACACAACGAGAGAAAAGATCGCACATCCTTCTTCGTTTTTGGCCTTGGTGCATTTCTGATTTTCTCCAGGTTCTTCTCTTCTGGGACAATGTGTCCTGGAGTGATGGTGTGACCTAGAAATTCCAGAGTCTGGTAACCAATCATGCACTTGGTTGGACGAGCGGTAAGCCCTGCTTCCTTGAGCCTATTAAACACTCTCTCCAAGGATTGTAAGTGGTCATCCAGGCTGTCACTGGAAATCAGAATATCATCCATGAATGAGATGATGGACGGATCCTGTAACGGATCTAGTAAAGTCCTCATCATGCGTGTAAACACACTAGGTGCATTGCTGAGTCCAAAGGGCATGACCTTGAATTCGTAGTGTCCACTGGGTGTACTGAAAGCTAACAGTGGTCGAATCTCCGGTTTGACTGGTATCTGATAGTACCCCCGACTCAGATCCACCTTTGAAAAGTACCGAGCCTTATGGAGCCTAGCGAATAACTGAGTTGGATTCGGCAAAGGTTCCACCTGAAACTGTGTATGACTGTTCAGAAGTCGGTAGTCTATACACAACCGGTGTTCTCCACTTGGTTTCCGTAACAAAACTACCCCTGCATTGTATGGGGATGTGGATGGTGCAATCACGTCATCCTCCAGCAATTTGTGTATTTCCTCCTCCAGGGCCTTTTCTTTAGAGAATGGCACTGGGTAAACCTTTTGGCGAACAGGCTCCTGCGTGGTCAAAGTCATCTCGAACTCAACCAACCTCGTTCGTCCTGGTTTATCAGTCAGTATCTCCTTATGAGACTTGAGAACCTGGGTTATCCTTTCTCTCTCCTGGGAGGTCAGATCAGGGTTCACTTTCACATCCCTATAGGTTTCCTGGTGTACCAAGGGATATTCCCTGCCCTCGCTGGTTCCCACTTCCGTCTCCACTGCAACTGCCATTGCCATGAGGTGCGCTGCCTTGTCTCCGGGTCTCTCTTCGTATTTCCGCAAGAGATTGATATGGAAAATCTTCGACTTTCCCCGGATCCGGATCTGATAGTTGGTTCTGGATATCACCCTTTCCACGGGAAATGGTCCTTGCCAACCTATCTCCAGTTTGTTGTTTCCCGTTGGGAGTAGCAACAAGACTTTATCTCCCACCTCTAGAGATCTTTCTGTAGACCTACGGTTGTAGTAAGCCGCATGTCTTTTCCTGGCCTTTTTCAAGTTTTGATTTGCCAGAGTCCATCCCTTGTGGAGTTTTTCTTTCAGTTCCTCCACGTATTGATAGGATGAGATCACTTCTTCTGACGTCCCCTCTTCAGTCCAACTCCTCAACATGGCTTCCAACGGTCCTTTGATTGGACGACCAAACAGCAACGTAGCGGGTGGTAGTCCTGTTGAGCCATGAGGAACTTCACGATAGGCAAAGAGTGCTGCTGGGATATATTCATCCCACCTATCAGGTTTTTCCTGCGCTAGTTTCCTGAGCATTGTCATCAACGTGCCGTTGAAACGCTCTACTTGTCCATTGGCTTGAGGGTGGTAAGGGCTGGTATGTATGTGGTTAGAGTGAAACACCCTAAATACCTCCTCCATGAGTTTTCCACAAAACTGAGATCCATTGTCCGTCAGAATTTGATCCGGAAAGCCTAATCTGGTAAAGGCCTCCATCAGTGCGTCCGCCACTCTTTTCGAGTCAATCGTGGTCAACGGTATGGCTTCACCCCACATTGTACAGCAATCCACCATTGTGAGTATATACATGTTCCTCTTCCTAGTCCTGGGAAGTGGACCCACGATATCGATGGCTACCCTCTCGAAAGGAGAGTTCATGATGGGCATCTCACCCAACATCACCGGTGCTGTCCAGTGTTTCGGTGCCACCCTCTGGCACTCAGGGCATGACTTCACATACCGACGCACATCATCTGTCATTCCCGGCCAATAGTAGTGGCAGGAAATCCGCTGCATGGTGGCGGCAATACCCATGTGTCCACTAAAGGAGATGGTATGCCCCATATGAAGAATCTGGGACCGGTGAGCTTTCGGGACGACCAACTGACCGTATAGGTTGTCTCCCCTTCCTGCTCTCCTGTAGAGTATCCTATTCTTCATGTAGTACTGCCCCCGTCCTGGTGGATCAGCACTTTTCTGCAGCTTTTTGTAGCAAGGACGTAAAGTATCATCCTCACTCTGGGCAGTTCGTAGCTCCCCCGGCATTGGGTTAGTCACAATTGCTTCTGCCTCTTCCGTTCTCGTCTGAGAGTGAGTCTGCATTGCTCCCATATGGATTGGCTCCCTGGGCATTCCCAGAAAGACATACCGGCAACCTAGGATGACTGGAAAAATGGGATCGGTCAATACAGCGGCCTTGATGGTGCCGGTGACGTACCTTGACCGAATCTCCACATTAGCAATAGGCAACTTCATGGTTACAGCACTCTTCTGTGCAGGCTGTATATCCAAGGTTTCACCTGTGAATTGTTCTGGATGTACCAGATCCGCAGAAATCACGGCCTCCCCGTCCAGTCCTGTGTCGTATAAACACTCCACTTGACGACCGTTAACCTCTACCAATTCCACTACAGGTGGTTTTTCCTGGTCTGGAGTCTCTTCCTCGGCCTCGACCTGTTCGGTGGGCTCCACCTTAGGTTTCCCTGAGCACACGACGAATTGAGTGTCTCCTGACTCTCCTCTGCAGTCAATAGCATTGTGCGTATTCGACTGGCATTGGTTGCACCATTTCCCTGTCCTAGATGTTCTATTGCCAGACTTGAGTGAGCTCTCCTGGTGGCGAGCTTCCTTGTTGACCTTGGCATTTTTCCTGACAACCTCCTTGGAAGTCACTTGACATGCTGCGAAGTGAGGGTTCTTAGCCTTCGATTTGCAGTCCCTCGTATTGTGAGAGGGTGACTTACAAATTGAACACCACTTCTCCGACCACGGTCGTTTTGGTGTAGAGCTTGAAGTGCTCTTGCTTCCCTCCTTCTTCTTCTCTGAACTATCCTCTGATTTTTGCACATAAGGTTCCCACTTTTTGGTTCCTGAGTTTTTGGCTTTCTTCTTGTCATGTTTCTCTTGACTTTTGGAGTTGGTGGAAAGGTTTTCCCCTGCCTCCCCATGTACTTCGACGAACCGTTCTGCTAATTTAGTCACGAGGTCAATACGTTCCGCTCCTTGTTCTCCCAGGAACGTCCTGAGAGGTTTAGACATTTGCTTCTTCAGCTGGTCGACCACCATGAGCTCTTCCAGACTCTCATAGTCATGTGCGAACCCAGCCAAATCCATCCACTTGTGGAGATAAGATTTTAGACGCAAACTGTAGGCGGCAAACAACTCCCCCGGTTCTCGTTTCGCTGCTCGAAATTTTTTCCGGTAGGTATGTGACGTAACCTCGAATCGTTTCAGCAGAGCCGTCTTTAACTCGTCATAATTGTTCTCATGTCCTGGTGGCAGGCGAGTATAAACCTCGTATCCGGTCCCGCGTAATCCCTGGGATAGCTTAAGATTCCATTTGTTACGCTCCAGACCCATAGCAACTGACATAGCCTCGAAGCGTTGAAGATACTGGTCAATCTTCTCTTTGTCCTCCTCGTAGACCGCTAAAGGAAACTTCATGGCCTGGTACCCATGTCCACCTACTGGTGTTGCGCCTGGGATGGAGGAACCTCCAACTGCTCCCTCAGTTTCTCCATTAAATTGACTCTTCAACTCGAGTTCCCTCATCCGGTACTCGTGCTCCCTCTTCTGTGCTTCTTGTTCAGCTTCTAATTTCCTAGCTGCTTGTTCAGCTTCCAATTTCCTAGCTGCTTGCTCAGCTTCCAATTTCTTAGCTGCTTGCTCAGCTTCCAATTTCTTAGCTGCTTGCTCAGCTTCCAATTTCTTAGCTGATTGCTCAGCTTCCAATTCCATCCTTCTCAATTCCAGCTCGGCCTTTCGATCTTCCCTTTCTGCTTGACGATACTCTCTCTCCACTTCCTGTATGTAATCCGTTAGAGCAGACCCCGACAGTCCCATGTCTTCCCCCTTTGCCCTTAATTCTAACGTGGTAAGTTTAGGGGTGGCCATTATACAGAGAGGTAAGCTAGCAGGTCGAGTACAATATAACTGCAAATTACTATATGAACAAGTACTATAAATCTAGATATTACTACAAACCGCACATTCACTCAGTGACAAGAGTAGAATCAGGACCACAGACCTATGCAGACGTGTGAAGTGTGAACAGGTAAGATATTTGTCCTAACCCCTATCCACATTCACTCTAGCTGGATTCTCCAAAATGATATCTCCCTCTTATAACTAAGGATCCCGTGTCAAAGGACCCCGTTGTCAGAAGATCCCACTGTCAAAGGTTCCTGTTTGCAGGAGATCTCGCTGTCCAAGGATTCCGTTTACGGGAGATCCCGCTGTCCAAAGATCCCGTTATCGAGCCCCCAATAATGTCGTGTCCTCCTTTAAAGTGTCGTCCCTGGAGTGAAGAGAGTCGACACTCACATTATAATATTTTGTTCCTCTCACTATTCTGGAGAATCCACCAGCTTCCGTCCAACACACTCCACCAGCCTATGGACACCTTTTCCTATCACTCTCTCACTGTCGTACTATGCCCCCCTTCTCATACTTCCCCAACGCAACATACTCAACAACTCTTGCTTCTAGAAATTAATAAAGAGTAATTTATTAAAATAAAAGTGTAACGTATATGAGACGTGTATGTGAAGAAAATGTGTGACGTGTTCTATAAAGTGTGTAGACTCTGACTCTCAGACAGCAACCCAGTCAGCTGATCCCAGCAAAGATAGACCACAGCACGTTACGTCAGAACATGTACTTCTCACCCGTTGCCGAAACCATCTTGCCGGATACTGCTTTGCCTCTGTAGACCTCTGGTAATCCAATTTCATGAACATCCGAAACAGACACCGGTGGTATTAACAGTTAATCATGGACCGGTTGCACTCTACACAATGTCCGTTCCTAACGTTCCTTAACAAACTGCACAAGTCTTTTGTAGTGTGTACGCAGTTAGTTAGTTAGTTAGTTAGTCGACAGATCATCCTCGTTGCACATCGAACCATTCAGTCCATAAGTGCTAATTTCTAATGTTAATTGTTGCTGTACTAACACTAGGTACTCTTAGCCGGTTCTCGGTTCGTTACTACTGTCTAATGCTGTGTGGTGCATCAGTATGCATCACTCTCTTTGATGAATCAATTTCCTTCTAGCGTAAGTTATGTTCTGTATGCAACTCTAGTGACTCTTGAACTGGTGTTCTTCCCTTTTGGATTTGATTGTTTCCCCAAAAACTTGTTGAGTTTCCTTGGATCTGGTAGGGAACCTAGGATAGAAACAACACATCTGGTGATAGTACTAGTCACTGATCCTTTCGGCTGAGTGTAAGCCTATCACCTTGCTTAATGATCTTTAGCTAACTAGAATTAGTCATAGAGCAGATTAGCTACCCACCTAGAGCCGAATCAGGCTATGACAAAGAAAAAATCAGCAAACAGAATGCGGAACCCCGCCCACCAGGGACACCTACGGGAAGATCCCAATTATCCCTCATTACTCAATTCTCAACTAGTAAAGCTTATCAACACTTCACTAATCTATTCTAGCTAACAGAGCCACGTATCACTTCACTACTCTAGCTAGTTTCCACTAACAGTGCTAATCATCACACTATAGTTTAACAAGGCCACAGTCTATATTAATTATAACGAATATATATATAATAGGTTATACCTTACGGCACTGCAGTTTACACTAAATTACATCTAATGGTAGCCATACAGGCTCGTGTAAACTAAATCAAATATCTCCTTCACACGTTAGATGTTCTAACTGCTGCAGTGACAAGCATGTCTGCCTAGATCCACATTTTCAAGTTTCCCCAGTTGGTCCCAACTCGGGTTTTTATGGCAACTCCTAAAGTTGGCCACGTGACGTTATCCTTTAGGCCCCCACACAGGTGGCACAGTGGCAGATCATCCCTTGTCAGGAAACTATTTTCCTGGCTTAAGTCCTGTCAAAGTTGTCAGTAATAGTTTAGATTCTCAAAACAAGCCAGCGAGTTTCTGTCGAGTTACAACAAAGAGTTGCAAATAACCCCGTCAATCCTCTCGATGTGCCGGAAACCAAGAATTGACAGATGCACTGTTTTCTCCTTAGTCGGGCACTTCCGACCTGTTGATAAACTGTCAATCTTCTGTTCCGTGGTGACAATCCCAGCAGCCATTTCCGTCTGATGTCCGGCAGTATAGATGACAAACGGAACCATTCCATATCCTAAGCCGACAATCATATGTGATTCTAACTGTTAATGAACAGCCAACTCGATGTATCCATTCCTTCTCACTCACCACCAAATGTGTTTATGGGCTGACACGATGTAACCTGTGCAGCTGTGTTTACTCTGTTAGTACGACTTTTGTGGCCTAGAAAATATACGCCACGCAAACGTCGGTATTATTAGCTGGTTAACTCATGGCGCTCGTGACAGGGGGGGGGGGGGGATGACACGTGGCTAGAACACCAAAAGACACGTGGCAACCAAGATGTGCAGTGTGGGAGCCGACAAGACCGTCAAGAAGACGAACGTGGAGAGCCTGCCTGCGAGCTGTAACAAAGAACCTGAAACTACAGCTACTACTGAAGCCACCACGAGGGAGACCGCCGACAGCCCACCACAGACAAGATCCAAGACAGCTGAGAAGAAGGAGGAGAAAGACACTAGAGGCGGAAACACCGACTCAAAAACAGTCCGATGGGTTATCAAGCGGATTCAAGTGGAGCTGTCAGACGAAGAAATCCTCAAACAGCTGCAAGAAGAGAATCTCAACATCAAAATCTTGAAGGCGGAGCGGATCCTGACTCAAAGATCCCTACGACGCTGGCGGTGGTGACGACTGAGGGGAGCGAGATACCACAATAGGTGTCAATTAGCAAGAAAATTCAACAGCCTGAAGGATTTATACCAAGGATAACTCACTGCTCCAGATGCCAGAGGGCCGGCCACAGCAGAGCAGCATGTCGCAGTAAGACAGAAAACTGTTGGTACTGCACCGATCACCATGCCTTTAAGGAGTGTCCGCTGGCCAAGCTGGACACGGACTTCCAAGCACCCAACAGCAAAAGAAAGTGCGCCAACTGCCTGGGCAAGCATGGAGCAAGATACTTGGGGTGTCCGTACCTCCAAAGACACAGAGACGTCTTAAAGCTCGCCTTTAACACAAAGACGCCATACAAAGAAGCAAGGCGGAGGTGCGAGACGGCCACGTGTATATCTCAAGCTGAAAGAAATCAACTGCAGAACCAGATTGACGAGCTGAAGAAGCAAGTCAAGGCAATACGGACGCCAGCACCAACCAGCGATAATGAGGAGCTCCTTGCCGATATAAAAGGGATCCAGTACAACATCAAACAAGAGATGAAGCGCATGGCTAAGAAGAAGAAGGAAAATGAGGAAATCCTACAAATGATCAAGATCGAAAGAGAACTAATGAATGCCGAAAGGACGCAGCACCAATCACAACCAACAGATGAGATGAAGCAAAAAAAAAAAAACAAAAAACAAACAAACATCGAAAAACGGATGAAGACAATGCACAAAAAAGGAGGCAAAAAGACGCATGATGGAGCCAGGCCACAGACCAATCAGAAACAGCAAGCAGAAGCCAGTAGTCCAGCCACGATACCTAAGCAACCCGAGATGAAATCAGCATCCTGCCAGGTAGAAGAATATGACCTAGAGGAATTCTCTGAAGAAGACTGGAGAGAATACGAAAAAGATCACGCCGCCCGCCTAGCTTACTTCGAAGCAAAGGTAAGGCAAGCGGAACTACGATGCAACGAGTGGAGTAACAAAGAGTCT
>OY992879.1:102301714-102459214 GCA_963921405.1 Cepaea hortensis | reverse complement strand
GGAGAAAGATTAACTCAGATATTACCTAGCCCGCTTCTGGCTTTTGCAGGGTCACGACGTGAACTGCGTGTTTTCACACATACAAAAAGGATGGTGCGCTTCCCTCCAGACCTCACGATCCTGGGGTAGTTGATCGGACGTTCAGTTACCTCAGATAATGCCGAAAAACATTGTGCTCATGTTACGGGAGTTAAAAAATTCATCGACAGTCTCTCTTCTCTGTCTGTCTGTCTGCCTGCTTCTCTTTCTGTCTACATATCTGCCTGTCTGTTATTTGTGTCGACAGCCCATCCGTAACGAAGTCTCAGTTCCCACCCCGTGCATGTGATGTCTTATCCAGTGAGGATATGTTTCAAGGATGAGCGGTGATATTTCTGTAAGCTGTCGTATAAAGAACGGGAACGCCCAAAGTTATCATCAGTTCTCTCACAACAAATCGCTAGAGGAATGACGGTTCCCGCAGTTCGCAACTCAATGTAACTTACAAGTAGTCTTTACTATTTATTGATTGTTTTATTAACGTGGGACAGACAGACAGACAGACAAACAGACAGACAGACAGACAGACAAACAAACAAACAAACAGACAGACAGACAGACAGACAGACAGACAGACAGACAGACAGACATATACTGACTAAGACAGACAGACATACAGACAGACAGACAGGCAGGCAGACTACGGCAGACAGACAGACATATACCGACTACCGCAGACAGACAGACATATATATCGACTACGGCAGACAGACAAACATATATATCGACCACGGCAGACAGACAGACAGATAGCGACGACAGACAGACAGACAGAAAAGCAGGCAGGCAGGCAGATAGACAGACAGACAGAACGAACGAACAAACTTTATTTTCAAAGGGTAACAAATTGGGCACGCAAGCCCGTCTTACATTCGGCCATTCTAATCACTCATCTTTCGTTAATGGATAGTGCATGATGCATTCACCTAGGAGACAGACACCGACCGAGAGAGTGACGAGGGAAAGAATCGGCATTAGGCGGTATATGTTGCAATTTTTCGTTCCCTGGTTTTGAAATAAAACGTAGTTCAAACACCTGCTACTATTTCTGATTTTCGCGAGTGTGTTAGCTTGTCCTATTACCAGTGTCCCTCGCCATCAGGCGACCCTGTGACATATATGTCATCATCTCGCAGTCTTTTCCAGCAGACGTTGCTAGGACACGCTATCTGAAGAGTAGAGGCTATTAAAAAGCCCGACGGGAGAATTAACGAAACGAAATTTCGTTTCGTTTTAAGACAATTGATTGGCCGCGCCCCGGAAACACAGGCTTAATCTAGACAAAGGCTTGGTAGACAAAGCGGTCTGGTCAATCGCCATGTTTCTCCAATGTTAGCGGGTGACCCATTGTTAATGGGTTAATTTAAAGCCCACCTATTCTCTGCGTTTTAGGTGAGCATTATATTATATACAACATATCATGTTATGTATTAGGAAATGCTTTGTGGCAACTAATATCATGATTGAAGTTGTGTGTGTGAAAATTAGGAGAATCGCTTTCATTGAAATGTTGGTTTACGTCACGCAGCCTGGACATAGCCATTTTGTCCAGTCAGCCTTCATAAAGCTTACAAGATAATCTTGCTATGAGTCATCTTCTGAGATGATTTTATGAACTTACTTTATTCCTAAATACTTATTTTTCACAACTGGTCTCTGTGGTATAAAGTGTTTTTTTCCTGAGTGCGACAAGTGCTAGGCAACTATTGTCACCTTTCTTTCTTCTCCCCTTTTGTTCCCTCTATTTTTAATTATGATACACTGTTATTCATCATATATATGTATAGTTTATTATGATACATTGTTATCCAAGTTTGGATTGTATAACTAATCTATATCAACCCTGTTCTTCTTCACTACATAGGCGCTAGAGATGGCAGTGGAGTATTGGCACTAGTCACCATGCTTCGCACTGGATTTATAGTCAACTTGTTTGGATTTAGAGGCAGGAAACTGGGATATCAGCCTCCTCTAATATTATACAAAGAGTGCTGGTTACTGCTACTCACCCTGAACCTGAATGTCAATGCCTGGATACTTAACGGATTTTAAATATGCTGAAGTGGATTCCCTACCTCTGGGAACTTAAAGACGGTGTTAAGCTTTTCAATGTCTGCAAAGACATGAGGCATGCCTGGCCTAGATGGATACAGAGTATAACCTCTTCTAAAAGTCACCGCCTAATTCCACATTCAACTGTCATATTCCAGAGGCTCATGGATAAGTCTGGAATTCACCATCATTTACCAGTATGGATTTACCAACGGATTGTGTGAACTCCCAGCTTCCTTTGAATCTTCTCATCCATCATATCCCAGACATGGATAATCAAGCGCATTACCAACTCCCGGTCAATCAAGTCGTATATTCAGCTGAAGAAAGAATAACCTACATCTTAACCAAGAAAAGGGCTGAAATATTCAGGCCCAATTGAAGTTAGTTCTGTCAGGAAGTGCTAATGGATTATGTGATGTCACTCCTCATCCAAAGAGATACTGAAAGTGTTTGTGCCTGATCCTGATCGAATCAATCACATGGACTCCTGTGTGTCACGCCACGCCAGAACGCTTCAGACTTATTTATACCTGTCTGTTATATCACCCTGGAACGCTCCTAGCCCAGTGACTTAGCAACTGTGACTTGAGAGATTACAGTATATCCACATTGGATTCATATGGATTACTCCTACATGTTTTTCGCGATGGATATATGATCCAGAAGTGAAAGTTCTGTGGGTGTGTGTGTGCAATCCCCAATTTTCTGAATAGGTGGATATATGCAAAGCAGCTGTTTTCCTGGATTATAGAGAGTGTGATTATGGCCAGACTTTTTCTAGTGGATAATGAAGGAGAGGAAGTCATCATCAGACCCATAAGATAGTTCTAGAGACAGATTAGATAGATTTTCTTTATCTATTTCTTTGTATGGATTATTTACTTTGTTTTGTGTTTGACACATGTATTTGATGTGAACCTTTTTTGGGGAAATATTTTTTGGGACTTCTGGTTTGGGTGTATACTTTGTGTGCATTGCCTGAATATGAATAATTTCTTTCATGTATATGTCATATTGTAGCCAACAGGGTTTCCAGAACCCAAATGTTTTCCACAATACAATTGTTTGTTTGTTTGGTTTAACCAAGCCTTGCAGTTACTTCATTGTTAACCTGTTGTTCCAAAATTTATGTTTATAGTCCAGTTATTGTTACTGTTATGTGATACAGTGAGTTATTGTTACTGTTATGTGATACAGTGAGTCATTGTACTGTTTTTGTCTAACAGTGGCTGTTTTTCCTCTGTCAATGTAATCCAGTTGTGGCGTCTAACATTGGTTGTTGTCCCTCTGTTGTATAATACTGTGGATGTGCATGACAGTGGATACTTGTCATTGTTTATATATATGTGGGAGATTAAATGTGGGGCGGGGCACTTACACATAGACACACCCTCTGGGTAGAGTGATTAGTACTCGGGTGTCTGTGGTAGAACTTCCCAGATCTCCCAGCCTTCTATGGGAAACATTTCTTTTATGTTAGTGTTGAACTTGCACCCTTTTCTGCCTTGTTCAATACTTGGGGGTTACGAGCCAATATATTAATTCCTATAGAGGGCGTGTTTGGGTTTTAGACCCCATTCATACTGAATACCCCTAGCGAAACTTGTCCTTATTCTAATTTATTATATTTACCACCTCACAAGTGGGCGCTCGTCGCGGAATTTTGAACCCTTACCCCATGCCATGAGTGTGGGCGTTGCCCAGAAAATTTATACCCATGTCTGCCTCTCAAGTTGAGACTTTACAACTAATTGGTGGCTGGTGTTCACAAGTATGGGCTTAGACACAAGTTTTATGAACCTATGGTGTCTTAATCACAAGTATTGTTTGTTGTGTTTCAACTAATGTTCACAGGTGATGTCTTTATTCTAGAAATAGAAACCTGTGTTAATGTTTGTAATGGTTAACTCATGTATTTTGTATCCTTTTGGTGGGAGACCTTTTCCTTGTATAGGACCTCATAAAATAAGGTCTCTGGGATGGTTAACCCATATAGGATTATTTCTGGTAGGATGTCAGGAATTCTTGATTGATTTTGTGTGATGTTGATGTTAGATGTTATTGTTACTCTGGGATGTTCTTGATTAGTATATTTTGGTAGTATGATAAATATATTACTGTACTATATGTCCTCATTTTTGCATAGACCCACATATGAATCCTGGGCTGTTTAACTATGTTGTCATATATTGCCATTTTATTTTGTGCATGCTCTGTTTGTTGGGGTCATGTTCTATTGAAACTTACCCAAAGCAACAGAGAAATCCAAAAAAAATTTTAATGGCTGAGACAGATAGGATATAGCACCCCAAAAATTTTTTTTAAAGAATTCAGTAAAGATATCTTTATTTAAGTGGGACACTACATGCATAAATGAGATTTTAGAACATCAGGGGAAAATAACAATAACCAATTAAGTTGACTTAATGTTAGGGCCAATACTCCACCTGCAATTTTATCCGACATGTATAATGGAAGGAGTATGAATATTGTTTAAATTGCAGTATTCGTAGCCGCCAAGCGGGAAACAGTGGATTTTTATATTCCACCCCATATGCATAACATGTTCGGAAATACTGAGAGTAGATAGATTGACACTGATGATTCCTATAAGGACATAAAGACGCCTATTCAACGCTTTCAGTTTAAGGGTCTGGTATTCATAACAGATCTTTTATTGTCCATGTGTCAGAAATGGCACTGGTCAATTTTATTATTCGGTTGTTGTAACTCTGTAGTGAACAAAGATCCATTTACTATGTGAGTGAAAGCAATTGAATTACAGGGCCCCTTTTACAAGCTAGTCCCTCTGGCATTACCAGTGACAGAGAAGCATACGTCGTTGTGTGACTGGCGAACGAAGGATATGGTTTCGACCGTAAATTTACCCTGTTATTTTTTATTGGGATGTCATAGGAAGTTAAGAGCTACCGAAAAAAACCTGCCAGTATCTCGAAAATTTTTTTGATGTCAGAAAACAGGAAATATGGTCCTCATCTGCGACATTCCCAATTTTATTCTCATCAGAGAATTAGTAACAGGCTCGGGCAGCGTTAGCTCTCATTTTGCATGTTGCTTGTACTGACTTGAAAGACTAGGGACAGCTTGCTAGTTGTCACATTATGTTCTTAAAGTCAGGATTTTTCTCCAAAACATCAAGCTATTTTGGTGCTCTAGGAGATAGCCCTATTTATACAACTATTAAATTATGGTTGTTGTTGACGTACCTCTCGACAGATGAAGAGTAGGACGCCTTATTCTTATTTTTATTCATAGACCATGCTTGATTGGGCTATAGCAAGGACTATACTTTTCAAGCACTTGGAAGCCATTGGCTGAGAGTTGCTTGACTTTTTACTAGTTTAGTATTTCTTCTAGGGAGTCTAACTAATAATATATTTCAGTTCAGAAGGAAAAGCTTTCAAACTCTTCCAGTTTCAACAGATTCATTGTTCTCCGTATTAATCGGTTACGAACAGACCTGGAGAGAAATTTAAAGGTGCCCTGATTTTTTTTATCTTGAGGAAGTTAACTCAGGAAACACCAGAATAGAGGGATATATTTATACCTGTGGCTTTCATTGCTTACAAGTAAGGTAACCCATCAGTAAACTGGGAGTGTACCGACAACTTGGTTGTTCGGATGACTATTACAGGGACCACCTACGGCTTTAAATTTATCTATGAACTGAATATAATGTGGATGGTGATACAGCTATGTGCAATGTTATTACATCTACTTAACGGTGCTTGGGTGGAAATTGTCTACAACATATTTGGAGGCAGATGACGATCAATCTACGACAATCGACGCAGAATTGCTCGCTATTTTCACCAGGAAAGCAACGTATACGTGTTGGAGGGGAGAGAATAAATGCCGGTAACTCATTCTAGTCAGTATAAAGAGCGGATGGACTTATAAACGAGCCAGGACTTTTCGTAGATTTGGCCTCAAAGCAAATGACCCTACACCTGTGCTAGTTATACTTACCCAGTTCAGTATGCCACTATGACTGATGTGAAGGAGGAGATCCTGCTGTTAGCATAATTTAAGGATGATATTCTTATTGCTAATGAAACGGTTGTCGAAGCTTTATATCTTCGTTCAAACGTCGAGAAATTGGTTCGATTGCAGTGGAACCAATACCTCATATAGAGATCTCAACGTCCACTCATATTTCAATGGAATGCTGACAACAGTGGAGAGAGTTACACTTCTTCAAGCGAATCTAGATGAATCTTCAATGTTATGTCCAGTTGTCTTGGCAAGTAGAAAAATGAATGTGGCACTGAGAGATTATTCTACAATAGTGATTAAATGTAAAGCATAATTGGAGGACCTGGAAGACCAAATGCATCAGATTAAGAAGGTGGAAGACTGTGGATGAATGTAGCAGCTCTTCCTATGGGATAGACCTGTCTAGGTGGGAGACTTGTGACATATATGTCATCATCTCGCAGTCTTTTCCAGCAGACGTTGCTAGGACACGCTATCTGAAGAGTAGAGGCTATTAAAAAGCCCGACGGGAGAATTAACGAAACGAAATTTCGTTTCGTTTTAAGACAATTGATTGGCCGCGCCCCGGAAACACAGGCTTAATCTAGACAAAGGCTTGGTAGACAAAGCGGTCTGGTCAATCGCCATGTTTCTCCAATGTTAGCGGGTGACCCATTGTTAATGGGTTAATTTAAAGCCCACCTATTCTCTGCGTTTTAGGTGAGCATTATATTATATACAACATATCATGTTATGTATTAGGAAATGCTTTGTGGCAACTAATATCATGATTGAAGTTGTGTGTGTGAAAATTAGGAGAATCGCTTTCATTGAAATGTTGGTTTACGTCACGCAGCCTGGACATAGCCATTTTGTCCAGTCAGCCTTCATAAAGCTTACAAGATAATCTTGCTATGAGTCATCTTCTGAGATGATTTTATGAACTTACTTTATTCCTAAATACTTATTTTTCACAACTGGTCTCTGTGGTATAAAGTGTTTTTTTCCTGAGTGCTTATTTTGTATTTCTGCTCTTATGATGGAGAAATATTACTATCTCACATTTGTGTACAACTTTAATATAGGTTGTTAGATAGAGAGAGAGAGAGAGATATATATATTCTCGCTTGACTTTTTCATGCACTTAGGAGGGTAATCTTGTGTTTACCTGGTTGTAAATACACAGAGATTGTCTTGTAGTCTTTTTTCATAAATGATGTTATGGGATTTTCATGTGGTATGATATACATAATCTCATGTGTATGGGAAAGGATTCCCATGATTTCTCTTTTATGAGTATTTTGAGATGTTGGGTAATACCCACTAGAGAGTTCATACCATGTTTAGTAAAAGACTAACAAGGTTTTCTGTTATTCATCATATGTATATTCTATTCATGATGTTACTGTTGGAGTAGATCTTTTAACTTCCCCCCCCCCCCCCCCCAATGGGGACAAACACATGATGATGATGATGATGATGATGAGGAGGATGATGCAAAAGGAGATGACTGAACTGGTAGCTAAACTTCTGCCATTTATCAGTGGTACTTACATAATGCTGTTTGTAACTATGGAAAGGAGATTTATGAATTGTTTACATGAGGACAGTGTCTCATGAACTTTTTCCATGGTGTGACAGCGGTACTATCAAAATGTTTGGATGGATTAGGTGGTGCGTAACCCCTCAGGAAGCTCCAGTATCAGTCCAGAAGAAATGTACCTATTGAGTAGATATCTCACTCACATTTGGAGTGAGACAAAACTCTACAGTAGGCGACAAGTGCTAGGCAACTATTGTCACCTTTCTTTCTTCTCCCCTTTTGTTCCCTCTATTTTTAATTATGATACACTGTTATTCATCATATATATGTATAGTTTATTATGATACATTGTTATCCAAGTTTGGATTGTATAACTAATCTATATCAACCCTGTTCTTCTTCACTACATAGGCGCTAGAGATGGCAGTGGAGTATTGGCACTAGTCACCATGCTTCGCACTGGATTTATAGTCAACTTGTTTGGATTTAGAGGCAGGAAACTGGGATATCAGCCTCCTCTAATATTATACAAAGAGTGCTGGTTACTGCTACTCACCCTGAACCTGAATGTCAATGCCTGGATACTTAACGGATTTTAAATATGCTGAAGTGGATTCCCTACCTCTGGGAACTTAAAGACGGTGTTAAGCTTTTCAATGTCTGCAAAGACATGAGGCATGCCTGGCCTAGATGGATACAGAGTATAACCTCTTCTAAAAGTCACCGCCTAATTCCACATTCAACTGTCATATTCCAGAGGCTCATGGATAAGTCTGGAATTCACCATCATTTACCAGTATGGATTTACCAACGGATTGTGTGAACTCCCAGCTTCCTTTGAATCTTCTCATCCATCATATCCCAGACATGGATAATCAAGCGCATTACCAACTCCCGGTCAATCAAGTCGTATATTCAGCTGAAGAAAGAATAACCTACATCTTAACCAAGAAAAGGGCTGAAATATTCAGGCCCAATTGAAGTTAGTTCTGTCAGGAAGTGCTAATGGATTATGTGATGTCACTCCTCATCCAAAGAGATACTGAAAGTGTTTGTGCCTGATCCTGATCGAATCAATCACATGGACTCCTGTGTGTCACGCCACGCCAGAACGCTTCAGACTTATTTATACCTGTCTGTTATATCACCCTGGAACGCTCCTAGCCCAGTGACTTAGCAACTGTGACTTGAGAGATTACAGTATATCCACATTGGATTCATATGGATTACTCCTACATGTTTTTCGCGATGGATATATGATCCAGAAGTGAAAGTTCTGTGGGTGTGTGTGTGCAATCCCCAATTTTCTGAATAGGTGGATATATGCAAAGCAGCTGTTTTCCTGGATTATAGAGAGTGTGATTATGGCCAGACTTTTTCTAGTGGATAATGAAGGAGAGGAAGTCATCATCAGACCCATAAGATAGTTCTAGAGACAGATTAGATAGATTTTCTTTATCTATTTCTTTGTATGGATTATTTACTTTGTTTTGTGTTTGACACATGTATTTGATGTGAACCTTTTTTGGGGAAATATTTTTTGGGACTTCTGGTTTGGGTGTATACTTTGTGTGCATTGCCTGAATATGAATAATTTCTTTCATGTATATGTCATATTGTAGCCAACAGGGTTTCCAGAACCCAAATGTTTTCCACAATACAATTGTTTGTTTGTTTGGTTTAACCAAGCCTTGCAGTTACTTCATTGTTAACCTGTTGTTCCAAAATTTATGTTTATAGTCCAGTTATTGTTACTGTTATGTGATACAGTGAGTTATTGTTACTGTTATGTGATACAGTGAGTCATTGTACTGTTTTTGTCTAACAGTGGCTGTTTTTCCTCTGTCAATGTAATCCAGTTGTGGCGTCTAACATTGGTTGTTGTCCCTCTGTTGTATAATACTGTGGATGTGCATGACAGTGGATACTTGTCATTGTTTATATATATGTGGGAGATTAAATGTGGGGCGGGGCACTTACACATAGACACACCCTCTGGGTAGAGTGATTAGTACTCGGGTGTCTGTGGTAGAACTTCCCGGATCTCCCAGCCTTCTATGGGAAACATTTCTTTTATGTTAGTGTTGAACTTGCACCCTTTTCTGCCTTGTTCAATACTTGGGGGTTACGAGGCAATATATTAATTCCTATAGAGGGCGTGTTTGGGTTTTAGACCCCATTCATACTGAATACCCCTAGCGAAACTTGTCCTTATTCTAATTTATTATATTTACCACCCCACAGACCCCACTCTGACTTCAGAGGTACTTGTAATTTACATCACCAAGTCAAGGACAAGAAGTCAACATTTTAGTTCATCTGACCGGTATAGGGGTTGAACCCGCTAAATCTGATGTAATAATAATAACAAATACAGCGTGGAAGCACGAAGAACTGTTTGCTTTAAAAACCTGACTCCGAGGACTAAGTTGCATGATGCGGGAAGATATTGGAAACACATTCCCCCTTTTATCGCAGGCACATTTTGTAATTTGTAATCCACGCAGACAAAATATAAATCAGCCACCGATGAAAACAGACAGGTGTGGTGTAAATAAAGGTGTTAATGAAAAACAACGTACAAGATGGGATGGAGTAAACATACTACGGTACACTGAGAAAATCAGGCCATTTTTAAAGTAGTGTAAGGAATAACATTAGAAGGATATAGATGGCGTCGTAGTTAATGTTAAAGGTGTGGTCTTAAAACTGCAGCAATGAGGTCAGCATGACCGAATGGATAAGAGCGTTAGTTCTTAAACACCCGGTGTGCTGATGCCGAAGTAGTGGGTTCAATCCCCACACCGGTCAGTTGGACTAACAAGTTGAATTCTCGTCCTTGACTTTTTAAAAAAAAGAGTTAGTTGCATATCCTTGCAGTCAACCCAGACATTTATGGCTATTTGTGATATCTTGGTAAGTTTACGTTCAGTAGTTTGCCATTGCTTCCTGAACGACCGGCATTCATACCATTTAATGAAAACCAGCTCAATGCTGCTGTTGCCAAATCGCCCACAGTTGTGTTCGGAACGCGGTATGCGAGATTACGACTTGCGTCCGTAACCTTAGAAGTCGGAGTGGGTTTGCTAGATGACGAGAGGCACTGGTAATAGGGAAAGCTAAGCCACCACTCCGTAATCCCGTATATCCACGTAAGGAACGTAACCTGTGCGAGAATCGGTAACGGTTCTCGCAGAGTTGGTAACTTAGGGGTATGTGAGCCATACGTTCAGAAAGCAATGGCAAACTACTGAGCGTAATCTTGCTAAGAAATCAACAATCAGTTGAAAGATGCTGATGTTGACAACGATGTCCTGTAAAGGATATACGAAAAAAAATTCACCCGCAAAAATCAGTTCAATGCACTAGAAGTAGTAGCACGGATATGGACTACGTTGGAGTTCAAATGTGAGCAAACACAAACGCAAAAAAAAGTTGTTCCCTTGTTGGATTCAGAATGTGTCGTTATCTTTGAGTCTTCAATTGTGGTTGTTGTTTACATGTCGTTCAGAGAGCAATGGTAATTTACTGAGCGTAAACTTACCAAGAAATCACAAAGTAAAAAAAAAAAAAAAATTCTGGGGTTGACCGCGACGTCCTGTATTTCCACATGTATTCAACATTAAATTAATGTTTTAAAAAAGTGCGGCAGCAGGATGCTGCTGTGGGTATGTGAATTGTTAGGTGTCCCAGGCCCCCCCCCTTCCCCCCGTAGCTAACGTCAAGCCCAGACCGCACTAATGGCATTGAGACTGTACGTTCCTAACCGTTACGCCAATGCGCCAGATATTGATATTTAACTTAACATCACTATACAGAAAATTAATGTTGCATGTATTTTGCAGTACGTTGCTATCAATCCCAGAGTTGTTTTAAAGTCATTGTGCGTGCAGTAGTTTGCCATTGCTTTTTAAACGAGAAGTCCAGGTTTAAGCCCAACTTAATACCGGTGTAGGGGTTGAAAAGCGTCAACGGCGTAACGGAAGTTTAAGAACGAGCGCGCTTATCCTGTCGAGCATGTTGCTTATAAATTATATATGTAAATATTACAACCAGTAAATGATGAATAACTATGTTTGGTTAAAAAAAAAAAAGAAATAAAATAAAATAAAACAAGCCTGACGTAGCGTGCTTCGACCGTCAGGATATCGTTCAACACTTGATGCGTCTTAACATAGCCCCATATTGACCAAACTCTTCTTAGAGTGGCTCAAGCAGTTGAGACTTGACAAGTCCAGATTAAGTGAAATATACGGCTGGTATTTCATTCCAGTTCTCTCCTGGCATTTGGATGGAGTATGTTGCCAAAGAAGGATCTAAAACTTGCAAGGAAACATGACTAACGTAGGCCTAATCTCAACCAGCTCGTGTATGTTACACTGAGTCGAGACCTGGTAGCATCATAATGTGTCTCTCTGCAGTTGTGACATTTCAGTACCGGCCATGCACACCCCGCAGTTTTCATATTTCAGAGAGTGGAAGGAAGGATGTGAAACACGGCTCTTCAGGTGATGTTACTTTGGGACCGGATCTGGAAGGATGCCTCTACAACAACATCATCCTTATAAACGTGCCCTTTTCAGGGCTTGGGACTTGAAGAGTTCACGATCAGTCTTTCAGAGGATTCATCAACCAACCTACCAACCAATCAGCCAACTAAGCAACCAACCAGCCGACAACCAAACAACCAACCAGCATGCCAAACAGCCAATCAACCAACCAGTCAACTAAGCAACCGACTAGCGGACAAACTAAATATCCAAGCAACAAGTCAACCAACCAATGAGCCAACCAACCAATCAACCAACCAGTCAACTAAGCAACCAACTAGCCGACAACCAAACAACCAACCAATAAGCCAACCAACCAATCAACCAACCAGTCAACTAAGCAACCAACTAGCCGACAACCAAACAACCAACCAATAAGCCAACCAACCAATCAACCAACCAGTCAACTAAGCAACCAACTAGCCGACAACCAAACAACCAACCAATAAGCCAACCAACCAATCAACCAACCAGTCAACTAAGCAACCAAATAGCCGACAAACCAAACAACAAACCAACAAGCCAACCAACCAATAAGTTAAGTCAATCAACTAAGAACAAGCAATCAACTAGCCAACCAAGCAAAAACCCAACCAGTCAACCAACTAACCAACGAATCAAAGCAAGCAACCAAGCAACCAACAACCAACCAGCCAAGCCAGCATCAACCACTTCCATTCCACTACTTCCAAAACTCATTGCTGGTAATCATTGTGAATGGTGAATGTTTCAGCACTAAGTCCATCTGAAACATTGAGTTTCATATTCCTATTACCAAACATAACCTGAAAATATCGAAATATGAGCTTGAGAAAATATGCTTCTGAGGACATTCACGAAGAGTTAATTGATTCAATACCAACCAAAAAGTACATTTAGACCAAACATAGTACATATTCAACTGAACAAGTATTATAATGTAAATTTCCATTTTTTTTTTTTTTTGGTTTTGTTATTTTGCGCTCGCTTGCTTTGAGCTCAAACGTAGTCCAGACATACTACTTCCAGTAGTAATGACTGAATTTTGCGTGAGGATTAGCTTTCCCTATTAACAGTGTCCCTCACCATCTGGCGAACCCACTCCGACTTCAGAGGTACTTGTAATTAACTTCCCCAAGTCAAGAACGACAGGTCATTAATCTAACTGTCCGGTGTAGGGGTTGAACCGCTAACCTCGGCATCAGCTCAACGGATGTTTAAGAACATGCGTTCTTATCCATTCGGCCATGCTCATCTGCTAAACTTTCCATTCAAAGGGAATTAAAATTGCGTAAGAGTCACGAAACAAAACACATAATACGATGACCTAGACCGACACATAACACGATGACCCTAGTACGCAATATATATTCCTTCTGTCAAAAGGTGAGGTCACGTGTGGCACAGAATCAGCTAAGAATAAATAGGTGTGTTATTTGTCATATATGTGCATTTTTCTTTCTTGCTTTTTTTTCATATTCTTATAGTCCATGGGTGGAGCGTTAATTATCATGGTTGTCCACAGATTTCTGTCTCTTGTAGCCTACCACGCATGTCGTAAGAGGCGACTAAGGAGGCTTGATGGTTCCGTCGCCCTGCTACTGAGTGAGTGCGTGGCGCGACACTGTGAGCTGTGAGTTTCGTGTGAAGTGCTTTTGAATCTGCCCGAGGTTTTTTGGAACGTGACTGCATGTTCGGAGCGATGGTAGATGGCTATGTCCCAGAGTTGACCGGTTTTTGCCTTATGCAGAAATGCGTGGCTGCTGGGCTTCTGGTTGACTGCCACTGCCATCGACGATGAACTGTATTTTCGTGGACTGTATGGGTGAACATCTACGAAACATCCAGATGGGAAAATGACTGCCGATTCCATCAGAGATGAACTGGGTGTTCCGTTGGGGACTATTGTGTTGACATTCTGGCGGCGGCATTATGCACTGTGTATCTGTGCGGGCTGTTGTTTGTCGAGACTCCTGTCTTTTCCACTTTTCACATTGGGCAGTGGGGAGCATTTTGTGCGATATTCACTGGACCAGGAACGGAGCATAATGGGGACAACCCGTTGCTATGAAGTTGGAACTACGACTAACTAACTAACTAACTGTCTCTTGTGCTACCAATAATTTCTGATACCGATGTTCCTCCTTATCTTAATATAAAACTGTCCAACATCTTCTCTCTTTGTTTCTTTCTGCTTCTCCTCGTCTTTAATTGTCCCGTTGTGACGACACATTCCAGCTTTTTCTTCTAATGACACTCCCAAAGAATGTGCACTGACTTCTTCTGATGCGAGTAACCAGTTCTCAGTGTGAGTCAACTTCTTTCAACATATCTTCATTGCTCTTTCTATCCGTCCACGGTGTTCTTATATTTCTTCTATATAATAACTGCTAAAATAATGTGATCATATTTCAGTATGTCTCTTCGTCTATATGCCCAAAATAACGATGACTTTTGATCCACATTTGCAGCTAAGCTTAAGTGGATAACAAATAAAATGCCGAGAACGAGAAGAGGGCTTTTGGTAGACTTTTCTCGAGACAAATGTGTCTTTGTATGACTGGAGCTGTAACGTTAGAGTTGCTTCGGATGTAGGCACAAAGCCATTCTCTCACAAGATGCCCCATGAACTTCATATGTTACCTCTCTCTATAATTCCAATGCAGAAAATTGCACATCAGAGATGACTAATGTAACACTTTATAACTCTGTCTCTTGTAGGCGTCAGCAGCTTCTCTCAAGCACTCTAGCACTTCATAATTCACACGCATTAAGTGTCATCACATGAGCTTTAGACGGCATGAGATGAGGGAAGGGGTTTAAAAACGGGGAGGGGGGGGGGGGGGTTAAAGGCAAGAGAACTGATTTATTGCACCGGATTTTTCTCATCTGGCTCGGTCTCTCTCCGCAGTACGACAAGTCGTCTGCTGAGAATATGGCACAAGGCTCCAACTCCGCAGCTCCAGTAATGATCCCGCGGGTTCTCCGGAAAAGAAGTGTACTCGTGATCTAAACTACGCAATATGGAAACGAACCCCACGATCTTCTGAGCGCGAGACCCACGACTTGACCACTTCGCCACTAAAATCTCAAGACAGCTCGAAGCTCGCGACTTGACCACTTCGCCACTGAAATCTCAAGACAGCGCGAAGCCCACGACTTGACCACTTCGCCACTGAAATCTCAAGACAGCGCGAAGCCCACGACTTGACCACTTCGCCACTGAAATCTCAAGACAGCGCGAAGCCCACGACTTGACCACTTCGCCACTAAAATCTCAAGACAGTGCGAAGCCCACGACTTGACCACTTCACCATTGATATCTTAAGACAGCGTGGGGTTCGTGTAAAAATCCAATTAAATCACAGTATCTATTATGCATAAGTCGCCATAGACACATTTAGTAACTTCAACACTGAAGTAGATGATTTGAAACTAGCAGCAGAAGCGCTTAGTCACAATAAAACAAAAATACAAAGAGACAAATAGAGTTAAGTTCTTTCAAGAACTGTTATCATAGCACTCGAGACATCTCCATACGCTCCCTGTCCGCATTGTCAACAACCAGCGAAGAGTCCCTTTACTAACGGTACCATCTATAGCCTGATTACGTGTTCGTCTGGTCTTTCCACGGAGTACTGATTGTTAGCCAGATCCTCTGGTCACCCCCCCCCCCTCCCCCCCTGCCGCACCATTTTCAGCAAGACATGATGATCTATCTGTTTGTCCACACTTGTCACATGATCTCTAAGGGCCCTGACCACACCTGCCTTACCGTGCAGACCCAGCCAATCTGTCCGCCTGCTAGTTCCCCGAGACCCTAGTCCTGGGGACAAGATCCAAGAGATGCTCCATATCATTGGTGTTTTAATTGACGCATGCTACTCTGCGCGAAGCAAGCCTGTCTTCATCATTCTGCACATGCTCTGTGAGTCCGTTACAATCACGACATATGTGTGCTGTATGATGCCCGGCCTGTGAAATGTCGCAGTGACTTACACCACTTCCGTTCTTAGACTAGATGTCGTGGTATCATAAGCCTGGTTCTCCTATACTAAACATTGTCCATTAATCTTCGTTGTGAACCTTCAAGTACTTCTTTTGCCTCTTAGCACAGACCTACCAGTGTAGATGATTACATCGCTTGGGCTCAGAGATTTGTACTTGTCCACAAACACTCGATGATCGCCTTGTAGAAAACCAGCCCTAGGACTACAAGACATGATTCTCCCCCTTCAAAAGTTGACCAACATTTCGAAAAATGTACGATTTAATTAATACCAGCCCACTGCAGAGTAGGAAGCCCACTGACTGGCATAGCTGGGTGCTTCTCTACAATAAAATGATTTATGCAAAAATCAACATCATCATGTGCCATGCCGATAAGCTTGGGCGGTCATGTTTCACCATCTCATACGATCACCACATTAGTGGATCAGCCCTGAGTTGTTCTTGTCTCGACCATGTCGTGTAGTCAAGCCATCTAACTATTTACTTCTCTGTCGTTTCCTTGTTCTTTTCCACTCAATCTTGAAAGTTGTCACCAAGTTCTCAAGTTTATTTCTTCTCATAATGTGCCAAACAAATTGTTGCTGATTCTGATCTGAATTCTCGAATCAGTATAAGGTTTTAATTTGAATAACTTATGAAAAAGCAAAACTTCTATACGAGCTTCTTAAGAAACAAAATGAAGAAAAGACAACTTAGATGTTATGAAAATTGATTCTTGTCATGCATCAACATTCAAGACAAGAACAGATCTAAAACAGCATCTTCATCACAAGTTTAAGTTAGGTGTGTCGGATATTGCGAACAGGACATAACAGACTAAAATATCATCTATAACACAAGTTTAAGATGGTGTGTCGGATATGTGTGTGTGAGGCTATAGCCCCATGAATGCCAATCCCTTTCTACAGTCTTGTACTCCTGACAGTAATGAACGTCAAGGCTTCGGGCAAGGTATAACAGTCACAACAAGCAAACGTACAAGCTTCGCCTCTGGGACTCACTACTATGCTCAAGCGGCAAGTGTGGAATACTACAGAGCATGTTGTCCAGGATTTGCCCCAGTACAGTCAGCTGAAAGGAAATACTGGCCTACTGAGATAGGATGGCACCGTTCTCCCTACTGTGTGGAAGACAATAGAAGCTTAAAAAAATGTTGAATCCATCACGAAAACTCGTCTGACGGTGTTGGCATGATAGAACGAAAGCACGAAGAAGAAGGAGAAGAAATAAGAAAGAAGAAGAAAGAAGAAGAATGTAGAAAAAAAAAAGAAGAAAGAAGAAAAAATAAAGAAAAAGAAGAAGAAGAAGAAGAAGAAGAAGAAGAAGAAGAAGAAGAAGAAGAAGAAGAAGAAGAAGAAGAAGAAGAAGAAGAAGAAGAAGAAGAAGAAGAAGAAGAAGAAGAAAAAGAAGAAGAAAAGAAAAAGAAGAAGAAAAGAAAAAGAAGAAGAAGAAGAAGAAGAAGAAGAAGAAGAAGAAGAAGAAGAAGAAGAAGAAGAAGAAGAAGAAGAAGAAGAAGAAGATAGCTTCATTTAAGCAAAATCTATGGGAATTTTATGAGCCAAAAATTAACTACTGCTTTTGGTAGAGACATTAACTTGGAAATATGAGTGCCAAGACAGGGGAAGAAAAGAAGACAGTGAGCACTATTTATTGTTTTTTATCTTATTTTTAATTAAGTTACTTATATTCCGCTGGTTCTGTGCCGAAGGGGTTACGAATTCAATTCGTAATCCAGCATACCGCTTTCGTAACACAGCTGCGGGCGATTTGGATGCAGACCGCCTTGCGTTGGTTTCCATACAATGAAATGAGTGTCGGTCGTTCAGAAAACAATGACAAAATACTGAATGTATATTTGTCCAGGAATCACAAACAGCCAAAAAATGCTTGAGTCGACTGCTACGTCCTGTAAAGGATATGCAACTAACTACTTATATTCCTCAGGATATTCCCCGCACATGACGCTGTGTGAGGGGTCTGACACAGCATCATGATAAAACAGCATCATGATAAAACTAAATTCTATGCATCATTGTTGCCTGTAGCTCAGCACATCCGACTTCGACAAGCATCTTTTAAGGTTTGCTTTCCCTAACCTCTGACTGTCCCAAGTCTACCTACAAGGCAGCAGATTTGTGTCCTTCTTGGTCTGGTTCCCATCCGACATCTGTCCGACATGGGAGACCCTATCAGTAGATGCGCTACCGTCGGCATAGCTCTTGTGGTCATTGGAACATGCACGCCACCCTACTTCTATCTATACGGTGGAGAGGGAAGACAGCAATGTGGCTAACGACACTGACTGCATCACATGACGTGCATCACATGACTGATGTGCATCACATAAGATTCGTACATGTGTAGGCAGAATAACAAAATTATAGTATTATACTATATACAGGCCGGCTTCCTGGCTTAGAGGTTAGCTACTTTTCTCCGTAATCTCGTATACTCTCGTAAGTAACGTGACGACGGTGAGAATCAGCAGTGGTTCAACTCGGGTCGGTAACTTACGGGGTATGTGAGCCGGCCGCTCAGAAAGCAATGACAAACTACTGAGCGTAATCTTGCCAAGAAATCAACATACAGCTGAAAGATGCTGATGTTGACAGCGATGTCCTGTAAAGGATATGCAAAACATTTTATTTATAGACTAGACCAGTGGTTCTCAACCAGTGTGGAACGGGGGGGGGGGGACTTTAGGGTTTCCAGGGTGGGGGAGGGGGAGGGGGATTAAGATTATTTAAAGATCGCGTTAATACAATAACCGATTACTTGATATTGTTTTCCCCTCCATATTTTACAGTTCTGTACTTCTCGTTCTTCTGAAATTCGCTTTATAATGTAAATCACGTTTTATGTAGGCGTGTAGACTTGTTCTGGTATATGTTATTAAATCCAGTTTCCATGTTTACGTATACAGTGTAGGAGCGGGATGGGGTGGGGTGGGGTGGGGTTATAGGGAGGAAATACGAAAAAAGGGGGAATGAAATTCTGAACATATGGTGCAGTGGTGCATGGGCCACAAAAGATTGAGAACCACTAGTCCAGACGTTCAGCTATACACGTTTTAAGTCCATAAGTAGGAAACAGAAACGTTATAATATATATATATATAAAATGTATAGTTGTATCAGTGTGTGTTTGTTATTTATGTGCTGATGAAGGTTTTAGCCTCAACGTCCATTTTCTCACTTGTAACCGTGTTCTAGTAAAACTTAGCGATTATACTTATCGTTTGTGTGGATTCACTCTTAGCAGAAAGAACGCGGATCATTTACTTACCTTGCAAACACGAGACTCTTAGAGATAAAATCCTATTTGGGAATAAAGTAGAAATCCTCATATCTGAATAAAGTAGAAATCCTGTATCCGAGAGCCTAGTAAAAATACTGTTTAACGGTTCTTTGGCTGCGCATGTGTAGTGAAGGACACTTCCGGTTCCGCTGTTGGCAGACGAGATATGAAGGTTTAGCGATGATGAAGTGAAGACTTCTGTTATGTTTATGTAGTGGGTGGACTGTTGGGAGGTGAAACCATAGCTTAATTCTGATGGGGGTAGCGCAGTCTGGTTTACAAGTCACTGACTCTTACATGATAAGAAGCTAGATTCTGGAGCCGATATTTACGAGCGCTCCTTAGGATAGGCCATGTCTGTGACCTTACTAAACATTTTGCTTCTGTTTCTCTTGCAGTCTCCTGTTTCTGTTTTACAGAAAGTCTCTTTACGAGAGCTTGTCTCTTTCTGACAATGCTTCGACATACATGGACACGTGACTTTAACAGTTATGATAACACGAACATAAACATTGTGCTTTCAACACGTAGAAGAATGCCCACCCCGGAAACTGGAGTTATCCATATTGGGAGTATGGTTAGTTAGTTACATATCCTTTACAGGACGTCGCAATCAACCTCAGCATTATTTGACTGTTTGTAGCAAGTTTGCGTTCAGTAGCTTGCCACTGCTTTCTTAACGACCGGCGCTTATAGCATTGTATGAAAGCCAACGCAAGGCGGTCTACTGTCAAATCTCCCGCATCTGTGTTTCGAAAACAGTATGCGGGATTACGAATTGCGGCCGTAACTCTTTCACCAAGGCGCCCGGGGAGTGTGGTATTATGTCTAAACATGAGTCGGTATCTGTGTCTGAGACGTTGAAGAAACTGCGTTCACAATCCCCAGACATACCGAATCGAGGGCTTGAAATCAGTCGCGGGCGATTTCGAAGCAAATCAATTTGCATTGATTTCTATAGTATGTCACGTCGACCGTTCAGAAAGCAATGGCAAACTACTGAACGTAGAATCTAATAGCAAATCACAAGCAGCCAATAAATGTTGGGGTGGATTGCAACGTTGTAAAGGGCATGCAACTAACTTAACTATCCGGGACCATACAGTAAGTGAGCTGTGATGTAGTCAACATAGTGGGACCAGCCTCCTCGTCTACATTAATCTCCGGTATCTAGTGTTTGAGAAAGCCGCTGTGGTGAGGTGGCTTAAACACTGACCAGTAGGCCCGGTTGTTATGTGTTCGAATCCTGATCAAAGCGGGGATTTTCTTTTCCTTAATTATTAACTTTCCTGGGCTATTAGGTCGGCGCAGCCTAAAATTGGCACAGGAAATGTTCTAGAAAGTAAAGGCGGACCGCGTGATATCACGTGCCGATCTGACTAAAATTGATGAGGCTAGCACTGTGTACCTTCTACCTCTCTAGGCGTGGAAAAGAGTTCTTACCTTGTACACATTTCATTAGGCTTGGTCGAGCCAAGAGTCCGACCGGGTGTTATAAACATATCCTTTTGCTTAACAGGGAATCAAATTGGGAGTGTGCTCTTGATTAACCAGGAGACTATGCTCTCATGGGCTGTAACTAATGAGGGCAAGGCAGGGGGGAAACTATTTCACAACAGACAAGGAAAGGGTGCGACATTTTAAAAATACAAAATTAGTCGGAAGTCCACTAATAATAAGAAGAACAAGCAGTAGGAGGACGAGTAGGGGCAGCAAGAAGGAGAAGTAGGGGAAGGAAAAGAAGAAGTAGAAGAGGGGGAAGGGAGGAGGACGAGGAAGAAGAAGAAGAAGAAGAAGAAGAAGAAGAAGAAGAAGAAGAAGAAGAAGAAGAAGAAGAAGAAGAAGAAGAAGAAGAAGAAGAAGAAGAAGAAGAAGAAGAAGAAGAAGAAGAAGAAGAAGAAGAAGAAGAAGAAGAAGAAGAAGAAGAAGAAGATTGCATTGTACACAGAAGAAGAAGAAGATTGCACACTTCATTGTCAGTGTGTGCCTAAGAGTTACTGAATTGTCAGCGTGTGTGCGTATGTCTGTCTGTGAGTGTGTGTGTGAGTGTGTGTGTGTGTGTGTGTGTGGGTGCGTGTGTGTGTGTGGGTGTGTGTGTGTGTGTGTGTTCAAGAGTTATCTTATTGTCAGTGAGTGCCTAAGAATTACTGTTTGAAATGCATAAATAAGAGGACAGACGACATTGAATACACCAACTGTTGACTGGACCTGAAAGCAGCGTTGACCGACACAAAGACCTGTCAGCGTAATTATCAGCGGATTTGTGGCCAGCAAGTGAAACAGGTCAGAGCTTTCATTTGTTTAGAAAGCCACCATGAACACAATAAGTGGTATTGCTAATTCTAACCACTTGACAAAGGACTTTCCACGTTAGTTTAATACAGGGGATTGACTTATGACTGTGTGTGCGATTGTTCCGATTTATTGTGTTCATTTCAACAGTATCAAATGGAAACGGGAAAACTGAGGAATTGTACCATTGCGATTTATACCGGCTGTTTAACAATATATCTTGATTGATTCTGACTCTATGACCAACACTATCAAGTGCCGACTCGCCTTCCAAGACGATAGTTAAACTAGCAAGAGCCGACTTGTTCATAACGACTGATTTAACTATCAAGAGCCGATTCGCCTCCTACAACAAGTCATCCCAATTGGCTCAGACAAAAGGTTAGATAAGTACAGGAAGTCATCAGATGAGTATACTGTTTAAAGCGCGTCTTTATAGATAGAATCCCAAATGTTGACATAAGCGCTACGGCAGCCCTGGATGGGACATCACAACCTGAGATCAGTGACTGTGAGAATTTAAAGGTGCTGTCCAGACCTAGAGCGCTACAGGACATCGCCTGTCTTAGTGGGTCTCTAATGTAACAAACATTGATGCTGTCCAGTTTTTTAATTTTTTTTGCGTTCGCATTGAACTGAAAAGTAGTCCATACACGTGATATTACTTCTAGTTATGATTTTTGCGTGTGGATTAGCTTTCAATGTCCCTCGCCATCAGGCGAGCTCACTCCGATTTCTTAGGTACTTTTAATTTACGCCCCAAAGCCAAGGACAGGAATCCAACAATTTTGTTCAATTAACCGGTGCAGGGGTCCGCTACCTCGGAATCAGTACACAGGATGTTTAAGAACTTGCGCTCTTATTCATTCGGCCATGCTGACCTCCTTGCTGCCCAGAGGTTTGTTATTACTTCATACGCCCGTGTCTTATACCTCGCGGAGACAGCAGTAATTGCGTTTCCATAAACCCTCAACCAGACAGAGGTCTATGGCGGTATTTTACATTGTTACCATCATTATATCATTACTATAGGGTGTATTTCTAATGATTGTGCAGTGTTTGAAAATACTGCCGTTCCAAGTTTTGTATGTACCTTCTGTGGAGTTCATGCAACACAATACAACATAATAGGTAAATACAAAACTTGGAAAGGCAATATTTTCAAAAACTGCACAGTCATTAAAAATACATCCTGTGGTGAAGAGCTTACGAACGCAATTCATAATCCCGCATACCGCGTTCGAAACACAGCTGGGGGAGATTTCTTGCGTTGGATACAAAGGTCGGTCAGAAAGCAAACTGCAAACTATTCAATGTCAGCTTGCCAAGAAATCACAAACAGCCAAAAGATGTTGAGTTTGAATGCTACGTCCTGTGAAAGGATATACAAATAACTTTAACTACTAAATAAAATGAACAAAAAGAGTTATGATAAGATCCTACGGAGAAACACAACACAAGCACACACACGCACGCACGCACGCACACACACGCGCGCACACGCACACACACACGCACACGCACACACACACTACAAGGTACCCCAGGGCAGGTGAACAGGAATCACAGGCCACACTCGCCGGTGCTACGGAGTTCGTGCACTGAGCTGAGTTTCTCCAGACTCCGGTTTGAGTTAGGGGGAGAACGGAGCACTTATGGGGTACACCCGTGTGCCGTGATGTTGATCCATCGACTAAACTAAACTTAACAGGCCACGCAATTAATATATCCCACTTGTAATATATTATAAAATAGGAATAGAAGTTATATCATCATGACCACAAAGATAATAATAAACATTAAATCACGCCACACAGGTCCGACTTTTCGGTTAAATCAAAACCATTGCCAAATACAACACAAATATGATAACTATAAACCTTATTATGACTTAATCGGACACAATGGCGGTGTAGAAGAACGAGTGTGCTATTACTTCGTATAGTAATAGTGTGCAATAGTTTCTGCACAATGATGCCAGATATAGAAATGTAGAAAAAATATGGTATCTGCCAGATGGAGAAAGATACAGCCAAATATGAACTCTTCACATGACATAACACGACATAACATGTCATGACATGACAAGAGAAGAGACTGTGGCCAAAAGTAAAGTACCAGAAAACAATAAAAACATTGTTAAACATGGGCATCGCAATAAGCATTAATGGACACGCCCCATAGTGGTGAGAGTAGTGATAAAGTTGCTCTCCATTCTTAGTCTGACAGGGCTAACTGAATGTATTGAATTGACACCCGTTTTCAACCATTTCAGTTCCGTTAATCATACGGAAGCCATTGGTCCGTGTCAATGCCAACACACCGTGTGTGCTCTAATATCTGCAGTTACTGCAGTCTCTCTCTCTCTCTCTCTCTCTCTCTCTCTCTCTCTCTCTCTCTCTCTCTCTCTCTCTCTCTCTCTCTCTCTCTCTCTCTCCCCCCCCCCCCCCCCTTTACCATTCCTCTTTTTTCTTTTGAGGTAAAAAAGATTTCTTCCCCTTCGTCGTTCATCCATTATATTTTGATGTTGCTTTAGGACGTAATTTCTTTATGTCTTCTTACAGCATAGCCATGGCATGTACGCCTTTCGGTCGATACATCCAACTTCCTGCCAGCATTTGTAGAATTGGTGGTTTGTCTTCTGGGCACATTCATATTAAAGGCCAGCTTCGCGTGCGTGCCTGAATTAATCAGTCATAAACTAAACATTAAAAAGATTAACTTTTAAAATGTCACATGAAGAAACCTGAAAAATGAACATATATTTGAATTTCAAATTTCAAACTAAGAAAAGCCAAGGTGAAATGTATGGAAAGCCGCTAATATCTGGCAAGGGGCGCAACCTTCCAAGTGTGACAAGCCGGCATGAAAGACAATACGTTCTACCCACATCAGGTTACAGTACTAAACACAAGGCACCCGTTTATAAAGTAGGTTATTTCAAAGACTGAGCTGGAATGACGGCATGCAGACACAGCACGAACTCCTTCTCTACAAGGGAACTCAGCTTGCGTTTATTGGTGACGATGATGAAGTCACTCCACTACGGACAAGTTCACCAACCATCCGTCTCTCCCAGGAGAAAACGTAGGGTTATCAGTTATCAGTTAGGGTATCGTCATTGCACCCCGGACAGGTCCTTAGGTGCTCAGATCCTTCCCCCCCCCCCCCCAGCATATGCATCAGCGTCCAGTGGCTAATAGTGCCAGTTCTGTGTTGGTTGACGAGGCACCTCGTTTTCCCGATGTACCTTTCGCGTCTGGCCGTGTTAATTCTTACTCCATGTCTCTCATCCTGGACAACGATGTGGATTCACTGACGTCAAAGTCTTCTGTTCTCGACATCTCTTTAAGGATGTTAATAACATCGGCGCAATCCAGGGGCTGGCCATCAGCAGGGGATACAGAGCCGGCCAATTTATCAGCTCGTTCATTTCCCTCGACTCCCGCATGTCCCGGGACGAAGATAAAGGTAACCTTACGGACAACGGACTTCCGCAGCGAATCGGTCCACTGTCTACGTACAGATCCTGCATCGACCCTCCGAATCATGCTCATTGAATCACTTAGTACACACGCGTTGGTATAATGCTGTGATTCCAGCCATATGAAAGCCTGTGTAACTGCCATCACTTCCATCGTCATGCTGCTCGTGGTCACGGAGTGGGCACCGCTGGATTCTTGAACGGTTCGGCCCGCTGAACGGGCTGTAAATGCCCACGCACTTCTCTGCTTAACAACAGATCCATCTATATAGATGAGCACTTTGGGGTTGTCTGACTGTTCATTGATGAGCGCGTTGACCTCTGCATTGACAGCGACAGGGTTCTACTCTCTGCACCGTCTGTCGAGTGTGATAATGCAGGAGAAAGTGCACTTTAAAGCTGGAGGCGCAGGCACCCATTCCTTGCCGGGGTTGATACTGGTAGGACTGCAGACCTGTCTGATGACATCTTCCGCCCGACCCATCCATGATTTGCCCCTCTTTAGCCTGTCACCCTTTTCTCTGAATATATCTTCATGCAGAGGGTGCCTCTCATCTGCACTTATTAGGGTGTGAATGCTGATTGTCCCTACTGCAAGCTGGTTAGCTGCACGTGGGGAAAAAAACCTGTTCTGCGTTCACTGCGATCAGCTCCACACTCAAAGCACCAATGCAATAACTTTAATCCACAGGATTCATCAAGAGATGTGTCACCACGCCATTTATTTCCCGTTGTATTTTCCCTATGTACTTCTTCAATGCCGGCTCCCTGGCCGAGGGGCTAGAAGCTTTCTCCGTAACCCCGAATACTCTCGTGGTTGACGTGAGCGTATGAAAATTGGAAGCGGTTTGAGTCGCGCCACTGACTTATGAGAGTATGGAGCCGGTAGCTCAGAAAGTCGTGGCGTGCTGATGAGCGTAATCTAGCCTAGGAATCAACATACAGCTGAAAAATGCTGATGTTGACCGCAAAAGCCTGAAACAGGATGGAAACGCGGAAAAGAAAAAAAAAAAACTTCTTCAATGTCGACCCCGTGGCGAAGGTGTTACTTACGGACGTCATTCGTAATCCCGCATACCAAGTTCGAAACACGGCTATTTGGCAGCAGACCGCTTTGTGTTGATTTTCATACAACGGTATGAGTGCCCCGGTCATTCAGAAAGCAATTGCAAACTACTGATCGTAAACTTACCAAAACTTCACATTTTTGTTTGTTTGCATATCCTTCACAGGCCATCGCTGTCAACATCAGCATCTTTCAGCTGATTGTTGATTTCTTGGCAAGATTACGGCTTACGCTCAGTAGTTTCCCATTGCTTTCTGCGCGACCGGCTTACATACCAGTAAATTATCGACGCGGAGAGAACCACTACCAATTCTCGCGCACGTCACGTGCTCACAAACAGTACTAAACAAAAATAAAAACATGCAAACAAAAAAAATGATGGAGTTGACTGCGACGTCCTGTAAAGGATATGCAACTAACTTTTAACTTAAAAAAAAAAAAATTACCTGTTAATATGGTTGGGAGTGGATACGCTGTCTGCCTCTCGCTACGAAGGTTTGTGTTTATACTCCGGGCTACGACGTTCAATTCACGAGTGCAATTTTTCTCGGAGATTCCCGGAGGTTGTCACTGAAGCTACGGAGTTCGTTCATTGTGCGACGGTTTCGGTAGGCCGCCTTGCGGAAAGGGTACAAGCCATATGGGATAAAACCCGGTGCAATGAAGTCGACCCTCTTGGCTTTTAAACTATTGTTAATTTGGTTAAGATATCCCGAACCCCAAAATTATAAGCTTAATGGACACGACAGTGTACCTTTGACCCACTTTCCAAGTAGCTACTAACAAACCTAATCAACTGACCTTGACAGCAAGTGTTCTTTCTTTAGATTGAATTCATTTATACATTTGTCACCCGGTGTCTTGATCTCAGTGCTTCCCAAACTGGATTTATTGACACTACTTATTCGTGATAGACAGAAATGTTCCAAAATAAATATCTTGGAACACATCTTAAACGTTTTCTAGATTGTTTTATTTATAATAATCATCATCATATGCTTGCCGACAGGTGTGGGCGGTCATGGTTAACCATCTCACATGATCACCAGAGTCGTGCTCCATGTCTGCGATCGTGTGACAGTTACGGCATGTGGCCGAGCCATCAAGATCGTCCCCTTACTCTTTTTCCATCAGTGGCCACTAAGTTTTCTTTGTATTTCTCCTCATGACGTTCCCAAACATCCTTGACTTTCTACGTCTAATTTCTCTAATCAAATCACTGTCTTCATGTGTTCCTTGAAGAACTGTCATTCGTTTTTCTGTCTACCCAGGTATTCTTCTTATTTTTCTCAGATAGCAAATTTCCAGTGTTATTACATTCTCTCATCTTGTCTGCTTATTGTCATTGTTTCACGCGTATACAACAGCATTGGTTCTATAAAAAAAAAACTCCAATGTATGTCAACAAATCACTGGCAACCTTGCCGTTTTGACAGATAATAGTTTGTTACATTGTGGTACCAAAATAAGCATACTAATTACAACTCGTGGCTATAAGGCCAGGGATAGTGTTATACTTCTCTATAGCAAAAAGTCTGGGCTGAAATGTATATACAATGTGTTGCACATGCAGTATGATCCCTCTTTTGGCCTGCCTAGTTTACTCCAGAGCAAAGGTAACACCATATACATATGGAACAATGCAAGCTGCAGAAGCTGCCCGATTAGAAAGCAATACTCAAACTGTTCTACGCAGTGTTTAATTATTGTAACTTGTTCACCACTTTGAGAATCCCCGCAGGAGCCGGTGACTGAATGTTATACTGACAGTATTTGTGTGATCACGTGCCGAAACGATCGCTTCAGTGCCTGGAGTCGCACGATGACAGCGGAAACACTCGCGCCTACATCCCCCAGCCACACGGGCCTGGAAGTTTATGACAAACATCATCCAATAGCGGATGTGAAATTGACATGCTAAGCTGTCTGCTTGGTGTGGCTGTAGTGCAACATAATTTGGTTGTGTCAATCTGACTCATCCTACACTACAGCCTTCGTTACAATATTACATCATACCTCCTACATTCGATTCCAATGTAAAGTATTCATAGTTCAGTTAGAGGAGAGGTCCCAGCAACCTCATTCCTGGTCCCAAAGATCGACCCACTGGGTATGTCTCAACACAAAGTTGGTGATTGCATCCAGACAGGGACAGCTGACTGGAAGGTACTGAAGATGACAGTAAAACTGTTGGTACAGAATGTTTTGCGTATCCTTTTACAGGACTTAGCTGTCAACAGCAGCATCTTTCAGCTGTCTGTTGATCTCTTGGCAAGATTACGCTCAGTAGTTTGCCATTGCTTTCTGAGCGGCCGGCTCAGTATCCGCAAGTCACGAGCGGGGGTCGAACCACCTCAGTTCTCGCTCCGCTGCGAGACTCTGCGTGATAAACGGGATTACAGAAAGAAAGTGTTGTAACCCCACAGCCAGAGAGACCGGCTGGTACAGAATAGACAAGCTAAAATTGAGGTAGTCACCAGCGCAGCAGCAATGATCACCCGAGCATTGAAAGAGCCACCTAATGTCCGCAAGAAGGTCAAATGTGTGACACACAATGGGAACATCATCATTGATGACATCAAGATCGCCAGACAGATGCGCTCTCGCAGTATAGCAAAAGCTCTCGATGGAACTGTGAAAGAAGTCTTTTGTACAATTGATAAGATGACTCTTCAGACTGTGATTGAGACGATCAATGAAGTGGGAAATGAAATTCCAGAAAAATAAAGCAGTATTTTCTTTTGACTAATGGATGTTTGAAAGTTGTATTCTTATGGCCCAAACATGATGGTTGTTTTCACGGATAATTATCACATTGCAAAACTATCAAACGGTGATCAGTCTCTTACTTCAGATTACATATGAGGCTCTTGACTCAGTGCAGGAACTGAGAGGTGCAGGCTTGGATCCCGATGTGTACTTTCAGGAGCCAAGCAAATCTACTCGCCTGTAGTATAGTGGCCAGCATGTTTGCCTGCCGGCAGGAGGTGTATATGTTGGGATCATTGTTTCAATTGACCTGGCTTCCCAGGCTGACACAACCAAATATGGGTGCTAGACAATGTTCTGGGAAATAAAGGCAGGAGGTGTGACATTCATACATCACCGATCTAGTGTAGATTGGTATATAACATTACGGATCCGAATGAGTGTGTTGCTTTCAACCCCAGATAAAACCAAGCCGTTATCACTCCCCAATTCGTCTAGCCATTGGGACATATGCCTTCAACCAACCCACCTTAAACCGTTTTGCCCACTGGGACATAGGCCTTTAACCAACCCACCTTAAACAGTATCCCCCACTGGGACATAGGCCTTTAACCAACCCACCTTAAACAGTATCCCCCACTGGGACATAGGCCTTTAACCAACCCACCTTAAACAGTATCCCCCACTGGGACATAGGCCTTTAACCAACCCACCTTAAACAGTATCCCCCACTGGGACATAGGCCTTTAACCAACCCACCTTAAACAGTATCCCCCACTGGGACACATGTTTTCAACCAACCCACCTTAAACAGTATCCCCCACTGGGACATAGGCCTTTAACCAACCCACCTTAAACAGTATCCCCCACTGGGACATAGGCCTTTAACCAACCCACCTTAAACAGTATCCCCCACTGGGACATAGGCCTTTAACCAACCCACCTTAAACAGTATCCCCCACTGGGACATAGGCCTTTAACCAACCCACCTTAAACAGTATCCCCCACTGGGACATAGGCCTTTAACCAACCCACCTTAAACAGTATCCCCCACTGGGACATAGGCCTTTAACCAACCCACCTTAAACAGTATCCCCCACTGGGACATAGGCCTTTAACCAACCCACCTTAAACAGTATCCCCCACTGGGACATAGGCCTTTAACCAACCCACCTTAAACAGCATCACCCACTGGGACATAGGCCTTTAACCAACCCACCTTAAACAGTATCCCCCACTGGGACATAGGCCTTTAACCAACCCACCTTAAACAGTATCCCCCACTGGGACATAGGCCTTTAACCAACCCACCTTAAACAGCATCACCCACTGGGACATAGGCCTTTAACCAACCCACCTTAAACAGTATCCCCCACTGGGACATAGGCCTTTAACCAACCCACCTTAAACAGTATCCCCCACTGGGACATAGGCCTTTAACCAACCCACCTTAAACAGCATCACCCACTGGGACATAGGCCTTTAACCAACCCACCTTAAACAGTATCCCCCACTGGGACATAGGCCTTTAACCAACCCACCTTAAACAGTATCCCCCACTGGGACATAGGCCTTTAACCAACCCACCTTAAACAGTATCCCCCACTGGGACATAGGCCTTTAACCAACCCACCTTAAACAGTATCCCCCACTGGGACATAGGCCTTTAACCAACCCACCTTAAACAGTATCCCCCACTGGGACATAGGCCTTTAACCAACCCACCTTAAACAGTATCCCCCACTGGGACATAGGCCTTTAACCAACCCACCTTAAACAGCATCACCCACTGGGACATAGGCCTTTAACCAACCCACCTTAAACAGTATCCCCCACTGGGACATAGGCCTTTAACCAACCCACCTTAAACAGTATCCCCCACTGGGACATAGGCCTTTAACCAACCCACCTTAAACAGTATCCCCCACTGGGACATAGGCCTTTAACCAACCCACCTTAAACAGTATCCCCCACTGGGACATAGGCCTTTAACCAACCCACCTTAAACAGTATCCCCCACTGGGACATAGGCCTTTAACCAACCCACCTTAAACAGCATCACCCACTGGGACATAGGCCTTTAACCAACCCACCTTAAACAGTATCCCCCACTGGGACATAGGCCTTTAACCAACCCACCTTAAACAGTATCCCCCACTGGGACATAGGCCTTTAACCAACCCACCTTAAACAGCATCACCCACTGGGACATAGGCCTTTAACCAACCCACCTTAAACAGTATCCCCCACTGGGACATAGGCCTTTAACCAACCCACCTTAAACAGTATCCCCCACTGGGACATAGGCCTTTAACCAACCCACCTTAAACAGCATCACCCACTGGGACATAGGCCTTTAACCAACCCACCTTAAACAGTATCCCCCACTGGGACATAGGCCTTTAACCAACCCACCTTAAACAGTATCCCCCACTGGGACATAGGCCTTTAACCAACCCACCTTAAACAGTATCCCCCACTGGGACATAGGCCTTTAACCAACCCACCTTAAACAGTATCCCCCACTGGGACATAGGCCTTTAACCAACCCACCTTAAACAGTATCCCCCACTGGGACATAGGCCTTTAACCAACCCACCTTAAACAGTATCCCCCACTGGGACATAGGCCTTTAACCAACCCACCTTAAACAGCATCACCCACTGGGACATAGGCCTTTAACCAACCCACCTTAAACAGTATCCCCCACTGGGACATAGGCCTTTAACCAACCCACCTTAAACAGTATCCCCCACTGGGACATAGGCCTTTAACCAACCCACCTTAAACAGTATCCCCCACTGGGACATAGGCCTTTAACCAACCCACCTTAAACAGTATCCCCCACTGGGACATAGGCCTTTAACCAACCCACCTTAAACAGTATCCCCCACTGGGACATAGGCCTTTAACCAACCCACCTTAAACAGTATCCCCCACTGGGACATAGGCCTTTAACCAACCCACCTTAAACAGTATCCCCCACTGGGACATAGGCCTTTAACCAACCCACCTTAAACAGTATCCCCCACTGGGACATAGGCCTTTAACCAACCCACCTTAAACAGTATCCCCCACTGGGACATAGGCCTTTAACCAACCCACCTTAAACAGCATCACCCACTGGGACATAGGCCTTTAACCAACCCACCTTAAACAGTATCCCCCACTGGGACATAGGCCTTTAACCAGCCCACCGTAAACAGCATCACCCACTGGGACATAGGCCTTTAACCAACCCACCTTAAACAGTATCCCCCACTGGGACATAGGCCTTTAACCAGCCCACCGTAAACAGCATCACCCACTGGGACATAGGCCTTTAACCAACCCACCTTAAACAGTATCCCCCACTGGGACATAGGCCTTTAACCAACCCACCTTAAACAGTATCCCCCTCTGGGACATAGGCCTTCAACCAACCCATCTTAAACCGTATCCCCCACTGGGACATAGGCCTTTAACCAACCCACCTTAAACAGTATCCCCCACTGGGACATAGGCCTTTAACCAACCCACCTTAAACAGTATCCCCCACTGGGACATAGGCCTTTAACCAGCCCACCGTAAACAGCATCACCCACTGGGACATAGGCCTTTAACCAACCCACCTTAAACAGTATCCCCCACTGGGACATAGGTCTTTAACCAACCCACCTTAAACAGTATCCCCCACTGGGACATAGGCCTTTAACCAACCCACCTTAAACAGTATCCCCCACTGGGACATAGGTCTTTAACCAACCCACCTTAAACAGTATCCCCCACTGGGACATAGGTCTTTAACCAACCCACCTTAAACAGTATCCCCCACTGGGACATAGGCCTTTAACCAACCCACCTTAAACAGTATCCCCCACTGGGACATAGGCCTTTAACCAACCCACCTTAAACAGTATCCCCCACTGGGACATAGGCCTTTAACCAACCCACCTTAAACAGTATCCCCCACTGGGACATAGGCCTTTAACCAACCCACCTTAAACAGTATCCCCCACTGGGACATAGGCCTTTAACCAACCCACCTTAAACAGCATCACCCACTGGGACATAGGCCTTTAACCAACCCACCTTAAACAGTATCCCCCACTGGGACATAGGCCTTTAACCAGCCCACCGTAAACAGCATCACCCACTGGGACATAGGCCTTTAACCAGCCCACCGTAAACAGCATCCCCCACTGGGACATAGGCCTTTAACCAACCCACCTTAAACAGTATCCCCCACTGGGACATAGGTCTTTAACCAACCCACCTTAAACAGTATCCCCCACTGGGACATAGGCCTTTAACCAACCCACCTTAAACAGTATCCCCCACTGGGACATAGGCCTTTAACCAACCCACCTTAAACAGTATCCCCCACTGGGACATAGGTCTTTAACCAACCCACCTTAAACAGTATCCCCCACTGGGACATAGGTCTTTAACCAACCCACCTTAAACAGTATCCCCCACTGGGACATAGGCCTTTAACCAACCCACCTTAAACAGTATCCCCCACTGGGACATAGGTCTTTAACCAACCCACCTTAAACAGTATCCCCCTCTGGGACATAGGCCTTCAACCAACCCATCTTAAACCGTTTTGCCCACTGGGACATAGGTCTTTAACCAACCCACCTTAAACAGTATCCCCCACTGGGACATAGGCCTTTAACCAACCCACCTTAAACAGTATCCCCCACTGGGACAATGGCCTTTAACCAACCCACCTTAAACAGTATCCCCCACTGGGACAATGGCCTTTAACCAACCCACCTTAAACCGTACAATCCTTAGCTAACCCCATGCAGCTCCATCGATATTCTTCTCATATTATACATTTTTGTGCCAGCGGGTTTAAAGGTATTTTAAAGGACAGAGAATCCCTTCATTGCAATCGGTTTTGTCCCACACGGCCCGGTCTCTTTTAGTAGAGCAACCTGGTGAATGGCCCCGAACTCCGTAGCTCCAGCGAAGACCTCCCGAGGTCTCTGAAAACAATGCGTTCGTGAATCGAATAACGGAACCCGGAAAAGAACCTTGGACATTCGGAGTGCGAGGCAGGCAGCTTCATCACTTGGTCACGGAGATTCCCACCCACACAGAGGGATCAATTCGAAGTGACGCTCTTTCAGTTCTGAGCGACGCATAACGTGTGACTGCCTACCCTTTGTGTGACCAGCTACGTGTCTCGTGTAATCTATTTGGTATGTGCAATCCCAGCATACTACAGAGAACTAACTAACAACAGATTCATTTGTTTGTAAGAAGATGTTAAATATTTAGACAAAATGAGGAATATGTAATGGCAGCGAAATGTGGTTTGTGATGAAAATGCAAAAAGTGCGGACAGAAAATGGAAAGAGACAGTCCTTCAAGAAACAATTAAAAACCGTTAAATGATTAGAGAAATTAGATGAAGACATTAACGATTGTTCGGACACATTTTGAAGAGAAGTCAATTTGGAAACGTAAGACGACAGACAGATCTGATGGGGAAAAACAACGGGGAAACAAAGAGATAAATATCTCGATGGCTTGGTCACTTGGCATAATACGGACAACAACAACAACAACAACAACAACAACAACAACAACAACAACAACAACAACAACAACAACAACAACAACAACAACAAAGACCTGGTGCAAGTCTGGTGGTCTCCTGAGACGGCAGCAATGACCGCCAGCTATTATTGTCATGGGACAGTTTGATGATATTGACAGTTTATCACAGAGTCCTAAAGACATCCGACGACAGATTTATGTTTTCCAGTGTGTGTGTGTGTTTAGCCTCTGTGAGAAGTAGATTTGTTATGTTGTTGCTTTCCTCTCCCCTCCCCTGTAAGAATTAACAAAACACTTTTATTTGAGAGAGAAAGAGGCAGAGCGATAGAAGAGAGAGAGAGAGAGAGAGAGAGAGAGAGAGAGAGAGAGAGAGAGAGAGAGAGGGCAGAGAGATAGAAGAGAGAGAAAGAGGCAGAGACAGAGAAAAATAGAGATAGGATGGGACAGAGGAAGAGAGAGCAGAGAGCAGAGACACACTGGGAGACAAGCAAAGAGACAGAAAGAGACAAACACACACACACACACAGGCATACAGAGATAGAGAGACACAGGACGACAGAGACAGAGATAGACAAAACTAGAAAAAGAGAGATCGAGAGACAGAGAGCGACAGAGACAGAAAGAGAGACAGAGACACAGAGAGACAGAGGCAGGGAGACATAGAACACAGGCAGAGAGAGAGAGAGAGAGAAACAGGGACATGCACGGGGATAAAGAGACAGAGAGAAACGCACACAGAGAGAGAAAGAGAGAGAGACACACACACAGAGACAGAGACACGGAGACAGGGATATAGAGAGAGACAGAGCGACAAAACCAGAAACTTTGAAATAAAGAGGGACAAAGATGGACATAGAAAAAAGACCGAGAAAGAGGCAGACAGATACACAGAAAGACACAAAGAGAGAGATAGAGACAGAAGAAGAGGGAAACGGGGACAAGAAGAGAGATAGACAAAGGCATAAAGGACCAGAAACAGAGAGAGACAGACACACATTGACACACACCCAGAAATAGTGACACACGGAGAGACGGAGATAAACAGAGCCATGGAGAGCTAAAGAGTGAGACACAGTGAGAGGGAGATAATAAACAGAAAGAAGAAGAGACATATAACTTGCAAATTAAATACACGACTGCTTTATTTCATTTGCACTCTATTTGCACTTTGAGCCCACTTGAGACAAGAAACGCGAATGCACGAATTTAAACAAAGACGGCCCAGCCCCACAATAACATCTATTTTTACATCTGACGGCCCTCGCCAGGTATTTGGGTGAAATGTGATACCAGCCTGTGGCAGACGTCATGCTTTCAGAAGTACCTGTGATTTACCTGCCCTCCAAATGCAAACACTGGAATTACGGTGTATTTGTTTTGCTTGGTTGAAACTTGAAAGTATACAGGTTATCTAAGAAACCGCACAGCTTGTGAAACGAGAACAATTGTGCTGGTAAACGACAGATTTTCAATAGATATTAAGAATAAGGTGCTATCTTACAAGCAGGTAAAGTAAGGGTGCGACTGGCTTAGACTTGTGACAGTTGATTATGAGAGCCCAGTTCCATTATTTGTGTATAGGAACTTTCTAAGCTATTCATTCTGTTTCTTAGCCAGTCGGTGCGTGCTGTGGCGAATCATGAGTAAATATAAGTAAAAATCCCTGTTATACCCTGAAGACGCGTTGGGCGAATGGCGCTAGACCCATATTTTATAGACAAATCCGCACTTGATGGGTGATGTGGTGGGTATCACGCCGACCGCCTCTGCTTTCCAAGACATTTGCTGGTACCCGTTTTAGTCTGGGTCAATCCGGGAGCTCAGGTCAATTATAAACTTCCGCCCATATTTGGGTTTGAAGGAAATTCAGCGCGGTATCCAGCTAGAGGTGGAGCGCATAGCCCAGATGAAGAAGGAGAATGAAGAAATTTTTCAAGCATTAAAACAGAGAGAAAACTACTATGAATCGAAAGGAAGCTAACCCAAAACAAATCAGCAGAAGCCACACGAAAGACCACAGAAAACCGCAATCTGAAGCCACAATAAAGACAACTAAGAACCTCCAAGCTGAAGGTGCAAACAAGGCAACTAAGAAACAAGCTAAAGCCAGCAATCCGCCCACGATGTTCAAGGAATTCAATGGGAAACCAGTATTCAACCAGAGATCTGAAGAACGTCTAGGGGAGGGAACCAATGTATCTGACGATGATTCCGACGAGGTACCTGAATGGTTTTATGAAGACCACGAAGTAGAGAGAGAGAGAGAGTGAGAGAGTGAGAGAGAGAGAGAGAGAGAGAGGGAGAGAGAGAGAGAGAGAAGTTAAGCAAGCATATAACTGAGCTCACGCGGAGAGCAAGGCAAAGAAACCAAGCCAATAAATCAAAGGATGAGTCCTTATACGGACTGCATCCTATCAAAACAGACGAGCTAGGAGCCATTACTGACAAAACGAAAAGCAGGAAGAAACGGACACAAAGGAGAGCCCGCCGGCCAAACTCTCAGCTGACGTCAGAGGCATGAACGCTGCAAAATAGAAAAGTCAGCTAACACTGACACAGAAGACAAGAGAAACTAAACTCGCACACCGAACCACCACAATTATAGCAAACGTCACTGAGGCTGGTTGAACGAGGTAGAAAGTATTTTCTTCCCCCAAATTGGATGGATAGATGGGTTGGAACCTATTACCACCGGGCCGGCAGGTGAGCGCTAGCCACTGCGATACATCTGCTTCAAACGTGCTCAGTCTTCACAGCATCTCATCTCATCATGTTCCTCTTGTATCTTGCGGTGTCGAGGTGAAGTATAAACAGCGGGAGAGTGCCCGCTTATGGGCTTCATGTATCAATATTCCCATGGACTCTGTTATTTCCTGTGTCCATTGTTTACGTGGTCAGCCTCTTCCTCTGCTTCCCTCTGGTCTGTACATCATTGCTTGTTGTGGTATACTGTTTGTTGGTAACCTATTTGCAGGGCCAAAACATTTGACTTGCTGCCTTCTAATAAAATCTAGGCAGCAGGTCAAATGGTTTGGCCATGCAAGTAGGTTACAGCAAACGTCGAAATATAGAGATAGTGATTGTGAATACGTTTAGATTGTTCCACTTACGACCTGGTCTACTACTGCCACACTTAATGCCGCACGCAGACAGCTGGAGACATGCTGATTCATCGCTGTGCCAGCATGCAGCAGACTGCCATTTGTAATACCTTTACCGTGTCCATAGTTAATATTCAATGTCCCCACAAGCTGGCAATTGGTGTCACTGAAACACAAACACCAGTTCCCTCGTTCCATGGACTACTTCCTGACTAGGTCAAATCTAATTAGACCTTGGCGATTTCAGTCACCCGTGAAATTTGACCATTCGTGTCATACACACCTACTATGGACCTTCTTAAATCTGGTCTGAAAGGAAGACACACGTCCAACACACAGAGTCTCTAACAGACATCAACAGCTGTAACTACTGTTGTCACTTGCATTCGCTCACCGGATGTAATCGTCTTGTATGCTCCACTCTGCTCAGCGGTCACCAGTTCTTCAAACACAAATGAATGGCGCGCCTGGACATCTCACGCAGTGGAAAGAGGTTACTCTTCCTACAGCTTTTTTTCCCGCATATCCTTTACAGGACAACGCTGTCAACATCAGCATCTTTCAGCTGATTGTTGATTTCTTGGCAAGATTACGCTCAGTAGTTTGCCATTGCTCTCTGAGCTGCCGGCTCACTTATCTCGTAAATTACCAACGCGGCGAGAACCGCTTCCGATTCTCGCGCGCTGCGTTACCCTACGTGGATAAACGGGATTACGGAGAAAGTCGTTTAACCCCTGGCCAGGGAGGTCGGCACAGCTGTTGTTACTTGGTGGAAATGGAGTGAAAGAATCCACACAAACTTCAGTGCTACTTCAAATTTTCAGCTACAAAGTCTTGTTCGTGTTTTTCAAGAATAAGGAATCTGCTCGACACGTTGACGAGCTTCTGTGCGTGACTTTTCTTTTGTTGAGCGTTCCAGTCAGATTTTGTGTTTATCCCATTTCGTGTACCAATATGACACATAATTTCGCTGACATTAGGATAAGCAAGGGGAAGAGCACCTGAGCTTATCACCTCAACATATTTCTCTTTATTCTGAGACATGCAGAACTTCATGCAACACCCCTACTCCAACATCTCCTCAAAAAATTCATGGCAAGATAATCCGATCTCTGATACTGTCATAGTGAAATGAGTCAATTTTCATCATGCGCAATCTCCGCATTAAACGTCGACTGGAGTCAATCTACCACATCATATGTTATGAGTCATGCGTTTTCAATCCCATTTTTCTTTCCATGCATCCCGTGACAACGAGCTGTGCTTCTTTCCATGGCCGAAGCGCCGTAATTATCTGACTTCAAATATTCTAGATTACAGTATCGAGGTTGAATGGTCGGCTCCTTTACACCCTTCCTTTCCTCTTAGCCAGGGTCTAACCAATGGTCGCATACATTCATGTAATGTGGAGGTTTAATCATTGCCGTAGTTTTGACAGGTCTGTGCGACATCCACCGAACTACCACTTGTCTATTATTGTTGAATTACAAATGAAGAAATCAAGCGATGATACAGGAAGGGAAGAGACACGATTCATGCAAACGGGAATCTAAAGACTAAGCGTCAGAATAGTCTTGATCCTGGCGAGTAAGAGATCGCTAGAGCGACAGCTTAGAGGTGTCCTTTAGCAACCGGTGACTAGCTTGAAAGAATCAGTACAGAGTGCCTTCGAAACGGCTGACTGCTGCTTCCATTTCTCCTATCCTTCATTCCCCACCGGAGCAGACTCTCAAACAACTGGCACCCAGACGTCCTACGTGTGCTATTGTCTCCAGTTCCTTCCACGTCCTCCCCGTATAGTATAAACTGGCTACAGTCAAGAAGTCAGGAAATGACACTGGCACTAGATAGGACACATTGAGAAAACCTGATTAAAGGATAACTAGAAAACCTTTTCTCTGGAAGCCACAAAGCAAACGAAATAGAAACAGGCCTAAAATGCGGTCTATTGATCCACTGGCGCCCTACGTGTGTCAGACCTTCCAAGCTAGGACACGGTATTCAGATGAGTACATTTAATTTTAATTAGTTTAATAGTTTAATATTGTCATAGTGTGTTTCATGTAGTTTTGTGTTGGTTTGTATTTGTTTGTCCTGTGCTGACGAAGGCTTTGGCCGCAACGTCCAATTTGTCTCTTGTAGTCGTGTTTTAGTAAAGCTCACAATCTACTTCTCGTTTATTTGGGTGATTCATTCATTCCCCGTATAGTACATCTTTGCATCTAATTATTTTATGCCTGTTTCTATTTCGTTTGCTTTGTGGCTTCCAGAGAAAAGGTTTTCTAGTTATCCTTTAATCAGGTTTTCTCAATGTGTCCTATCTAGTGCCAGTGTCATTTCCTGACTTCTTGACTGTAGCCAGTTTTTGCTCTCAGCTTATCAATATTTTTTTTTATTTTTTTTTCCGCGTTTCCATCCTGTTTCAGGATATTGCGGTCAACACCAGCATCTTTCAGCTGTATGTTGATTCCTAGGCTAGATTACGCTCATCAGCACGCCACGACTTTCTGAGCGACCGGCTCCATACTCTCATAAGTCACTTTTGCGATTCGAACCACTGCTAATTCTCGTCGCGTCACGTGACGAGAGTATTCGGGGTTAGCGGAGAAAGCTGCTAACCCCTCGGCCACGGAGCTGGTTTAATATAGCTGGATCAATATTTAATATGTGATAATATTTCAGGCCTCCTATTGGATATGGACACACATTAATGAATTATTGTAGCCTATTAGCAATTGTTTTAGTCGTTCTCAATGTCTCTGATCCACACAGTTCTACTGATGTAACGTCAGAATTAAACATTCTATGTTTTGTACTAAGTTTGTTTGTAAAACTGTCTGTTAAAGTTATTTGCTTGTCCTCTACAGGGCGCTGCAATCTATCCCAGCAGTTACCGTTTTGTGTGTGATTTATTAAGTAATTTTACGTTAAGTATTTTGCCATTGCTTTCTGAACGGTCGACGATCACAACCTTGAAAACAACACAAAACGATCTGCATCCAAATCGCTAGTAGCTGATTTAGAACTTTGGAGCCGATATATCGGGGAATTGTGGAGCTGCGTTCACTAACCTCTATACTACAGACGCCGACAGAACTGTCCGTAGAACTGTCTGTAGAACTGTCTATACACGGCGCACACCCAGCAACGAGTCGAGGCAGAGTAAACATTCATGTAAACTTGTTAGAGCCATTGCTATGCTATTATTCAAATATCCCCAAAGAAAAGAAGTCAGTTTGCCAGCTGCAGCAGCAACAGTTGATACCACAGCCAACGCCAGTGTGAATAACTGCGCTGTTTGGACACGAATTCTTCTGTGTGTGTACTCAAGCGGGGACTTGATCTCCATGTCATCTTGTCCTAAGCATGTGGTGTATGCTGTGTTTGGACTATTTTAGCTAACCGTCTTCGAAATCCGACACTCCTGTTTGATTTCATTATTCAGGTATCTGCGGAATAGTAAGACGGGTCTTAGTCAGATATGACTCAGATACCATATGACAGTAGACGGTACTACCTGCTTTCCGTTAGCACCGAATGTTGGGCGGCGCTCGCCAAACCCGACACCCCACATTGTGCCAACGGCTTCGGGCGGAGGGACGCAATCGGCAGGGTACAAGCCTATCATGGTGCAAGGAAACACAACCTAAAGACTACATGTCTAAGCTTTGGTCGGCGACTGGTCTAGGTTGGAAGTTCCGATAGGCGGACAGTTACATCATTGCTTTACTGATCCAGCAGCTTCCGCAGCATGTCTTGTTCCAGATGTATTGGTACTACCTTTCCTCTGGAGTAAACTAGGCAGGCCGAGAGAGGGATTATGATGCATGGGCAACACATGGTCTCCACAATTCAGCCCAGGTTTAGTGCCATGGACAGGTTTCGAAGCACAATGTAACAATTAACTGTTATGGCGGCAAGGTGCCAGTGACATCTACGGAATACCACATCTAACATTAGGTTCGGTGGCCGCAGAGTAGATAGTGCTCTGGCAAAATACCATAAGTAGTACTAATTCATTCAATCTTTGTGTCCGCTTGTATGTAAATCCGAGATTTAATGGGCACAAACGATTTTCCTGCACTGGAATGGCAACTTTAAAAAGGGTGCTGACTTTGAATTTATACACTGATCTTATATATGCGAACCCCCACTTTCAGATCTCATATAACTGTATCTATAATGTAACAAAATGTTCACACAACCGATTGATTGACTGGATTCAAGTGCCATCTTCATGATACTGTGGCTTTCCCTTTAATGTTCCGCTATCCTTCTTCAGATTATACTAGGAGAGTGAATCATTCAGTCAAGTCAAAGCACTAACTCTATGGCGTGGATGGAAACTGACCGTGTGCGTTCCGAATTAAAACCGTCATTTTTTGTTCGCATATCCTTTATAGGACATCGCTGTCAACATCAGCATCTTTCAGCTGATTGTCGATTTCTTGGCAAGATTACGCTCAGTAGTTTGCCATTGATTTCTGTGCGACCGGCTCACATACCCCGTAAGTTAGCGACGCGGAGAGAACCGCTACCACTTCTCGCGCAATGTCACGCTACTCACGAGAGTATAAGGGATTACGGAGAAATTCGTGTAATCCCTACCCAGGGAGACCGGCAAAACAGTTATACTTGTGGAAAATAAATCCGTTGCATTTACTTTGCTGGATGTTGCGATCAATCCTAGGTTCATTTTCTATGAAATTTAACGTTCAGTAGTTTAGTTAGTTAGTTAGTTGGTTAGTTGGTTAGTTGGTTGGTTGGTTAGTTAGTTAGTTAGTTAGTTAGTTAGTTAGTTGGTTGGTTGGTTGGTTGGTTGGTTAGTTAGTTAGTCGGCAGATCATCCTCATTGCACATCGAACCATAAGTGCTCGGATCCCCTCCTCAGCAAATCCCGCAGCGTGTAGCGACTCACGACAACAGTTCTGTGTTGGTTTATTACTATTCTGACCTCTACCCTGTTGTGTGCATTTCTAAATTTAAAATTTTACCACGACCTACTATGTGCTATTTCACATAGTGCAACGTGCTCACGGCACCTCATATACTTCAGACAATGGTTGACACATTGCCAGCTTGCTTTCATTCAACTGTACGAATGTACCAGGAGTGGTACACAGCTGTACAGATGAGGGATTAACGTCAGTTAGATATCTTTTGTATATTTCTTTATGTAGTTGCATCAGTGCCGGTGTATGTGTGCCGTCGCTCAGAAAGCAATGGCAAACTACTGAGCGTAATCTTGCCAAGAAATCAACATACAGTTGAAAGATGCTGATGTTGACATCGATGTCCTGTAAAGGATATGAAAAAAAAAAAAAACAGTTGCATCAGTGTCTGTTTGTTATGTATGTACTGACGAATTCTCAAGACGAAACGTTCATTTTTCACTTGTGACTGTGTTCTAGTAAAGGTGACAAATTCTGCTTATAGTTTCCGTTGCTTTACTCATATCTTTCACCTCTGTCTGAGAACGCGGCACATCTGGACCACTAGCAAGAGGCCAGCGAAAAATGGGAGATGGAGGTATGAAACTACTGAGTTCCCCCGAAGAAATGTCATCAACATGGTCCACCTGGATTAGAACTAGGCACTTAACGAGATGCCGGCTTGGGCCCAACTATCTCTGCAACTCTCACCGCACAAAGAGTCTTTATCAGGCGTAGAAGTGGTGTTCAGCAGAGCGGTTTATCTGGACAAAGTTTGACAACGATATCATTGTCTTAGAACCGGCCACACAAAGAGTTTAATATCAGATTCTACAGCAGATTTAAGTAGCGCGGTATGTTTGGACAAAGACTGCTAGCGATATCATTGTTTTAGAACCAGGCACACTTTAATGTGGAAAAATCGTGACAAGGGGTAATATACTGCCCTCTTGTTTCATCATCATCATCATCATCATCATCATCATCATCATCATCATCATCATCATCATCATCATGTGCCACGCCATCTGTCTTCCACTTGTTCTTTTCACTTAAATCTTGCCAGTTGTCACCAAGTTCTCTAATTTATTTCTTCTCATCTTTCTCTCTTGTCCTTCACTGCTCTATGCAGTTAGGCGTCGCAGACTTGCTTGATGATTGGTTTACAAACTAGGGCACGCTCGGCCGCTTGGTATGCTGAGATGTTATGGGTTTTTAAAGTGTTGATGTCTCCGTGGATCCATCTTTTTCCCGGTCTTCATATGCCTCTTGATGTTTCAATTTTCATGTTGTAAGCTCTTGTCACTGGCGACATTGGCTTCATTCTTACTTCTCAAATCGTGTCCAAAAAATGTGTGACTGTCTACGTCTAATTTCTCTAAACATTTTAAGAGGCATTATTCAGTCATATGTACTGGTTCTGCTTCGAGAGGTATGGTTGAGTCATATTCTGATCTCATATTAAAGGGTCACTGTTGGCGCAAAAACTGATCTCGTGTTATGGGATCACTGTTGACGTGTATCCTGATCCAGCACCAGTAAGTTTTATGAATACATATCCCTTTATCATATCCATATTCATGGAAACAAAAACAATCAAATAAAGAGGTCATAGAGAAACTGGGAATGAAATGAGAGTTGATGAAAGAAATAAAAAAGAGGCAAGTTAAATATTTCGGCCACGTTAAAAGACACAACACTCTTTTAAAGCCATGCTGGGGGTAAGGTTGATGGCAAGCGAGCAAGATGTAGACAACGATTAGTTTAGTTTAGTTTGGTTTAGTCGACGGATCAACATCACGGCACACGATTTTTAACTCGAAATGTTGCCCGGTCAACGCCGTTAGGCTACTCTGTTTCGATTTCAAACTGCTAAGGGATTTTTTACGTGCGCAGCAATACACACGGGCGTCCGATCTCACTACCTAGAGATCAGGATAAATTTTGTTACTAGCAGTCCACGTGAAGAAATCCCGGCCCTCACCGGGGCTTGAACTCGGGACCTCCAGCACTCGAGGCAGACACCATACCTCGAGACCATTCAGCATCCCCCCTCCCAACCACGACAACGATACAAGTGGGAAGATAACATCAAGAGATGAACGAACAGCATTATATGTGAATGTAACAGAATATACAATCAGAGCTAGAGACAGACAGTGTTGGAGATCCCTTGCAGCCAACCTACATTGTGGAGACGGCACTCATTGATTGATTGATCTAATATTACAGGGTCACTGTTGCCACGTAGACAACCCAGCTATAAGGGGTCACTGTCGGGTGCTAAAGTGATTTCGTGTTTAGGGGTCACTATTTGGCCGTATGCTGGTCATGATTGTTGTTCTGCGCTGGTCAAGGTAACCCCGTGGCCATGACTGCCAGAGAGGTGTCGGTCAGTATCTTTCTGACAGAAAAACAATAGAGAGAGCATGTAGTAGACTAAATAGAAAACTGATATAGGCTTGCGGGACCGTTAGTGCAACTGACACGGGGGACCAAGCTAGTGATGTCATGAGCGCGGGCAGTATTCGACGCCTTCGTTCGTCGCCTGCTAAATGAGTGAAAGTACATGCAGGCCTAGAATATGTGATGACCTAATCACGGAACAATAGCAGCTTCTTGCTTCCCGAAGTGTGTGGTGCACGGCCAGAATACGCCAAACGCGGGCACGGACAGATGGGATGGTCAGATGGGGCGGACAGATGGGACGGACAGATGGGACGGACAGATGTGATGGACAGATGGGGCGGATAGATGGGACGGACAGATTGGGCGGACAGATGGGACGGACAGATGGGATGGACAGATGGGACGGACATATCAGACGGACAGGTGGGATGGACATATGGGATGGACAGATTGCCGGGACAGATGGGATGGACAGATTGCCGGGACAGATGGGATGGACAGGTGGGACTCACAGCTGGGATGGAAAGATGAGATTGACAGGTGGGACGGAGAGATGAATCTACAGCCAAAAAGAAGGACAGTCATAAGAAATACAAAAGTTACTATCTTGTATCCTCGTGATAGAAGTCTCCAGCGATTACATTTTGTTTTACGGTTATAAACATGAACCTTCCGATAAACGAGCAGACACCAAATATACACATGCCAAAGATAATGTCTTAACACAAGAAACTGACCATATGGCAGGTATGTGTGAAACAATATATTGACATACGAAACCGTTTATTTTCAGCATCTTTGTGTATGGCACCAAGATGTATTCTCAACGCGGGATTGCTAGACACAGGAGGCGAATGTCTGCAAGATGTCATCCCATGGCGCCTGGCTAATATTGGGCGGCAGGTAAGAGATCGTAAATCATTCATGCTGTCATGCATGCCCGGATTATAGCCGGATCTCTGACAAACAGCGATGTTCAACTTTAGGGGAAGGGTGTACATGAAATCAACATACAAATAGATAAACATTGAGGCCGGCGTTGTTGTGAGATATAACGCGCTCACGTTTAAACTTCCTATGCGTTGAAGACGGTGGTAGTGGGTCCATTCAGCACACTAGTCAGTTGGACGTAAGTGTTGACTTCTCGTTCAGAAAGCAAAGGCAAACTACTGAACGTTCAATTGCTTAGATAATTAACCTGGAGTTGATCGTAGCCTGCTTCAAAGGTCAAGCAACTTGTGTTTTCACATACACACGCGCACACACACACACACACACGCACGCACGCGCAAGCACACATACACACACGCGCGCACGCAAACACACACACACACACAAGCACGTACACACGCACGCACGCACGCCTATTTACGTATATATTAAAATAAGGATACAAAGGCAAATTAGAGCTAGGAAATGTGTACAAATTAAAAGAAATTAACATTAATACCAAACATAGAATATTTAGCTCTAACGCTAAATGAGTACTGCTGTATGGATCAGAAGCACGGAAAACGACTAAAACAATGACTATTCAACTAGAAACATTCCAGCGCGGCCACCAGTAGTTGACTATTTATTAGTCGTTTGGTATTCTGTTTGGTAGAGACATGCAACTAGTTTTCATTTCTTTTTAACTAGATACCACAGTGAGACATTATTGTAATGGGGAATTTCAGTTACATGAGAATCAGTATTGGTAGTTACAAGTTCGCACTGGAGATTGGAATGACCACAAAAAAGAAGCACATCGAGCAATAATGTACAGATACAAGCAATGATGTACAGACTAAATGGAACCAGAAGAAGAGGCTGACCATGTAAACGATGGGCAGAGGGAATAACAGAGTCCATGGGAATACATATATGAAGCCCATAAACATGCACTCTCCCGCTGTTTATGCTTCACCTCGACACTCCAAGGTACAAGAGGAACACAAGATGAGATGATGATGATGAATCAAGCGGGCCAACACTCTCGCTAGTTAACACCAAACTGGCACAGTTTGTGGCTATGAATTTATGAGCTTAATACGAATGCGATTGGAGTATGTTCCAAGCAAGTGTAAAATATAATGCAGGTTTAACACACACACACACACACACACACACACACACGCGCGCACACACACACACACACACACACAAACATTGCTTATTCAGTTTCTGGGCTTGGAGAGGGATAGGAGAGCAATGGGGATAGGAGAGCAATGGGGATAGGAGAGCAATGGGGATAGGAGAGAAATGGGGATAGGAGAGCAATGGGGATAGGAGAGCAATGGGGATAGGAGAGCAATGGGGATAGGAGAGCAATGGGGATAGGAGAGCAATGGGGATAGGGGAGCAATGGGGATAGGAGAGCAATGGGGATAGGAGAGCAATGGGGATAGGAGAGCAATGGGGATAGAGAGCAATAGGGATAGGAGAACAATGGGGATAGGAGAGCAATGGGGATAGGAGAGCAATGGGGATAGGAGAGCAATGGGGATAGAAGAGCAATGGGGATAGGAGAGTAATGGGGTTAGGAGAGCAATGGGGATAGGAGAGCAATGGGGATAGAAGAGCAATGGGGATAGGAGAGCAATGGGGATAGAAGAGCAATGGGGATAGGAGAGTAATGAGGTTAGGAGAGCAATGGGGATAGGAGAGCAATGGGGATAGGAGAGCAATAGGGATAGGACATAGGAGAGCGATGAGGATAGGAGAGCAATGGGGATAGGAGAGCAATGGGGATAGGAGAGCAATACAAAACAGTCCCATGAAGGTGTATTTAAATACGGAGTGACCAGAAACGTCTCTACATCATCCAAACTCCTTTTCAGGGCTGTGCCGAACTGAACGACAATGCATGAGACTGAAGTTAAAACTCAATCTTCCTGACTTATATCTACCCCCCTATAGGCAACAGTCACCTTCAAATTAATAAACTTGTGAGGGTAAAACCGTGGGCAGCTGCTATTCGCAGCTGACTCAGCCACATGACAGTTAATCTGATCCAGGGGTGGACCCTAATATAACTTCTCATTGAGGTTGAATGGGATAGCCGTAATGGTAGCATCGAATCGAATCGACTGATCACAACCAACCTAATAAACTTATAATAATATAATAATATAATATTTGAATAACGAAGTCACAAACCATAGATTGTACGATTTATTGCCTGGTATATTTCGCTGCATCTCGTCGGGTACATACTGCAGTATATACACAAGTAATAAATCGTACAATCTATGGTTTGTGTCTTCGTTATTCAAATAATATAATAACCAAACTAATAATTTTGATTAGTAAATCACCAACAACATGGCCGACTGGATAAGATCGCTCGTTCTTAAACATCCGGTGTGCTGATGCCGAGGTAGCAGGTTCAACCCCTGCGTCGGTCAGTTGGACTAAAATGTTGACTTCTTGTCCTTGACTTGGGGACGTAAATTACAAGTATCTTTGAAGACGGAGTGGGTTCGCCTGCGGGCGAGGGACACTGGTAACAGGGAAAGCTAATTCACACGCAAATTTCAGTCCAGTGCTACAAGAAGTAGTATGTAAGGACTACGCTTGAGTTCAAAGCGAACGAGCTAACAAAGAAACACCACAACGACACAACAACTATGGCCCCTACACGAGCAGAGTGTATCCCTTTGAGAACCAATGCCCATTCTGTCAGGGCGCCCATCTGTCGTCTCTGCCACTGAGACAAACGTCCTTGGACACGAGCATATGAGCTCCCTATTACAGTGTTATTTCTAAAAGCCCTGTTGTAATTTTACATGAAATTGGAGGCTTTGTGAATTAATGCTGCTGCTAAATGTGTCGCTCCTGTGTGAAGGGGGAATGACGGTTCAACTCAGTCTCAAACACGCTCTATTTTAGAAAAAAATTCTCAAATGTTAGTGTTGTTGCCTGTGCGCCTGTAATGTCTTTTACAATGTTTGAGGGAGTCTCAGTGGTGAAATAGTTACTCTGTCTGCCTCTCGCTCCGAAGGTCGTGGGTTCGATTCCAGCCTACTTCGTTCGGTTAAGGAGTGCAGTTTTTCAGGATAATCCTGGGGAATCGTCGCTGGAGCTAAGGAGTTTGTGCTCTGTGCAAGCTGTCGGCAGGCCGCACGACGGAAAGAGACGGAGCCATATGGGATAACACCCGGTGCAATGAAGTCAATCTTCTGGCCTTTTGAAACAATGTTTGAATAACGAATAGAAATGATTCTCCAATTTCGCTGTTTAATACGGGGGTTTGTAGCAAGGCTATTTAAACACAGGAGTTTGTAGTAAGGTTTAATTGTTTGAAACTGGAGTTTGCGGAAACGTTAAATTATTTAGCACTGGAGTTTGTAGTAGAATTATACATTTCTTAACTGATTCAGTGGCAAAGAAAAAGCAGGTTTAGACCAAACCTGATAAACAATCAAATGAACTCGTATTATAATGTAAACTTCCATTCATTGAGCACTGAAAGTGAGAAAGATACCATGAAACAAAACAAATAACACGATAACCCTAGTATGGCGATAAATCGTCCTTCGGTGCACATGAGAGGTTATGTATGGCGATAAATCGTCCTTCGGTGCACATGCCAGGTCATGTATGGCTATATATTATCCTTCGGCACTGAATCAATGAACACTGGAGGTTGTAGTAAGATTTAACACTATAGTTTGTAGTAAGATTTAACACCATAGTTTGTAGTAAGATTTAACACTATAGTTTTTAGAAATATTTAACTCTATAGTTTGTAGTAATATTTAACATTATAGTGTGTAGTAATATTTAACACTATAGTTTGTAGTAATATTTAACACTATAGTTTGTTGTAAGATTTAACACTACAGTTTGTAGTAAAATTATAAATTTGTTAACAATGGAGTTTGTAGTAAGATTAAACTATTTAGCATTGGGGCGTCCTGTAAGATTAAATTATCCAACACTGGAGCGTTAGATTGCATTATTTAACACTGGGGTTTGCGGCCAGGTTAAATTATAAACACTGAACCTGGAGTAGATCTATTTATCCTACAGGGTAAAGTAGGATTGGAGCGGGTTGGCGTAGTGGTTGATACCTTTGCTTACCAAGACAGTGGTTGGGGTTCGCATTCTTAGCAGTGATTGGGTCCTTTTTCCGACCAGTACAACCCAGGGTAGGACCCAAACGTTACAATATGTCTTCCAGATAATTTTCACAATTTTCAAAGCATAGCCCGTAGTAGAATGGCCTCAGGGAAACGGAACTGGCAACCCTTCCTGGTTATAATATGACCTAGAAGATGTGAAGGCGTAACACTTCACACCCCAACTGCAGCATACGCCATGGGGCGATCGTTTTTCCGGAGTCAGATTATTCAACACTGAAGTTGGTGGTAACACTGTAGTCTGCATCTCAAGTCCTATGTATTGAATAATATTTCAATTGTATAATATTCACATTATAGTGAGTCATATTACGTAATATGTAATCATATAATATATTGTTTCATATCGACACTTGGTTACTGATTGTATTAATCAATATAAGCATTCAATAGAATGATATAGTATAGGAATAGGATATACGTTTAGCACTAAAGTGAAGAGCTATATATCAGAACATGCAGCGCCGTGACAAATATAATGAAATATACAGATGGGCAAGTAGACAGACAGACAGACAGACATACAGACAGACAGACAGACAGACAGACAGACGGACGGACGGACGGGCGGGCGGACGGGCGGGCGGGCGGACGGGACGGACGGACGGACGGACGGACGGACAGACAGACAGTCAGACAGACAGTGGTAGGTAGGTAGATAGGTATGTAGGTGGGTGGGTAGGTATGTAGACAGACAGACAGGGATAGACGGACGGACGGACCGACCGACCGACCGACCAACCGACCGACCAACCGACAGACAGACAGACAGACAGACAGACAGACAGACAAAGAGATTTGACAAAGCTCTGATACAATGGAAACATTCTCATTTATCACATGCATTATCAACCCCCAGGAAGTGCGCAAATGCGCAGTAGCTAACCAAGAAGTCTGGAAATACCTAAATTATTTTTTATGAAACGATAAAAAAAAATTCGGGAACCGGTGAATGTCGAAAACATCAAAACGACGACTGAAACGGCTACAGTGGGAAAATTATCACAATTAAGAAACGAACATTTGTTGGAGGCGTGGAAACAATGAGGGAAAATTGTATCCTGTCTCTGGTTGAAAATAAAACTTATCTGCATAACATTATGAACAGTGAAATGCTACCCCTTCACGCTATGAGATCTATTATGTATATGGGGGATAACCCAATATTTTTAGACCAATCGGCAATCGATGGCTGATATGGTCAATACCACACTTTTACTTCCAGGTCAATACCAAACCATTACTTCCTGGACATTTCCTGGCGACTATTTTAAGATGTCTCCACCTGGGAGTCCAGGGCATTGAGAACAAATAATTCTGAAACAAAATAAACAGTATGTGGGTGTTTGTGTTTTTGTGCGTGTTTTTGCGTCTTTGCTGATATTTCTGTCACCGGACATCAGTGTGTGTGTGTGTGTGTGTGTGTGTGAGTGTGTGTGTGTGTGTGTGTGTGTGCGCGCGCGCGCACGCAATGGTAATTCTGATATCGGACTTCGGTGTGTGCACTGGTCATTGTAATACCGGAATCATTGTGTGCTCTGAGCATTGTAATACCGACATCTTTGTGTGCACTGGTCATTGTAATCGGTATAATTATGAGCACTTGTAATACCGGTCGTCTGGGTGTGCACGGATCATTGTAATATCGGCATCATTGTGTGCACTGATCATTGTAAATCCGGCATCATCGCGTGTACTGATCATTGTAATACCGGCATTATCGCGTGTACTGATCATTGTAAATCCGGCAACATCGCGTGTACTGATCATTGTAATACCGGCATCATTGTGAGCTCTGATCATTTTAATACCGGCCATCATCGTGTGCACTGGTCATTGTAATACCGGACATCATCGTGTGCACTGGTCATTGTAATACCGGACATCATCGTGTGCACTGATCATTGTAATACCGGACATCATCGTGTGCACTGGTCACTGTAATACCGGACATCATCGTGTGCACTGGTCACTGTAATACCGGATATCATCGTGTGTACTGGTAATTCTGATACCAGGCATCAGTGTATGTGTGTGCAGTGGTCTTACTGATACCGGACATCATCGTGTGCACTGATCATTCTGATACCGGACACATCGTGTGCACTGGTTTTTCTAATACTGGACATCGGTGCGTGTACTGGTCCTGTGGCAGGGCGACTAGTATGAAAACCCACGGAGTTTGTGATGATAATATTGATCCTTATATTAATGTGTCGTCTAATCTAGGCTGCCCAATATCAACTTTTAAAAAATGCATGACCTTTGCAGCTGTTCCAGGGGTCCATAGAGAAAATTAGTAACTGTTGTAGACGGCTGCAGTAGCTTTCCCCTGACTTCTGAACGTCTTGAAGAGAGTGGTATTTCACAAGAACGAGATCAATGTCTGTCTACAGGATATATCGTGGTCTGACACAATTTAGATGACTATAGACTCCAGCATGCACTGTTCCTCACTGACCAATACTATCGAGGGAGAGCATGTGATGATCACATGGTGATAGTGCGCTACGGTCTAGTATGTGTGTGTGAGGGTATAGTATTTGTTGCAAGGGATGGCTATAATGATGATCTCTGAACATGTTGTGGTTGTCAAGTGAAATTAAACAGTCGTTCAGCGGTGTTGTTGTTTATGTTACAAAGGAAAAGACTACAAGTTCTGTTACACGGCAAAGGAGTAACATAAGACGAATAATAACACACTCCCAGTTATTGAATAGCTTGAACTAACATACAACGAAAGTAAAAGGCACATTATATTCATATATTATAGAGAGACAGGCAGTGTTCTTTGGTCGAATTTTGAGAATAGAGGTATTGGTAAACACCCCGACAACTCGACGAATCAGCGGTAGAAGTGACAGGAGTAGACCGAGAGAAAAGATGTTGGATGGACTGCGAGGACAGCATGGAAGAATATCATGAATACTGATCCAGAGCACCAAGGGCCGAGATCTGTGGCGATGCAGGAACGCCTACGCCAGTTAGCTGGACACATGCTGATAGTGATGAGTTACTAACCCCACAAAATTAACAAGCAGAGAGACAGCAGGAAACTATAGCCCACGTTCAACTACAGCTCATTATAGCCGGATTTCGGACAACGAATGAATGCAGTTATGAAAAAAAAAACGGTCCTAAGCTAAGTGTAATTACGTTGTGTATTTTGGAAGTTGTCGTTGATAGATTGGTTGAGGTAATAAAGCCCTCCAGTGTTGCAAGTTCACGCTGACAACTAGTCCTGACTGTGTAACTACAACACACGATGACAACGTAATGGCTAGCACGCTAGTACCTGCCGACCCCAAATGGACGGATTAAAAAAATCGACCTGGTGCCCAGGTCGACCCAGCTTAAAATGGACATAGATATCAGGAAATGCCTGGGGTGTAAAGGCAGCCGGCATGATAATGATCATATCACCTAGCGCGTGTTGATTGGTCTACACGAAAATGAGGCTAGCAACATATGCTCGATACACCTCAAGGCGTGAAAAAGAGTCTATTAACGATTGTGACCTTTGCACTTGGATCATATCCAACTCACAGTTGCTGATTCCTGGCGATGATAGACCGGCTAGTGATGACAATTACAGATAATGGCCAAGGTATTTGAATGCCCTTAACAGACATTTACCCTAACAACAGTTTGATATTTCCAATATCATCAAAGGACCGCCGGTTTTGAAGACTGACGATCACAATGCCGTTCATCATCATCAAGTGCCCTGCCAGTTGGCGTAGGCGTTCATGGCTCTCCACAGATCTCGGTCTTTGGTGTTCTGGATCAACTCTACTGATGATATTCCTCCATGCCACCGTCTCAATCCACCCAGCATCATTTCTCTTGGTCTGCCTCCTGCCTCTCTTCGTCTTGATATTTCCAGTCGTCACGATGTCCTCCATTGTCTCTCTTCTCATTACATTTTTTCCGCATTCCTCTATCTACAGGACATCGCTGTCAACACCAGCATTTTACCGCTGTTGTTGATTTATGGCAAGATTACGCTAATTAATTTGCCATTGCTTTCTGAGCGGCCGGCTCACATACCCCCATAAGTAACCAACGCGACGCAATCCGCTACCGAATCTCACGCAGCTGTGTTCCCCTACGTAGATATACAGGATTACGGAGAAAGTCGTTAACACCTTAGCCAGGGAGACCGGCTCTCATCACATAACAAATTAAAAAAAAAAAACGATGTGTCTCTTTCTTATTTGTGCATAAAATGTTCTAGTTTCGTTAGCTTCTGCAGTTACAATTACTGTCACGGGAAACTGTGAGTTTAGTGATTCCTTGATAACTGGAATATAAAAAGTAATTACAAAATATGTGTAGATGGAAAATTATGGACCGTGAGTCAGAATAACAATCGAGCCTTCAGTCTTGAGCGAGGACAAAGTGTGGGTTATTGACCGAATGATAAAGAAGAAAAATACAGTTGTGATAAGGGGTCAGTGACTGCCGATCTTATCGGACGAGCAACGGAGACACGGATACATCGGGTTGGGGAACACACGAAGACACTGATCAAAGAGTTAAAACTGATTGATGTACGAGCGTATGGAGAAAACAGGGAATAGCGGAGAAAGACGGGAAAGAGCGCCAGGAACGAATACGGGATATCACAGACTTTTGATGTGGAGAATTACGGCAAATTTGATTGTGGATCAAAAACAACGGAGAATTGGACACTGAGTATAAATAGTTGTCAACTTGTTTTGTAGTTAGTGTGTGCTACCAAACTGGAGAATATCTATGCATCCTGTAAGTGGAAAGAAATATACTTCCCTTGTTGTTTAAAAGCGATGGGATATTAGCGCATCTGCGTTGGTGTATTTCAATTCATGGACTAACATAGATTATATAAGGTATTTAGCTTTAGCTTAATAGTCTAGTATAGAGAACAAGGTGTCCGTGCTGGCTGTTACCATTTCTTTATATTAGCGAATAGTTTAGACTTTAGTGAATACATCTGTCTTATGTCAGAGTATCTTTCGGAAGCTTCTCAGTACGGCTGGAGAAAGGCTCTCACATAAGAAATAGTATGAAGCAGACTCATATCACCTGATTAAATATATCTCCCACAGGTTCCACTAACACTCTTGAAATGAGAGAAGAACTGAAGTTTACTTCACTGGTGCAGATAAAGTACCTACCTAGAACCACCAAGAACATAGACATGTTCTAATCATGAGAAGAGATAATCTGACGTCAAATAAAGAACTCTGTATACACAAAAGAATATACAAGTAAAGAACGTAAATGAAAAAGACGTTAACCTGTTGAAAGCAGGGAGACATAAAACTGTATGCATTTGCACTGTGGATAAATATAAAACTTTGCTAACGAGAAACAGTGTGTAGAAAATTTACAGTAGCACTAGACAATGTTGGACAGTAGCGATGTGTATTCCGGGATAGCTTGTACTAACGTCCAAAAACAGGAAATATGTGGATTTCAGTGACTTACCTTAATCGCAGTATTTTCTGGTGATAAGACATTGAACATTTGTTTTCAAGAATTGGATTACGTCCAGACTCAAGCGGAGCGGAGCATACCGGGTGAGAGCTGTCCATATCTATGTGTGATGTCCTGTGGTTTGGCCTATGACGATGCGAGATGCGATACGGAGATTACACATTCAGAGTCCTATCTTGCACTCACAATAGAAGACACTACCAACTACATATACCCATTCCATACATACACCAGACATAGTTTTCAGCAATAAATATTTTATTAATTGTTGGAGGAAACTGTTGTCAGGGTATGTTAGGAAGGAATAAGAGAGAGAGGGAGATATATATATATATATATATATATATATATATATATATATATATATATATATATATATATATATATATATATATATATATATAGTGAATAGAAGACAGAACGGAGGAGTGTAGACTAAAGTATGTCAATAATCCCAAAGTATAAATAGTTTAAAGGTGTGCTTGTTGATTCCACGTTCCTCCCTGGACGACAAGTGAGAATTACCACAATGCAATTACAAATATGAAATTATGCAATACGCGGCGAGTATGACGACAACATTAGAGCATGACAACTGAAATGATCAGTGCCATAGAAGACTATCGTATAAACCAGGGGCAGTCGTGGCTGAGATGTTACGGCATCGTCCTACGACTCAGAAGGAACTGGGTTCAATTACAGCATGGGTTAACCATTTGTCCAAGAACCATTAGTACTCGTATCTACTGAGCTGAGCTGAGTTAAAAACCGACATCACTGTACTCAGGACACTCCGACACGCGCTCCGTACCCACGTTCAACAGCCAGCGAAGAGTCACACCACTAATCGTTCCCACCGTTATTTGATTGAAAGTTCTCCTAATCTTCCCTCTCAGTTTTGAGATTCTTCCAGAACCCCTGCCGACTTTCCGCAATCTCGTTCTTTCCACATACGAGTTCTCAACCTATTCCCTCGCCTTCTCCACCTGGTCCTACAGGCGCTCGACCACCTCTCCCTTGTCCATAGGTAATTTACCGCCAAGAGGGACTCCCACCCCGCCCTTAAGACGTGTAAACGAGTCCTTTAATGTATTTACTTATATCAATTATATAATGTAATGTGCCATTCTATTGATACTTCTGTTATATACTTCTCCCATTTGTCCTCATACATTAGAAACTCGAGAGACAATGACACATTTGAACATGTTATTGATTCTGACGACATGGCCGTGTGTGTCGTGTCATTTGTTCGTTCCAGAATCCAAACTACAGGAGAGTATGAGAAATGGCAGCGTAGTCTCAGCTTCATGATTTGAAGCTCACAGCTGCGCCTTCTAGTGGTGGAGAACGGCAACGTCGATATCACAGACTATTAGTGACGACGCGGAGGTCAACGGGAAACCACACCACTATCTTTTCATGTATAAATTTATGAGGAGGGAAATAAATCAAGAATCAAGGTATAACTCATTCAGAGACCCCTAAATCTATATAGTATTCAGACGATATAGCACGTAAACAAATTCGCAAGTATGAATTGGAGCTCATATAGGTAGCAGAATGCAGTAGAGAAAACACACCATACAACATACAGTTTGGAAGCTATAGTTACTATGCAATCGATATTTCCGAATGTTTAAGTTGGTATTAATGATTATACTTGTAAAGGACATGCAACTAACTAACGTACTCAACTGCCTAGTGTCTTCATAAATCTCCTTCTCTCGGAAACAATTCTATGGGTCTAACAAACACTCATTTATTTCCAAAGCAAATACGTGGCTGACTCACTCAATGGGAAGTCACTATCTGCAAAAATCTCGCAAGCCTCAAGTAGTGACCCAACATGTCTAATCGCACATCTCAAGGGCTACACTGGACGTCTCTGTCCTCAAGTGGGCCTCGGGTCACACCCAGCTCAGCACGCGCGCACTTCACTCCGTCTAGTACCGGGACATTAACACCAAAGAAGGAAGGGATAGTAGAGATAACCGAAAGGGGTTCTTAGATCTCAACTAGATAACATGGCCTAAACTATCTGAATCTGGAGACTCGGCGTGGGTTGCATTTTCTAAGCCATATATCGTATCGTAGAGAAATTAATCATATATTTATATCATCTCTCATCTCATCATGTCCCTCTCGTACCTTGCAGTGTCGTTATATTTTGTATCAAAAGCTTTGGTCCCATATTATACATGTGGCTCCTCCTCCTCCTCCTCCTTCTCCTCCTTCTCCTCCCTCTCCGCCTCCTCCTCTTCTTCTTCTTCTTTTAGCAGACATCAGCGATCATGACTCCAGCTGTCACTGTTGTCTGATATTTTGTTGTGTCAGTGTACTGGCTAGGCTTTAAACAAAGCCCCGAGTCCTGCAAAGGATCGAATACAAATCCTCCGATGTGGGCCACTCTCAGCTCTCGACCACCGACTCCCTGTAATGTATATTTAAAACGTATTTAATATAAATGAATTTGCTGTAAGGTAACGCAGGTAATCAACGATTCAAACAACTAAATATTAGGTCATGTTCATGCAACGTGAAACATGCTTGACAATTGATTGCTTCCAAATTATCTTTGAGTTACTAGTTTTGTTTTGCTTATTGTTCAACAGCAAGGACAACGTCATCATCATTGTCAGAAGTCGGGGTGCCCCACCGGCTAGATGAATGTATTATTCACTGGCGAGCAACCCCGGATAGTCAGAAACTGACTAGGGACAAAATCTATATGGCTGAACTACAGATTAAGCCCTGAATATCCAACGTACAGCTCCAAGTGGCTCGTTACAAAATGAAATGAACTGTGCTGAATATTCGCCAAGGAATAGGAAAGAGAAGTTTAGTTGAGATAGATGTTTAAGTCTTAATATATGAATATAGACGACTATCTCAGTACAGGTTTTTCTCCCTGACTGCTCCTTTCCTTGGTGTGTAAGTGAACCCCCACCAATGTACACACACAACACGTATGCACAATTGGAATTAAAAGATAACGACAGAACTATGAGTTACAATACTACAACATTTATTTACTAATCATAATCATAGACATCTGATGGTTCAAGATGAGGATGATGAAATCATATACATATTGATATTGATGACAAATATTACGTAACTTTACTTGTTACTTCATCTATCTGGAACTGTGGTCCAGATCCCCACTCTCCAGTAGACTCAAAAAAGAACAGCTTGCCGGTATTCTAACGTCTGCCAGTCCTGGCTCTACCTAGTCATAACTCGTTCTTGAGATCTATAACATAGGTGCTCCTTGTGAGAGCTTGAAAGAAAGTCAAGAATGTGTTATATCAGTTCTACATCAGCGCAATCCTAATTAAAACATATCATAACACAAACATATACAATGACCAGTCTGGCCAAGTTTATCTTCCAGCTCTACGGTGTTCACCATCCTCCTTCTCCCTACTGTCTTTAGTCTCGGACGGGCTTTTCAATTGTCTCACACGCCTGTAATGATTACATTTCTGCCGCCCCATGTCCATGTCGCTAATACAGAAATTCTGTGTCGTACAGCCGCTCCGTCCAATGTTAGTTTAGCAGCTCACAGGGTCGGTAAGTGTATTATAACAATGCCAGGTCATCCGGGCTTACAAGCCGTGACCAATAGCTGTGCCAGGTTTCCATGCATTACCGTGGACGCACGCCCACAATACACTGAGAAAGTTTAGCACCATATACCCCATGACCTTTGTGGGTAATGTCTGTACCATTACACCTCTGCTACAAATGCAATCGATGGTTAGTGTGCCAATGCGCACACCATAATATAACACGTCATATTGATAGGCTAGCATATGACAATCAATATACCAAACATGAAATACACATAAAACATTAATTAAACTAGACATATTATGATACTTTAACATAATAGCATAATGCACTAGTTAGTTTGTAGGTATACGAAATGAGATGTATATACACAAAAAGAATATGTACGAAGCATATTCCTAGCATCGTATATTCATATGAAATTACACATACATACATCCAACATATCCATAAACATTATATTACTTCAAGATAGACATCTAATGATACTCACATAATAGCATCAGGCATCATTAATGAGTACTAATATTGTATAGCTACAAAATGAGATATACAACAAGTCTAATTGAAGTGACCAAACAGACCAGCCATATTTGCTGAGCTGCCCGGTTTAATCACCACCGAGTTACTGCTGTTGTAAGAATTAAATAAATAGTCAGTTGACTATATTCTGTACAACAAATGCACACACCAAAACGAGACTAGTCTGGTTGAGAAAGAGATGGCAAGCATCTGCTACGACACTTCAAGTATATCTAGACAAGACCTGCCTTCCATAAGTTTCTACTTCTCAGAAGAGTAGCACTTACAGCACAATGATATTGAACACAGAACTCAGAAAGAACACTCAAGTAACCTATGACAATGATAGTTCTTGCAATAACCTAGATCAGATATAGACTGAAAATCGGTCCATCCATCTAAGAAACTAAGAGAATTACTAAGGGACTAGTTACTAAGAAATAATTCCTAGAAGCCAACAAAAAAAATCATGCATATGACTACAAACATTGAGATAGTTCCTACCTGTTCTGAAGTCACACTTAATCTAACATAAAACAGGCTAGGGACCCTTATTTAAGCTGAGTCTAGCAGACAGTGTCTGAGACACTATTATCTCTTTGGCATTCCCGTCATAAATTCTTCTTATCTCCTCCTGACAATGATTGCAATTAACCCCAAGTCTGTCCAGTCATAAAAATTCTTTTAACCACTAACCCTCACCATAGTGTCACACCTGGATGGTTTTGCGTTGCCAGCCCCAGATCAGTTTCACAGTCTTATCAGTGATTTCACACCTTGCAGAGTCTGCCAGTCCGAGTGGACCGGGCTTTTGTACCGCCCTGGGGCCATTATCTCTCCCTGTGTCAATGTTGTTCACGCCTGGGTGGTTTCCTACCTGTGCTTATCAGGTGTCAGCCTGGTCAGTTTTAATTACACAGTCCATGGCCCCTTCATTGTTGATTCAGCATGTCTGGGTCAGCAGTTTCCCAAGGTGTATACTAATTATCTAGTTGCCATTTTACTTGCCATCTGCAAGCTTACGTCATGGCTAGAGGCTTTTTGTGAATAATCTTACCTCACGACTAGATAATTTTGGAGTAGTGTGATTAATTCATTCTTTCTCAATTTGGCCTCTCAAATTTGGAGACCGAGAAAAATATTCTGGGATGTTAAGGCGGCCAATTCGTGACAGAGCTTTCCCCTTAAAAAAAAAGTTTCTGCCAGAAATCTTTTGTCAAAGCACGCCGTACATCCCAGAATAATGCCTAAGCACTCTCCGTTCTGTATCTGCCTAAAGGTTTCCAATATTCCTTGTGGCAGTGGGTTGTCCTGCATCTGCATAAAGACGTTCCATTTCCATAACCCAAAGATACACGGGATAGATCCTTGTACCTGGTTTTAGGCCGGGATTCCATGCAATAGCTTGGTAAAATCCGGTAATTGTCAGAAGGTTGTAATTTTACCCCTCTGGGAAAGATCACAATCAACGGGATTCTTCTACGCCTCTGGGCAGCAATTGTTTTACACCATTCACTCACGTGATTTACTCCTTTCAGCCGAGGATGTACCCGTAGTGAGGTCTTGCATAAGCTGGCCACAGCAAAGCTTGTCTCCGTGATATTCCTCCGTCCGTTATAGATTCTCAACTGATCCATCAATAACTTCCTTTTGAAAGGAATAATGTTACACATCATGGTCCCATGATATAAATTCAACTGGCGCTTTCCTCCTTCAAAGTCGGGAGTAACAATCGTCCCTCCTCGGTGTCGCGGTTTCTTCCCCTGATAATCAGTTAATGGGCTGAGTTTCTCTGCATTAGAGTTTCGTGTGAAAACCGTGCTAGAAAGTGGAATTTTAGTGTGCCAAGTTGTCCTGCCTTGAGAAATAACATAGTTACTCCAGGGCGATAAAGTGGTGTTACTTTTGAATAAAGTATCCACAAATAGCTGATCTACTCCTATCAAATCGACCTGACTGAAGGGTAGATTGAGTCCTAAGAGTGTTGATTCCAAACCACTCTTGACTTCTGTTACTTCAGGTTCCTGTTGCTGGAATTCCCTGATAACTTCAGCTAATGAGATGATAGGCGTTTCTTCCTCCATCTTGTGCAAAGAATTTTCTTCTTTAGCAACTACAGACAATGTTGTCTGCACAATATCAGAGTCCATATTCTGGCTCCTAACAATTCCCGGTGTTTCCTGAGTCTCCGAACTGGTATACTGTGAGATAACAACTGGAAATGTTTCCTGGTCTGGATGTTCCTCTCTGGTCATGCTTTCATGGGCTAAGTCCAGTTGAGGTAACTCCTGTGATGGGCTGGTGTCTAAACAATCCATCACACTACGTAAATCATTTGAACTGATGTCTAGTGTCTTTTCCTGAGCTGCAGCCTCAAAGATCACAAAGGGTTCCGGGTCATCCTTCATCCCACTGTCAGTCAAATTTAATCCCACTTCTTCCTCGTCTGGGCTGAAGGGAATAATAAAGTCGGTTACCTTTCGATCTCCGACCTCCTTAAAAGATGTCCTCAGGTCATCTTCCTCTTGAGTTTCACTTCTCGTTGAAGTAAAATGAGATTCCTGGGAGTCTTGTACTGGCAAACCGTAGTGCAAACAGTTGTCCTCTGGGTAACTGTTACTAGGTAAATTCTCTGAACTGATAATTAGTGACTCTTCCCGCGTTGCAGCAGTGAAATTCACCTGGGATTCTGTTCCTTCCTTCCTCCCTATTTCAGTCAGATGTAATTCCACTTCATGATTCTGTGACCAGAAGGGAATGTGAGAATCGGCTAGGTCTCCGCCTGCGACCTCATTAAAGGTTGTCTTCAGTTCCTCTTTCTCTCGAGATTCATTTCTCGTAGCAGTCAAGTGGTTTTCCTGAAGGTCCTGTACTGGCAAACGACTATTGCCGTGGTGCAAACAGTTATCACGTTTGTGACTGTTTGAAATGCCCTTGGCACGTTTTTTCTTCCCTCTTTTCCGTTTAGGACTGGGTCGAATGAGAACCTGTAGTTCCCGGTCCACTACCTCTGATTCTGCGGTGGGTGGCAAAGATGTCCCTTCCTTCCTGGTTGGGTGAGCATCCGTATCTCCTACCTTATGTTCCGCTAGAACGGTTAGCTTCTCTGCATTGACTACTTCCATATGCTGTTTATTAATCTCTGCTTCTTCAGTTTTGCTACGCTCTTGTGCTCCAAAGAACTCATCATTTTCTTTAAACATAATTTCTTCTTCTTGGTCCCACCATTCTAACTCAGCTGTGATATACATTTCTAGTTGCTCCCCCTTTAAGCCTTTTCTTATGCCCCACCCTTTCGCGGACTCTGCGAAATCTGCGCGCGCCTTCATGTCCTCTTCGGGATTCCGGTAACGTAAGGCCATAATTGCAAAGGACTATATTCCGGTAAGCTCCTATGTATATATCAAAAATCAGATCTAAGCTAGAAAGACAAGAGTTAACTACTGACAGTCTACGCTATCCAATGTGTATAGTTTAGCCTCAGCAGTGAAAGACAACTGAAAATAATATTCAAGTAGTACCTGGCGACAGCAGTGAAGTAAGTGTGAGAGATATGCTACACAGTAATCACCCGTAATATTTACCTAAATAAACATTAAAATGCACTGCATACATGTCAAAATGAACATGGCATATATTAGCATAAAATTGCAAATCAGTCAAGCAATTAAATCATCAAACACATCAATGTAAATATGATTAAAGTGTTCAATTATCCAGAAATGATTAATGGTAACACTAAATGATAGATGATGGTATTTTTCTCATAAGTTCTTATCTGTTATACTTTTGAAAAGTTATATATGTACTCTGAAACTTCCTCAACTAAAAGTAGCTACATTTGATGATAGTCTATTTTGATGACTGAAGATTACAAGAGTTAACTTTTAAAATCGTATGTCTAGGGTCTAGTACCGGAGTCTATTGAAAGCGAGAAGTCCGAATTCAAATAGAAGCCCAATCAGTAGGATTGGGTTAAAATTAAATCCCGGACGAGCCCCCAATCTGTCAGAAGTCGGGGTGCCCCACCGGCTAGATGAATGTATTATTCACTGGCGAGCAACCCCAGATAGTCAGAAACTGACTAGGGACAAAATCTATATGGCTGAACTACAGATTAAGCCCTGAATATCCAACGTACAGCTCCAAGTGGCTCGTTACAAAATGAAATGAACTGTGCTGAATATTCGCCAAGGAATAGGAAAGAGAAGTTTAGTTGAGATAGATGTTTAAGTCTTAATATATGAATATAGACGACTATCTCAGTACAGGTTTTTCTCCCTGACTGCTCCTTTCCTTGGTGTGTAAGTGAACCCCCACCAATGTACACACACAACACGTATGCACAATTGGAATTAAAAGATAACGACAGAACTATGAGTTACAATACTACAACATTTATTTACTAATCATAATCATAGACATCTGATGGTTCAAGATGAGGATGATGAAATCATATACATATTGATATTGATGACAAATATTACGTAACTTTACTTGTTACTTCATCTATCTGGAACTGTGGTCCAGATCCCCACTCTCCAGTAGACTCAAAAAAGAACAGCTTGCCGGTATTCTAACGTCTGCCAGTCCTGGCTCTACCTAGTCATAACTCGTTCTTGAGATCTATAACATAGGTGCTCCTTGTGAGAGCTTGAAAGAAAGTCAAGAATGTGTTATATCAGTTCTACATCAGCGCAATCCTAATTAAAACATATCATAACACAAACATATACAATGACCAGTCTGGCCAAGTTTATCTTCCAGCTCTACGGTGTTCACCATCCTCCTTCTCCCTACTGTCTTTAGTCTCGGACGGGCTTTTCAATTGTCTCACACGCCTGTAATGATTACATTTCTGCCGCCCCATGTCCATGTCGCTAATACAGAAATTCTGTGTCGTACAGCCGCTCCGTCCAATGTTAGTTTAGCAGCTCACAGGGTCGGTAAGTGTATTATAACAATGCCAGGTCATCCGGGCTTACAAGCCGTGACCAATAGCTGTGCCAGGTTTCCATGCATTACCGTGGACGCACGCCCACAATACACTGAGAAAGTTTAGCACCATATACCCCATGACCTTTGTGGGTAATGTCTGTACCATTACACCTCTGCTACAAATGCAATCGATGGTTAGTGTGCCAATGCGCACACCATAATATAACACGTCATATTGATAGGCTAGCATATGACAATCAATATACCAAACATGAAATACACATAAAACATTAATTAAACTAGACATATTATGATACTTTAACATAATAGCATAATGCACTAGTTAGTTTGTAGGTATACGAAATGAGATGTATATACACAAAAAGAATATGTACGAAGCATATTCCTAGCATCGTATATTCATATGAAATTACACATACATACATCCAACATATCCGTAAACATTATATTACTTCAAGATAGACATCTAATGATACTCACATAATAGCATCAGGCATCATTAATGAGTACTAATATTGTATAGCTACAAAATGAGATATACAACAAGTCTAATTGAAGTGACCAAACAGACCAGCCATATTTGCTGAGCTGCCCGGTTTAATCACCACCGAGTTACTGCTGTTGTAAGAATTAAATAAATAGTCCCCCTCTGCTGTGTGTCCACCGTGACGAGGTAGAGGGGCTTGTGCGTCCCAATGACCCCAAGGGCTATGCCGACGGTAGCACAGCTACTGGTAGGGCCACCCATGTCGGACAGGTCAAGGGAGAGGGACCAGACGAAGAGACACACAAACCTGCTGCCTTGTAGGTAGACTGGGGACAGTCAAAGGCTAGGGAAAGCACCCCGAATACATGCTTGTCGAAATCGGATGTACTGAGCCACAGGCTTGACAAAGCAGTGCAACGTAAAACCTGCTGCCTTGTAGGTAGACTGGGGACAGTCAAAGGCTAGGGAAAGCATCCCGAATAAATGCTTGTCGAAATCGGATGCACTGAGCCACAGGCTTGACAAAGCAGTGCAACGTAACTTAATTCATGATGTCACAAATCAAAATTAATCGATATGGTGCTAATCCCGTGAAGTCCCATCAGGCGGCGATAGTGCCGGGCCCCCTGCCTCGAGGGGGTCCACCCATGACTACTGGTGGTCACCTTCCCCTGTGCTGTGGAGTCAAGGCACAGAGGAGTAGGTTAAGAGCTATTGACCAAATACCCCGGACACTCAACATTCTACAGTGGAATGCCGAAGGAGTTTACAAGAAGAAAGACTCCCTAACACAGCGTCTTCATAAAGATAGAATAGATGTGGCATGCATTCAAGAGACACACCTCAACGCCAATCACAAATTCTCAGTCAGAGGATATCAGGCCACACGTTTCGACCGCGAAGGACACAAAGGAGGAGTTCTAATACTTACACGAAATACAATACCTTGCAGCGAAGTATCTGTGATCTCTGACAACCAAACGGAAATTATAGGTGTTGATATAATGATAAAGGACGTGAAAATAAGAATCTACAATCTGTATAGCCCAGCAGATAAGGACCTTACACTCTCAAACATGAAAATAACTGACACAAACTGCATTATTGTCGGAGACTTTAATAGCCGTTCAGAAAGATGGGGATACCCAGATACTGACAAAAGAGGAGATGAATTGGAGGACTGGGAAATAGACTCAAATCTCCATCTACTCAACAAAGCGGATGACACACCGAGCTTCTACTCCAGAAGATGGCTTACCACTTCTACTCCAGACTTAGCTTTCTGCACAGGAGACATCCTCCACAAAATCGATCGCCATGTGCTGGACCAATTAGCAGGTAGTGACCACAGACCAATCAAGCTTGAAATGAATATGGAGTATGTTCCACAGGAGCAAAAGCCCTTGCCCCGCTGGAATTACAAACGAGCAGATTGGGACAGATTTGCCATACTAACAGACAAATATTGTGAAAACATAAATACACGATATGGCAACATAAAGCAAATGGTGGAAAGTCTAAACAGAGCGATAATACAGGCAGCCACTGAGTCCATTCCTAGAGGAGCGAGGAAAAATTACAAACCATACTGGACTGAAGAACTACAAAGTTTGGAGGACAAAGTTGAAGATGCCAGGAAGACAGCAGAGAGAGAACAAACAATTGAAGCGAACATCTCTCTCAAAGCCATCTCAGCAAAATATAAAAGAACAGTAAATCAAACAACAAGAGATTGTTGGAGGGAAAAAACAGAAAACCTGAATTTTGACAGGGATGGAAACAAACTATGGAAACTAGTGAAAGCCATGAACAATGAAGGACCTAGAAACAAACAAATAACAATTAAACAAGGAAATGCCTTGCTTACAGGAAAAAAGGCTGCAAATGCACTAATGGAACACTATGCAAATGCAAACCACATTGATATTACAACCGAACAGAAGAAAGCAATCAAAGACAAACAGATACATCATAGAAATACAGAGACAGCAGCAGAATATATGATGGCAAATCTAACAATGGAAGAAATGGAACAGGCAATGAATACCCTAAAAAAGAAGAAATCACCAGGAAAGGATGGAATCACAAATGAAATGCTAATAGGACTAGGCACCAAGGCAAAGAAGAAACTACTAGCAGTCCTAAATAACAGCTGGAAGAGAGGAATAGTCCCACAGGCATGGAAGGAAGCTATACTAATACCAGTCCCAAAGAAAGGAAAAGACCTGGAAGAACCAAATGGCTATCGACCTATCAGTCTACTTAGCTGTGTAGGAAAATTAATGGAACGCATTATCAATGGCAGGCTAACATGGCATCTGGAAGAAAACAAACTCTTAACACCACACCAAGCAGGATTCAGAAAGTACAGATCCACTGAAGATCAAATAACCTATATAGCTCAGGAAATAGAGGATGCCTTCCAAGAGAAAAAGCACACACTAGCAGTCTGGATAGATTTAGAAAAAGCTTTTGATAAAGTATGGAAGGAAGGACTGAAAGTAAAACTGCAAAACATGCATGTTTGTGGAAAAATGTATAAATGGATCAGCCACTACCTTGAGAACAGAACTGCCAGGACAAAAGTACAAGGACAAACAAGCAAAATGATGCTGTTGGAGCAAGGTGTCCCCCAAGGAGGAGTTCTTTCACCAACATTATTCCTAGCATATATAAATGACATCACAGAAAATTTTCCAGCCAGAGTACACACATCCTCCTTTGCAGATGACCTAGCCATATGGACATCTGAAGAATATATTAGTACAGCTAACAGCAGAATACAGCAAGCCTTATTAGCGCTAGAGGACTGGTCAAAATCATGGCTAGTGAAGATAAGTGAGGAGAAAACAACATGCACAGTGTTCTCCCTCTCAAATAAAACTCAGCAACCTAAGCTGGTATTGAATGGAAAAATATTGCGCCATGAAGAAAATCCAAACTATCTAGGAGTCACCTTTGATCGTCGCCTGACATGGAAGACACAGGTTGAGAAAAATCGAACAAGAGCAAGGCAGAGAATGGCAATCATGAAAAAGCTTGCTGGTACAACATGGGGAGCAGATGAGAAAGTTCTCAAGAAGTTATATACTGGACGGGGGAGGCCAGTACTGGAATATGGCATTGCAGCTTGGGCAACAGCAGCTAAGTCAAACTTTAACAAAATAAGTAGAGTCCAAAACCAAGGAATGCGAATCATAACTGGAAGCCTGAAGACAACGCCTATTAATGAACTAGAAAAGATCACTTGTTTACAACCAATGCAGGATAGAAGAGATAGCAGAGCCCAGCAACAAGCAGAAAAATTCAGAAGATTGACAGACCACCCTATGTACAACAGATTTAATGGTTTTGGAAAGGGAAGACTGAAGCGTACCAACTTTGTAGAAACTGCAAAACGAAGGATTAGGGCAGATCCTATACTTAACACATCAACAGTCAAGCCCATTTACAATGCACACAAGTTCCCAGCTTGGAGACAGCAGCAACTGCCTGAGATGATAGAAAACATTCCTGGTATTGAGAAAAAGAACACTCAGCATGAAACCGAAAGAAGAGAAATAACCCTAAACTACATAAAAGAACATTACCCAAGCAGGAATTGGACTCATGCATATACAGATGGATCAGCCAAAAATTCAATAGAGAATGGAGGAGGAGGAATTCTCCTAAATTTAAAAAATGGAGTGAAAAAAACACATTCAATGGCAACTGGAAAATTTTCAAGTAACTTCAAAGCGGAGATAGAGGCTCTGAAAACTGCAGCAGAAATGCTCCTGATGGAGGAAAATAAAGAGAAGCAAATAGCTATCTTCACAGATGCAAAGTCAGCTGTCTCAATACTGAAGAGCAATAACAGCACAGAACTAGCTGACCTAAGAGCAACACTCCATGGTCTATGCCAGAAATCCAAAAGAGTTGTAATACAGTGGATCCCATCACATTGCAGTATACCTGGAAATGAAGAGGCTGACAGACTGGCAAAAGAGGGCGGACGACTACCACAGCCTGACATAGACATAACCTATAATGAGGCAAAGAGGTTGATAAAAAGCACTTATAGAACCAAATGGGAATCAGAGCATCCAGGCCATCAGAAGGATGATGCATATTACAAACTCGACCGAAGAGAACAAGTAGCAATCTTCAGACTCCGCACAGGACATAACAGGCTGAAATACCACTTGTTCAGTAAACTAAAGATAGGAGATACCGATGAATGTAATTGTAGAACTGGAAAAATGACAGCAAAACATTTGCTGCAGGATTGCCCAACGTATGCAGAACAGAGAAAGATATTTTGGCCCACACCTGCTTCATTTGAGGACAAGCTCTATGGAGATATCAACAAGCTCAAGTTGACCGCAGCTTACTTTAACTACATACAGGTTGACATTTAAAGGTGCATGAAGACCCAGAGGCAGGAAATGGAATATTGCTTGGATAGCAAATCCATTATGTGGAAAGTCCAAATCGAAAGCTCGCTGTGTGGGCTTCATAAAAGGTGGAAAAGTGTCCTAGTGGCACGAAATGGAATATTGCTTGGATAGCAAATCCATTATGTGGAAAGTCCAAATCGAAAGCTCGCTGTGTGGGCTTCATAAAAGGTGGAAAAGTGTCCTAGTGGCACGAAATGGAATATTGCTTGGATAGCAAATCCATTATGTGGAAAGTCCAAATCGAAAGCTCGCTGTGTGGGCTTCATAAAAGTTGGAAAAGTGTCCTAGTGGCACGAAATGGAATATTGCTTGGATAGCAAATCCATTACATGGAAAGTCCGAATCGAAAGCTCACTGTGTGGATGTCATCTGCAGACTGCATACTTCTGGTTTCCGGAAGAACAGCCTATGGTGAACGGAAGACCCAATATACGGAAGTGAGGCTAAGCAGCCATGTGCAGGACGTGACGATTCCTTGGGTGAGCCCAGTACCAGAGCGCTATGTATCGGCTCTGCAAGTATGGAAGCCTCCTTGGATGGCGGGGAATGCCCATGGTCTGCCCCTGCCTTCCCTTGAGGGCTGACCAGGATCTTTGGCTGTTCTATATGGGCCAGCTGGGATGGGGGAATAACACCACAACAGTGAGAGTCAAACGTCCTAAGAAACCCCCGGGAAGGTTAACCCGGTCAACAAATGCCCGCAGAAGTCGGATGTGTCGGCCTAACGGCGCAAGAACGCAGCTCTGCTGTAAACAGGCACAACGCAATCACATCCGAAAAAAAACTCCGGATGATCGCAGAAGAAGAAGAAGAAGAAATAAATAGTCAGTTGACTATATTCTGTACAACAAATGCACACACCAAAACGAGACTAGTCTGGTTGAGAAAGAGATGGCAAGCATCTGCTACGACACTTCAAGTATATCTAGACAAGACCTGCCTTCCATAAGTTTCTACTTCTCAGAAGAGTAGCACTTACAGCACAATGATATTGAACACAGAACTCAGAAAGAACACTCAAGTAACCTATGACAATGATAGTTCTTGCAATAACCTAGATCAGATATAGACTGAAAATCGGTCCATCCATCTAAGAAACTAAGAGAATTACTAAGGGACTAGTTACTAAGAAATAATTCCTAGAAGCCAACAAAAAAAATCATGCATATGACTACAAACATTGAGATAGTTCCTACCTGTTCTGAAGTCACACTTAATCTAACATAAAACAGGCTAGGGACCCTTATTTAAGCTGAGTCTAGCAGACAGTGTCTGAGACACTATTATCTCTTTGGCATTCCCGTCATAAATTCTTCTTATCTCCTCCTGACAATGATTGCAATTAACCCCAAGTCTGTCCAGTCATAAAAATTCTTTTAACCACTAACCCTCACCATAGTGTCACACCTGGATGGTTTTGCGTTGCCAGCCCCAGATCAGTTTCACAGTCTTATCAGTGATTTCACACCTTGCAGAGTCTGCCAGTCCGAGTGGACCGGGCTTTTGTACCGCCCTGGGGCCATTATCTCTCCCTGTGTCAATGTTGTTCACGCCTGGGTGGTTTCCTACCTGTGCTTATCAGGTGTCAGCCTGGTCAGTTTTAATTACACAGTCCATGGCCCCTTCATTGTTGATTCAGCATGTCTGGGTCAGCAGTTTCCCAAGGTGTATACTAATTATCTAGTTGCCATTTTACTTGCCATCTGCAAGCTTACGTCATGGCTAGAGGCTTTTTGTGAATAATCTTACCTCACGACTAGATAATTTTGGAGTAGTGTGATTAATTCATTCTTTCTCAATTTGGCCTCTCAAATTTGGAGACCGAGAAAAATATTCTGGGATGTTAAGGCGGCCAATTCGTGACAATCATGTCCTTTCCAGCTGGCGTAGGCGTTCATGTTTCTCCACAGATCACGGTCCCGGGTGTTCTGTATCTGCTCTGCTAATATCTCTCTATGCCACCATACAGTTTCAGTCCAACCTGCATCATTTCTCTCGGTCTGCCTCTACCATTTCACAATCTACTGATCTGTCCAGTGTTCACGATGTTTACCAATGATTCTCTTCTCATTATGTGAACAAAATATGTTGTTTATCTATTTCTTATAATTGTATATACCTCATAGGCAGGGGCAAATATTCCCCTCGTAATGTGGAAATCAAGGGAAGTCCACAAAATTATCTTCTTATGATTTCATGAATTTATACAGATCAGCAGCAAGGGCATTTCGAGTGAAACTATTTCGGACACTCGTGGCCGTATGTAACGTCCATTAACATTCCACTCTTCCACTCTCAATATGTACGGCTCATTATGTTTTATTATATCCATCGCCAGAGGTCAACGTGGCCCTAATGCTAGGAGCGCTGGCTGTTAAACTTCCCGTGCGCTGATGACAATGGGTTCATTCTCTACACCGGTCAGTTGGACTTAAACGTTGAATTCTTGTTCAGAAAGGAACGACAGACTATTAAACGTAAAAGTACCCAGTAAATCAACCTGAAGGCAACGTACAGCATAGGAAATGCAGCATTTATTCCGAGCGCCATTCGCAACGGCTCATAAACCGCCACAAAGTTTATAAAAAAGTATTTCCGCCTTGACTGATTTGGTCACGTGATTCTTAATCTGAGGCTGGCATTGACCCTAATTATAACTTCTCTTATGCAGTTGAACGGGGTAGGGGTAATGGAAAAACGGCAGCGTGACCATACTTCACTCCAAATGGCTCCGGCAGTTAAAACACTGAAAGTCCAGATTAGGTAAATTATGTGGGCCGTATACCATTCCGATGTGTCTACAAGTCACTTCTATGAATCTCTGTGTTGACATGTGCAATCTTCAGTTATAAGTCAATCTTAAGCAATGAACTGCTCGTGTGTTGCCGGGACAATGAAGGCAAGCTGAGAATAGTATCACTGTAAACTTCCCAGCTTCAGAAACGATGGCAAACTCATTCATTCATTCATTCATTCATTCATTCATTCATTCATTCATTCATTCAGTAGCATGTACCGTGCAGAACCTCGCTCCCATAACAACCGGAAAATGTCTTGGTCTTAAGCATGATGTCCCGCGTCCGATACACCCATCTGGAGATCATCCGAACATCCTGCACCCATCTTCTCAGCAGCAGCAGTAGCAGGAGCAGCAGCAGCAGCAGCAGCAGTAGTAGTAGTAGTAGTAGTAGTAGTAGTAGTAGTAGTAGTAGTAGTAGTAGTAGTAGTGGTGGTAGTAGTGGTGGTGGTGGTGGTGGTGGGGGTAGTAGTAGTAGTAGTAGTAGTAGTAGTAGTAGTAGTAGTAGTAGTAGTAGTAGTAGAAGACAACAAGACACACTCCCACACACACACTCCCACACATAAATACACATTCCCCACACACACTCCCATGCACACACTCACAGACACACAGACACACAGACACACACACACACACACACACACACACACGCACTCACACTGCAGGAGACAGATCCCAGAAACAGAAGCCTTGTGGGGATAATGCCAACGCCAACACATGCCAAACCCCCCTGTAACAAGACATCCTTGGAACAAAATTATCTACCATGGCTGGTAATCCAGGGAGGTAACTCTGGACACCGGGCAAAGAAACAAATACTAGCTGACCCTGCCCGGCTTCGCCCAGTCCCTGGTGGGAAGCATCTCATTTAATTCATATAAGTAGTCATATAAGTTCCCGTTCCCGTTACCGACTATCTGTCTGTCTGTCTGTCTGTCTGTCTGTCTGACCCGGCCCGACATCGCCCAGCTCCTGGTGTGAAGCATCTCATTTAATTTATATAAGTAGTCATATAAGTTCCTGTTCCCGACTGTCTATCTGTCTGTCTGTCTGTCTATCTGTCTGCCTGACCCTGTCCGGCTTCATTAAATTCATACAACAAAAAAAAATGTAACTTAAAAGAACGTTCTACCACACACCATCCATTATTTTTAATGAAAACTCTTTCTAATCACCTGCATGACTACAGTAACTTCTTAAGCAAAAAAAGATGAGTTACAATGTTATGCATTGTGCATCATTTTTATGAAAACTTTGAAAATGCCTTACAGATTGTATCATTATTTATTATAACTCATATGCCGGTACATAACTATGGACAAAGAGTTTATAAATCTTTGAAAACGATGCCACAATATGACTATAAGTTATACAGAAAAGTTATGCCCCTTGAAATAACTTTTACAGAGTTAGGTCCCCTGAGATATATGAAATTATGATGAAAAATGAAAAATGAAATAATACTGAGTAAGCAGGCGATTTCACACTAACAAAATATCACAGTTGTCAGCTCTGGAATGAAAGGAAGGCGTGTAGAAAATTTCATCTCAATCGGATGGGCCGTTCGCGAACAAATAAAGGCCATACATACATACATACATACAGACAGAGATACGGACATCCTAATTTATATATAAGACTAGCTGACCCGGCCCGGCTTCGCCCAGACCCTGGTGGGGAGCATCTCATTTAATTCATATAAGTAGTCATATAAGTTCTCGTTCCCGTTACCGACTATCTGTCTGTCTGTCTGTCTATCTGTCTGTCTGTCTGTCTGACCCGGCCCGTCTTCGCCCAGACCCTGATGGGGAGAATCTCATTTAATTCATATAAGTAGTCATATAAGTTCCCGTTCCGACTATCTATCTGTCTGTCTGTCTGACCCGGCCCGGCATCGCCCAACTCCTGGTGGGAAGAATCTCATTTAATTCATATAAGTAGTCATATAAGTTCCCGTTCCCGACTGTCTGTCTGTCTGTCTGTCTGTCTGTCTGTCTGTCTGTCTGTCTGTCTGTCTGTCTGTCTGTCTGTCTGTCTGTCTGTCTATCTGTCTGTCTGTCTGTCTGTCTGTCTGTCTGTCTGTCTGTCTGTCTGTCTGTCTGTCTGTCTGTCTGTCTGTCTGACCCGGCCCAGCCCATGGTGGAGAGTATCTCATTTAAATTATATAAGTAGTCATATAAGATCCCGTTCCCGACTATCTGTCTGACTGTCTGTCTGTCTTGGGTAAATGGAGGAGGGAGGAGGAAGAGGGAGGTGGAGGAGGGAAGAGGAGGGAGGAGGAGGGAGGAGACAGGAGGAGTAGGGAGGAATAGGAGGGAGGAGGAGGGATTAGGAGGAGGAGGGAGGAGTAGTGTGGAGGAGGAGGCGAGGAGGAGGGAGAAGGAGGGAGAAGGAGGGAGGAGGAGAACGCAGGAGGAGAAGGGAGCAGGAGGAGGAGAGGGAGGAGGAGGGAGGAGGAGAGAGTAGGAGGATGGAGGAGGCGGAGGGAGAAGGAAGAGGGAGGAGGAAGAGGGAGAATGAGGAGGGAGAAGGAGGAGAAGGAGGGGGAGGAGGGGAGGAGGAGGAGGGAGGAGGAGGAATGTGAAGGGAGGAGGAGGGAGGAGGGAGGAGGTAGAGGGAGGAGGAGGAGGGAGGCGGAGAGAGGAGGAGGAGGGAGGAAGAGGGAGGAGGAGGAATGTGAAGGGAGGAGGAGGGAGGAGGTAGAGTGAGGAGGAGGGAGGAGAGGAGGTAGAGGGAGGAGGAAGAGGGAGGAGGCGGAGAGGAAGGAGGGGGAGGAGGGAGGAGGAGGAGGAGGGAGGAGGAGTGATGAGGAGGAGGGAGGAGGAGAGAGGAGGAGGAGGGAGGAGGAGGAGGGAGGAGGAAGAGGGAGGAGGAGGAATGTGAAGGGAGGAGGAAGGAGGAGGAGGGAGGAGGAGGAGTGAGGAGGAGGAGAGGGAGGAGGAGGAAGGAGGAGGGGAGGAGGGAGGAGGAGGAGGAGGGAGGAAGAAGGAGGAGGAGGGAGAAGGAGGGATGAGGAGGAGGAGGGAGGAGGAGGAAGAGGGAGGAGGAGGAATGTGAAGGGAGGAGGAGGTAGAGGGAGGAGGAGGAGGGAGGAGGAGAAGGGAGGAGGAGGGATGAGGAGGAGGAAGAGGGAGGAGGAGGGAGGAGGTAGAGGGAGGAGGAGGAGGAGGAGAGGGAGGAGGAGGAAGGAGGAGGGGGAGGAGGGAGGAGGAGGGAGGAAGATGGAGGAGGAGGGAGAAGGAGGGATGAGGAGGAGGAGGGAGGAGGAGGAAGAGGGAGGAGGAGGAATGTGAAGGGAGGAGGAGGGATAGGGAGGAGGGGAAGAGGAAGAGGGTAGGAGGAAGAGTGGAGAGGAGGAGGGAGGATGTAGAGGGAGGAGGAGGGAGGAAAAGGGAGGAGGGAGGAGGAGAGAGGAGGAGGAGGAGGGAGGAGGTAGGAGGAGGAGGAAGAGGGAGGAGGAGGGAGGAGAAGGAAGGAGGAGGAAGAAGGAGGAGGAAGAGGGAGGAGGAGGATGGAGGAGGGAGAGGGAGGAAGAGGGAGGAGGAGAAAGGAGGAAGAGGGAGGAGGAGGAAGGAGGAAGAGGGAGGAGGAGGAGGGAGAGGGAGGAGGGAAAGAGGAAGAGGGTAGGAGGAGGAGGAGGGGAGAGGAGGAGAAGGAGGGAGGAGGAGAAGGAGGAGGAGGGAGGAGGAGGGGATAGGAGGAGGCAGAGGGAGAAGAAGGAAGGAGGAGGAGGAAGGAGGGAGAGGAAGGAGGGAGAATGAGGAGGGGAGGAAGGAAAGGGAGGTGGAAGAGGAGGAGGAGGGAGGAGGAAAGAGGTAGGGGGAGGAGGAGATAGGGGGAGGAGGAGGAGGAAGGAAAGGGAGGAGGAAGAGGAGGAGAAGGGAGGAGAAGGGAGGAGGAGGAGGTAGAGGGAGGAGGAGGGAGGAGGTAGGAGGAGGAGGAAGAGGGAAGAGGGAGAAGAAGGGAGAAGGAGGAGTGAGGATGATGAGGGAGAAGGAGGCAGGAGGAGGAGGAGGGAGGCAGGAGGAGGAGGAGGGATAAGGAGGGAGAGGGAGGAGAAGGGAAGATGAGGGAGGAGGGGGAGGAGGCGGAGGGAGTAGGAGGGAGGAGGATGGAGGAGGAGGGGAGAGGAAGAGGGAGAAGAAAGAGGGAGAAGGAGGAGGGAGTCGGGAGAGGGATGAGAGGGAGGAAGAAGAGGAGGAGGGTGGAGGGAGGAGGTAGAGGGAGGAGGAGGGAGGAGAAGAGAGGAGGAGAGAGTTCGCCATTCCGAATTCATACTCGTCTAGTTCTTCCCTTCTACACGACTGTAGATAACTTCCTTACACATAAAAAGATGAATTGTTATTGATATTGCCGTGGCATGGAGGAATATCAGCAGCAGAGTTGATCCAAAAAACCAAAGACTGAGATCTACGGAGAGCCATGAACGCCTACGCCAGCCGGCACGGCACTTGATGATGATGATTGCCGTGTGACGATTCTGTGTAGTCACGTCATTTTCTTCCCTTTCCCTAGCGTTTTGGTTCGGGGATTCTTTCATCATCATCATCATATATTTACGTACGTATTTTGGGAGGGGAGGAGAGAGGAGGAGGAAGAAGAAAAAAAAAACTATGACAGTTGACAGCTCTGGAATGAAAGGAAGGTGTGTAGAAAATTTCATCTCAATCGGATGGGCCGTTCGCGAACAAATAAAGGACATACATATTTACATATTTACATACATACACTTTGTTTTATAGATATAGATATATACGTGAATGTTTTGCTGTATGACAGCGTATCATGGACCGTTAATAACGAATTAGGGAAAGCTTGGAAGCAACGGAAATGTGGTTCCTGAGACAAATGTTGCTAATGCCTTGGACTGTCAGAGTAACTAACAAAGATTGCTCGGAAGAGGCTGATGAAACTAGAACATTACATATGAATGAATCACCAAAAAACTTGAAGTAGATTGTGAGCTTTACTAAAACAAGATTACGAGAAATAAATTGGACGTTGCGGCCAAAGCCTTCGTCAGCACATAACAAACAAACACAAACCGACACAAAACTACATGAAACACACTACATGACAATATTAAGGGTACTTATCTGAATCTCTATCATAGCTTGGAGTGACTGACGACTGACACGCGTTCGATGACTATCAGTGGATTGTATGAACCGGATGTATGGTCAACGGGTCAGAGGTAAATACCGTCAGAAGCTCAGGTATTGGCTAAACAACTCGGCGGGAAGGAATGGGGTGGAGATGCGCTCACGTGGGCAACAGTTAAGAATTAGGATTTGGCGAAGATGTCACGGACGCAATTCACAATTGGCAATGTCTCGTTCCGCGCTCGAAACACAGCTGCGGAAGATTTCATTGCGTTGGTCCTCACCGAGGGGCATGCATGGCGGTCGCTCAGAAAACAATTGCAAACCACCGAACGCAAACCTGCCAAAAATTCCCAAACAGCAAAATTGATGCTGGGGTTGACTGCGACGTCCTGTAAATGACATGCAACTACCTTATTGGTGGACGATACAACTGGGGGAGGTGGGAGCGGGGGGGGGGGGTTGGAAGTTAAATGAAACTGTGTTGGACATTGAGGCCTTGAGGGAAGAGTGAACCCACCTGGAAGATGAGACGGTTTTCCAATGTTTTACGATCCCGTTCGTGAGATGCGCACGATTTGATCACCATGACCTGTATGTCAGCCACGCCACAGTGGTCAGGACTGTTGAATATTATATACAACTAAAGTATAAGAAAGATAGACGAAGACAACCGACAAAGATTCTTGACAGCCTTGTGTAATGGCACGGAAGGCAGTCAACATACGAATTGATCCATACCATCGGATATCGCAGTTTGTGAAGAGGCATGATCGCCCACGCCAGCCGGAAGGGCACTGGATAAGGTTGATCATAAGAAAGAGAGAAACATCATTCTATGTTCATGTGATAAAACGAGTGGTATTGAAGAATATTGTGACAACTATAAAGATCAGTGGGAAAAGAGGCAGAGGCAGACAAAGAGAAATGATGCTGGATGGACTTAAACGGTGACGTGGAGGAATACAAACAGCAGAGTTGATCCTAAGTAGCAAGGGGCTAGACCTGTGGAGAGATAAAAACGACTACACCAGCTGCAAGGCTGGTGATGATGATATATATATATATATATATATATATATATATATATATATATATATATATATATATATATATATATATATATATCTATATATATATATATATAGTAGAGACAATATGATAATTCCACCACTGTGATGTGTCAGGAGCTGTTCTTCTCGCTGAAATGTTTTCGTTGAACGAGTTCATCACAACGATCACCACTTCAGAGAACATGCTTCCAAAGAGGGGACTGCTGCCTCGGTCACCAGGCCAGAGTTTGGGCGTAGAGAATTACACTATAGTGGACGAGCTGGTGGTACAAGATAAGTTACGTCGTTACACTGACAGAAACATGAACGCTGTCGGACAAGGATTCGGTGCCGAATTTTGCTGAGGGTTGGAGGGAAAGGGGGGGGGGGAATCGCCACCTAATCGGGCGAGCACTCAGGCTACAACAATGTGATGGTCCTAACACTTCACATACCCAGAACAGATTCCGGTGTTGTTGTTGTTTGGTTGTTGTGTTTTTGTATTTTCTTTACACTAAATTTTCCCCATAAAGTCAACCCCCTTCTCCTTATTTTAATGCAGTATTGTAGCTAATATTATTATAATAATGTAATATGTAATAAAAACACCTAGGTGGCGGCATTTTCTTTTTTACGCTCTCTCGCTTTGAACTCCAGCGTAGTTCACGCTACCTCTTTTGGCACTGGTAACAGAATGGGTATAGAATAGAACACGCTGCTCAGTTACTCCAAATCGGAACGATTTTCATGTTACCAAATCAGAAAACAGATGTTAGAAGTGATTCATAACACACCAGTGATTGGTTATCAAAGCGATCTTTATAACTCACACATGCACAAACACTTTAGATTATCAATCGTGAGCGAGCGCACGCCTTCAGTGGTTAGAATCTTAATATTGGGGAGACATGGAGGGGCCGCAGGAGATAGCAAAAGATAGAACTGCTTGGCGCTGTTTGGTTGAGGATCTGTACTGCAATGAGGAATAAAGAGCAGAATAAGAAGTCGTTATCTTCTTCCACTGAGTCTGCTTTTGGATGAGGCCGAGAACCTACTCAGCTTTTATGGACTCACCTGTTCTACGTGGCAAAAATATGCACATTATTCACCAAACATAAAATGTTTGGGAGCCTCTGTGGCGAAGTGGTCAAGCCGTTTGACTCGTGCTCCGAAGGTTGTGGGTTCGATTCCGGGCAGCACCCTTCGGTTTACGAGTTAAATGTTTTGGAGACTCCTGTGGGTCGTCGCTAAAAGCTACGGAGTTCGTGCTTTGTGCGACGCTTTCCGTGCTGCGGAAAGAGACCGAGCCATATGGGATAAAACCCGGTGCAATGAAGTCGACCTTGTCGACTTTTAAGCGACATAAAATGTTCGAAGTTGTTCGTAATCTGAATTGTTCGTGACCTGAGGTGTTCGTAACCCGAGGTACCACTGTATTCAAAACTCCTTAGGTGTGGAAAAGTCCTTTAAATGTTTATTACACGCGGAAACTGTACATATTGCTTATGTTTGGGTGATACATTTGTACTCTAAATTATATAAGTGAAGTATTTAGTTGCATGTCCTTTACATGATGTCGCAATCAACCTCAGCATTCCTTGGCTATTTGCGATTTAATAGGCAATATTTACGTTCAGTAGTTTGCTTTTGTTTTCTGAACCATCGAAATCAAAGTAAACCTGGCTGCTTCCAAATCGCCGCCATTGATTTCTTCGACTCGGTATAACGGTGAGTTTGTTACGCATTCACTAGCCATAGGTAAAAGCGTCGGAATATATGTCACATACGATTTCCATTTGCTACCCTTGTGATGTTCTTAATCTTCGGCATGAAGTCATTTGATGATCATCACTATTTCTCATTATCTTGTTCTCTCTCTCTCTCTCTCTCTCTCTCTCTCTCTCTCTCTCTCTCTCTCTCTCACTCGCTCACTACTTCTCCCTCCCTTTGTCTCTCTCACTACTTTTCCCTCTCTTTGTCTCTCTCCATCTCTCCCATCTCACTCTCTCCGTCTTTCCACCTCTCTCTCTCTCCTTTCGTTTCTCTCCCACTCTCTCTCGCTCCGTCTCTCTCCATCACTCTCTCTCTTTCTCGCCCCTCCCCCCCTCTCTCTCTCTCTCTCTCTCTCTCTCTCTCTCTCTCTTTGTCTTTTCATTTCTCTCATCATATCTCTTCTTCTCTCTTTCTCTCTCTTCCCTCCCCCTCCTCTCTCTCACTTTCTCTCTCTCTCTCTCTCTCTCTCTCTCTCTCTCTCTCTCTCTCTCTCTCTCTCTCTCTCTCTCTCTCTCTCTCGGTCTTGTCATTAGCCAATGGCCTTTCTTTCTAAAAAGTTGTTTATAACTGAAAATTTAATCTTGACAATACCAATAAATTTGCAACACTGAGACAACATTTACATACCTCCAGACCGTTGTGTTTAGTTCACATAATATTTTATGAGCCCCGATCTCAATTTATGTGATATTTGTTTATAGAGAAGTAAATACATATTTCACTCCTTGAATCTGCACTTTGCCATTTCTTAATTTCCGTGTCACAGATGCCATCTTCTGGCATAGCTTGTGGATTGTTTTATAGAATAAAACCGTTTATAACACACACACACACACACACACACACACACACACACACACACACACACACACACACACACAAACACACACACTCTCTCTCTGTCTCTCTCCTCTCTCTCTCTCTTTCTCTCTCTCTCACTCTCGTTCTCTCTCTTCTGACCAAGGGATAATAGATCGGACAACTTGTCCTTTAGGACAAGGATAGGGACTCAGAGGTATTCCCAAGGCACCAGGGCTGGGTTCTATGCTGGCCAAGACCTATTGACGCGTCCTCGCAGAGCGTCCTGGGCAACAGGTTCCTTCGGGGTCCTGGCTAAAGTCAGTAGGATCGTTGATTCCTCCGAAGTCTTAGAGTGTCTGCCTGCATGACGAGGAACCACCAGTCTGCACACGAATAAGCCAGACATGGGACAACGGATACTCACGCAAAACTCAGGTCCTGTATGACATCACACTGATGTTGGACAACAGGATGTCTTCATCCGACATACAGGACTTCGCGCTGGAGATCACAGCCAGCGAACACAAGCAAGCAAGCAGGACAAGGATGAAACTCCAGGGCACCGGTGTGCTAGTTGCGCATGCACAATCCCGGAGCACATGGAAATCAGAAGGATTTGAGTGAAAATCACTACTTTAGTTTTGGTATGTGTGTTAATTTGTAGGCCGCATTGTTGACTTCAATACTTACTGTTATATAAATATCCAATGTTGGGTTTTCTTTCCTGTTTAAAACACATCACTACTTTAGTTCTTCTGGTGTTAATTTCTACACCGCCTTGTTGACGTTGTTTTTTTTTTTTAAATTTGAAACGGTGTTAAAATGGTAGAAACAAAGACTTTCATCGAAACGAACCCCTATAAATAGTTAGAATGAAATGTGCTGATTGAATACCCTGGATTGCAAACAATTAGGTATATTTAGCTCCTGCGAAAAGAAGAGACATACTAAACACAGGCAACATGTACACACCTTACAAAGAACTCTATCATAATACAGGTGAAAATGAAATGTAACTTATGCAAAATCAGAAACAATACATATATAAAATGAAATAACAAAATACAAAAATAATAAGTACTGTAGGATGCAAAGGACTGCCGACGTTTCGATTCTAAGAATCTTTGTCAAGGACAGGACAGCACATACAGATTTAAAAAAAAAAAAACGAAAAATAAATTAAAAAAAAACAAAAAAAAAACACACAGACAATAAAATGGGCACAACTGCTAGAGGACAGCACAAACAGGTAAAATAAAACGGGGAAAAAAAAACCACAATAAAATGGGCACAACTACTAGGTTCACATGAAAGCAAAGCTGTTGCAGATCTTCAATAACAGTTAGACCTTAGGCAGTGTTCCACAAGTCTGGAGAGAAGCAATCATGATACCCCTCCTAAAGTCAGGGAAAGATAGTTCCATTGCCTCTAACTACAGACCAATTAGCCTCACCAGCTGTCTCTGCAAAACACTGGAGCGCATCATCAATCACAGACTGCAGTGGTACATTGAAAGTAAAAACATCCTTGTGCCACAGCAGGCTGGCTTTAGGCAGTGCTACTCTACGGAAGATCAGACAACCTACCTCTCTCAAGAAATTGAGGATGCATTCCAAGAGAAGAAGCTGGTGCTTGTGGCATGGATAGATCTGAAGAAAGCCTTTGACAAAGTCTGGAAAGAAGGTCTGATGAAGAAACTGAGAAACTGCAAAGTCAATGGAAGAATGTACAAATGGGTGAAAGCATACTTGCACAACAGAAGAGCCCGAGTACAGATAGACGGTCTCAAGAGCAAGAAAATATTACTGAGTCACGGTGTTCCCCAGGGCGGAGTCTTGTCCCCTACACTTTTAATAATATTCATCAATGATCTCGTTGCTAATCTACCGCATCGAATTAAAGCGGCAATGTACGCCGATGACCTGGTTCTATGGAGCACAAATGAACATGCATCAGTGGCCACCAGATTGCTACAAAGAGCTGTAGATACATTTGTTGCATGGGCAAATATATGGTGTCTCAGCATAAACACTGACAAGTGCAGCACCACCCTATTTACCCTCTCTCCAAAGCAAAAGGCAGGGATCATCCAGATAAATGGAACACCCCTAAGAGAAGATAAAAAAACCAACATACCTTGGAGTAACATTCGACGACAGGCTGACATGGAGAAAGCACATCAATAAAGCAGTAGCAAAAGCCAGAAGGAAAATAGCCATCCTGAGAAAGCTAAGTGGAACCACATGGGGAGCCAGTGGGAAAATACTTAGCAAAGTTTATCAACAGAACATACGACCACACCAGGAATACGGCTCAACAGCGTGGTGTTCGGCATCAAAATCCATACTACAAGAGCTGGACAAGGTGCAAAATCAAGCACTTAGAGTCATCACAGCAGGGATGAGATCAACCACTGTAGTGGAAATGGAGAAGATGGGGAGGACACAAGCACTGAGAGAGCGCAGAGATACGAAAACGTTAATACAAGCAGAAAAGTTCCTCAGCTTGCCAGGCCACCCTATTAAGAACAGATTTGAAAACCTAGCGATGGGGTGGTTGAAAAGAAGAAGTTTTATCCACCAGGCCAAACGACTCTGCAGAGAAACCACCGATCTGCCCACAGTTGGTATCCCCCTAACAACTATTCCAGAACGAACTCCATGGAAAGATGAACATAGACTATCATTACAAATCCAGACAAAATTGAGAGGAATATTTAACAAGGAAGAACAGAACAGTGTGCAGCGCAGAACAGCCACTCTCAGCTTCCTTGATGAAGAATACCCACAGGACCTCTGGATCCGAGTCTATACAGATGGGTCAGCACAAAATGCTGTTCGAAATGGAGGAGCGGGAGTGTATATATAGAATACCCAAATAATACTAGGGACACAGCCAGAGTACCGACAGGAAAGTACTGCAATAACTATGATGCTGAAAATGAGGTAATCCAGATAGCAAAAGAGAAATTACTAAATACCAGCAATGGTACACAATTTGTGGTGCTATTGACAGATGCAAAATCAGTACTCGAGGCGCTCCTGTCTGGGAAATTGCCAGTACTAAGGACACTACTTTCTGAACTTAGCAGTCAGCATAAAGTCACCATACAGTGGATACCATCCCACTGTGGAGTACCCGAAAACGACAGAGCTGATCAATTGGCAGGAGCCAAAGAAGAACAGCCTGATGTGCCCGTTACATACCACCATAAGAAAAGAATGATCAAATCAGCCAGAAAGCCACCAAAACCTGCTCAAGATGATACCACGTTATGGACAGACCAGAACAAGTCATTATTCTGCGCCTCAGAACAGGACACAATAGATTACGCAACCACATGTATACAAAATTCAAGATTTGTGAAACAGCCAAGTGCACATGTGGATTGGCGTCGCAGACAGCAGAGCACATACTCCAAGACTGCCCAAAATATAACATATCTGGGCAAACCTTCTGGCCTAGAGAGACAACAGTGGAAGATAAACTCTATGGACCGCTGTGTGAACTGAAAAAGACCGTTAAATTCATACAAGAGACAACATTGCAGTTATAGACATATTTCAAGCGAACGAAAGAAGAAGAAGATTATATTATATTATATTATATTATATTATATTATATTATATTATATTATATTATATTATATTATATTATAATATGTTTGTTAATGAAACAATTTTCAGAACTTTTCCTGGGAAATGTCTAGATTGGAAAGGGAACGCGTAACTTCCATATCACATGCCATGGCCTAGAATAAAAGAAAGCCTATCACTTCAAATCATAAAAGCCGTTTAGATCGGGGGACCGCCTTAACTGTTGATAATATTCACACAATATGTTTCACCTTCCAGTGATAGATTTAAACTACAAACACATGGTATATTCCTGATCACACCTGTAGACGAAATTAGCCACCTATGAAATATGTGTTCCTTTGATCCCCTCAGTCAGACGTACAAATAGGCACGGATTTGGCATATCTGAGGCGTGTCTAACACTGTAGCAAGTGTTTATAACTGCGGGTCACCTCCGAGTCAGTGGCATGCCACTTAACCCTGCGGACCCACAAAATCGTAGTGGCTAGACACTGGCCTGGTTGTCACGAGTTCGAATTCGCATGGAGACTGATTGTTAAAATTGTCCTGGTTTCCTAGGTTGACGCAGCCTAAATTTGTTACCAGGAAATGTCTGGGGCAGTAAAGGCGGTGGGCGTGATATTGTCACGTAACCATTTGAGAATCGACTGATATGTTAAAATGTGGGTGTAACACGATAAGCCCACTACGCCCCCTATGATGATTATACCTGGATTTATGCGGTATTCGATCACACACGTATCAAGCCCACAACCAGGAAACTGATGAGTAACTTACATTTATACATTTCATGTAGTTGTATTGGTGTGTGTGTGTGTGTGTCTTGTTTGGTGCTGACGAAGGCTTTGACCGCAATGTCAAATTTAGATTTGTGTCATGCTCTATTACAGCTTACCATTTCTAATTCTAGGTATATGGTGATTCATTCATTATATTCTTCTACTGGTAGGTTTTCTATTTTGTTCATTAATTCATACCAACTTGCTCTTTTCGGTTTCCAGCTGCCGAGTTATTGTTAACGTGGCAGTGTGCACTCGGGTTTTTCGTCCTTATCTGAAAAAGTTAGACGTCCGTTCCACTAATACAGGTTCATGGTTATATGATACCATGCTGTTTTTTTTTTCTTCTATAAAAATAAAACAGTCCAGACCCTGAATCAAAAAACGTTTGCTGGAGTTTGAGGCGAACGCGTTGCGTCAATGCCAGTCGGCTATTCTTCCGGGCACGTACACATTCTATACCAGCCCGGTTTCGCTTGAGATTAAATGTACTAGAAACCGTTTCTTTTCATGCTTTAGCAAAGTTCAAGGTTAATTTATGTCCAGTCATTGCTCCATATGGAGGCCGTGGCAAGTCTGCCTACCAGTGGTCGTGTATTCGAATCCATTACGATATATCCATATATCCATATATCCATTATTGTTTCACTGACCTGGGCTCCCAGGCCGACCCATTCTAACACAAGAGACAGGACAGGAACCAGGTGAGGACGGCCAATCTGACATTAACCACACGACCCAAAAAAGACGACGCCCGAGAAGAAAATGGGTTGACGACATCGAAGACATTGTACAATCGCATGGAATGACACTATCCAGTGTCACCCATCGGAGGCTGAAGCGCCAATTGTTTCTCCCCACGACGGCAAAAGTGGAAGATGAGGATGGTGATGATAATGATGATGATGATCCATTGAGTATCGATCGGTTTAAAAATTGGGCTATAATACACCTCATGGGATGAATATGTGTACTTGACTTGACTTTCTTCTACGTTATTTAAAAAAAATTCCAAGTAAATTGCATGTTTTTTTTTACTGGACGTCGCAATCAGCCCCAGTATTTATTTGTTGTTTGTGAGTTTATAAGCAAGTTTACGTTCAGTAGTTTGTCACATCTTTCTGAGAAGCCGTCCCTCATACCATTATAAAAATCAACGCAAAGCGATCTGCTCCCAAATCACCTGTGGCTGGCTTCGAACCCGGTATGTCGGGAGTGTGAAACTGCGTTCACTAGCCCCAAGCCACAGATGTCGACACAGTATACAAGACAAGCCATATTGTGGTAGTAACATGGTGTGCATTAGCTACATAAAATACCAGTTCCCTTGTGGTATTAACATGGTGTGCATTAGCTAAATAAGATACCAGTTCTATTATGGTATTAACATGATGTGCATTAGCTAAATAAGATGCCAGTTCTATTATGGTATTAACATGATGTGCATTAGCTAAATAAGATACCGGTTCTATTATGGTATTAACATGATGTGCATTAGCTAAATAAGATGCCAGTTCTATTATGGTATTAACATGATGTGCATTAGCTAAATAAGATGCCAGTTCTATTATGGTATTAACATGATGTGCATTAGCTAAATAAGATACCGGTTCTATTATGGTACTAACATGATGTGCATTAGCTAAATAAGATGCCAGTTTTATTATGGTATTAACATGATGTGCATTAGCTAAATAAGATACCAGTTCTATTATGGTACTAACATGGTGTGCATTAGCTAAATAAGATGCCAGTTCTATTATGGTATTAACATGGTGTGCATTAGCTAAATAAGATACCAGTTCTATTATGGTACTATCATGATGTGCATTAGCGAAATAAGATACCAGTTCTATTATGGTACTAACATGATGTGCATTAGCTAAAGAAGATGCCAGTCTATTATGGTATTAACATGATGTGCATTAGCTAAATAAGATACCGGTTCTATTATGGTATTAACATGATGTGCATTAGCTAAATAAGATGCCAGTTCTATTATGGTATTAACATGGTGTGCATTAGCTAAATAAGATACCGGTTCTATTATGGTACTAACATGATGTGCATTAGCTAAATAAGATGCCAGTTCTATTATGGTATTAACATGATGTGCATTAGCTAAATAAGATACCAGTTCTATTATGGTACTAACATGATGTGCATTAGCTAAATAAGATACCAGTTCTATTATGGTAATAACATGATGTGCATTAGCTAAATAAGATGCCAGTTCAATTATGGTATTAACATGATGTGCATTAGCTAAATAAGATACCAGTTCTATTATGGTATTATAAATATATATTTTGGAGTGACTAGTTGGTCGTGCGTCGAAGTACACTTGTTCCTGCAGCGAGGTGCCGTTGTCATTTGGAGGCGACAGGTTCGATACCGGTTGGTATTTATTATAATTTTCAAATTTTATGTTGTCTAGTGCGTATTCTAATCTCTAGTTCCTTCTTCATCTTCTGTGAGCGCCAAATAATACAATGTGTGTCTATTTATGTAATCGTATTATGGTATTAACATGGTGTGCATTAGCTAAATAAGATGCCAGTTCTATTATGGTATTAACATGGTGTGCATTAGCTAAATAAGATGCCAGTTCTATTATTTTCATGTGTTAATTGTGCTTCGGGAAGAGAGACAGCACACGTTCATTTTATTTCTTTGTGAATGAAAAGGCCAGTGTTCTTATACAAGCAAGCCTGCCTGTCTGCCTGTCTGTTTGCATGCCTGCATACGTACCTACCATATTGTGTTGTGTATTTATACTGCAAGTACGCGTTTATCAACACCACTGAGCTTACCGGCTGGAGGAAGCACTTCGACAGTGTATGTGATCATTTATATGTCAAAAGTCACGTAGACCACACGTGCACGTAATGAGGGTATTCACAACCCATTATTACAATTATCAGAAAGTGTGCGGGTGTGCTGTAAGTTATATTACCTTGTCTCAGATTTCATGGCAATGGTTTATTTTACAAGCGAACACTCAGTGTTTGGGTTTCTTAACTCTCCTTGCATGGAAATCAAGTGCTTCTTCTACTGCCATGTATGTCCCATTGGAGCATAGATGTCAGTGCGCTCTTACGAGTGGGTCCTAACTCGGACTGGTTATATAAGCGTTTGTGTCTGTGATGACAGCTAGGGGGATTGGTCGGATAGTTTATCCTTTGTGCCCGTATCCTCTGGCTGTTTCTTTGATCAGTGTTGGCTTCTGGCTCGTCTGCTTTGCTAGGATGCAGTCCTTATAAGGACTCATCTTTTGGTTTGCTTGCTTTCGTTTCTTGTTTTGTGGTCAACCCGAGAGCAATCTCATCTCAGCTACCAATCATTCAATTCTTTTTCGGTTCATTTTTTCCTGGATGAAGACTGGTTTCCCCTTGAACATATTCGACACTGAAAATGGGTTGCTGGGTTCGTCTTGGAGTTTCTCACCGGTCTTTGGCTTGGCTTCAGCTTGCGGCTTCTCTGCGGTCTTTTGTGTGGCTTCTGCTTGCGGCTTCTCTGCGGTCTTTCGCGTGGCTTCTGTTTGTTTCTTTTGGTATTGTTCCCTTTCCGCTTTCAGCAATTATCTCTCTGTTTTGATGGCTTTTAGGACTTCTTGGTTTTCCTTCTTCATCTCGGCCATGCGCCCCATCTCTTGTTGGATGCTGTCCTGGATTTCTTTCATGTCCGCCAGCAGTTGTTCGCTGTCGCTGGTCGGTGTCGGCGTCAGCGGTGCCTTGACTTGCTTCTTCAGCTCGTCGAACTGGTTTTGTAGCTGTAATGTTTCGGCTTGTTAGATGCCTGTTACTGTTTTGCACCCCCCTAGTGCTTCCTTGTATGGTGTCTGTGTAGTTATGGCGGTCTTTAAGATATCTCTATGTCTTTGGAGGTACGGACAGCCCAGGTATCTTGCTCCATGCTTGCCAAGGCAGTTTGCACACTTTCTGTTGCCGTTGGGTGCTCGGAAGTCCTTGTCCTGTTTGGCCAGTGGACATTCCTTGAATGCATCGTGTTCGGAAAAGTATCGACAGATCTCTGTCTTGCTGCGGCATGTTGTTCTGCTGTGGCCGGCCCTCTGGCATCTTGAACATTAAGTGATTCTCGGAATGAATCTTCCAGGCTGTTGAATTTTCTTGTTCATAGATACTGTGATCGGCATCTCGCTGCCCTCTGTTGTTACCATCGCTAGAGTAGTGGGTATCTTGGAGTACGTCAGAACCCGTTCCATCTTCAAGATTCAAACGTGGAGATTCTCCTGTTGCAGCTGCTTCAGGATCTGTTCATCTGTCACCGTTTGGACACGTTTGACAACCCATCTGGTCGTCTGTGAGTCGGTGGTTACGACTCTGTTGTCTTTCTACTCACTCTTCTTCTCAGCTGTCTTGGCTCTTGTCTGTGGTGGGTTGTCCTCGGTCTTCCTCGTGGTAGCTTCCTTTGAGGTGACTGTAGGTTCAGGTTCTTTGCTGCAGCTCGCATGCAGATTCTCTTCTGTCGTCTTCTTTAAGGTCTTGGCGGCTTCCACGCTGCTCATCTTGTATGTCAGGAATCTTTTGGTGTTTTTCTTGTCACGTGCCATGTTCTCCCCGTATCAGGTTTCTTGAACAGTTTGGGCGACTTATTATCGATAGCGCCCCGCAGTTGTGAATGACCCCATAATAAAGCTGGGAATTAATGCACTTGTAGTGGATACTGTTTTTTTTTTTTTTTTTTTTGCATATCCTTTACAGGACATCGCTGTCAACATCAGCATCTTTCAGCTGTATGTTGATTTCTTGGCAAGATTACGCTCAGTAGTTTGCCATTGCTTTCTGAGCGGCCGGCTCAGTTATCCCGCAAGTCACCAGCGGGGGTCGAACCGCTCCCAGCTCTCGCCCTGCTACGAGACTTTGCGTGATAAACGGGATTACGGAGAAAGTGTTGTAACCCCTCAGCCAGAGAGACCGACGTAGTGGATACTTGCAGTATGAATTCCATTGCGGAGGAAGCACTATAAAAACTTCCGATGGTCAGAAATAGTCCCACTTTCGGCGAATGTTTCCTCCCATCTTCTTTCTTTACAGGGTAAGTAAGTCGAAACAGTCGGCTAAGGGGGAAAATACTTCTGATGATCTGAAACTTCCCGCCCTGCCTGCTTCGCAGTGGAGTTCGTAAAAGTCATACCCTGACAACAATGTATGCCTTTATCTCAATATGTGCAGAGGTGACCTTGCCCTAATTGCTGATAAGATTAACTTTTCACATAAATCGACATTTAAAAAAAAGTAAAGAAGGCGTTTATTGACATTTAGGCATAAGGCTTGTTGCTTTTGTAAACTTAAGTTAGGTAATGTTCATGTTGTTGTTTTCTGGATGTTGCCTCATGCTGCTGACTTATTTACTGCACCTATCAACCAATGATATTGTTAGTAAGGGATTGCTTTATTGTAGCCAGTTCACGCACCACCCGAACACTTGGTGACTGATGGATGACAACATACACAGAAGCTCTCCTATCGGGGGTCTTGGGTTCAATCCCCTCCGGTGCGGTTCGAATTGTTTTTGTGGTTGTGTTAAATTTACTTGTCAGGTCGACCCACCCTAAAAGGGATACCAGGGAATTATTGGGAAATAAAGGTGACCGACGTGATACCGACCATATCAACCACAGAGTGCCGTTTGGTCTATACATATATGAGTCTAGCTCCATATGGCCAGTGCGCCGTGGGTGTATAAAAGGGACTTTTATCAGCGTATTTTGTTCATATTTGTTCTGTCAAGTGTATACACTATTATCCAGCTAGAAGGTCGTTTGTCTGGAACCCACGGAACACTCGAAATAGAGGGATACCTAAACACACACGGAGAAGATAATATAGACCGATGAAGAAATAATATGGAGAGGACAATAAGGCAGCTGAAGGAAAGAGCAAACGATAGAAAGACTTGACGTGAGTTTGGTAGAAATCTTATGTTTCAGTGGCGAGTCAAAGGCAGAAGAAGAACAACTCTATCGAGAACGGAGTGCTTCAGGTGTACAGGATCAGTCTCTAACTCGAAAATGCCCATTACCATTTAAGATGTGACCATCATCTTTACCAACAAGCAATTCGAGGATAATATACTTCTGGTGGTTTCCTGTAGTATGTAGGATGTATAGACTAGTCGGACAATGACGACAAAATAAAAGGTCCTGTATGCACACTGCGCAGATAAACAATTCCTCGGTAATAGGTCTTAAAGGCTGGGCCGAAAAAGCTGATGTCTTGTTTGAATTTCACAAGGGGAAATTCTGTCTATGTCGAAAATAGTTATAGCCAGTTTCATTCTGGTACAAACATTAGATGTTTGCCGGTGCTTTTAATTTCGTGAACTGAGCTAAGACTCTCCTGATATGATAATATCATCTAAAAAGGGTTGTCGAAGCACCAACAGATAGTTTCCAGTTCGATGTCACGTCACAGACCCATAGCAGGAGATGTACTTTAGAAAAAAAAATAACAAACAAGGGTGCAGTACTGGATACTAACAGTTGCTACAGTATACATTGTCACTGGCCGGCAACATTTCTCGGCTCTGTCAACATTTCAGCCTGCCAGGTATTATCGCGTCCTAAACCAAATTGTCACCCACTGTGGACAAACACTATTACCGGCAACTCAATTTTCCAACCGTGAGAAAAGTCCAGGACCGTTTTCCAAGCCCTGGGGCGCATTGATTAAACGGTAAGTAAATCAGTAAAGGGCCATGTTACACGCCTTCATGCGTGGTGGCCAATTGGTGCCAGCCCCTTATTTGTATAGACCGATGGGAGTTGTGGTCAATACCAATCCCGTCGTCTTTACCTCCCAGAGCATTTCGTGGTATCCATTTAAGGGTGGGTCGACAAGGGTGGCCAGGTGAATAAAATAAAAGTCCCCGCCTCGATTCGGATTCGAACACACGACCACTGAGCCCATAACATAAACGTTGTTCCTAACATGGCTGTGGCACATGATGTTGTCAGTAATGTAGACAGACGTCCATGAGTCTAGTTTGTACAATACTTGAATCAGTCTAGTTTCTATAATACTTGTCTCAGTTTAGTTTCTATAATATTTGTCTCAGTCTAGATTGTACAACACTTGTCTCAATCTAGTTTCTACAATACCTATCTCAGTCTAGTTTGTACAACACTTGTCTCAGTCTAGTTTCTACAATTCTTGTCTCAATCTAGTTCAGTGGTTCACAACCTTTTCTGGCCCGTTCCCCCCCCCCCCTCTTTTCACCATATTTTTAGAACGTCATTCCCCCCTTTCGTATTTCCTACCTAAAAATCCCGCTCCTCCCCTACACAGTATAGGTAATAATGGAAGCTAAATTTAATAGCACATACTGAAACAAGTCTAGACGTCCACATAAAACGTGATTTGTGAGTCTACTTACTTTATACAATTAATTTTAGAATGGTGAGGCGTACAGAACCGTACAGTATGAAGGGAAAATCATTATAAAGTAATCGGTTCTTGTATTAACGCGATCTTGAAATACTCTTCATCCCCCCCCCCCCCCGGAAACCCTAAAATTCCCCCCTGGGGGGGGGGGGATTCCCCATCGGTTGAGAACCACTGATCTAGTTTCTACAATACTTGTCTCAATCTAGTTTGTACAATACTTGTCTCAATCTACTTTCTACAATACTTATCTCAGTCTAGTTTGTTCAACACTTGTCTCAGTCTAGTTTCTACAATACTTGTCTCAGTCTAGTTTCTACAATACTTGTCTCAATCTAGTTTCTACAATACTTGTCTCAGTCTAGTTTCTACAATACTTGTCTCAATCTAGTTTCTACAATACTTGTCTCAATCTAGTTTGTACAATACTTGTCTCAGTCTAGTTTCTACAATACTTGTCTCAATCTAGTTTCTACAATACTTGTCTCAATTTAGTTTGTACAATACTTTTCTCAATCTAGTTTTTACAATACTTGTCTCAGTCTAGTTTCTACAATACTTGTCTCAATCTAGTTTCTACAATACTTATCTCAGTCTTGTTTCTACAATACTTGTCTCAGTCTTGTTTCTACAATACTTGTCTCAGTCTAGTTTCTACAATACTTGTCTTAATCTAGTTTGTACAATACTTGTCTCAATCTAGTTTCTACAATACTTGTCTCAGTCTAGTTTCTATAATACTTGTCTCAGTCTTGTTTCTACAATACTTGTCTCAGTCTATTTTGTTCAACACTTGTCTCAGTCTAGTTTATACAATACTTGTCTCAGTCTATTGTGTTCAACACTTGTCTCAGTCTAGTTTATACAATACTTGTCTCAGTCTACTTTCTACAATACTTGTCTCAATCTAATTTCAACAATACTTGTCGCGGTCTAGCTTTAACAATACTTATCTCAACCTAATTTCTACAATACTCGTCTCAGCCTAATTTCTCCAATACTTGTCTCAATCTACGCCAACAGCTTTCTTCTGTTTCCTTAAATCTCATACAGGCATCTATGGACTGACCGGGTTTAAAGGTTGTAGTGCAAGTTTTCCATTCATTGCTTACAGCTAGATGTTTGGTTGGCGAGATTGCCTGCCTTCATTCTCGGATAAGGGCAATAAACAAGAGGCATGTGTGCAAGTTGTGAACCTAAAAAAGAAAAATCCACGACAGATTAAAATCAACAAGAGGCTAATGAAAATCGAACATTAAATACTGTTATAGGAAGGAGACAAACAGCATTTGTTGGTCATCTGGTGAGAAGAGAGGCAATGGAGAACATCGTGACAACTGGAAAGATCAGTAGGAAATGAGGTCTTGCAGGTCAAAAGAAATGACGCTGGAAGGACTGAGACGGTTGCGTGGAGGAATGTCATCAGCAGAGTTGATCCAGAGCGCCTAGAACCGTGATCTGTGGAGAGAAAGGAACGCCTACGACACCTGCCAAAGCACATGATGATGATAAACCTTTGTGATCACGCGCATAAAAGTCGACATGATCGATTTCATTGCACTGGATTTTATCCCACATGTCTCAGTCTCTTTCCGCAGTGCAGAAAGCGTCGCACAAAGCACAAACTCCGTAGCTCCAGCGACGACCCCCACGAGTCTCCGAAAAAATGCACTCGTGAACTGAAGAACGCGGCCCGGAGTCAAACCCACAATCTTCGGAGCCCGAGTCAGACGGCTTGAACACTTTGCCACGGAGACTCCGCAAACACTTGTTTAACTTGTTACTGGATAGGTCAGCATTTTACTTCACACATATTTCTGTTGTCTAATGAGTCTTATGATAGCTGCTTCTCTCTCTCTCTCTCTCTCTCTCTCTCTCTCTCTCTCTCTCTCTCTCTCTCTCTCTCTCTCTCTCTCCTCTCTCTCTCTCTCTCTCTCTCTCTCCCGTCTTGTACAAGTCCCAACGGATATCACTACAAAGAACGTATATGCCGTTTAGTGCCTCCTTCGATAAGGAGTCCCATGCGACTCCCTGCAGTTACATTCCCTAGTTCGTCACGGCTCATCGACTAAGAATGAACATTCCAGACGACTGCCAAATAGGTCCATGAAACAGACGGTCCAAAGCCCACTTGTAAAACCTCGCACACCATTCAGTTTTGAATTGCCAAAGACATGGCCACTTTATGCCCCACAAGACTGCATTCAAACTACAACTGTGCATGCTACGGACTGGTGATAAGTGATATGCAACTTTCTAGGTCCTATTTTACCGGTAACGGAGATCAAGTCAACCATACCTTATGTTTTCTTTGTTGATCAATGCAGCTGCCTGCTTCAAACGCGTGGGCATCTTGTCTACCTCCCACCTGTATCCTAACACCTGTTGTAGTGAGTTAAGCAAGTCTACACTTGGTCGTCTTCAAACACTGGGCTAGTCTGTTCACATTTCAGGAATTCCGGCCACATAAATAGCGTGTCTCTATTCTGATTAATTCAATGCGGCCTAGAGAATTCTATTAACATTACGTAGAAAATGATTTCAAACTGATAAACTTAGCAATAAGAAATACATTAGTTAGTTGCATATCCTTTACAGGACGTACTGACATTACTGAGAGGGAATAAGACAAGAAAACATGGAAGTCCTAATGAAGAGCGGCATTGCCGTAGCGTGAGGTGTTGAGACTTTACACAGATACAAGTTAGTTGCATATCCTTTACAGGACGTGGCAGTAAACACCAGCATTTTTTTGATGTTTGTGATTTCTGGGCAAGTGTACGTTCAGTAGTTTTGCCATTACTTTCTGGATGACAGCCACCCATACCACTGTATGAAAACTAATGTAAGGCAATCTGCTTCCAAATCGACCGCAGCTGTGTTTTGAATGCATTCGTAAACCCTTTCGCCAGAGAGCCGGCGAAAAAAAAAAAACAGACTTAACAAGGGAACTGGTTAGTTGGGTAACTAAACATGGGAACAATATTTGAAACGGGAACTGGTTAGGTGGGTTACTAACCAAAGGAACAATACTTGAAACGGGATCTGGTTAGGTGGGTAACTAAACATGGGAATATTACTTGAAACGGGAACTGGTTAGTTGGGTAACTAAACATGGGAACAATACTTGAAACAGGAACTCCGAAGGAACTGAGCTCATGCATATAACCTGCACACCGCAGGGTACCGTAATCCGCATTTCAAACGTATCAACGGAAACGCAAAATGGCTGTTTTGGGACGACACTGCTACGAATAAGTGAAATTATTCATGGAAGTTTAGATTCCGTCATGGAAGGGTAATCGTATGAAGATACGTGTGAATGGCGGGGAGGTCTTCAGCCGCTGCTTCACGATGTGTCTAGGCTGTGTTTGGGAACACAATAATAGCTAGAGATTCGACACACTCATCATAAACAACATGATTCAATACTGACAAGATGTCAAGCAACGTGCAACTGTTAACTAGAACTAACACTGAGAATGCTGCACCGACAGTCCCAAAAACCATGCAACATTAGTGTACACGTGGTATAATAATGGGTGGGTTGGTTGGTTGATTGGTTGGTTGATTGGTTGGTTGACTGGTTGGTTGGTTGGCTGGTTTGTTGCTTGGATGCTTGGTTCATTGGTTGTTTGTTTTTGGTTTTTGGTTAGTTGGTTGGTTGGGTAGTTGGTTGGCTGGTTGCGTGGTTAGTTGGTTGGTTGTATGGTTGGTTGGTTGATTGATTGGTCGGGTAATTGGATGTGATCATCTGGAAGCTATGAGTCTTGCTTTGAAATCGGAGGTCGGCGTGGCTGAGAGGTTTTAGGCACCATAACTTTCTCTTCTACAACGGCGTAGTAAGTTCATTCCACACGATGGACAGTTGAAGGTAAACGATGACTTCTCGCCCTTGACTCAGGGGTGCAAATTACAAGTACCCCAGAAATCGGAAGGCGTTGTCACAAAATACAACCGTGTGTTTAACCAGTTGATTATTATAGAGGCTTTCTGATAAAACGGACTATCTGCTAAGTAAAAAGTGTTTCAACTAACAGTAGAGACGAATCCCGACATCGGGGATGTTTGTCAACATTTGAATACAGATGGAACCCGTGGGATCATGGGGGAAATCGGATGTTGGCCATCACCTGTCGGACAAAATTAACAGTGGCAGATGTATAGAGGAAGTGAGTGCGCTGAATCATACATCGCTTTGACAAGTCAATAACATATCAGAGGGAAAACGGAAGTACTCAGCACGGAAGTAAACAGTACCTCTGTCAATTCTTAGTTTCCGGAACATCAAGAAGACTGGCAGCTTGTTGGGAAAAACTGTTGTTGGGATCATACAGTAACTCGTTAGTTGGTTGTGGGAGTAGAAACAAGTGATGACAACTTTGACAGTGACTAAGGCAAGGGAGAATCGATTCTTGACAATGGCTGATATGAAAAATAAATAACACCTGCAGGACGTCACCCATATCACGTTACCAATTTTAGGGGTTTGCCAGAAAACCATGAATGGAGATGGGGAGTTGACAAAAACCGTGGATTATGATGGACGTGTTTGTGGGAGAGCTCTACAGTGTTAGATTAATTCTAGATTAACTAGCATGTGTCGTTATGGCAAAGTGTAGTAGCCATCCCGGGAATGAGGCGGTTTTGCATAAGGTAGTCAATATAGTCTATTAGTTCTAATTAATATAGACTGTAGCCTTGTTAAAACTATAGTGTGATGATTAGCACTGTTAGTGGAAACTAGTTAGAGTAGAATAGTGATATTAGCTCTGCTAGTTAAGAATAGAGTAGGGTAGTGGTGATAAGCTATGCTAGTTAAGAATCGAGTAATGATGGATAATTGGGAGACGGGGGAATTGGCCGCTGGGGTTTTGCACTCTGTATGGGTCTTTCCTTGTCATAGCCTGATTCGGCCCTAGGTGGGTAGCTAATCTGCTCTATGACAAAGTTTAGTTAGCTAAAGATCATTAAGCAAGGCAATAGGCTTACACTCAGCCGATAGGATCAGTGACTAGTACTATCACCAGATGTGTTGTTTCTATCCTAGGTTCCCTACCAGATCCGAGGAAACTCAACAAGTTTTTAGGAAAGGTTCAAATCCCATTCGGAAGAACACCAGTGGAACAGTCAATAAAGTTTCGTACAGAACGTAACTAAAGCTAGAAGGAAGATGATTCACCAAAGACGGGTGATGATTGTTGATGCACCACACAGCATCAGACAGTAGTAACTAACCGAGAACATTAATTATGATAGTTACCTAGTGTGATATAATCTCGTGTAATAGAACACAAGACATGATACTTGAGGCTAGATAGACACGAGTGAGGATCAAGTACATTGACTATTAACATTAATAACTGTGTACACACTACAAAGGACTTGTGCATTTTTTTGGGGGGAACGATAGGAACGGACATTGTGTAGGGTGCAACCGGTCCATGATTAACTGTTAATACCACCGGTGTCTATTTCGGAAGATCATGAAATGGGATTACCAGAGGTCTACAGAGGCAAATCAGTATCCAGCAGGATGGTTTCTCACTGGGTGAGATGTACATGTTCTGACGTAACGTGCTGTGGTCTATCCTTGCTGGGATCAGCTGACTGGGTTGTTGTCTGAGAGTCGGATTCTACACACTTTATAGAACACGTCACACATTTTCTTCACATACACGTCTCATATACGTTACACTTTTCTTTTAATAAATTAATCTTTATTAATTTTTAGAAGCAAGAGTTGTTGAGTATGTTGCGTTGGGGAAGTATGAGAAGGGGGCATAGTACGACAGTGAGAGAGTGATAGGAAAAGGTGTCCACGGGCTGATGGAGTGTGTTGGACGGAAGCTGGTGGATTCTCCAGAATATTAAAAAGGAGGAAAATATTATAATGTGGGTGTCGACTCTCTTCACTCCAGGGACGACACTGTAAAGGAGGACACGACAGGCGTTCACCGGATGGTGAGGGGCAATGGTAACAGGGAAAACTAACTCTTACGTAAAATTAGTGTAGAGCACAGATTAACAGTATCACGTGTGTGGATATGCTGGAGTTCAAAGCGATTGAAGGTTAACTCTAAAATGGAATGCCGTGGCTTTGAGGTCGTCTACGCTCTGAACAATGCTTGCCTCTGAAGGACTACGGTTGATGAAGAGACTCTTCTCTCGCCCATGTGCCACAGTACAATTTCCTTGGTGGCTGTGGTGAACATCTCTCCTTCCCCTCCAAAAGTCTAGATGTTAGTATGGTTTGCAAAACTGGTAGTGGAACATCCCATGTGTGGGGAGGCATGTGAGGATGTACCAAGGTTAAGATACAGCAGGGTGAGTACCGACTGTTGGGGGTTAGATCTATGTGGGTCATGTTTCCTCAAGGGGTTGTGGGTGTGTTCTGGTCAACAGATCCCAACCTGAAGTATAAGGTAAGACGACACCTGCCCACCACAAACATGTCCAGTTTCGACAGAACCACCGAGATAAAACGTCGTTTCATGAAGTCGTGGAGTACTAGAAAATTGGTGACAGGTAATTTAGTTGCCAAACCGCGCCAGATCGAATATATATATATATATATATATATATATATATATATATATATATATATATATATATATATATATATATATATATATATATACTGATACAGACAGACGGCTGGATAGATAGATAGATAGATAGATATATATATATATATATATATATATATATATATATATATAGAGAGAGAGAGAGAGAGAGAGAGAGAGAGAGAATTTATATACAAAATGTATGTCCTATCTATTCACTAGTGAGAATAATTATTGATGTTGTGCTCCATCTCCACTCACGTGGCCTGGCGAGTGTTAGGTGTTGTTGTGAGTTTGTGTTTGTTCACTTCTCCCCAGAAACATAAAATACACTTTTGTAAAAAGTTCCAGAGCCCCACGGTCACCTAACCTCCCGTGGGATTTGAGCACAGAACTACAGGACATGCTTGCGAGTGCAATGACCACAGCGTTACAACTGTAGGTAGGCGTTGTCCGGATCCCTTGACGCATCTCTCGGTATCTTGGGAGGGCAAATTAAGTCATCCTCTCTGCGGGTATGTTACGCACATCCTAGAATAGAAGAGGAAATACGAAGGAGGACGGAAAAACAAGAATGAGAACAAGTACCTGGGGTGACGGCAGAAGGAGGTGACGCCAGAGATAAGAGGTGTTCCAAGAGTGCAAATGTGCGACACCCCAGCCAGCCAGCAGATTGGCTTACAGATTTCCGGTGTGACACGAACAGGTGCGGTGTTTGTATGTGACATACCTGACCTTCAAGTGTGTGCACACGGCAGGGATACTCAAAGTCGGAAGGGCTTCACCTGGGCGGTCAGATACAATGTTTATGTGCTTTATACAGTGAGAGCCTGTGGTAGAAGTAACACTTATGGTATCCTGGGGGAGAAATAACAATTATAGAAGTAATACAAGGGGGAAAATAAAACAATGAGAAGATTCCATTGAAGAAATTAACATAATAGAAGTTCTAAATATGGAGGAATGGCTGAGAGATCACGATGTCCGTCTCATGCTCATAAGGTATTATTATCGTTCCCAGCATATGACTAGGCATGTTACAAAAAACCTTTAGTAGTTAATGATATCACATTTCTCCTTAACCTCTTGGGTAGTGAGATAGGATATCTAGGCATATCGGATAATGGCGATAAAGCATGAGGTCCTCGTGTGTACATTGTGGGGGTTAAATATACCACGGTGGTTGGAAATCACAAAGAATAGTCTGTAAGACAGCCGCCGTGGCAAGTATATACAGTCCGTTACCTTGGATGGATCTATCTAGAGAGGAAAAAAAGATAGTTGCACATCCTTTACATGACGTCACAGTCAAGACCTGCATTTTTTTTTTTTTTTTGGTTTGCTATTGTGATATCTAGAGGAAGCAAACCTTAAAACCAATGCATGCTGAAATCGAATACACCGGCCTGTGGTGTCTGTAACTAGGTGTCGGGGATGCAGATGGCGTAACTATAACTGAAAGACGAGATGTGAAGAGTTTAAAACAGTTACACCATAGTTCACATAAAAATAGACTATAGCAAGACAGAAATACGTGACATGACCAGAAAACCGGTCAGCCGGCTAAACCTGTAAGCTCCAATAACAAAAACTCGGCATAGCACTAGGAAAGCTCACGATCAGCGTTGTCGTTCCAAATCGGGCTGAAAGAACCCCTCATTAAGGGACGAGGCAGTTTAGCGACAAGTCGTCTAGCTTAACGACAACTTTTGGCTAAGATCAAAGTGTTAAGTTAACGCTAGGCAAGTTAACGTTCAGTAGTTTGCCATTGCTTTCAGAACGACCGGCACCCATACCAGTTCGTGAAAAGAAAAGGTCAACACGGTCTGCTGCCAAATCGCTCACAGGTGTTTCGAACGCGGGTTTGCGGGATTATGAGCCACGTCCATAACACATTTCCCACGGAGGGTGGCCAAAGTGTAGTATCTGCACTTAACTTGCCAGGGCCACCAGCAGAGGCGGTCATCCAAATGACACACCGGGACATGGGACCTGATGGGTGGGCTCTGGCCCCTGGGGGAACCAAGAGCCCTTATTAAAAAAAAAAAAAACATACACAAAAATAACGACATGTCATACAAGCTACAGAGGTTAGACACATGCATACATGCAAGGAGTATATTACAACTAGTACTTTACAGACGCGTTGGAAACACAGCTGCGGGCGATCTGGCAGCAGACCGCCTTCCGTTGTTTTTTGTTGTTGTTGTGAAATTGCATTGTTGCCAGTCGCTCAGATAACAATTGCAAACTACTGAATGTAGGCGTTCTCAGGAATCACGAACAGACAAAAAATGATGGGGTTGACTACTACGTCCTGTAAAGGATATGCAAGTAACTTTTCATCACTTAGTATCAACTACACGTCCTGTATTTATACTTCAAGTACATTTTCACGAACATCGTAATCGTTAGCGGACGCAGCAGTAGCAGCAGCAACAACACCAACAACAAAGAAAACAAGAAGAATAAACGACGACAGATCTGTCTTCAACGGCAGCAAATATTAATATTTACAGAAGTCCGCTAGTACTGAACTATTCCACACTGTAACATATCCCTGAGTAGTACAAGTTGGGAACCACTGGAGTGGGTGTACCGTATCTTTTGTAAGCAAAGCCATCTATTATTGCACATAGAGCACATTAGTTGATAGATAAAGTAAATTTTTATGACAGGGAGCGGCAGAGAATTTCAAAAGTACAATATACAAATGTAAATCCAACGACTAGTGCCACACAGTGGGAACATGACGTTCCAATGGTCTCAAATTAAGGACAAGAAATGTGTTACTGAAAGTCGGTAGCTTTAAAGATAAGGATAGTAAATTCTACCGTTCGGAATGTCACGCGGAGAAGGTAATTTCCATAATTAGATCTCGGATACCATTCTTAACAGGAAGGTGCGGTAGGATAGTGGCTAGACGCTTACTTTCTGGCACGGTAGGCATGGGTTCAAATGTGCAGGATCTTTAAAGTTGAACAGAACTGCCCGGTTGATTAAGCCAAAACTGGGTACTCGGATATGTTCTAGTCAGGTTATATCGGAGGGTAGTGGTAATAATACATAAGGTGATCATCATCATCAAACGCCATGCTGACAAGCGTGAGCGGTCATGAATCGCATTCTCATACCTTCATCGCAGTAATGGATTGGGCCTGTATTCTTGCTCTGAATGTGCTCTGTCGCCAATTCATCCTGTTGTCATCCTTTTGCTCGTTTGCTATTATGTTTACCAATTATCAATAATTTATCAAGGTTACATTTTGTACTCATAACCTGCCTAAAAATTATACACTGCATAATTCCTCTAACCAGATTACGGTTTTCAGTTGTTCCTTGAAGGACTCTCACTTTCGTTGTTCTATCCACCCATGAGGAGAGAATGTTTAGTAAACATTTCTTTATTGATTTATGCCTCCCCATTCTTTCCTCCTCAGCAATCTCTGTTTCAGTCTGTTTCTCTATTGCAAGCGGGACACACACACACGCCACAGAAATACAGAGAGAGAGAGAGAGAGAGAGAGAGACAGAGAGAGAGAGAGAGAGAGAGAGAGAGAGAGAGAGAGAGAGAGAGAGAGAAAGCGGGGTTCATCTGGAAGGGAGAGAGAAGTTGTTCGGGAAATTATAAGACAGACTTAGTTAAAGAAAACTCATATTAAAGGCAATCTCTTATTTTTATTTTCAAGTGATCCAGATTACATGATCATTACCGATTGCCCGCATCGCAGGGACATGAGGAAACCAAACATTAAAACGAAAGTTCACTTCCTTCCATCAGATAGATGATACATGACCATGTCGGGGAGGGACAGGTTTCACTAAAGAGCTGGATAGTGTAAATATCACGTGCTGGCTTATCTTCCATACGTGTCTACATGGAGTGTGAGTTGTAACGTGTTATAGCCCGCCCCAGCGGTAATACTGGATTACCAAGTTTCCACAACATGACTGCTGCAGTAGCATCTCCTCTCTTAGTCTCTCCGTTTGCCACCTTACAGTGGTAGAGGGGTTTGTGTGTTCCAAAGACCCCAGAGCTTTGGCGACTGTAGCGAAGCTACTGGTAGGGTCTTCCATGTTGGACAGGTCAAGGGATAGGAACCAGAGGAATAGAGATATAAACTTACTGTCGTGTAGGTAGACTGGGGGACACACAGAAATGCTTCTTGAAGATGTGCAGATGTGCAGAATATGTGCAGAAGATCTGCAGAAGATGTTCAGATGTGCAGAATGTTCGCCTGACATGCGTGCCCAATTGTGTCTTCGTTTGTGTCTGTTTTCTTTTCGGCCCCTATACCATTGCTAGTGCCAGCCAGCATTTTATTTATTTATTTATTTAATGCTAAGTTCATTGCCTTATTAAAAACGATACAGCTAAGATTTGTTCAGTTCACTGCCTTATAAATACAATACTGGCTAGGATTTTCCCAGTTCTTAGCCTTATAGAAAGTGTATCACTAAAGATTTGGAATTTAAACTGTGGATGTTCTCTTCGCCTCGTCGATAAGTACCACTTTGATGTCAACTGTCATTTATAAAATAGCTCATTTAGATATCTATAGAAAGAAAACAGCTGTGACGAAAGAAACCAGTCACTAAAGACATAACCAATTGTGTGAACTTCTGTCCCTTTATAGCACTGTAAGAGTATTTGTCATGCAAACATAAAAAAATTTTTTTATTGAATTATTTGTAGAAAGAAATAGTGGTGACGAAAGAAGAAAGTCAACACATGCATGACCATATTTGTGAAGTTCTATCACTTCACATTTTTTATAATAATATCAATAATGGAGACATATACAACATTAATTATTAACTTGAAAATTATTAACTTGAAAATTAACTTGAAAAACTTGAACAAAAAATTATTAACATTAATTATAAAACATTAAGTCAAATAGTTTAACCTCTATAAAGAAAAAGCGGTGACAAAAAAATAAAAAAAACACTCACTAAAAGATGTGAATCTTTGTCACTCCGTATCTCTAGAGCAATAACTAATCTTTGTCACTTCGTATCTCTAGAACAATAACTAATCTTTGTCACTTCGTATCTCTAGAACAATAATTATCACGTGCATGTATAAAATATATAGTATTGATATTTCTGGGAAAGAAACAGGGGCGAGAAAAGAAACTAAAAATTGTAAAGGCCGGTCTCCCTGGTCGAGGTGTTAGCAGCATTCTCCGTAACACCGAATACTCTCGTGGTTGGCGTGAGCGCACGAGAATTGGAAGCGGTTCGAGTCGCGCCAGTGATTTATGAGAATATGGAGCCGATCGCTCAGAAAGTCGTGGCGAGCTGATGAGCGTAATCTAGCCTAGGAATCAACATACAGCTAGCTGAAAGATGCTGATGTTGACCGCAATATCCTGAAACAGGATGGAAACGCGGAATAAAAAACAAAAACAAAAAACACTTTACACAACTGTAACCGTTTCTGCTATGCGGACTAATGTTCCGTTATCTCTGCTTGAAACTTTCATAAAATGAAATCAAAATACTTGCCTGTGAATACGTTGTGACAATCAGGGTAATCCTTTCAATATCAAAAACAAAACGTTGATGTCAACAAATTCCAGTCTAAACAATCCACAGAGTTCTCTAAGTTTACCGACAGCAGAGTCCGGCACACGAAATGACAGATCTCCTATCGAATTCACTTTGTCCATTAATCCCTCACATTAGTAACACTCGAAAATAAACACCCCTTGTTTAATGTGAAGCTATGAAAACAACTACTAGCGTTTACTGCGGCAAGCTGTGGAGAGAACGCGTCACAATCTAGGATTACCGTATTACCGCCGTGTGAAGTTAAGCGAACATAGCGGACCAGCTGATCTCAGCTTGCCCAGACTGAAACGCTATAAGGAAGTTTAGTTTATGTAGCGTCGCAGCACTGAACTTGACGCGACAGGGTTAGGTCAAACATTTGAGACAGTCGCCCCTGTAACTTAAACCCGCACGTCCTCGGTCTACTTTTCATCTACAGCGCTTGTTGGCAAGAAGTCGGTATTCAGACTGCGAATTCAGTTGACAGACAAGCTACAAGAAAACACGGGACTGTATTATGCCAAATAAGCGTTCCTTCGGCACTTGGGGAAATTAGTGAGACATGTTTACCAACAGCGCCCGTTACACCTCGTCTGTCTGGGGTGCCGCCGTAGTTGGCGGGCTAGTTTAGCATCATGCAGACGACGGCGTTCGGCGTAGGACATCAGTAGGTAACACTTGTGTATATTAGCTTATATTGGAATTAAGGCAGACCACTTTATGCTGGTTTTCACACAATGGTATGAGTGGCGGTTGTTAAGAAAGAAATGGCAAACTAGTGAACATAAACTTGCCAAGAAATCACAAACAACCCATACCAATCCTGAGATTGACTGTGACGCTCTGTAAAGGATATGCAGCTAACTTTTAATTGTATTAAGCTAGTCTGACGGTCCGGTAGTCATATGCCCCATGTCATATTGACGTGGGTTCCCAGGTCGACCCAACTTAAACATCATCATCATGTGCCCTGTCAACTGGCATAGGCGTTGATGTCTCTGCCCAGATCTCGGTTCCTGGTGTTCTGGGATCAAATCTGCTGATGATGTACCGCTAAGCCACAGTCTCAGTCCATCCAGCATCAAAGCCTCACAGTCTGCCTCTGCCTCTATCCCCACTGATCTGTCCAGTGTGTCACGATGTTCTCATACCTCTCTTCTCATCACACAACCAAAGAATGCTGTTTGTGACTTCCTCTGACAGTTGTATACAATGTAGCATAAACATGGGTACCAGGAAATCTTCTAAAAAACAAAGGCTGCCGGTGCGATATTGACCAAATCATGCACGGAGTATCGATTGGTCTATAATACAGATTGTGCCAGCACCATACACCCGATAATCCCCCTTGTGTTGACTTTTACTTGATGTGGAGCTGTAATTCCATGGCAGATACTGTCTTGGGGTACGAGTTGTTAAACGCGGTGGCGTGGATGCTCCGATTCCAGTGTGGTTCGAAAAGTGCTTCTTAAATCTCCTGGCTTCATCAGATAGTCGCCCATCTTCCTTTGCCAGTCTGCCAGCTTCTTCATTTCCAGATATATTGCAATGTGGTGGCATCCATTGTATTACAATTATTTTAGGTTTCTGACAAATACATGTAGTGATGCCTTTAAGTCTGCTATTTGTGCACTGTTTGACTCTTCGGTATCGAGACAACTGACACATGTGTGTCTCTTTATTTTTACTCCTGTCAATAGCATCACAATATACAAAACACTGATCAGACCAGTTGTGCTGTATGGCTCTGAAACCTGGAGTACAACGAAAGGAGACGAAGCCTTGTTACAAACCTTTGAGAACAAAGTTTTAAGACGCATCTTTGGACCAATTAGGGATACACAAAGTGGAGAGTGGAAAAGAGGAAGTAACAAAGACATTTATAATCTGTTTAAGTCCCCGCTAATCACAGGTATCATGAAGGCTAATAGACTACAATGGGGCATATAGAAAGAATGGAAGATAATAGGGAAACAAAACTCGCTTACACTCAGGAAATAAATGACCGTAGACCCCGAGGTAGACCAAGAAGACGGTGGAGAGATAATATATATACAGACCTACAAGCACTTGTAATCAACGACTGGCAAGAGAAGGTCAACCAGAGAGACGAATGGAGACGGATTGTGTCTGCAGCAAAGAACCTCAATGGCTCGGAACGTTGAAGAAGAAGAAGAAGTCAATAGCATTTATGCTGCAGCTTTCAAGGCCATTATTTCTGCTCTGAACTCACTTGAACTTTTCCAATTGCAACTGACTTGGTTTCCTTGCTCCACTTTCTTAGATTCAGGAAATTTTCTCCACCTCCACATTCTATTGAATCTTATGTTTGCCATGGGGTAGACTGGGGACAATCAAAGGCTGAGGAAAGCTAATCGAAAATAAATGCTTGTCAAAGTCGGTTGTACTGAGCCACGGGCTGGACGAAACAGTGCAAGGCGACTCAAACTGATGATAGCATATTTGATTACATTCAGTCTGTGATCTGGACAGAACTAACAGATTCCTAACTGCAATGGGCCTTTTGCAAAATATAGAGATCCAGCGACCCAATCTTGAACAAGTGTATGAGTGATACTTTCGTGTGTGTGTATACAATCTACTTACTAGGTCTTAGTTAAGCTACCATATGACAGTAGACGGCACTACTTGCTTTCTGTTAGCGCCGAATGTTGGTCGCCACTCACCAAATCCGACACTCCTCATTGTGCTAACGGCTTCGGGTTGAGATGCGCGGTTGGTAGGGTACAAAGTCACTTTTAAAAAGTGTCTTAAAAGTCGACAGGGTCGACTTCATTGCACCGGGTTTGTATCCCATATAGCTCTCCGTAGCTATAGCGACAACCCACAGGAGTCTCCGAAAAATTTCACTCGTGAACCGAGGGACGCGGCGCAGAATCGAACCGACAACCTTCGGAGCATGAGTCAAACCGCTTGGCCACTTCGCCACGGAGACTCCTGGGAGGGTACAAGCCATATCCTACTACGAGGAAATGCAACCTAAAGACTAAATGTCATGGCAGTACAAACCAGGCCTTAAGCCTTGGTCTAGGATCAAGGCTGCGACAGGAGAAGAGTTAGAGCATTGCTTTGCTGATCCGACAGTCTCTGCATCTTGTCTTGTTTCAGACGTATTGGCGTTACATTTTCTCTGGAGTAAACTAGGCAGGGCGAGAAAGGAATTATACTGCAAGGGTAACACATGGTCTATACCTTCAACCCAGGCTTTGTGCTATGGAGAGGTATAACTCCAGTTTACAAACTATCATTCTTCAAGAAGGCAAGGTGCCAGGTATGTATGCACTATTTAATACATCATTCCTAGATGTAGTATTTGCTCTGAGATTATCTTTCACTTGTTCAAAAATAAACATCTTAAAACCTAGGCCGAACTAACGCTGATAATGTCTATGTGCTGACATATGTGCAAGTTGGCATTTACTGTAGACTGTCGCGTGACGTATGCTACTAGGATGGAATTTGGATCAAAGTAGATACTAAATAGACTTCTACGAATAGAGAATCTAACCACTGCTGAAGAAGCGATCAAATGGCTCGCAATTCTAGAAGAATGATTATCAAAAGTCCCAGAATGGATCACTACTTCTAAACAGTGCCAGGCGGAAAGTTATGACGACGAACTGTGCTAACAAACGAAGACAGTATGTCAAGTGATTCCTGCTAACGTGCCTGGATGAAAAAAAATGAGCCCCCACTGCCTAATGTATTCTCACACAACAGGAGATAAGACAGAATGATACGTATAGATGTAGTCCTTTCACTCGTCACACAATCTGATGATGCTAATTCTAATTCTATAATGACAGACGCAGTTGTTAAAAGTACAAATATAACATAACGTTTAATCCTAAAGAACACTACGTGAGCCCCACTGGGAACTCACTGACACATAAGAGATACGCAGATCCCTGAAATCTTGACCAGATACTGTTCAGCTAGAGGATATAATCATAGATTCTTAGCCAATAGCGGACAAATTAGGATTGCTGTGCAGTGGCAAACGGGTGGGTAGCCACTCATCTGATAATTCGTAGCCTCCTGGATGGTAAGCTGGCAGTGCTGACTGGATCGTGGTATGGACTCCACTCTCTGCTGCATCAAGTGAGTGGTTCGTAGCTCAATCACCGGTCGTGACTACGGCTACAGATGATCAGGGTACAGGCTCTGTGAATGACAGTGAGAAGGAGTGAATAATCCTTCAAGACAGCCTTGTAAATTCTTCTGGCCATGTCCTGCATGGCATCTTGTCTCATAAATTTTCATAGCATGTATTATTTAAATTTACAGGTTGATTCCTTATCTGAAATCTACAACAGCACACTGATCTCATGGAAACAGCATACAAATGATATCCTATTCTCTCTGCTGACATTTAGATCAAACATGTACAATCACAATGCTCTACTTCAAAGACCACATTCCAAATATATATTCTAAGTCATGATTACTCATGGAAACATGAACCACAATTCACATAATGACTTAACAGTACATATAGGATGACTTCAATGGACTGAAACTCAGACGCCACAACTCCGACATCACATATACATTAACAAACCATTACATCGATGAAACACCACACATCATTTTTCAAGTATGGAAACACACAAACTACACTCCACACGATGAATTAACATCACATATTGATGAATTCCATAGAATGAAATGAAATCACACACAACAACTATAACTTCACGATGTACACGAGTGAACCATTAAAATCAATGAAACACCCCAAGTTCACTTAAAGAGTTATGAGTTGTACTACTAGCAAGTCTTCCTTATATTAATTAAAACATAATTAATTATCTAGAAGATTTCTTAGCTAGATTTAAGATTATTTTCACTATACACAAGAACAATATTAGGGTTGGAGAATTCCCCCAAGGTTTGAACTTTGTTAAGTGGGCCATCTTGGACCACATGGTAGTAATCTGACTATGGGCAAGATAGAGATTAATAAGGAATAATTAATGGTAACTTATTCACTCTCTGAACTAATTCCTTCAACTAATAAGTATATTATCTAGAGAAATACGCTAGTTCCGAAGTTTAAGCACATAATTAAATTATCTTAACTCTAATCGTCTACTGACTAACTCAGGTGTCCTTCCGCAGGCAGATACCTAATTTCGAGAATCACGTAATGTAATTTATCCATGTTTTTAATGCCACATGTGACGAGCTTTTCGTTTTACCCTTGTCGGCAAGCCACATGGCACAAACATGGTCCTAATTCTAATATTAGTTAACTAACACTAGTTTTAATTAATAGTATCTATTATCGATCGGCATGGCCGGTAGATTTTGCCGGCATTTTGACACACAGAAAAATGTTTAACAAAATTATTATTAACTCACCCTGCAACTAGATTTTGACTGGCCTATCGGGAGTGGAGACTATCATTGGCTTTTCTATGTTTTAGAGGGTTTTTCGGCTTAACAAGAGCCAGCAATAAAATATGTTTAAACACAGACAGGTGTTCAATTTTAGCCAATTGACGTGATAGCTCCTGCTCCTTCCAGGTTGCTAGAAAAAATGGCAGATCTTAGGGTGCTACCGGAAGTTAACTTCTCATCCAGGAGAGTTCCCTTCCTGTGGCCAAATTATTTTTCATAGCCAAACCTGAATATAAATTCAGCCTGACTTGATTTCTTGGCTTGTAAACGAACTCTACCCTACATCTACTTCTAACTATAAGAAGAAATAGTATTTAACTCTCTCTATAGTTTTATGTATATAAATACACTAACCAAAGACGATTTTATCTAATATTTGAAAATATAGATAAAAATAAAAATTACTACAGGATACATAGAGGGGTTTACTGAGGGCTATCTCCATCTAGTAACAAAACGATCTGAGAGGTGGGCCAACCTGTCACAAATGCCCATCGTTCAAAAAAGTTGGAGAAGCAACTTTTTCTCCAGCCCGAACTCTCATATAGTTTTGTCAGCCCTTACTCTGACGTGTATGGGTCATTTGGACAGGTCCCCCTCTTCATCAATAGCACAATGTCTATTCACAATTCTCAGACTCTTCGTTTCTAAGACACCTTCTAAGAAACCTCCTCGCTTGATGTCGCTTCCAAGGAAATCTTCTCTGGAAACTTTGCTTTCGTTGGTCGGGGTGTCCTTCGTCTGTCACTGATAAAGGTCCTACAATTCCAACATCTCTCCTTCGACCCAATTGGTCTTGATCCCTATACTTCATGCGCGTCGTCCTTACTTTCCCTTTAGACGTCTCTAAGTTGGGATCGTGTTCAGCCGCGTCATCTTCCTCACATCTGTCTGGGTTGTCCTCCCATCTGGATTGATCCCCTTTGGATCCATTATCAACCACAGCCAGAGTCATAATATGAACTGGTGGGTTCGTGTTGTTCTCAAAATGTCTTTTGAGTAAATTCACGTGGAAGACTGTAGTTTTCCCGCGAATAGAAACGGAGTACTTGTTGCTGGACACCTTCTCTTTAATGATGAATGGTCCTTGCCAAGCAATTTCTAACTTATTATCCCCTTTGGTTAATAAGACTAGCACTTTATCTCCTACCTCTAGAGACTGGTTTCTAATAGGTTTATTATAGAAGGAAGCCTGTTGTTTTCTGGCACGACGGAGAGTGGAGTTAGCTAATTTCCATCCCGTGTGCAGTTTCTGTTTCAGTTCCTCTACATACTGTGAAGACTTGACGACACTCTCATCTGTTCCTTCATCAGTCCAGGTTCTCAAAAGAGCCTCCAGCGGTCCTTTAATTGGTCGTCCGAACAATAGTGTAGCAGGTGGAAGACCGGTGGCGACATGTGGTACTTCTCGATAGGCAAACATTGCTGCTGATAAGTACGTGTCCCAACTATCTGGTTTCTCCTGGACTAACTTGTTCACGATCGATTTGAGAGTCCCTGTATATTTGACCACAAGTCGCTTATTCTCTGTGAGACTAAACCCTGTGTTGACATGGTGCATCCTGAAGATGTCAGAGATTTCTCCCCTTAACTTCTCGGTTAATGATGAACCACTATCACTTACCATAAGAATAGGGAATCCTACTCTGGTAAATATTTCTAGGAGAGCCTCTGCTACCCTAGTTGCATTGATGGAGGGCAGTACAGTAGCTTCAGCCCACATTGTACCTGTATCTACTACAGTTAAAATATAAGTATTTTTCTTCTTAGAAGTTGGCAGTGGACCAATAATGTCTATAGCTACTCGCTCAAAAGGAATGTTCAAAACTAACCCTTCCCCTATGGAAACAGGAGTAGACCACTGCTTGGGGGAGCCATGTTGACACTCCGGACAAGACTGGACGTATCTTCGTATGTCAGCAGTCATTCCCGGCCAAAAATAATGACAAGAAATACGCTGGGTAGTAACTCCTACAGTCATATGTCCACTGAAGGATATGGTATGTCCCATATGCAATATCTGATTACGATATTGTTTCGGCACGACAAGTTGCCCGTGTTCGGTACCCATAGTTCCTGCCCTATGGTACAACAACTTGTCCTTTAAATAGAAATTTCCAGCTGCTGGAGGATTTCTACCGTTTGGCAGTTTGCCAAAACAAGATACTAAAGTCGGACATTCATTTTGTGCAGCCCTAATCTCCCGAGGTAGAGGGTTGATTGAGAGTATAGGTTCATGTGACTGTGCCACCTGACTCCGGGTCTCCACTGCTGCCATTATCATTGGTGATGAGGGTTTTCCTAAATATACATACTTACGACCAAGCATGAAAGGATATACCGGATCATCGATCACTGCAGCTGAAATGAGTCCAGTGACATACTTAGATGTCACATGTACTTTGGCTATCTTAGCTATTATAGTTGGAGAGCTCCTGGTAGCCCCTTTGACTACAACTGTTTGTTTTGTTAACTGTGATTGTTTCACTAACTGCTTAGCTATTATTGCATCACACTGGAGTCCACTGTCATAGAGACATAGTACTGGACTACCGTTAACCAGAATAGTTTCAACTGTGGGTGGCCTAGTTCCATTACTTGAATATATGTTCTGTTGGGTACTTGCCCCCGTAATCATACACGCAGCATACTGGGTAGGGGGATTATTTCTGCACACGCTCGTGTGGTGATCATTACTTTTGCAGTTCTTGCAGTAAGGTTTACCCCATCCACTATTGTTCGCTGGTGGTTTTTGTTTTTGGAAACCAGGATTTTGGTGCGGACCCCCAGTGTGCCCTCTGGTGTCTTTACCATAAGGGTTGTTCTGTTGAAAACCCTTATTCTGTGTTGCAGGAGTATTTTGAGCAGTAGAAGAATTACAAGATTTAGTGGTAGCTACTTCGCCATGGGCAGTTAAATATCGTTCGGCTAGTGCGATAACCTCCTCTAGCCGAGCACCACCATTCTCTGCAATAAAGGTTTGTAGCTGTTTTGGAAGAACATCTTTAAATTGCTCAACAAGTATTAGTTCCGCCAGCCCGTCATAAGTAGCATCCAAATCACTCAGTTCTACCCACTTGTTAAAATAAGTGTGTAACCGTGAGGCGAACTGAGGAAATGATTCTCCTTGTGACCGTTTGGCGGTACGGAACTTCAACCTGTAGGCACTAGAAGTTAACTGATATCGTTTTAAGAGAGCATTTTTGAGTGTGACAAAGTCCTTCTCAAGACCTGGAGGGAGTTTTGCAAACACGTCATACGCTGGACCGCGAAGTGCTTGGGAGAGTTTAATATTAAATTTATCTTTAGGCAGATTGTAGGCTTCACACATTAACACAAATTTGTCAAGATATTCATCCATCTGATCCTCCTTCGGGTCGAAGTGGGCCAGTGGAAAACTCATTGATCCTGGAGTAATATGTGGTCCTGAGGAAATGTCTTGGCTGTCAGTTGGAGAGCTGGCACTGCTAAATCTGGAGGCATCAGGATTTTGTAGTTCTAATCTCCTCAGTTCTAACTCGTGCTGTCTTAACTGCTCAGCTAATTTCAACTCCTTGTCCAGTTCTGCTTGCTTCAACTGGTTGTCCAATTCAGCCTGTTTCAACTGGTTGTCCAATTCAGCCTGTTTCAACTGGTTGTCCAATTCAGCTTGTCGCATCTTCTGTCTGGATTCAATTTCCGCCATCTGGATTTTTAATTTAATTCTTTCCTCTCGTTCGTCCTTCTCTTTGATGATGTCCCTTTGTTCTCGGCGCCATGTTCTTCCTTCTTCTATTACATATTTTTCCAACTCTGCACCCTCATAACCTAACAATGTTCCTTGTTCTCGCAGTTCCTCCTTAGTAGGTGGCTTTTCAGAAGACATGTTAGTTATGTAATAATATGATATCTGTTGATACACCTGGATAACTCACTCACTTAATCAAGAATGTGTTTGTCGCAAAGATTCACAAATATCTTCAATGACAAGCATAAAAAATGTTACACAATGACACAACACTTACCCGTTTGCCAGCAATTCACCTTTGCCCTAACTTATGTTATCTTATACTAATCCTACGTATGTGTTATCCTATATTATAAGTATGTATATATTAACTAGTATGATTAGTAGCTATCTCTATTTAGTGACTGAAAGTTAGAACTATCTATGAAGTTGGATACTCGACTGAACCCAACAATCTATAGGATTGTCATCCCGGACCGAGCCACCAGTGTCGCGTAACGTATGCTACTAGGATGGAATTTGGATCAAAGTAGATACTAAATAGACTTCTACGAATAGAGAATCTAACCACTGCTGAAGAAGCGATCAAATGGCTCGCAATTCTAGAAGAATGATTATCAAAAGTCCCAGAATGGATCACTACTTCTAAACAGTGCCAGGCGGAAAGTTATGACGACGAACTGTGCTAACAAACGAAGACAGTATGTCAAGTGATTCCTGCTAACGTGCCTGGATGAAAAAAAATGAGCCCCCACTGCCTAATGTATTCTCACACAACAGGAGATAAGACAGAATGATACGTATAGATGTAGTCCTTTCACTCGTCACACAATCTGATGATGCTAATTCTAATTCTATAATGACAGACGCAGTTGTTAAAAGTACAAATATAACATAACGTTTAATCCTAAAGAACACTACGTGAGCCCCACTGGGAACTCACTGACACATAAGAGATACGCAGATCCCTGAAATCTTGACCAGATACTGTTCAGCTAGAGGATATAATCATAGATTCTTAGCCAATAGCGGACAAATTAGGATTGCTGTGCAGTGGCAAACGGGTGGGTAGCCACTCATCTGATAATTCGTAGCCTCCTGGATGGTAAGCTGGCAGTGCTGACTGGATCGTGGTATGGACTCCACTCTCTGCTGCATCAAGTGAGTGGTTCGTAGCTCAATCACCGGTCGTGACTACGGCTACAGATGATCAGGGTACAGGCTCTGTGAATGACAGTGAGAAGGAGTGAATAATCCTTCAAGACAGCCTTGTAAATTCTTCTGGCCATGTCCTGCATGGCATCTTGTCTCATAAATTTTCATAGCATGTATTATTTAAATTTACAGGTTGATTCCTTATCTGAAATCTACAACAGCACACTGATCTCATGGAAACAGCATACAAATGATATCCTATTCTCTCTGCTGACATTTAGATCAAACATGTACAATCACAATGCTCTACTTCAAAGACCACATTCCAAATATATATTCTAAGTCATGATTACTCATGGAAACATGAACCACAATTCACATAATGACTTAACAGTACATATAGGATGACTTCAATGGACTGAAACTCAGACGCCACAACTCCGACATCACATATACATTAACAAACCATTACATCGATGAAACACCACACATCATTTTTCAAGTATGGAAACACACAAACTACACTCCACACGATGAATTAACATCACATATTGATGAATTCCATAGAATGAAATGAAATCACACACAACAACTATAACTTCACGATGTACACGAGTGAACCATTAAAATCAATGAAACACCCCAAGTTCACTTAAAGAGTTATGAGTTGTACTACTAGCAAGTCTTCCTTATATTAATTAAAACATAATTAATTATCTAGAAGATTTCTTAGCTAGATTTAAGATTATTTTCACTATACACAAGAACAATATTAGGGTTGGAGAATTCCCCCAAGGTTTGAACTTTGTTAAGTGGGCCATCTTGGACCACATGGTAGTAATCTGACTATGGGCAAGATAGAGATTAATAAGGAATAATTAATGGTAACTTATTCACTCTCTGAACTAATTCCTTCAACTAATAAGTATATTATCTAGAGAAATACGCTAGTTCCGAAGTTTAAGCACATAATTAAATTATCTTAACTCTAATCGTCTACTGACTAACTCAGGTGTCCTTCCGCAGGCAGATACCTAATTTCGAGAATCACGTAATGTAATTTATCCATGTTTTTAATGCCACATGTGACGAGCTTTTCGTTTTACCCTTGTCGGCAAGCCACATGGCACAAACATGGTCCTAATTCTAATATTAGTTAACTAACACTAGTTTTAATTAATAGTATCTATTATCGATCGGCATGGCCGGTAGATTTTGCCGGCATTTTGACACACAGAAAAATGTTTAACAAAATTATTATTAACTCACCCTGCAACTAGATTTTGACTGGCCTATCGGGAGTGGAGACTATCATTGGCTTTTCTATGTTTTAGAGGGTTTTTCGGCTTAACAAGAGCCAGCAATAAAATATGTTTAAACACAGACAGGTGTTCAATTTTAGCCAATTGACGTGATAGCTCCTGCTCCTTCCAGGTTGCTAGAAAAAATGGCAGATCTTAGGGTGCTACCGGAAGTTAACTTCTCATCCAGGAGAGTTCCCTTCCTGTGGCCAAATTATTTTTCATAGCCAAACCTGAATATAAATTCAGCCTGACTTGATTTCTTGGCTTGTAAACGAACTCTACCCTACATCTACTTCTAACTATAAGAAGAAATAGTATTTAACTCTCTCTATAGTTTTATGTATATAAATACACTAACCAAAGACGATTTTATCTAATATTTGAAAATATAGATAAAAATAAAAATTACTACAGGATACATAGAGGGGTTTACTGAGGGCTATCTCCATCTAGTAACAAAACGATCTGAGAGGTGGGCCAACCTGTCACATAGACTGACATAAAATAACGTACGCAGTAAATCGAGACAGTGTAGACAGTATTGAGTGCAGACACTATAGAAATATCCATCATTGAATCACATATTATAAATGGCAGTGTGCTGAATATAACGCTGCGTTGTGACTACACAAATCAAATGCGTGAAATAAATGGCAGGCACACATGAAAAAAAGAACACCAGAAGAAAATTATAATAGTCTTGCCAGCTGAAATAGGAGAAAAATGCTCTCAGTGAATCAGTTTTTTCGACGCAGGTATCGCCAAATGAACACACACCTGTCTGTAGGAATAAAAAAGTAAAGACGTGTTCGGGCACGATGACTGTATGAAGAATAGAACAGTGATAAGCTATACAAGTGGTTACCAAACTGGTATCTTGAGGTGCACTGTCGGAATGAAACGGTTGCGCTAGTTACATCTTTGTAGTAACCGAATGGTGTAGAGTTAGTGTGCTCCTATTTCCATTAGATGGTCCTGGGAGAGAATCGTTCTAGAGGCCGGATTGTTTTAATGACCATGTAATTTCGTGGTCAACCTCATCATCATCATCATCATCATCATCATCATCATCATCACCATCATCATCATCACCACCACCACCACCACCATCATCATCATCATCATCATCATCATCATCATCATCAAGTGCCATGTCAGCTGGCATTGGCGTCCATGTCTCTCCACATATCTCGGTCTTTAGTGTTCTGGATCAACTCTGCTGCTGATATTCCGCCATGCCACCATAGCTGGATGACGGTCTGGTGTCACCTGTGGTTCATGACTGTCCCTACCGGACGAGGATGTCCTAAGACAGTCATTAACCTCGTTCACTAACTCTGATATACGACTATTCATGAAATCTTGGAAGATAATGTTGTGATGTACTCTGCCTTCCCCAACTACATGGGGGATTATTACGTCAGCCTTTGACAGCCGTTTCCGGCTTTTAGGATGTACATGTTACATAGTTGTGTGACGTGCTCTGTATAGATGCGGCTGTTGAATATTGTATGACGTGTTCTTCTGTATTGACGAGTCTGTTGCAAAGTTGTGTGACGTCATTTTCTGTATAGACTCGGATGTTGAAACGTTGCGGGAGGTATTCTTCTGCATGGAGGTTAATTATAAAAACTTATGTGACTTCTTCTTCTCCATGGATACAAATGTTAGGCAATGAACAATGAAAAGGTGAAGAAACTCCATATAGTGGGGTTGTGGTTTTTGAACAGACGGCTAAGAATACGGTGAACTGAGAGAGAGAAAAAAAAAACGAGGGAAGGGGGTGGGGGAGGTGACCCACGCTATACATTAGCAGCAGCATGTTTTACCCACACACTCATGAAGACCACACAGGGGATGACACATGCAATTTATGCTCTGTTTGGAAAACAAAAACGGAAGAAGAAAATCCGGAGAAGTGAGAAGATGAAGGAGATGAAGATGGCATTGATGACGCGACGACGATGACGACGAAGAAGAAGAAGAAGAAGAAGAAGAAGAAGAAGAAGAAGAAGAAGAAGAAGAAGAAGAAGAAGAAGAAGAAGAAGAAGATGAAGAAGAAGAAGAAGAAGAAGAAGAAGAAGAAGATGAAGAAGAAGAAGAAGAAGAAGAAGAAGAAGAAGAAGAAGAAGAAGAAGATGATGATGATGATGATGATGACAACGACGACGACGTTGAGGAAGAAGAAGAAGAAGTAGGGGGAGAAAAGAATGACGGAGAAAAAAGAAAGGAGAAGCCATAATAATACACACACACACACACACGCACGCACGCACACACACACACATACACACATATACCCACACACACACAGAGAGAGAGAGAGAGAGAGAGAGAGAGAGAGAGAGACGCGCCCACACACACAACAGCCTCCTATACTACTCCTTCAAATACTGGCCTTGTGTCGGCGGCTCTTCCTTGTGTGAATAGCTATGACTCAGCGTTTGTTACCCCGGCACTCATTCCCTTCCTTTAGTGTGCTCGAATAAATCCTGTACAATTAACAGAACCCCCATGGAGGAAAATTGTTACATTGACCCCGGCTCCAAGGCTAACTGAGCCTAAAATTGGTACTAGGAAGTTAAGGCGGCCGGCGTGGTATCGACAAGATCATACATCCAGTGCCGATTGAACAATACAAATATGGCGCCATATAAAAACAAAATGAAGGGACCTTTTACACCTCTTCAATCGCATTGGGTATACGGTGCTAGACACATTTGTTTATAAACCAATCGGGCCACTATGTGTGATGTGGTCAGTATCGTTCGAGCCACCTTTACATCCTGGCTTTTCTTCTCCTTCTTCTTTCGTTCGCTTGAAATATGTCTATAATTGAAATGTTGTCTCTTGTGTGAATTTAACTGTCTTTTTTAGTTCACTCAGCGGCCCATGGAGTTCTTCCACTGTCGTCTCTCTAGGCCAGATAGTTTGCCTGGACATGTTTTAATTTGGGCAGTCTTGGAGTATGTGCTCTGCTGTCTGCGACTCCAATCCACATAAGCATATGGCTGATTCACCAATCTTGAATTTTGTATACATGTGGTTGTGTAATCTATTGTGTCCTGTTCTGAGGCGCAGAATAATGACTTGTTCTGGTCTGTCCATAATGTGATAGTCGTCTTGAGAGGTTTCGGTGGCTTTCTTACTGATTTGATCATTCTGTTCTTTTGGTGAGATAGTAGACCATTTTACATATCTAGGATCAGTGGTAAATAGCAAATTATCCCTAGATCAGGAAATCAACATCCGGATTGGTAAGGCAGCAACAACAATGAACAGGTTAAGAAAAAGAGTCTGGGAGAACAGGAAGCTTACTGCCAAAACAAAAGTCCTTGTCTATCAAGCCTGTGTCCTTAGTACTCTTCTCTATGGCAGTGAAACCTGGACAACTTACTCACACCAAGAGAACAATTTAAACAGCTTTCATATGCGGTGTCTGCGGAGAATTCTTGTTATTAAGTGGCAAGACAAAATCACAAATACTGAAGTATTGGAAAGATCAGGTTGTGTGACAGTTTATTCCATGCTCAGCCTTCGTAGACTTAGATGGATAGGACATCTTAGGAGGATGGATGATGGTAGAATACCAAAGGATATCTTGTTTGGTGAACTACAGATGGGTAAGAGATCTCAGGGTCGGCCTCTACTACGATACAAAGACGTGTGTAAGCGGGACATGATTGATACAGGCATTGATAATGCACATTGGGAGCAAGTCGCCGCTGAACGTGTTGCATGGAGGGCAAACATCAGAAATGGAATAAAGTCAAAGGAGAAAATTATTGCAGAAAAGTCACACACCAAGCGTTTGAGACGTAAGATGGTGCATGATGGTGGAAATGACCACGTGTTCACATGCACCCACTGTGAACGGACATTTACAGCGCAAATTGGCCTTATCAGTCACACTCGCTACCGCCATAGTTAAAAGTTATTATGCCTTTTTAAAGCACAAACTATCGTCTATCAAGACGGCAAGGTGCCAATGTAATGTAAAGGGCACATCAGGCTGTTCTTCTTTTGCCCCTTCCTTAGCCAATGGATCAGCTCTGTCGTCTCCGGGCACTCCACAGTGGGATGGTATCCACTGTATGGTGATCTTACGCTGGCTGCTAAGTTCAGAAAGTAGTGTCCTTAGAACTGGCAATTTCCCAGACAGGAGCGCCCCGAGTACTGATTTTGCATCTGTCAATAGCACCACAGGTTGTGTACCATGGCTGGTATTTAGTAATTTCTCTGTTGCTATCTTGATTGCCTCAATTTCAGCATCATGGTTATGGCTGTACTTTCCTGTTGGTACTCTGGCCGTGTCCCTAGTATTATTTTGGGTATTCTATGTACACCCTGGCTCAAATTTGAGTCAGGGTCGACCTGTGAGTCCAGGTTCCTCGATGTGGACTCGAACTCATGACCTCTAAGCCCTAACATAATATACCTAAGTAAAAGCACGCTAGCGAAGTTGACAGCGAACTGCGCGATCTCAACCGGACAACCAATGGGACAACAACAAAGAAACCGGGAAGAGGGCGATCAGCATGGTCGAATGGATAAGAACGCGTGTTCCTAAACATCCGGTGTACTGATGCCAAGGTAAGGGGTTCAAACCCCTACACCGGACAGTTGGATTAAAATGTTGATCTATCGTCCTTGACTTGGGGCCGTAACTTACAAGTACCCCTGAAGTCGGAGTGGATTCGCCTGATGGCGAGGGATACCGGTAATGGGGAAAGCTAATCCACACGTATAATTCAGTCCATTGCTACTAGAAGTATGTATCCGCGGGAAGGTTACACCGGTCAACAAATTCCCGTAGAAGTCGGATGTGTCGGCCTAACGGCGCAAGAACGCAGCATTGCTGTAAACAGGCGCAACATAATCACGTCGAAAAAAAAAAAAAACTCCGGATGAACGCAGAAGAAGAAGAAGAAGAAGAAGAAGAAGAAGAAGAAGAAGAAGAAGAAGAAGAAGAAGAAGAAGAAGAAGAAGAAGAAGAAGAAGAAGCAGTATGTGTGTATGGACTAAGTTTGTGTTTAAAGCGTGAGAGCCAAACAAAAAACAAAACAACAACAACAACAACAACAATAACAAAGAAACTGGAAACAGTCCCATGCATGCGATTGCCGATGTTTAACTTACAGAGGTGGCTCAGTGCCAATGCCAGGATGCAAAGGTGAAGATATTCTCTTGATTTGCCAGAGACTCAGTGCCACGACGGCCCATGTGTTTCCATGGTGTACTAATGTGACATTTCAGGTTTAACAGAGTATGTGCGCGATATGTGTGTTACATCGTAGGTAATGGCAATTGGGCTGTGATGTGGTAGGTCTTCACATCATCCGTGCCACGAAATAATGGGGTGGAAAGGTCAATTTTCTTTCTTGGCGCCTTTTCTGCGGAAAAAGTTTGGAAACATGATCCGTTGCTATTTTATTAGAATAGGTGGATCTTTGAGAGGTGTTGATGAGGTAAAGCATCTTACCATTGATGAGGGATTAATCCCGATCCCGATAGACCGTTGCTATTTTATGAGAATGGGTGGATCTTTGAGACGTGTTGATGAGGTAAAGCATCTTACCATTGATGAGGGATTGATCCCGATCCACTCCTTTGAAACTAAGCATGCTAAACACTGTTACACTGTGATGTGTGAGTATGTGTCGTGTATAAGTGTGTGTGTTTGTCGTGTGTAAGAGTGTCTGTGTCATGTGTATGTGTGTCTATAATTAGACCGACCCGCAGACAGACAGAGATAGAGAATGACAGACAGACAAAAATGCAGACACACAGACAGATAGACAGACCGCCCGCCCACAGTCCGACCGACGGACGGACGGACGGACGGACGGACGGACGGACGGAGAGACAGACAGAGAGACTGACGGACGGACGGAGGACGGGCGGACAGACGGATCGACAGACAGACAGACAGACAGGCAGGCAGGCAGGCAGGTAGGCAGGTAGGCAGGTAGATAGGTCCATAGATAGATAGATAGATAGATAGATAGATAGATAGATAGATAGATAGATAGATAGATAGATAGACAGACAGACAGGCAGGCAGGTAGGCAGGCAGGCAGGCAGGTAGGCAGGTAGATAGGTCCATAGATAGATAGATAGATAGATAGATAGATAGATAGATAGATAGATAGATAGATAGATAGATAGATAGATAGATAGATAGATAGATAGATAGACAGACAGACAGGCAGGCAGGTAGGCAGGCAGGCAGGCAGGTAGGCAGGTAGATAGGTCCATAGATAGATAGATAGATAGATAGATAGATAGATAGATAGATAGATAGACCGATAGATAGATAGATAGATAGATATCTTTCTTGTGTTTTCGTCGAGGAAATTTTTAATTTGTGCAAGTTGGTATACTTTTTTGGCTATTTGTTTAACTAGAGCATGAACATGTGAGTTAAAAGTTAGATTTTGATCTATGATAAGACCCAGTGCCTTGTGCTCGGTGACACTTTCTATAGGCGTGCTACCAATGTGCAGCTGAAGAGTTCTCTGCGAGTTTAGAGTGTGAAGTCTTTGCCTGGTTCCTATTAACATAGATTTTGTTTTAGAAATGTTAATTTGCATGCGGTTTGTATGACTCCAGTTAACTACACTATTTATTTCCTGTTGCAAGGATAATTCTAGCACATTACGATCAATAGCGTTTGTATATACTGTGCAGTCGTCTGCAAATAGATCGCAGGACGATGACAGTTATAAGGGAAGTTCATTTATATAAATGGCAAATAACAGAGGTTCAAGTACAGACCCCTGAGGTACTCCAGTATTAATGGTAATGGCTCGAAATAGAGATTTATTGTGTGATACTACTTGTTTTCTGTCTAATAAAAATGAGTTTATTATTGTCACTATATAGTCTATATTGTCACTAGACAGACAGACAGACAGACAGACAGACAGACAGACATACAGACAGACAGATAGATAGATAGATAGATCGGGAACGGGAGCTTATATGACTACTTATATGAATTAAATGAGATGCTCCCCACCAAGGTCTGGGCGAAGTCGGGCCGGGTCGGACAGTCAGATAGACAGACAGACAGATAGTCGGGAACGGGAGCTTATATGACTACTTATATGAATTAAATAAAAGAGATGCTCCCCACCAGGAACTGGGTGAAGCCGGGTCGGGTCTGACAGACAGACAGACAGACAGACAGACAGACAGACAGACAAACAGACAGACAGACAGACAGACAGACAGACAGACAGGCAGACAGACAGATATAGACCTGTTATTATAACTTATTAGCTTACTGACAGTTTTCCCAGCTCCCTCTGCCACTCGGAAGGAAGTCTGTGATAAGGAGAGGTCAACAGTTTATCCTTGCTAAGAGTGGCGGCTTGAATGAAATAGCTACTGGACAGACCACAATCAACGATCGCAAAAGGAATTGAAGAGGATAAAGAGGCACCCATTTGAATTAAAGAATGTGTGACTGTCGATAGAATCCTTTCTGACAAATAGAGGTCAATTGGTTGTCGGACATTCTTGTTGATAAGACGGTCAGAAGGGATGAAGTTACACGATGGAGAGAGTCTTGTAGTCAGTGTTTACTTCTAGAATGTGCTAATCTATGCAGCAGACATTTCATTTCAGTGTATTTTACTACTTAGGTAATTATAGTCGGTCGGTCGGTCGGTCGGTCTGTCTGAACCCCCATAAGCTCTTACATCAGTCCAATTACTCTTGTACCGCCAGTCCGTCCACTACCTACCTACCTACCTACCTACCTACCTACCTACCTACCTACCTCTTTATTTTGCTGTGAGTTTCTATAAATATGCAAACACAGACACATCACATATACACTTTCTTGTTTGTGTGTACACATGAAAATCAACACTGAAAAGTCAGTAGTGACAATGTGAAGGGAAATTACAAGATGCCAAGGTAAGCGGTTCAACCCCTACACCTGACAGTTAAAATAAACTGTTGTACTTGACTTTGGGACGTAAATTACAAGTACCTCTGAAGTCGGAGTGGGTTCGCCTGATGGAGAGGAACACTGTGAATCCACATGCAAAATTCAGTCCAGCACTACTAGAAGAAGTGTGTATAAACTAAGCTTGAGTTCAAAGCGAGCCAGTGCCAAAAAACCCCCCAAAAAAACCAAGAACAAGAAGAAGGATTTATCACGAACATTCAATAACTTAGGCAATTAAAGGACGTCAATTTCCCGGCAAGCATATATGTTCATCCCACAGTAAACTCATTCTTTGAAATTGACCATGGATGCAGCATATGTTCATCCCACAGTAAACTCATTCTTTGAAATTGATCATGGATGCAGCATATGTTCATCACACAGTAAACTCATTCTTTGAAATTGACCATGGATGCAGCATATGTTCATCACACAGTAAACTCATTCTTTGAAATTGATCATGGATGCAGCATATGTTCATCACACAGTAAACTTATTCTTTGAAATTGACCATGGATGCAGCATATGTTCATCACACAGTAAACTCATTCTTTGAAATTGACCATGGATGCAGTATATGTTCATCCCACAGTAAACTCATTCTTTGAAATTGACCATGGATGCAGTATATGTTCATCCCACAGTAAACGCATTCTTTGAAATTGACCATGGATGCAGCATATGTTCATCACACAGTAAACTCATTCTTTGAGATTGACCATGAATGCAGTATATGTTCAAATTGACCATGGATGCAGCATATGTTCATCACACTGTAAACTCATTCTTTGAAATTGACCATGGATGCAGCATATGTTCACCACACAGTAAACTGTGCAGGTCTGCAGGTCTGCATGGCCGAATGGGTAAGAACGCGTGTTCCTAAACATCCGTTGTTCTGATTCTGAGGTAAGCCGTTCAGCCCCTACTCGGGACAGGTGGACTAAAGTGTTGACCTGACGTCCTTGAGTTGGGGACGTACATTACAAGTACCTCTGAAGCCGAAGTGGGTTCGCCTGATGGCTAGGGACACTGTTAATAGGGAAAGCTAATTCACACGCAAAATTAAGCCCATCTCTACTATAAATAGTGTGTATGGACTACGCCTTGAGTTCAAAGCGAGCGAGCGCCAAACAAAAATACACTATGTCCGTGTCCTACAAATATGATTCATTTCTGTTTCTACTTCTCTTCTAAGTGTGTGTTTAGGTCTTCCCCTGTTATTTTTACCACGTGGATTCCCAACAAAGGCTATTCTAGTTAGACTATATTATTATGAATGAAGCGGTAGAAAACGGGCAGTATAATCGGTCAGCTCTACTAGAAAACGATCACAAGTGGCACAGTGTAGATACGGCTAAAGCAGTGGTTCTCAACCTTTTTTGGCCCGTTCCCCCCTTCACCATATTTTCAGAACGTCATCCCCCCCCCCCCCCCCCCCCATCTAACTTTCCAAAATTGTCAGCCTCAAAAGATGCATTAAATATAACATGCCTATAATAGTGAAACTACTTATTTTCTTCCATAGTTGTACATAACCTTCACATGTAAAGATACATTTTATAGTGTAGTTTTCTACAGTTAATAGCAAATGAATATGCTGATGGATATTAAAACTTAAATAGAAGCATTTTTACATTCGCAATATTTTATTAAAACACCACATTAATCATATTACAATAAATAAACAGTTAAAACGTCAATGAATTGTAGCTTAATATACGACACCAGGATGCCAGAAAATTGTGCTTCATCAAACAAAACGCTCATTACAAAACCTGGATATTGTAGATTCGTAATTTAAATGAAAATTGTAATCAATGAGAACACTGTGATTGTTTTTCCCGCAGCAATTCTGAAATACGCGGAGGAGTGCTTGAAAGGGCACAACGGAGATCGTTTTCAACATCTAATCTGTTGCGTCGTTTCGTTTTAATTTCTAGCAGAGCTGAAAAGCCTGACTCACAAAGATATGTTGACGCAAGTGGAAGCAATGCACGGATTGCTTTTTCTGCCACTTTTGGGTATGAACCGCACATTAAAGGCCAAAATCCCGTGATTGGTTTCTCACTGAACACATCCCTTGCCCCCGAATCATTTTTCAGCTCCAGAAATTCATCTTGACAATCATCAGAAACTTTTTCAACTGGTAATTTGAATGGGTTTCGCACCAAATCCAGCTCATCATCACTAAGCTCAGGAAAATATCGCTCAATTTCATTTTCTAGCGCTGTCAAATGCTGCACAATTTCATTTGTTGCAAATTGTGGAAGTACGTGGTCTTTACCATCAACAACGAGAACGGATGACAGCTTCTCAAACATTGCAACATTTGTCATATTGACCTTTCTTTTCCTGTTTTCCAGCTTGCTCATAAAAGCTCTCAAGGCATCCACACATTGTATGATATTTGTATTCCTTCCTTGCATCTGAAGATTGAGTTTATTCAACTGCTCAAAAATATCAACTAAATAGGCAAGGCGCATGATCCATTCCTCATCATCCAGCCAGGCGAAAAAGTCCATCTTACCCTGAACTTCAAAAAATAATTTGAGCTCGTCTCTCAGCTCATATACTCGCGCAGTTACATTTCCTCTTGACAGCCATCGAACATTTGTGTGTTAAAGAAGGAAATGGTGGCCTGCATCCATGTCAACTTACAACTGCTTAAAAAGCCGTGAGTTGAGAGCTCCTCCTTTGATAAAATTCACTATCTGAACGGTTTGGTCTAAAACCTTTCCCAAAGGAGCTGGAAGTGTTTTGGAGGCCAGTGCTTGACGATGGATCATGCAATGAATGCCTTTCACTTTTGGGGCACGTTTCTAAACACTAACTTGAAATCCTGATTTGGTCCCCAACATAGCTGGTGCTCCATCTGTACAGCACCCACACATATTATCCCATAAAAGATTTTCTGATTCAAGGAAAGATGAAACCGTTTCCAAAATATCAGAGGCCATGGTAGTTGTTTCAAGAGGAGAACAAAAAAAAAGTTCTTCTTTAAATGATCCTGAATGCACATACCTTGCAAACACTATCAACTGAGAACACGATGCCACATCAGTCGATTCATCAATTTGAATTGAATAGAGCCCAAATGCTGCAGACTTGATCTCTTGCACAACTTGATCCTTGATGTCATTGGACATATCGCTGATCCTCCTTTAAACAGTGTCGTTTGATAGTGAAACCGCTGCAAGTTTTTTCTCTGATTCATTTCCCAACACAATTTCCACCATCTTGAGACAACAAGGTTTGATCAAAGATTCCCCGATTGTATGTGGTTTTTTCTGCTTCGCTATCTCCAGTGCTATGACATAGGAAGCTTCAGTAACCTTTTGGTTTGTTTCTTGGAATACCCCTGTTAAAACCAGTCTCATCCTTTTGACAGCATTCCCAAGACGTTCAAAATAGGTTTTGTCCTTGTCCTTGTATTGAGGATGAACATTCAACAAATGATTCCTCAACTGTGTCGGTTTCATAGAATCATTTGACAAACTTTTACTACAAATAACACACTGAGGTCGTTCTTCTCCGTTGATGACAATATTTGTGAATCCATAATTCAAATAAGACAGGTCATACTTTCGTTTCTTGACACTCATCATGGGCTTCAGATTCTATAAATATAAAACGATAAAGTCAAGATCAACACACATAAACACCCACAGACGTGTATACACACCCACAAGCACATATATACGTACACACACACACACACACACACACACACACACACACACAATTATATTGCATATCCTATTTACAGTACATCGCTGGTGTTGACTGCAATGCCCTGTAAATAGGATATGCAATATATATATATATATATATATATATATATATATATATATATATATATATATATATATATATATATATATATATATATATATATATATATATATCCACGAGTCAACTTACGTCTTAAAAAGACAGTCTCCTTATCTCCGCAAAAATAATAATTTGAAAAGCTGAGACGTGTAGATTCGTAAACAATGGAGGGATCTCGGTAGTCGGTTTCTGTTTTAATGCGATCTTGAAATAATCGGGAAATTTAACATGATGAGTACTCTAAACCTCAGTAAAATGGAGAAGCAATAACAAAAAAAACGTAAGTTACCGCAAATAAAATCTCTGGTAAAATACGGCAACCTAAATCATAGAGGCTAGGTAGAAGGAAAAGAACCGTATATTATGGAGGGAAAACAATATCAAGTAATCGGTTCTTGTATTAACGCGATCTTGAAATAATCGGGGGATTTAATGTCACGAGTACGCTTAATATCCCGATCATGTTTTGTGTGGTCCTGAAGCCAATTTGACAATGTCTTCATTCCCCCCCCCCCCCAACTGGAAACCCTCAAATTCCCCCCTGGGGGGGGGGGATTCCCCACCGGTTGAGAACCACTGGGCTAAAGGCTTCGTCAGCACACAAACAACAACCAGCCACTGACACAGCTACAAGAACAACTCTACATGAATATACAATATAGCGCTAGTACCATATAGCCGGTCTCCCTGGCGAAGATGTTAAGGACGCTGTTCGTAATCCGTATACTCACTTACGAAACACAGCTGTGCGAGATTCGGCAGAGGATCGCATCGCATTGGTTTTTTTTACTGAAAGGTATATGAGCCCGACATTCAGATAGCAATGGCAAATTACTGAACGTAAAACTTTCCTAAGACATCAACAGCAGCTGGAAATTGCTTATGTTGACTGCAATGTCCTGCAAATATGATATGGAAAAAAAGTATCATATACCATTACTCTCCATGAACTGGAAAAGGAGTTTAACATTATTATTAATTGTATTTTTCAATACGTGTCTTTTCTATTGTTTACATAGTTTCCTGATCTCTTGAATCTCTGAGATGTGTTTAGTTCTCTGCATGATCTCCACACCGGTGACTGTGTCATTCTAATTTTGTAACAAAATGGATAAAATACCGGTTACTGAACTTCCATAAAGTGTCTTAGTTGTGTTTCCAGTTTAGTTTATGTCACCGATGACGATTGTAGTCGACTGTATATGTGTCTCTTGTTTATCGTCAGTTTGTTTGTTGTTCACTCACAGAACTATATCTCATGTTACAATGTACGCAAGAGGAGACTTATCACTAAATCATTCGTGCATGTGTGTGTGTGTGTGTGTGTGTGTGTGTGTGTGTGTCGCTCGTGTGTGGGTATGTAAGTGTCACCCGTGTGTGAGTGTCGCCCGTGTGTGTGTGTGCGTGCGTGCGTGCGCGCGTGTGTGTGTGGCCCGTGTGTTGCCAAGGCCCTTAACAGAAGCAAAGAACAGAACAATGTAACCAACCCTGCATGCCCTAAGAGGCTACTAGGGTGGGTTGGCCTGAGACTGGCCACCTCATCCCGCAGAAAACCTGAGCTGCGAAGTCCGACCAATCACGAACAAGTCTACAAAGGGCTGGTCGTGAGTTAGTTACAGGCCCGTGCACCTTTCGAAGATGTGTCTCACAGCCTTGTATGTGTACGCCAGAGCTGACCTCTGTTTGCACTACATCTTTGTTTGTCCCCTGCATTATATAGGAGAGGACAAAACACGGATTGTAGAACACATTTATCTTCTTTGATGGATCAATAGAGTACACCAAATCTCAGTTCAAGAACTGAAAATACACACAATATAAAGACATCCATCTCCCGTCTCAAGTACTCAGTTCCAACTGTTTATTCCATGTTTGCAAACATCTGGGTAAAGTAGGATTACGTTCCCAAACAGTTATGTGATAATAAGTTCACAGCTCGCCCGAAATGTGCTTATCATAGGGACTCGAGACACCTGGTCAGGTTTGGAGAGCTTGCTATTTGTATAGGCTTTAGGAACTGACCTCTTTAAGGGCGCACTTAATAGGGAACTTGACAGCTGAAGAGAAACATTTGAAGATAGGCTGGCAGTGGATACAAGGCGGTCTGTTAGAAGAAGTAATAGTTGTTATATTTTAGCACCGGCGGGGTAGTGTGTGTGTGTGTGTTGGGGGGGGGTGTATATGGGGGGAGTTATGGGGGTGATGGAGAGCAAAATCTGGGAGGGGGGAGGAGAGGAAGGGATGTGGGTGAAGTGGGTGTGGGTGAAGGTGTGTGGGTGAAAGGTTGTGGGTGAAGGGGTGTGGGTGAAGAGTTGTGGGTGAAGGTGTGTGGGTGAAGGGGTGTGGGTGAAGAGGTGTGGGTGAAGAGGCGTGGGTGAAGAAGTGTGGGTGAAGAGATGTTGGTGAAGGGGTGTGGTTAAAGGGGTGTGGGGGAAAAGGTTTATGTAAAGGTGTGGGTGAAGAGGTGTTGGTGAAGAGGTATGGTTAAAGGGGTGTGGGTAAAGGGTTGTAGTGAACAGGTGTGGGTGAAGATGTATGGGTGAAGAGATGTGGGTGAAGAGGTGTGGGTGAAGGAGTGTGGGTGAAGAGGTGTGGGTAACGTGGTGTGGGTAAAGGGGTGTGGTTAAAGAGGTATGGGGAAGAGATGTGGGTGAAGAGGCGTGGGTTAAGGAGTGTGGGTGAAGGGGTGTTGGGAAGGAGTGTGGGTGAAGGAGTGTGTGTGAAGTGAAGTGAGGAGTCGTAGCTAAGTGGTTACGGTGTTCGCCTCAAGCTTGGGATCGCTTCCAGCACAGTGCTGGTAATTTTACCAAGAACCATTGGTATCTAGTGATATCACACAACCTCCTGATCTCTCGGGTAATGCAATAGAATACATAGTCTTCTCTGATAAAAGCGAAAAACCGGAAGTTCCCATGTGGTGTGCACGTTAACAATCCCGTGGTGGTTGGGAATCGTTAGAAACAGTAAACTAGCCACGTGTAGACAAAGTCCGTTATGGAATGGAGTCTAGAGAAAGTAAAAAGTGCCCTCTTCATGTCCTTGCAATCAACCTCAGCATGTATTGGCTATTTGTGAGTCACAAGGCAATGTTAGTTTAGTAGCTTGCCATTGTATTCTGGTCTGGACTATCGACGCCGTATACCGTCGAAATCAATGCAAAGCGGCGTACTTCCGAATTTCCCGCATCTGATGTCGAATCCTGGACACGATATGTGGGGAGGTAAACCAGACACAAGTGCATGCGGAGTCGGACTCACTAACCTCTGAGATGCGGGCGAGGTGTGACGCATTCCCCTCGAAATAGGAACACACTTAGCAGAAGAATGCTGAACTGATTCTGTGGCAAGCAAAAAGTGGGGTTGGACCAAACTATTTACATACCGCTATTTTGTTAAAAAGTATTTTGGTCCTTGAAATATTCCCCTTCTTCCTCCTCACTGGTCAGGACAAGGCTAGTTGGCCGCAAGATTTGCACTTTCTGTCGTGGACAATGTTATTTTGACCCACTCCTAATTTGACCCAGTCTGTTGTTTAGAGATCAGCGTGGCCGAGAGGGTTATCACGTTCACACTTAAACCTCAAGTGCGCTTTAGTGAGTTTATTCCTCATACGTGGCATTTGTGCTTAAACGTTGACTTCAAGCTCAGAATGTAATGTCTCTATCCCAGACATCACGAGATAAGCCATATTGCACCAAAATGCTGTTACTAATATGCTTTTCCCCAGATGTGAAGCTCCGGTATTTACCGGCATTGCACACCCCTCTGGTTTGCGAAGGAGGGGAACGGAATATCTGTAGCACAATCTATGAGTATATAGTCACCCTTTCGCAATTGATTTCTGACTATTGTGTGAGGAGGGGGTGGGGGGGGGGGTGTCACTGTCAATCGTTGTATCATCGATAGTTAAATGGTGGGTTAAAGGCGAGAAAATCGACTTCATTGCACAGTGTTATCCTATATGGCTCTGTCTTTTTCTGTAGGGCGGCCTGCCGAATGCGATACACAGAGCATGAAGTCTGTAGCTCCAGCGACGACCCCCAGGTGTTGCAGTTAAAACTGCCCTCAGAATCCGAATGACGGAATCCGAGATCGAACCAAAAACCTTCTGAATGCGAGGCAGGGTGCTTAACCACTCGGCCACGGAGACAACCACACCCACCAGGCATGAAACAGGGTCCTTTACTACCCAAGACAAAAATCAACAACAACAACGATAGCTAGTTTACACCAAACATAACAGTTATGCGCACTAATTCTCCTCTAAACCTCAATGGGAAACACTTTGAAATCACTAAGCCAGTTCACAAATAAACACACATGCATTCTTTGACGCTCATAGAAGTAGTGGACAGAAGCAGCATGGCGGTCCGATGTATTTGTGTGCTTGTTTCTTTGTTATTTGACCTATCCTCGTTACATATAAAAGTATGTCCACATTTGCATGGTTGTAGGTTCATGTAGATCATAGGCCTGACTAATAAAGACACCATTTTTTTTTAGTCGTGTTGTTCCTACAGCGAGGCGCCGTCGTCATTTGGAGGTGGCAGGTTCAAATCCCGGTCGGTATCTATAGCTTTCAATGTTTATGTGATCTAGTTCGTCCTCTAGTCCCTGCTTCTTTCCTCTACTTCTGTGAGCGGCAAACAATTTGTTTATGTATGAACTCTAATACTGCTGAGCACGGGATTCTGCTTCGACCAGTACACCCTTTCCCTTCCCATGTTTAAATGCACATTCCAGCGCTGACATTAATCACCGTGTCATTGAATGTCAAAGCCTCGAGCAATGCTGTTTACACCCAGTCGCCCCCTGTCCTAACATGTGCTTCCCAGCCATGTACATCCAAGCCGTGTACTCTCCAGCCGTGTATTCCCCAGCCGTGTACTCCCCAGTCGTGTACCTCGAAGCCGTGTACTTCCCACCAGTGTACTCCCCAGCCGCGTACCTCACAGCCGTGTACTTCCCATGAGTGTACTCCCCAGTCGTGTACTCCCCAGTCGTGTACTCCCCAGTCGTGTACTCCCCAGCCGTGTACTCCCCAGCCGTGTACTTCCCACCATTGTACACCCCAGCCGCGTACCTCACAGCCGTGTACTTCCCACGAGTGTACTCCCCAGCTGTGTACTCTCCAGCCGTGTACTCCCCTGCCGTATCATACAGAACGGGAGCCACCGTCACACAGTAGCTAGCATGCTTGTCTGCGGGTCTGTGGCCGTGAGTTTTAATCTCCTTCCAGTCGGGCATTTCTTCCCTGACCTGGGCTCATCATTATATTCTTCACCCATGACCTCATATGGACAACAACCCTTTCAAATTAATTAATATGCAATATATGGCTGATCTGGTCACAAGATTAATAATCTGAGGCTGAGATGGATCCTAATTATAACTTTGTTTATGAGAATGAACGGGGTAGGGTTAGTGGACAAAGTGACTGACCGATCATGATCCGACCTAAAATAGTAGCAGGAAATTTCAAGGCAAGTAAAGGCGACCGGTGTAATGTTGACCATATAAATAACCCATGGAGTACGGATTAGTCGATAAATACACGGCTAGGATCATACATTCGGTACGCCTCATTGCGTGAAAAAAGGGGTCTCTTACAACTTACTCATGAGCTGCTGTAGTGTGGTGGCTAGCCCGCTAGCATGCTGGCTCGGTGGTCACGAGTTCGAATAGCCTTCCTTGCGGAGGATTTTAATTTTTCCTGGTTGACCCAGCCTAAAATGGACCCAAGACATGTCCAGGAAATACAGGCGGTCAGTGTCGTATTGACCGTATAACCCACCGAGTACCGACGTGTATAACACTACGGGACTGGGACCATGGTCTCAGTACGGCTCATGGCGTGAAACAGGGTCCATTACTACTTGCTTAGGGCAGTGACTGGCATGCTTGCCAACCTGCCCGGTGGATATGAGTTCGAATCCCCATTGAGACCGAATATTTTAATTGACCTGAGCTCCCAGGGTGTCCCAGACTAAATGGGTACCAGGGAATATCCTACGAAGTAAACTCGGCGGGGATGATTCTGATCACATCACCACCTAGTGCCGGTTGGTCTATACAAAAATGGCGCTAGCACCATCTACCCAACACGCGTAGAGGTAAATGAACACGTCATTGACGTGACTTACCACTGACTTTGCTTACGTGTAATGCAGCCATAGCGGGAATGCAGATATCCTGCCAAGCCAAACTCATGAATAATTGATGCTCGATGCAGGTGCTCTAGGAAATGAAGTTAGTGTCATTGCACAGTTCAATTCAAATGCTGTTTCGTCGGTTTCTTTTTTCCACCCGGATGAAATGGTCGGCAAGATGCGTTTATTGACAAGGCCAGTAGTAGTGCAGTATTGTGAGACATGGCATGCCCGTTTCATGGGATCAGCAGGGAGGGATCAGTCTTGTGTCTCTGTTCTACAAACCTCATCAAAGACACCAATACTGGTAATATAAAAAAAAAGTCGCTTAAAAGTCGACAGGGTCGACTTCATTGCACCGGGTTTTATCCCATATGGCTCGGTCTCTTTCCGCAGCGCGGAAAGCGTCGCTGCAAAGCACGAACTCCGTAGCTCTAACGACGACCCAAAGGAGTCTCCGAAAAATTTAATTCGTGAACCGAAGGATGCGGCCCGTAATCGAACTCACAACTTTCGGAGCCCGAGATAAACGGCTTGACCACTTCGCCAATTTATACAAATACTAAATACTAATAAAAAAACTAATACTTTTATACAAATACTAATACATGAATACTGGTAATATAACTGCGTTTGGACTTTAAAGTAGACTTATAGTTCAGAAAGCCATAGCAAACTAGTTGCATATCCTTTACAAGACGTCGCAGTCAACCCCAGCATTTGCTGTTCGTGACCCCTTGGCAAGTTTACGTTCAGTAGTTTGCCATCATTGCAAACTACTAAACGTAAAATTGACTTCAAAATATCAGACTGGGCTTGAAGGCAACGTACTGTAAAGGACATGCACCATGTAATTCTGCCTGAAGAGTGGCATGTTACCGTAGTGTTTAAACGCTTACATGCCGGTCCAGTGTGTCTGGGGTCGAATCCCCATCGAGACAGGTTTGTCAAATTAACCTCGTCTTTCAGGATGCCCCAACCCAAAATAATTTGTAAAAATGTTATGTCCATTGCAGGACGTTGCGATCAACCCCACACCCTATTGGCGTTTATGATTAGGCAATTATTAGACAGCAACGTGATTGACAGGATAAGAGCGCTCGTTCTTAAACTTCAGGTAAGCTGATGGCGAGATCCCTAGATGGGCATTAAGTTGGAGTTAAACATTGACTTCTCGTTCTGAAAGCAATAGCAAACTGCTGAAGGTACAATTGCCTGTTCAATCAAGATGGGGTTGATTGCAACGTCATGCAAAGGACATGTAAGATTGACAATTTTTAAAGGCAATTTTCCGTTTAGTAGTTTGCCAATGCTTTCTGAACAGCAAGTTAATATGTAATAGACAATGCCTACGGTCACCGGCCAACCAGTGTCGTCACTACCAAGAAGGAATGCAGTAGTGATCAACCTTCTTTACTAATGCCTAAAACATAATTATTCGTTAATTTACTTATGAAGAGAGGACAAAATAACATTGACAACTGTGAGGGCTGGTCTGGTACGCAGGATCAGTCCCGCGTTTGGTGTTCGTTGTCTCGGATGGCTATTTAAGGTGCACCCAATCGGGATCTTCCCAGTTGACGTAAGTTAGCGAGGCAAGCGTTTCGAGAATGTAACCGCAGGGTGAAGCCAGAGTCGTGGTTTGAGCGGGCGAAAGGGCAAATGTGTACGACCGTTCGACAAAGTCTCGAAAAGCTCTCTCTCTCTCTCTCTCTCTCTCTCTCTCTCTCTCTCTCTCTCTCTCTCTCTCTCTCTCTCTCTCTCTCTCTCTCTTGATGAGTAGTGGGACTGCAGTCAGTAAGCTGGCAAAGCTTTTCGGTCAGTCCTGCTGGCGTAGCTTGGAAGCTCGTCGGTAGGCGTCCAGTGGTTAGGGTTAGGGTTATGTTTGCTGTTGTCACCGGGTACGGAGGTCAACATGGCCAAATGGTTAAGAATGTGTGTTCTTTAACATCCGGTGTGCTGATGCCGAGGTTAGCGGTTCAACCCCAACACAGGACAGCTAGACTAAAATGTTGACCTGTCGTCCTTGACTTGGGGACGTTAATTACAAGTACCTCTGAAGTCGGAATGGGTTCTTCTGATGGCGAGGGACACTGTTAACAGGGAAAGCCAACCCACTCGCAAAATTCAGTCCAGCACTACTATAAATAGTGTGTATGGACTTCGCTTGAGTTCAAGGCGAGCGAACGAGCGAAAAAAAAATTGACAACTTAGAGTCAATGGGCAAGATGGATATACAAAGAGCAAGAGAATGGCAGAGATAAATACATGAATGTTTTGCCCACATGACATAAGAAGGAAGAAAATAGAGAATTGTTCCAGGACAGTTGATCGTGTGAGAAGGAGAACCGTGACCGCCCTAGCTTATCGGCATGGCCAGGCTTGTCCATGGGACATATTTTTCTGTCCCATCCCATACCATCCCATGGTAATTTATGCCTGTCCCATCGCATCCCATCCCATGGGATTCTCATTATAATATTAATATAGAATACAGTTCAAATAAAATTATGAAATTTATGCAAGTTTAGGTTTAGTGTCTACTAAATGGGAATACATATACAAAGAGACATGTAAAACAACATAATTTATTAATATTGATATTCAAGAGTATTTTATTAAAAAAAAAAAAGTTTAATCTAAATATGACAATACAGTGTTATTCTGACACTCTCATTCTGTTTCTGAGTCACTCTGATCATTCAGCACATTATCAATTTCCTGCTGATCCACTGTTTCTAATAATTCAGTTAATCCAGGTAATCCCTGAACCATTTCCACAATTTCCATCTCACATGCAAATCTGATATATACAGAGTTTATAACGAGAGCTGGTATCATCCGTTTTCGTAACTTACTCAACAACAATCCAGCTGTACTAAATAAGCACTCTACTGCTGCTGATGACAGTGGTATGGCAAAAACAATTTTCGCACCTATATTCATTTTCCCAATAATTTAATGGTTGCGAAAAAAAGAGTAACTGACGTAGATCAAGTTACTATAACATGGCTACTGTCTCATGGTAAATATAAATGTGTGCTGTCCCATCACACCCCATCTTATGGGACCTTTCACATGGGAATAATATTCCCATGGCCAAGCCTGGGCATAGCGCATGATGTTAATGATGTTGTTCCTACCACATTTAGGACGTCATCATTTCGCATTCAGTTTCTTTTAGAAACCCAGACAGCCAATTTCAAACAGTTAATCTCACATGTGACCCGTTCTCTTTAATGGACAAGAATCAAGTTTAGCATTAATACCACAGTGTAGGAAGAAAACTAGACATTAATCCAAAACTGTCCTTCTATCCAAATGGCCGAAGGGTTACAACGTTCTCACACCGGACACAGTGCTAATCCCCGATAGGGCAAGAGATGTCTATCTATCGTAGGTTATAAAAAGATATACATCTGGACACTGTGGCGAGCGACCATGGTAGGCCGTCTTTATTACCATGGTCCATCTGAAACCCTTCCGGCTTGCACCAGCAAAGATCCTGATTGCTGTCCCCATGTATTTACATTTAGATAGTCTTCTTTTAACAACTGAGTTATATTAGCTGCAATCCTGTACAGGACGTCGCAACTAACCCAAGTATTTATTGGCTGTTTGTAATTTTCTAGTCAATTGTTTGCTCAGTAATTTGCCTTTGCTTTCTCCCTGGCCGACGCTCATATCATTGTGAACATCGACGTAAAGCAATATGTTTCCTAATTGCCTGCGACTGATTTCTAAATCCAAAATGTCGGGATTGTGAAAATGTCTCACTGCGCTTGAGCAATCGACGCCAACAACGGAGTTCCGCAGGTTTTTTAGGTGTTATAGTCTTCTTTTTTAATATACACTCTGTGTGTGTGTGTGTGCGTGCGTGCGTGCGTGTGTGTGTGTTTGTGTGTGTGTGTGTGTGTGTGTGTGTGTGTGTGTGTGTCATGTTCCATGCGGATAAACGTCGGCGGTCTTGTTTTGCTATCTCACTCGATCACCATAGTCTTGGCCAAGCTATCCATTCTCGACTCAGTTTACGGTTTTCATTTGTTTCTTGTAGGACTTGGTCATTGGTTTTTGTGTCTGTCCATGGCATTCTTCGCATGTTCCGCAGAAACCACATTGTCACAGGCATTAGATATTTTCAGCTTGTCTGCTCATTGTCCACTCTTCACATCCATACAAAAGTACAAGCTCTATGTAACACCTCATTACTCTTTTCCTCGCCGCAAATGACATTTTTTTGTATTGATCAGTATGTTTTTTTCATCTTGCAAAAGGCTATTTTCTTGTTGTAATCTCCACAAAGCAACTCCCTTCAGACGTTTTAACTGGTCCGAGATTTACTTGTATATATATATATATATATATATATATATATATATATATATATATATATATATATATATATATATATATATATATATATATTTAAAGGTAGTCAACCCCAGTACTTTATGGATGTTTGTGATTTCTTGGTGAGTTCGTTCAGCAGTTTATCATTGCTTTTTGAACGACCCGGACTCAAATCTGTGTATGAGAACCAACGCCAGGCGGTCTGCTTCCAAATCACCCGCAGCTGTGCTTCTAACGCGATATACGGGATTAGGAATTGCATTCGTAAGAAGCGAGTATAGGCCAAATTAATCTTATCTGTTCTGCATATGTTGGCCACTTGCAGCAACTGTTTAGCCGTCATTGTACCAGTTCCACATACATCAGTATCTTGGATCGTTAGTCAATTGATCAGAAATTAATTTCAATATCAGCACAAAAGCCATAGCAGCGGACTAGACTAATGTTGACAGACGCCAACGTACAACATTCACACAATTGCCGAGGTTTGTTGGTATCTTGCCACCGCGTATCTTGATCTTGTAAGATTGTCGTATGTTAGCTTGAACGCCCACATACACGGACATTCGTCTGTCTATGCGTGCCTGTGTGCACAGGCGTATGCCAAATATGTCCTTGGAATCCTGCTTGCCAACACTCATTGTGTATGCATTCAAATTTTATCAAATGTAATCTCTGGAAAAGTATGTAATGGCGGCGATACACAGGTTATGCATGCACTCTGGGTAGATCCGTGAACAGCGTTGACTGTTTGTCACGGTTGATGTTTGACATCTGTAAACCGATGAAATATTGTATTTGCCATTTGTAAGTCACTTAGCCACCAGTGTGTGCTGCCTGATAGGAGAAGCATTTATTTAAGTCTATCTGCCGCAACACATTGAAGGCATCATCATCATGTGCCATGCTGATAAGCGTGAGTGGTAATGATTCACCATCATAAACGATTACCTGTGTCTAATATTCGGTAGCGTTCATGTCACAATTTTGCATGCGGCTAAATCGTCCAGTAATATTTCTCTTTGTCTTCCCTTGTTATTTTCATTAAGTTTTCCAGTTGCCATTAAGTTTCCGGCAGACAAGTGTGATAGCCACAGAGGTACCCTGGCCCTCAGACAGTTTTGGCAATGGAACATCGCACAGGCTAAATCCACAAGAAAATAAAACGAGGTCCTCTAGGCGCCAGGTTAGAATCCTAATGTAGCCATTATAGCTTTTAACTGTATATTGGGATAAACACGCTCGCTCTTAAACTTCCGACATGCTGATGTTGATGTAGCAGGTTAAATCCCTACACAGGTCAGCTGGGACTAAAATGTTCACTTCTCGTCCTTGGCTAGGGGACATAAATTATAAATACGTCTGAGGTGGAAATGTAAAAGGGAAAGCTGTTTATTCTTGTTGTTTGTCCATCAAGAATGATGATGGCCATTCATTTCATCCAGTGGGGGTTGAAAGTATGGAGCCGTGAGTTCTAAGGTGGCTGTTAAGGCCTGTTTTGGCTCGAAATGTTCTTTGACAATGTGGGCAAAGAATGCTTGACGTTTCTGGAGGAGGATTTCCTGCAGTGGTTTTTTCTGTCCTGTCTTTTCTTCACAGCTCTTGCAGTCCTCATTGCCTCACACGTGACTGCACCCTTGCGTAATGATGCACGACACGAATTTGGGTCTCTGGCTGCAGTATCCCAGGTGTCATGATGAATTCTAAAAGCATTCACTGAGATTTTCAGTGTTTTTAAAGCGTTTCCTCTGGCCGCCTTTGGATCGTTTACTACAACGCAACTCGCCTTTAAAAAAAATCGTTTAGGGAGCCTGTGATCTGGCATGCGAGTTAAGTGACTAGCCCAGTGAATCTGATTCTTAAAAGGGAAAGCTAATCCACAAGCAAACATCAGTTATAGCACGTACATGAACTACGCTTGAATGCAAAGGGAGCAATATACAAAACAAACCTATATAATGTACTGTGTGGAGTCTAATCTCTGTTTCTGTTCCTTAATTTTGTGAGTGCCAGACAGTACATGTGCATATATTTCTCACATTGGTCAAAGGTCAAATTGGTCAAAGATCAAATTGGTTCCCGAACATTTGATATTTCTCTATGGTATATCACACAGGCCGGCTTCCTCGCCTAGGTGTTAGCGACTTTTCTCCGTAATCTCGTATACTCTCGTAAGTAACTTGACGACGGTGAGAATCAGCAGTGGTTCGAATCGTGTCGGTAACTTACAGGGTATGTGAGTCGGCCGCTCAGAAAGCAATGGCAAACTACTGAGCGTAATCTTGCCAAGAAATCAACAATCAGCTGAAAGATGCTGATGTTGACAGCGATGTCATGTAAAGGATATGCAAACATTTTATTATATCACACAGACATGTACGGGCATTGGTGTTCAGATTTGCACAGAGCAAACAAAGTACCTTTAAAAACAAAAAAGCAACAAACAAGATGTTGCACGATTTGTTGCCTGACATATTTCGCTGCATCTCGTTGGGTGTTACATATTATATATAGTGAAGAAATGAAGAATTATGCTTTGATATTAATACTTAAAGCAAGCAACCACTGACATTGTTCGAATGTGAAGCATAAGTTATCTCTGCGGTAATCGCAAATTCAAAACGAGATCTTTCTGTTTGCACAAAATTGGCTGAAACCGCCTAATCGCTAATGTCTCGATGTATTTGAGCAATCGTTAATAGTTCATCGAATGCAATATATGGAATGCCTTTTTGTTGTTAACTTTAGGATAGCTAGTAAGAAGTCTATCGAAATCGCCGAGCTCTGCGTATTATGACCCGGGGACGTACTGGGGTTTCTGATGTTTGGGAACCGTGGAATCCGTAGGTATAGGTTTGGGTGGCTGGCAGTGACTCTTGATGAAGTCGGCTGGTTATTCATTATATTGTAGAGTCTGGTTCAGTTCCATGTTGTAAACAACATAGTTCTGGCAACTCCTGCGACGGCACCGATGCCAATTTGCATTGGCTACTGCCTTTCCCTTGGTCAACATCGGCGACGTGGAGAGGGGGAACCTGCTACTGGGCAACAGCTGGTTCTCCGATTTCCATTGCCCAGGCTTGTGCCCTGAAGAGGTCACTTCAGCACCGTGTAAAGCGGTGACACAACACGGGAAGCAGCATTTGCCGGTTATAAGTCTTAATGCTCGATTGGCGTAGAGCAAGGCGCCAGGGGCTACTTCCGACGGTGGGAGAGATCATCGTATCTCACTAGACAGCTACCGCCCGCCTAAGCTGGGCAGCCCCCAGTCAATAAGGTGTTGTCTCGCCACGGTTCATCTGCTCCTGAGGGTGTGTGGAGCTTAGGGGAAAATCCTGACACATGGACCGCAATCTATACACCTAGCAGCAAGAATAAAACAAAACAACCGGCCCTAAGGCTGGGAACATGGAACGTAAGAACCATGACCCCTGGCATCTCAGACGATCTAAATGAGATTGTGGATGCCCGCAAAACTGCAGTGATAAACAACGAACTACTAAGACTGGGGATAGACATTGTCGCCCTGCAAGAGACCAGACTCCAAGAATCTGGAAGCATCAAGGAGAGGGACTTCACTTTCTACTGGCATGGCAAGCCGTGCGGTGAGACCAGGGAGCATGGAGTTGGCTTCGCTATCAGAAACAAGCTGCTTAACTCCATCATACCACCAAGTGATGGCACTGAAAGAATACTGAAGCTCCAACTCCAGACAGAGGCAGGCCCAGTTAGTATTATAAGCGTTTACGCCCCAACACTAACTGCATCATCAGAATCTAAAGACAAGTTCTATGACGACCTTAGCAAAGAAGTCAGTGAAACACCAGAGAAACAACATCTTTTTATCCTGGGGGATTTCAATGCCAGGGTTGGCTCCGACCACAAATCTTGGCCTTCATGTCTAGGACAGTTTGGCGTTGGGAAGATCAATGACAATGGACAACGTCTCTTGGAATTCTGCAGCCACCATAATCTGTGCGTGACCAACACCTTCTTTGACACGAAACCTCAACACAAGGTGTCATGGAGGCACCCCAGATCAAAGAACTGGCACCAACTCGACCTGGTGCTCACTAAACGCAGCAACCTCCGCAATGTACAGCTGACAGGAAGCTATCATAGTGCTGACTGCGACACCGACCATTCACTCGTCTCCAGCAATGTGAAGATAAAGCCCAAGAGAATCTACAGAAGCAGAACAGAAGGAAGACCCGCATTGACACCAGTGGCACCCAAAATAAAGAGAAGGTTAGCAATTTCATGCAGGCTCTAGTGGATACTCTGCCGTGCCCCACAAATGGAAATTCCACCGAGAGATGGAGTCATTTTCGCGACACCATCTACAATACAGCACTATCAACGTTTGGCAAGAAGCAAACTAAGTCAACCGACTGGTTTGAAGCACACTCTGAAGAGATGCCCCCAGTCCTGGAGATAAAGAGACATGCATTCTCAATGTATAAAACATCACCTTCAGAGAAAACACTGCAGGCATTGCGAATGGCCAGAAATAGAGTACAACAGATGGCAAGAAGATGTGCGAACAGGTACTGGCTACAGCTCTCTGCTCAATTTCAAACTTGTGCAGACACTGGAAATATAAGAGGAATGTACGAGGGCATCAAGCTAGCTGTCGGTCCATCAAAAAATAAGATGGCCCCTTTACGATCAACTGAGGGGGTAATCATAAAAGATCGAGCGAAACAAATGGATCGCTGGGTAGAACACTACTCAGAGCTATACTCAGTGGATAACACTGTCAGCGAAGAAGCTCTGGAAGCCATCGATCAACAGTCTGCAATGCATGCCCTGGATAACGAACCTTGCCTCACAGAAATCAGCGAAGCACTAGACTCTCTCAAATCCGGCAAGGCACCTGGAAAAGATAATATTCCACCTGAAGTTTTAAAATGTAGCAAAGAAACAATCATCCCAGAACTGTATGCAATATTTCAGCTCTGCTGGAGAGAAAAATCAATACCACAAGATATGAAAGACGCAAACATCGTTACCCTTTATAAAAACAAAGGGGACTGAAGCGACTGCAACAACTATCGCGGCATTTCCCTACTCAGCATTACAGGCAAGATTTTTGCCAGAGTAATCCTTAAAAGATTACACATTCTTGCTGAAAGAATCTACCCCGAATCGCAGTGCGGATTTAGACCCAACAGGTCCACCATCGATATGATTTTCTCACTCCGGCAGCTCCAAGAGAAGTGCAGAGAACAGAGGAAGCCATTATATATTGCCTTCATCGACCTCACAAAGGCATTTGACCTCGTGAGCAGAAGCGGCCTTTTTAAGGTCCTTGAAAAGGTTGGATGTCCACCCACCCTTCTTAGTCTCGTGAAATCGTTCCACGAAAACATGCAGGGGACCATTTTATTTGACGGCTCAACATCCCAGTCATTCAGCATCATCAGCGGAGTAAAGCAGGGCTGCGTGCTTGCTCCTACACTCTTTGGTATCTTCTTCGCTGTTCTCTTAAGGCAGGCATTTGGGACTGCCACTGAAGGCATATACCTCCACACAAGATCTGATGGCAAACTTTTTAACCCATCAAGACTCAAGGCAAAGACCAAACTAAGATCAAGATGCGTAAGAGAACTACTTTTTGCAGATGATGCAGCACTGACTACTCATACAGCAGAAGATCTCCAAAGGCTCATAGATCGATATGCAGCTGCCTGCAAAGACTTTGGGCTCACCATTAGCCTAAATAAAACACAGGTGATGGAACAAGACGCTGGTGCACCTCCGTCAATCAAAATTGCTAATTACGAATTGAAGGTCGTCCACGATTTTGTGTATTTGGGGTCGACAATATCAGAAAACCTTTCATTAGAGACAGAGATCGACAGACGCATTGGAAAGGCAGCCACAACATTTTCCAGGCTAGCTAAAAGAGTTTGGGAGAATAATAGACTAACAGAGCGTACAAAAGCTCAAGTATATAAAGCGTGTGTTGTTAGCACACTACTCTATGGGTCTGAATCCTTGACCTTGTACTCAAGACAGGAAAGGAAGTTGAATTCCTTCCACATGAGATGTCTGAGACGTATCATGGGCATAACATGGAAAGACCACATAACGAACAAACAAGTGCTTGAACGAGCAGCTATTACCACAGTGCACACCCTCCTCAAGCAGAGACGCCTCCGGTGGCTGGGCCACGTATCTCGAATGGAGGATGAACGTATTCCCAAAGATCTCCTGTGCGGAGAACTAGCCACAGGAAAGAGGCCAACCGGAAGACCCCAAATGCGATATAGGGATGCGTGTAATCAAGATATGAAAACCATTGGAATAGATCCAGACACGTGGGAGAGAGTTGCAACAGACAGATGCTCCTGGAGAAGAGATGTATCAAACGGACTGGTGCTCTTTGAGCGCAATCTGATCCAACAAACTGAGGATAGGCGGCACAGGCTCAAAGCGCAGTCACTTACTGCCTCGACTTACAGATGCGGAAACTGTGACAGGGATTGTCACTCTCGCATTGGACTATACAGTCACCAGCGGTGCTGCCAGGCACCTCCCAAGCGGCACAACTCTATAGTCCTTCAAGACTGAAAGAGGCCTACTACTAGAGTCTGGTTAAGGGTGCCCAGTTCTTATTTTAGTACGTCATTGGATCAAATCCCTCAAGCTCGTTTAAACAGGGGAAAATATAAGGGGGAGTTCATTTGAAATCCGTTCGTGCCGCATCGCGCGTAATTGCGTACGTTGAACATGATCATGTCATAGTCATGTCATAAGCACTGACCAATGAATAAAAGAGCAAGTGCGTATCGTCCCATGATGCATAGGTTCTGTTTCTGACCGTTGAGAAAATGACCGGGTTGATCCAAAATCCGTCCAAAGAAGCTCAAAGAGCGGTGATTCAGTTTCTTTCATTTGAAGGATGTCGACCAGTGGACATTCATCGAAGAATGCAGGCAGCGTACGGTAACAAATGTGTGTCGAAGATAACAGTGACAGACTGGGCACGAATGTTTCGGAAAGGACATCAGTTCACGACAGATCTTCGACGGTCGGACCAAGAGCATATTGTTGCAACAGAATAAACCATCGCCAAAATTTATGCAGCACTTCAGATGAACCGTTGTCGAAGCATACGTTCACTAGCGAAAGAATTTGATGTGTCAATTGGGACAATTTAAAAGGTCGTTTGTAAGAAACTGCAATATCGGAAGGTGTGTTCACAGTGGGTACCACGGATGTTGACTGACCACCAAAAAGAGGAACGCATGGGATGGTATTTGAACCACTTGCTGCGTTACAGAGTGGAGGATGATGCATTTCTCTTCCGCATAGTGGCAGGCGATGAATCATGGTGTCACCACTTTGAACCGAGCAGCAAAAGAGAGAGCATGCAATGGAAGCATGCTGGATCACCAAAAGCCAAACAAATTCAAGTTACAGGTTTTTACTGGTAAGGTTATGCTGAGCGCATTTTATGACCATGAAGGGCTATTATTGGCCGACTTTAAAGAACCTGGTGTCAACATGGACTCTACCCAATACTTGCAAACACTAAACAAGCTGCAAAATTCCATGAAGAATAAACGACCTGGCATGCTTTCTCGCTGTGTGATTTTGTTGCACGATAATGCTCGTCCGCATATCGCAAAGATTGTGCAGAAAGCATTAGCAAGGAAGAAGTGGGAAATTCTGCAACATCCAGCCTATAGTCCTGATTTGTCACCATGTGATTTTCAATTGTTCGGACCTCTAAAAAAGCACTCAATGGACAACGATTTCACACAGGTGCTGACGTTATGAACGTGGTAAACACTTGGTTCAGTGAGCACCCACAATTTTTTGTTGTTGCGAACGCCATTCGCCACCTACATAAGCAATGGGATGCTTGCCTGATTGCCTACTGGGACTTCTTCTGACCAACCCATGGTGCATAATTCATTCAGAATGAATGCTTTGTTTAATTCCACCACATCTGTTAATGTTTCTTTCATGCTTTTGTAATAAAGCAATTGGAACGGGTGTCAAATGAACGCCCCTAATACATTTCTAAGAGCAGGATGATGTACAGTGACACGATAAGATGACTTCTACACTAGTTTGATAATGATGAGAATTGATAATATATGATGATGATATTTCTGCTCCAATTAAATAAAAGTGACAGACGCTGGAATCTGCTATTGGTCTGTGATGTAATAGGGCTATCACATTTTGTAGGTCTGAATGCACGAAGGAATAGTTGGCCTGTCCTTTCATTGTTTTTTTTGGTTGAGGGGAGAGGGGGGGGGGGAGGCAGGCGACAAACGTGAGCGTCAGTTTCACAATTAACCTATAAAGCTAAAGCCTTAACCTATACACCATTGCTTCGGTCTTAAAGGCAGTCTTCCGGGGGTTTCACCATCCACCCAACCAACAAACCAACCAACAAAACACCCAACCAAACAACCACCCAACCAACCAACCAACCAACCAACCAACCAAGCAACCAACCAACCAACCAACCAGCCACTCAACCAAACATCCAACTACCCAACGAAACAACCACCCAACCAAACAACGAACCAACCAACTACCCACTCACCCATCCACCCAACCAATCAACCAGCCAACTAACCAACCAATCAACCAGCCAACAAACAACCAACCAACCAACCAACCAAACAACCAACCAACCAACCAACCAACCAACCAGCCAACCAACCAACCAACCAATCAACCAGCCAGCCAGCCAGCCAACCAACCAACCAACCAACCAACCAACCAACCAACCAACTAACCAACCCCGTCTTTAAATTAATCTGCTATGTTCAACTTATTACTCTTACCCGTTTGGACTTAAACAATGATTACGTTGACCCTAAACAGTTAATATATTGACCCGTTTTGACCCAGACAGATAATCGTTCAAACAAACACCCCCAAGCCGTGCTCCGGGTTAGGTTCGACCCGCGAATACTTTTAATGTTGTCTTCTTCAGTAATTAATCACTAGTCAACAACCAAAATGTACCGCATATGAAAATATCTGACGTTAAATAAGTGAAACTAAAATGACATCAAAAATGTTGGTTTGCTCTAGTTTTCAAGATATCTTATATATAAATTAGGATCTCCGTCTGTCTGTATGTATGTATGTATGTCCTTTATGCGCTCGCGAACGGCCCATCCGATTGAGATGAAATTTTCTACACGCCTTCCTTTCATTCCAGCGCTGCCAACTGTCGTATTTTTTTTTCTTCTTCCTCCTCCTCCCTCCTCCCATTCCCAAAAATACGTACGTAAATATATGATGATGATGATGATGAAACGAAAGGAGACGAAGCCTTGTTACAAACCTTTGAGAACAAAATTTTAAGACGCATCTTTGGACCCATTAGGGATACACAAAGTGGAGAGTGGAAAAGAAGAAGTAACAAAGACATTTATGATCTGTTTAAGTCCCCGCTAATCACTGGTATCATGAAGGCTAATAGACTACAATGGCTGGGGCATATAGAAAGAATGGAAGATAATAGGGAAACAAAACTCGCTTACACTCAGGAAATAAATGACCGTAGACCCCGAGGTAGACCAAGAAGGCGGTGGAGAGATAATACATGTACAGACCTAGAAGCACTTGGAATCAACGACTGGCAAGAGAAGGTCCACCAGAGAGACGAATGGAGACGGATTGTATTTGCAGCAAAGAACCTCAATGGCTCGGAACGCTGAAGAAGAAGAAGAAGATGATGATGAAAGAATCCCCGAACCAAAACGCTAGGGAAAGGGAAGAAAATGACGTGACTACACAGAATCGTCACACGGCAATCGTCATCATCATCAAGTGCCGTGCCGGCTGGCGTAGGTAGGCGTTCAACTCTGCTGCTGATATATATATGCCTCCATGCCACGGCAATATCAATAACAATTCATCTTTTTATGTGTAAGGAAGTTATCTACAGTCGCGTAGAAGGGAAGAACAATCAATGGAAGGACCGAAATCACAGAACCTAGACGAGTATGAATTCGGAATGGCGAACTCCCTCCTCCTCTCTTCTCCTCCTGCCTCTACCTCCTCCCCTCCTCCTCCCTCTACATCCTCCCTCCACCCTCCTGCTCTTCCTCCTCCCTCTACCTCCTCCCCCTCCTCCCTCTCCCTCCTCCCTCCTTCTTCTCCCTCTTCCTTCTCCCTCTTCCTCTCCCCTCCTCCTCCATCCTCCTCCCTCCTACTCCCTCCGCCTCCCCCTCCTCCTCCCTCTACCTCCTCCCTCCTCCTCCCTCTACCTCCTCCCTCCACCTTCCTCCTCTTTCTCCTCCCCCTCCTCCCTCCACTCTCCTCCCCTTCCTCCTCCCCCTCCTCCCTCTCCCTCTTCCTTCTCCCCCTCCCTTCTCCATCCTCCTCCCTCTCCTCCTCCCTTCTCCTCATCCCTCCTACTCCCTTCTCCTCCTCCCTCCTCCTCCTCCTCTCTCCACCTCCTCCCTTTTCCTCCCTCTACCTCCTCCCTCTACCTCCTCCCTCTACCTCCTCCCTCCTCCTCCCTCCTCCTCCTTCTTCCACATCCCTCTTCCTCCTCCTCCCTCCTCATCATTCCTCCTCCACCTCCTCCTCCCCCTCCTCCTTCTCCCTCCTCTTTCTACCTCTTCCTCCCTCCTCCTTCTCCCTCCACCTCCTCCCTCCTCCTCCTCTCTCCTCCTCCTCCCTTTCCCTCCTCCTCCTCTCCCACCTGCGTTCTCCTCCTCCCTCCTCCTCCTTCTCCCTCCCCCTCCCTCCTGCCCCTCCTCCCTCATCCTCCTCCTCCTCCTCCTTCACCCTCCTCCCTCCTCCTCCTCCTTCACTCTCCTCCCTCCTCCTCCCTCCTCCTCCTTCCTCCTCCTTCCTCCTCCCTCCTCATCCCTCGTCCTCCCTCCTCCTCCCTCCTCCTTCTCCCCTTTCCCTCCTCCTTCTCTTAATCCCTCCTCCTCCCTCCTCCTCCCTCCTATTCCTCCCTCCTCCTCCTCCCTCCTCCTCCTCTCTCCGCCTATCTCTTCCTCCTTCCTCCTCCCTCCTCCACTCTCTTCCTCCTCCCTCCTCCTCCCTCTTCTTCCTCCTCCTCCCTCCTCCTACCTCCTCGCCCTCCTCTTCCTTCCTCCTTCGCCCTCCTCCTCCCTTCTCCTCCCTTCTCCTCCTCCCCCTCCCTCCTCCCCTCATCCCTCCTCCTCCTTCCTCCTTCGTCCTCCCTCATCCTCCCCCTCCTCCTTCCTCCTCCTCCCTCTCTTCCTCCTCCCTCCTCCTCCATTCTCCTCCTCCCTCCTCCTCCTCCATCTACCTCCTCCCTCCTCCTCCCTTCACATTCCTCCTCCTCCCTCTTCCTCCTCATCCCTCCTCCTCCTCCCTCCTCCTCCCTCCTACTTCTCCTCCCTCTACCTCCTCCCTCCTCCTCCCTTCACATTCCTCCTCCTCCCTCTTCCTCCTCCTCCCCCTCATCCTCTTCCCTCCTTCTCCTCCCTCCTCCTTCTCCCTCTTCCTCCTCCCTCTTCCTTCTCCCTCCGCCTCCTCCCTTCTCCCACTCTCTCCTCCTACTCCCTCCTCCTCCCTTTCCCTCCTCCTCCCTCTTCTCCTCCTCCTCCCTCCTCCTCCTGCGTTCTCCTCCTCCTTCCTTCTCCCTCCTCCTCCCTCTTCCTCCTCCCTCCTCCTCCTCCCTCCTCCCTCCTCCTTCTCCCTCTCCCTCCTCCCTCTTCCTCCCTCTTCCTGCTCCCTCCGCCTCCTCTCTCCTCCTACTCTCTCCTCCTCCCTCCTCCTCCCTCTCCCTCCTCCTCCCTCTCCTCCTCCTCCTCCCTCCTCCTCCTGCGTTCTCCTCCTCCCTCCTTCTCCCTCTTCCTCCTCCCCCTCCTCCTCCACCCTACTCCTCCCTCCTCTTCCTAATCCCTCCTCCTCCCTCCTATTCCTCCCTATTCCTCCTGTCTCCTGTCTCCTCCTCCCTCCTCCTCCCTCCTCTTCCCTCCTCCACCTCCCTCTTCCTCCTCCCTCCTCCATTTACCCAAGACAGACAGACAGACAGATAGTCGGGAACGGGATCTTATATGACTACTTATATGATTTAAATGAGATGCTCTCCACCATGGGCTGGGCCTGGTCAGACAGACAGATAGATAGACAGACAGACAGACAGACAGTCGGGAACGGGAACTTATATGACTACTTATATGAGTTAAATGAGATGCTCCCCACCAGGAGTTGGGCGATGCCGGGCCGGGTCAGACAGACAGACAGATAGATAGTCGGGAACGGGAACTTATATGACTACTTATATGAATTAAATGAGATGCTCCCCATCAGGGTCTGGGCGAAGCCGGGCCGGGTCAGACAGACAGACAGACAGACAGACAGACAGACAGACAGACAGACAGACAGACAGACAGACAGACAGACAGACAGACAGACAGATAGTCGATAACGGGAACGGGAACTTATATGACTACTTATATGAATTAAATTAGATGCTTCCCATCAGTGACTGGGCGAAGCCGAGCCATGTCAGCTAGTCTTATATATAAAAAAGGATCTCCGTCTGTCTGTCTGTCTGTCTGTCCGTATGTCCTTTATGCGCTCGCGAACGGCCCATCCGATTGAGATGAAATTTTCTACACGTCTTCTTTTCATTCCAGTGCAGCCCACTGTCATCGTTTTTTTTTCTTCTTCCTCCTCCTCCCTCCTCCCTCCCCCCTCCCAAAATACGTACGTCCAGGAAATGGTCTTCTACATAGACACTTCTCTCTGAGGTCCGCAATAACATATTAACCTGGTGGGATGGCAATCAATCATCCTACTACCTCCTCCCTCCTCCTCCCTTCTCCCTCTTCCTCCTCCCTCTTCCTCCCTCCGCCTCCTCCCTCCTCCCACTCTCTACTCCTCCTTCCTCCTCCCTCCTCCTTCTCCTCCCTCCTTCTCCCTCTTCCTCCTCCCTCTTCCTCCCTCTTCCTGCTCCCTCCGCCTCCTCCCTCCGCCTACTCTCTCCTCCTCCTCCCTCCTCCTCCCTCTCCCTCCTCCTACTCCCTTCTCCTCCTCCTCCTCCTCCTCCTCCTCTCTCCTCCTCCCTCCTTCTCCCTCTTCCTCCTCCCTCCTCCTCCCCCTCCTCCTCCACCCTACTCCTCCCTCCTCTTCCTAATCCCTCCTCCTCCCTCCTATTCCTCCTGTCTCCTCCTCCCTCCTTCTCCCTCCTCCTTCTACCTCTTCCTCCCTCCTCCTTCTCCCTCCACCTCCTCCCTCCTCCTCTCTCCTCCTCCTCCCTCCTCCTCCCTCTCCCTCCTCCCTTCTCATCCTCCCCCACCTACGTTCTCCTCCTCCCTCCTCCCTCCTCCTTCTCCCTCCTCCTCCCCCTCCCTCCTCCCCCTCCTCCTCCTCCTTCACCCTCCTCCCTCCTCCTCCTCCTTCACCATCCTCCCTCCTCCTCCTCCCTCCTCCTCATCCTCCCTCCTCCCTCCTCCTCCCTCCTCATCCCTCTTCCTCCTCCTCCTCCCTCCTCCCTCCTCCTTCTCCCCTTTCCCCCCTCTTTCTCTTAATCCCTCCTCCTCCCTTCTCCTCCCTCCTATTCATCCCTACTCCTCCTCCTCCCTCCTCCTCCTCTCTCCGCCTATCTCTTCCTCCCTCCTCCTCCCTCCTCTCTCTCCCTCCTCCCTCCTCTCTCTTCCTCCTCCCTCCTCCTCCCTCTTCCTCCTCCTCCTCCCTCCTCCTTCCTCCTGCTCCCTCCTCCTCCTCCCTTCTCCTCCCTTCTCCTCCTCCCCCTCCTCCCCCTCCCTCCTCCCCCTCATCCGTCTTCCTCCCTCCTCCTTCTTCCTCCCTCCTCCTCCCCCTCCTCCCCCTCCTCCTCCCTCTCCTCCTCATCCCTCCTCCTCCATTCTCCTCCTCCCTCCTCCTCCTCTCTCTACCTCCTCCCTCCTCCTCCCTTCACATTCCTCCTCCTCCTCCCTTCACATTCCTCCTCCTCCCTCTTCCTCCTCATCCCTCCTCCTCCTCTATCCTCCTCCCTCCTCCTCCCTCTACCTCCTCCCTCCTCCTCCCTTCAATTCCTCCTCCTCCCTCTTCCTCCTCCTCCCTCTCATCCTCTTCTCTCCTTCTCCTCCCTCCTCCTTCTCCCTCTTCCTCCTCCCTCTTCCTCCCTCCGCCTCCTCCCTCCTCCCACTATCTACTCCTCCCTCCTCCTTCTCCTCCCTCCTCCTCCTCCCTCTTCCTCCCTCTTCCTGCTCCCTCCGCCTCCTCCCTCCGCCTACTCTCTCCTCCTCCTCCCTCCTCCTCCCTCTCCCTCCTCCTCCTCCCTCTCCTCCTCCTCCTCCTCCTGCGATCTCCTCCTCCCTCCTTCTCCCTCTTCCTCCTCCCTCCTCCTCCCCCTCCTCCTCCACCCTACTCCTCCCTCCTCTTCCTAATCCCTCCTCCTCCCTCCTATTCCTCCTGTCTCCTCCTCCCTCCTCCTCCCTCCTCTTCCCTCCTCCACCTCCCTCTTCCTCCTCCCTCCTCCATTTACCCAAGACAGACAGACATACAGATAGTCGGGAACGGGATCTTATATGACTACTTATATGATTTAAATGAGATGCTCTCCACCATGGGCTGGGCCGGGTCAGACAGACAGACAGACAGACAGACAGACAGATAGATAGACAGACAGACAGACAGACAGTCGGGAACGGGAGCTTATATGACTACTTATATGAATTAAATGAGATGCTCCCCACCAGAGTCTGGGCGAAGCCGGGCCGTGTCAGCTAGTATCTTATATATAAAAGGCGATCTCCGTCTGTCTGTCTGTATGTCCATATGTCCTTTATGCGCTCGCGAACGGCCCATCCGATTGAGATGAAATTTTCTACACGTCTTCCTTTCATTCCAGCGCAGCCCACTGTCATATTTTTTTAGTGTGAAATCGGCTGCTTACCCAATATTATTTCATTTTTCATTTTTCATTATAATTTCATATATCTCAGGGGACTTAACTCTGTAAAAGTTATTTCAAGGTGCATAACTTTTCTGTATAACTTATAGTCATATTGTGGCATCGTTTTCAAAGATTTATAAACTCTTTGTCCATAGTTATATACCGGCATATGAGTTATAATAAATAATGATACAATCTGTAAGGCATTTTCAAAGTTTTCATAAAAAATAATGCATAATGCATAACATTGTAACTCATATTTTTTTGCTTAAAGAATAAATAAATAATAGTTACCTTATCTCTATCAAGTTTGAAGATTTTATATTTCTTTACACTGTCGCCAACTCTAAGAAGACATGGAACAACTTCAGCCATTATTAAATCTACAGGCATATGCGTTATATTCCTCCTCCTCCTCCTCTCCCCTCCGCCACCTCCTACCCTCTTCCTCTTCTCCTCCCCCTCCTCCCTCTCCCTCCTCCATCCATCTCTTCCCTCTTTCTCCTCCTCCTCCCTCCTTCTCCCACTTCCTCCTCCCAGCTCCTACTCCTCCTTTTTCTTCTTCTTCTGCTGCTGCTGCCGCTGCTCCATTTACCCAAGTTAATTGTTGGGGAAGATGTAAAGATCTTTCAAGTGCTCTTTCTAATGCTTTTTGTAAGTTGGTCTTCGTTTATCTAAGGTTGTTCTAACTGCAACCAATAAATGATTAGACAGACAGACAGACAGACAGACAGACAGACAGACAGACGGACAGTCGGGAACGGGAACTTATATGACTACTCATATGAATTAAATGAGATGCTCCCCATCAGGGACTGGGCGAAGCCGGGCCGGATCAGACAGATAAACAGACAGATAGACAGACAGACAGACAGATAGATAGTCGGGAACGGGAACGTGAGCTTATATGACTACTTATATGAATTAAATGAGATGCTCCACACCAGGAGCTGGGCGATGCCGGGCCGGGTCAGACAGACAGACAGACAGACAGACAGACAGACAGATAGTCGGTAACGAAAACGGGAACTTATATGACTACTTATATGAATTAAATGAGATGCTCCCCACCAAGGACTGGGCGAAGCCGGGCCGTGTCAGACAGACAGACAGACAGACAGACAGACAGACAGACAGACAGACAGACAGACAGACAGACAGACAGACAGACAGACAGATAGTCGGTAACGGGAACGGGAACTTATATGACTACTTATATGAATTAAATGAGATGCTCCCCACCAAGGCCTGGGCGATGCCGGGCCGGGTCAGACAGACAGACAGACAGACAGACAGACAGTCGGTAACGGGAACGGGAACTTATATGACTACTTATATGAATTAAATGAGATGCTCCCCACCAGGGTCTGGGCGAAGCCGGGCCGGGATAGCTAGTGTATATATATATATATTCATGGCACCTTGCCGTCTTGACAGACGATAGTTTGTGCTTTAAAAAGGCATAATAACTTTTAACTATGGCGGTAGCGAGTGTGACTGATAAGGCCAATTTGCGCTGTAAATGTCCGTTCACAGTGGGTGCATCTGAACACGTGGTCATTTCCACCATCATGCACCATCTTACGTCTCAAACGCTTGGTGTGTGACTTTTCTGCAATAATTTTCTCCTTTGACTTTATTCCATTTCTGATATTTGCCCTCCATGCAACACATTCAGCGGCGACTTGCTCCCAATGTGCATTATCAATGCCTGTATATATATATATATATATATATATATATATATATATATATATATATATATATATATATATATATATATATGTGCTATTTGTTTATTTAATTACAGTCAATTTATAAATATCACGCAACTATTGTGGGCGATTGCATCATGTTTTCTAATGACCAATAAAAATGTAACTAAAAGTTAATTATGCAAATCCTATCTATGATTACATCACATTTGCTAAAGTAGAAAGACTAACTGTTCACCCCAGAGAATGAAACAAGCATACTGATTTGTATTACCGTAATGTAAATTCATCTTTGGAAAAAAAAGAGCCACTTGGTGAATTTCATTATGATATTTGAAATCAGCATGTCAAAATCAACAAGGAATAGTGTATTTAAATTCTAATACAAATAAATTTTGAAAATTTGTTGATTAATTATAATTAGTCTATACTCTTATACAAAATAATACTCTTAAACAGAAGCTCCGACAGGTGGACAGTTAGAGCATTGCTTTGCTGATCAGGCAGCTTCTGCAGCTTGTCTTGTTCCAGATGTATTGGTGTCACCTTTCCTCTGGAGTGAACTAGGCAGGCCGAGAGAAGGATCATGCTGCATGGGCCAAACATGGACAAACATGGCTTCTACAATTTAACTCAGGCTTTTTGTGCGAATTGGTCTCTCGCTACCGCTATGGGTTGTAGTTATGCCTTTTTGAAGCACAATGTAACAAACTATCGTCTGCCAAGACGGAACGGTGTCAGTAACTCTTAAACAAATTGCGGCCATGCAGTAACAATTACAGCAAGCTCAAGCAATATCCAAGAATTAATGTTGTTCTGTATCACTGAATTCCGACATAAGAGTACATCCACAATTCTTAACGGTTATCCACAATTCATTTTGAGAGAAAAGAGGCGGGGTAAGAAATGGGAAGGGGGGGGGGGTGTTTGATTACGAATATGTTTAATTGTAGACGGATATCTCCATTAGTGCGATAATCTCCTCCCATATAACACATGTGGGTATTTCCACAAATGCAATAGTCTCTTCCCAAATAGGACCTTACCGGACACCTCAAAGCTCCTGGGTCTGACGGTGCTAGACACACATTGTTAGACCGACTGCTACTCGGTGGCTGATGTGGTCAGCCTTTACTTCCACAGAGATTCTTGGTACCCATGTTAGGCTGGGTTGGCATGAGAGCCCAAGTTTTTTTACTGTTGTTTTTTTTTTTTTTTTAAAGTCCGAATCTGCTCATCTGCTGATCGAAGCCATGACCTCCAGGTCATCGGGCCAGCGTCTAGCCCTTAGATACAGCAGCTTCCTGCCTTTCTTGATGCAGTGGGTAAATTATCAATCACAAACATATGCACGGACGCACGCACACAGAAACACAGAAACACAGACATAGATAGACACACACAAATACACAATAATTATTCTTCAGTATAATTTCAAGAATCACCATTATTCCATCACGTGCTCCGTCCCCTTGTTCAGATGCTACACAGAGCACCCGGGCTGATGGTATCTGCGACATGCTGATTACAAGATAATTAATTATACTTGTTGTTTTGCATTAAGAACCTATGAAACACCACTCGCAAACAAATTGTACTAAACATTAGAGCCATATACGGATGTGAGACATGCGCCATTTCGCAGTCACAGCAGAAGACATCTAGGGCTGTTGAACTTAAATGTTACAGAAACATTTGTAGAATATTTGGATCAAGAAGTGGCAAAATGGCGACTTTCTGCAAGAAGTGAACATAGAAGAAAGCGGACTCATTAACAGCATCACGACTCTGAAACTGAACCTACGTGGCTATATTAACAAGCCTAAGTGATATATATATATATATATATATATATATATATATATATATATATATATATATATATATATATATATATATATATTATATATATAGGACAGCAACGGAAGGCCGAGTTTCTAGAACAAGAGGCAGGGGTTGATCAGCA
>OY992879.1:102099214-102296714 GCA_963921405.1 Cepaea hortensis | reverse complement strand
CAGAGAGCCAGACAGGTAGGAAGGTAGGTAGATAGGTAGATATGAATTAGATAGATATGTATTATATTGGTAGGAAGGTAAGTATGTAAGTAAGTAGGTAGGTAAGCCTACTGCAGCCTACCTTGTGCCAGACGTATTGGTTACTCATTCCTCTGGAAAACACAAGATTAGGCCGAGAGAGGGATCATGTCGTTTGGGCACCACATGTTTCTCTGAAGCTCTGCCCAGGCATTGTGATGGAATATTTGCCACATTCCAACTCACATAATTTGGTCTGTCAAGACTGCAAGGTGCCACTCACAGGTAGGTAAGCAGATATGTAGGTAGGTAAGTAGGTATGTAGGCAGGTATGTAGGCAGTTAAGTAGATAAGTAAGTAGGTATGTAGATAGGTAAGTAGGTATCAGATATGTATGTATTATGTTGGTAGGTAGGTAGGTATGTAGGTATGTAGGTAGGTAAGTCGGTATGTAGGTAGGTAAGTCGGTATGTAGGTATGCAGTTAGGTAAGTAGGTATGTAGGTAGGTAGGTAGCTAAGTAAGTAGATATGTAGGTAGGTGGGTAGGTAGGTATGTAGGTATGTACGTACGTATGTAGGTAGGTAGGTATGCAGGTAGGTAATTAGGTAGGTAAGTAGGTAAGTAGGTAGGTAAGTAGGTAAGTAGGTATGTAGGTAGGTAAGTAGGTAGGTTGGTAAACCGGTATGTAATTAGGTAAGTAGGTAGGTAAGTAGGGAAGTAGGTATGTAGGTAAGTAAGTAGATATGTAGGTAGGAAGGTAAGTAGATATGTCAATAGGCAGATAGCTAAGTAGGTATTATATAGGTATGTATTATGTTACTAGGTAAGTAGGTAAGTAGGTATGTAGTTAGGTATGTAAGTAGGTATGTAGATAGGTAAGCATGTATGTAAGTATGTAGATAAGTAGGTATGTAGGTAGGTAAGTAGGTATGTAGGTGGGTGTGTAGGTATGTAGGTAGGCAAGTAGGTATGTAGGTAGGCAAGTAGGTATGTAGGTAGGTAAGTAGGTAGGTAGATAAATAGGTACGTAGGTAGATAAGTATTTAGGTATGTAGATATGCAGGTATGTAGACAGGTAAGTAGGTATGTAGGTAGGTAAGTAGGTAGGTAGGTAGCTAAGTAGGTAGGTAGGCAGGTAGGTATGTATATAGGTAGGTGGGTAAGTAGATAGGTAAATAGGCATATAGATAGGTAGGTATGTAGGTAGGTATGTAGGTAGGTAAGTAGGTATGCAGGGATGTAAATAGCTATTAAGTATGTAAATATGTATGCAGGTAGGTAAGTAGGTATGTAGGTAGGTATGTAGGTAGGTAATTAGGTTTATAGACAGATAAGTAGGCATGTAGGTAGGTAATTAGGTATGTAGGTAGGTAGGTAAGTAGATGTGTAGGTATGTAGGTAGGTAAATGGGTACGTAGGTAGGTAGGTATGTAAGTAGGTATGTAGGTAGGTATGTATGCAGGTATGTATGTAGATATGTGGGTAGGTAGGTAAGCAGATATGTAGGTAGGTAAGTATGCAGGTAGATAAGTAGGTATGTAGGTAAGTTGGTATGTAGGTAGGTAGGTATGTAAGTAAGTATGTAGGTATGTAAGTAATTACGTAGGATTGTAGGTAGGTAGGTAAATAGGTATGTAGGTAGTTTAGTACGTAGGAAGGTAGGTAGAGGGACAGACTGGCCAACCGACCGACCGACCGACCGACAGCTCGTTGTTTAACTGATTCAGTACCGAAGGATAATATATCGCTAAATATGACCTCCCGTTTGAATACAATGGAAACGATATCACCGTACTAGGGTCTTTTTGTTATTTGTTTCGTTTCGCGGTTTTTTGTTTGTTTGTTTGTTGTTGTTGCAGCATGTTTAATTCTCAGTGAATTTAAATTTATTGTATAATACTTTTTCATTAACTTATCACCAATTTTGGTTCAAACAGACTTCTGAGTTATAAAATCAATAAATGTATTGTTACATATACACAAGCAAAGACATTACAAACCTAGATTTCTATATTCATTCCCAGACGGGCTAACAGTTTATAAAACGCCCGACATAATTAATGCTTCGCTGTAGCCAGCAATTGGTCATATACATATGTCCTCCACATTTACACAGCAGGTCTGTATTGGGAACACAGCTTGACTGGAGCGTCTGCGTACAAACCCCATGTGAGTCTCACGGTTCTCATTAACTGCTTATTGCAATCTGTGTAAGAGAACACAATTAAGGACGAAAGCACCTTTGTCGCCCAACGCTTGTGGAGCCTTGTTTATTCACAATTCCACTTTATCCCCCAAAACATCAGGTGCAACACGAACGCACTAGGCTTTGAAGTATTCGTGTTGTAATTGTGGTTTTCTCTGATGTTTATGCCTGGTCTTTATTTTCAAGATGTATCGCTGCTCACTACCTTCATTCATTCATTTATTCATTCATTCATTCTTCCTAATACACCTTCAGACGTCAAAATGAATAAATGCACAGAAAGCGATAGTCAGCTTGAGCTGGTTTGATACCTCCACAAAATGTGTTACAAATGAAGCTGGTGTAGGCAAAAACAGCTGCCATTTTGCTTTCCTTTGATTATAGTCTTCTGTTTCAGGTTGTATCGCTACTCACCAACCTCATTCATTCATTCATTCATTCATTCATTCATCCATTCATTCATTTATTCATTCATTCATTCATCCATTCGTTCAGGAGTCTCCTTAGCGAAGAGGTTGCACCGCATGTGTCGCGCTCCGAAGGTTGTGTGTTCGATTTCGTCCCACGTCGTGTAGTTTATGGATGCAGTTTTCTCGGAGATTCCCTGGGTCGTCGCTGAAGCTATGGGTTCGTGCTTTGTACGACACTATCTGCAGGACGCCTTACGGAATGAAACCAAGTAATATGGGATAAAACCCTGCGACGGAACCATGTACTACCAGTCCAACATGAGGAAAATGCGTAAGCAAACTATGGCCAGAAGCAAAAAACTCCCCAAAGGCCTTAACAGCTCAACAGCCTATCCACCATATTGGAAGGTAAGTAAGTAAAGTGATGAATAATTTTGCCCACACGGAGGAGTACTGAATATTTGGTAAGAAATGACATTGGCGGGACTGCTGTAAAGCTGTGTAAATACAATGGTTAATCAACGAAAACGAGAAGCAGAAATTATCAGCTTTACTAGAACATAATTACATATGACAAAATGGTCGTTGCGGCCAAATCCTTCGTCAGCACATAAACAAGCCGTCGCTTAAAAATCGACAGGGTCGACTTCATTACACCGGGTTTTATCCCATATGGCTCGGTCTCTTTCTGTAGCACGGAAAGCGTCGCACAAAGCACGAACTCCGTAGCTTTTAGCGACGACCAACAGGAGTCTCCGAAACATTTAACTCGTAAACCGAAGGGCGCGGCCCGGAATCGAACCCACAACCTTCGGAACACGAGTCAAACGGCTTGACTGCTTCGCCACAGAGACTCCCGTATAAACAAGCCGTAATAGAACAATATCATCAATGACCAAATGGCCGCTAATTTGGGTATAAGGTGATAGCCACCATATTTGTTATAGGCTAATCGATAGTCGATGGCTGATGTCAATATCATATTGGGCACTTTTACTTTCCATAATATTTGGTGGCACCTATTTAATGCTGTTTCTGCCTGGCAGCCCATGCTAATTTACAATAATAATAATAATAAAAAGACCCCCCCCCCCCCCCCCCCCGCGAGGTGGTGTCGAACAGATGGCCTCCAAACCAACAGGTTAACGTGCTAGCCCTGCATTTCAGCGGCTACCTCTAAGTAGACTGCCGTACGCTAACAGTTAGACATGAAAACATCGTATATACTTCAACTGTTTAAGGAGATTGTCTCTTCAATTTTCCCATGTCTAAAAGGGTTACTCTCAATTTTGTGAAACCATCCACGCGGTATATTCCTCTGTTGTAATCTGATTATACGCTTTCCTAGTGTTAAGTCCCTAGACAAATTTAGACCAGCTCTATTAGCAATTTCCTCATTATTTCCACCTCGTCAAGTTTCCTGGTCTGTTTGGGAATTTCGGCTGGCGGTGGCAATAAACTTGCGATGAAGCGATTGTCAAAGCAAGGCTGGAAGTAGGGTTTCCGCGGTATATTCCAGTGTCTATATAACCCCGAATACTCTCGTCACGTGACGCGACGAGAATTAGCAGTGGTTCGAATTGCAAAAGTGACTTATGAGAGTATGGAGCCGGTCGCTCAGAAAGTCGTGGCGTGCTGATGAGCGTAATCTAGCCTAGGAATCAACATACAGCTGAAAGATGCTGGTGTTGACCGCAATATCCTGAAACAGGATGGAAACGCGGAAAAAAAAAAAAAATTATCAGGAACACGGAGGTCGGCGTCGCCAAATGGATAAGTGTGCTGATGGCGAGGTAACGGGTCAACCCCTACATCGGTCACTTGGACTAAAATGTTGACTTCTCGTACTTGACTTTGGGACGTAAATTACAAGTGCCTCAGAAGTCATAATGTGTTCGCCTGATGGTGAGAGACACTGGTAGTAAGGAAAGTTGGCCCACACACAAAAATCAGTCAAACGTGGACTATGCTTGAGTTCAAAGCGCGCGAACAGAAAATAAAAAATTTACAGGCGTCTGTGGCGAAGGAGCAGCGAACACAATTAGCAATCCCACATAATAATAATTCATTCATTCATTCAGTAGCATGTCCTTTGCAGAACCTCGCTCCCATTACAACCTTCCGCGTCGGATACACCAATCTGGAGATTATCCGCCCCATCCTGCACCCATCATGGTTGTTATGGTTTCTTGGCAAGTTTTGCAGAAGGTAGTTTGCCATTGCTTTCCTTCTCGGCAATGACTGTACTAGTCGGTGGCAATAACCATTGTCTCTTCTGATGAGATCATCTGCCTATCAGAGTGCAGACCATAACCAACAACAATATGTCGGCTGCTCTCACACTCCATCCACCACCTGCTTCCATGGCTTCACGTAACCCTGATGGGGGGGGGGGGGCTAAACGGGTACTCAACCTTGCCCAAGGGTGTCCCGTAGACTAACGGAGGAAAGGTGGCGTTTTACATTTCCTTTTAAAGGGGATACCCCTACCCCGCTAACCGGATAATAATAATAATAATAATAATAATAATAATAATAATAATAATAATAGTAAATTCGTTTTGAAGAAGCCCCCCTGCTATGGTTCTGAGATGTGTTAGCACCATAACGTTCTTTAGACCTGAGAGGGAGGAGGAATAGGTGGCCTGTCTTTCCTTCACTTTGACAAGCGACGAGCCCAGGCATTGAACCTTCATCCGACTCTGTTCAAGACATTTCCAAAGCAGTTCACTATCAACTTTTCTCGCGCACCATCAAACCGCATTCGAAATCACCTGTAGATGACATGAAGCCTTGTGTTTATTTTTAACAATTATTTTGAGCGTCTGTTGTTCAGAAAGCAATGGCAAACTACTGACAGTAAACTTGCCTAGTAAATCACAAACCAAACATGATGGGGTTGATTGCGACGTCCTCATTGTCTGAGTCACAGATAACGTTAAAGAGACAGACACAAGAATCAATTTTAATGGAAAGATGTGGTCAGTTTTCATAGTGGGTTCAAGAAGTGCTGTCACATGATGTATCTAAGTTACGATTAGGTCAGTTCACGTGGGTTCAAGAAGTACTGTTGTATGATGTATCTAGGATACGATTTGGTCAGTTCATCGTGGGTTCAAGAAGTGCTGTTATATGATGAATATAGGATAAGCTTTGGTCAGTTCATCGTGAGTTCAAGAAGTGTTGTTGTATGTTGTATCTAAGATATGATTTGGCCAGTTCATCGTGAGTTCAAGAAATGCTGTTGTATGATAAATATAGGATAAGCTTTGGCCAGTTCATCGTGAGTTCAAGAAGTGCTGTTGTATGATGTATCTAGGACACGATTTAGCCAGTTCAAGGTGGGTTCAAGAAGTGCTGTCACAGTCCTAGATCTCTAGGGGATTGAAACTCGGGCTCATACAGGCAACAAACTCCGTTCAGATACAATCGAGCATCATTTATTTACATTTATATTACAGTACGCTGGCGAAGCGAGTTTTCACAAGCCAGCAATTAGCAAGTTGCGTATCACAGGAGTTTACAATGAACATGATTATCACAACAACTCTAGCAGCTATCTAACATATGTATAAGACCCCTAAAACACTTGGGTCTGAAACTATCAAGTCCCCTTAAGGTAAGCCCTGTTGCTTCCTCGATGTCCAGTCCGTGTCTGTCCTTCCACACGTGTCGCAATCCGACACGGGTGGTAACTCTCTCTGAGTTTCTCGTGGACCCCGCACTCGGCGGGCCCCATCAGTGTCCACGTGGCTGTGGACACACTGACCGTTTCTTCGAGAAGGCTCTAGATTATTCGAGCCTTCGAGTGACTCGGTTTTTTCCCTTTAGCTGGATTTGTATCCCTTCGCCAGTGTCTCGTTCTTTTAGGTTGGTACCGCCCTTAGGTGAGGCTGTGACAGGAGTCCCCCTCCCCCCTGCTTTGATGGGTTATTCTATGATAATTAGTTCTGTACTAATTCTGTCACAGTATCACATAAAGTCGGTGTTTGTAGTTTGGTGGATAGTAACCTGGCAACTTACATATCTGCATCGCCAACTCATGTATTCTCCCATACACCACTTTAAGATGATTGTTGAAGAGATCTCTCTCTTCTATGTTCTTAAACATGCTTATCTGACCGAAGTACCGTGACGTTTCCCAGTTGTTTTTACAACCGCGCCCTTCTCAAGTATCCATATGATATCAAGATATTAAAACTCTGTGTGAGAGAGTTTTAACAAGACAAATGTCTTGGCTATTTAAGTACACCTGCAAATCTTATCCTGTGTGTGTATTTCGATACATTTTTACTTCCGTATGTTGTATAATGCTGGATATGTAGTTATGCTGTTGTTTTATCACATCTGACTACGTGTTCCTGTTGGCTTGTTTGTTTATTGAATGATATGTTGCTGTTTCTAATAAAGTGACTGTATTTTAATTGTTAGTGTTCAGTTTTGAGTTTGTATAACGTGTGTGCTCACTGTGTGGTTTATCTCCAAGCGTCACGAGTTGGGATATCCTTTGTCATGAATTACCCCAATATGTGTAATGCATGATCGGGGCATTCCAAACAGTGGCGCTTAGATGTAATGTATTAAACATGTATCAACAGTTTAGACAGGTAATACATTTTTACATGAAGACGCAGACAAATTAAAATAAATACGTTTTGCGTACAATTTGTCCGCTCAGTATATCGCTCTCTCATCTAATTCATTCACTCTGTCATTCATACGTCTTTCATACAAAATAGTATTTTGTTAAAATATATAGATAAAGTTGAGGTAAGTGTTATTGCCCTTAGAAAAATGGATTAGGCGATATGTTCCCTTTAAGGTAACAAGTAATTTTTGTACGTGTAATCAAAAAATGGTTTATAATTTAAATAGAAAAAATTGTATAGGAAAAATATTTCACCTATGAGTGGAAATACCTGTAATATTATGGTAGAAAATCTACAAGTTATAGGTTGACATATTTTATATACATAATAATTAAATACAAGTGTAATACATATTACCTAATAGTAACTTAATTAACTAACTAACTAACTAACTACAACGACGATGTGTGTTGTCCTCCTGTTGTCCGTGTGTCGTGCCATCAATGTTAACAGTTAATATAGCTGTCCCTTGCATGTTGTAATCGACGTAGTTCTATTCCGGCTGTTTGCGAAGTTTCTTAGCAATAGCGAGTATGCAGTGTTCTTAATCTTTACAGATGACTGTCAGTTCACTGGTTGAAATCATTTCACAGATATTATATATCGCTCGAATTGTTATTAACGCCTTGGCAATTGGTAATAAAGGGTTCTCAAAGTTTCATGTTCGTGGGTGTTATACGTAACCTATTCATTTGGGCGTTGATACTTCTGACTGAAAGTTCTCTAGTCGGTGTAGAGGTACAGTGTTCTATGAAACAGACTAAAATATCACAGCTTCTTATATGGCGAATAGTTAATGTGCCTAGTGTTCGTCTGCTGTTGCATTAGTTTGCCGTGATAAAAAGTCAGCAATAATGTTATCAGTGCCCTTGATATGGCGGATTTCGAAGTCGAAATCCTGGAGAAGAAGACACCATGTTTCCAAACGATGGTTCTTTGGAACACCTTGCTTAAGTACCAGCAGTGGCGAACTATCGGTTAAAACAACAAAATGCGAACCTAAGAGGAACTTAGATAATCGACGCATACAAAAAAGTAGACTTAATGCCTCCAACTCAACTGTGGAGTAATGGATCTCTGCCTTTTTCAGCTTGCGGCTGACGTAGAGTATCGGATGTCTCGTGCCTTGATATTCTTGCAGCAGGCACCCTCCGATTGCGATAGCACTCGAATATGTGGTTAGAATAAAGGGTATATCTATGTTTGGTAATCTTAATACTGGTGGGTTAGAAAAAATTGATTTCAATTTGCACATCGCATCCTCTAAGCGGATACTCTTACAAATTTTTCTGGATGATCTTTTGTCAACAGATTAGAAAAAAACTGATGTGAGTTCTGCCCAGTTTGGTATAAACTTGGCATAATAGTTTATGAGACCTAATAAGCTTCTAACCTGTTTCTTTGTAGTTGGAACTTCTAGGTTGAGAATTTTTGATACGATTTTATCATCTGTCAATAGTTTGCCTTCAGAAATCCTATGACCTAGGAAGTCTATCTGTATTTAGCCTATTTCAACCTTGGAAGGTTTGATAGTAAGTCCAAAAAGAAAGATTTGGTTAAAGACTTGTTGGAGAGTAAGTAAGTAAGACGTCATGTTTGAAGAATGGATACATATATCATCAATATAAGATTGCACGTCCTTGATGCCGTGTAATAGCAGTCTAGTTAACCTGACAAATGTGGCGGGAGCGTTCTTGAGACCAAACGGAAGATATCTCCATTCGTACAGCCCAAGGTGTGTAGCGAATGCTGTTATATGCCTTGAAGAGGGATCTAGTGGTACTTGCCAGTAACCTTTAGCTAAATCAAGCTTAGAAAATAAGGATGATTGAGACATATTTAAAATGAGGTCTTCACAGCTGTTCATTGACTCAGCGTCTGTCGTGGTTATGGTATTTACCTTTCTATAGTCTATGCACAAACGAATGGTTTTGTCCTTCTTTTTCACCAGGACAATTGGCGAAGAATACTGGGACACAGATTTCTGTATTATTCTATTTTTCTCTAAGTCCAAAATTTCTTTATCTAAATTTGCTCTATAATGTAGAGGAATCGAATATGGTCTACATTTGATCGGTGTTAGATCCGTCAACACAATTGAATGTGTTATTTTGTCAGTCCGTCCAGGTTTGTTTGAGAAGATAGTTCTATAGTCGTTCAGAAGAGACAAAATGTCTTGTCGCTGCTGTTGTGTCACAGTGTCAGAGATATGTATGTCATTCATAGTACTGTCGTCGTTCATAATTGGTACTGGAATTTCTGTATTGTATGAGTCCGTCTGATTTATTACTGACGCTACTGTTTGTAAATTGTCTTCAATGTCCTTGTCGTCGTCGTCGAGACTAATAGTTGTCAATGTGTCGTTAAATTGGTCGTAATTGTCGTTATCCCATCTTGTCGGTACTGTGAATATGTTTTCGTCGTCTTCGTTGTCACAAGAATGAGTCGTTAACGATGCTTCGTTTGTCGGGGTGTCATTCAGTCGGGTAATTGCCGTTTCGTTTCTGTGGTCATTCTTGTCAGTCTGGTTATTGTCATCTGTTATCTGCGTCTGCTCGTTCGTGTCACTGTCATTTCTAGAATAGTATGGTTTTAACATATTTACATGGAATATTTTCAACTTTCCATTCAAAGAAATTTTGTAGTCAACTTCCGAAATTCTTCTCACAACTTTAAATGGTCCCTGCCAAGAGGTTGATAGTAAATATCTCTTGTCAAGTAGTAATAGTAAAATATCTTGATTTGGTTGTAATACAATCGTTTTTGCCCCTTTGTTGGCGTACTGCCTGTACCTAAAACCTTTCTCCTGTAATGATGTTCTGGCCAGTATACAGTATCTAATGATTTTGTCTCTGGTGTCAGTGACCAAATCATAGGTGGAAACTGGTAATTGGGTGTTTACGGGTTGTGATATTAAATCTCTATAAATAGTGAGAGGTCCTCTTGGGTTCGCTCCATATATCAATTCGAACGGAGAGAACCCCGTACTTGATTGTGGGACTTCTCTGTATGCGAACAACACCGTTGGGAGAAGTATATCCCAATCGGCTGGATTTTCAGCTGTCACCTTGGATAACATATGTTTTAGGTCCCCATTTAGTTTTTCGCAGATTCCATTCGCGGCCGGTCGATAGGGACTCGTAAAACATTGTTTTATGCCTAGTAACTTAGTTACCGATTGGGTGGCATTAGATATGAATTGTGTTCCTCTATCTGATATTATTTTCTCCGGAAAGCCAAAACGGGAGAATAACTGCAATAATACGTCCGTCACATCCTTAGAGGAGATAGATTTTAATGGAATCAGTTATCAGTTATCAGTTATCAGTTGGGGTATCTTCGTTGAACTCCGGACATGTCCATAGGTGCTCAGATCCTCCCCCCAGCATATGCATCAGCGTCCAGTGGCTAATAGTGCCAGTTCTGTGTTGGTTGACGAGGCGCTTTGTTTTCCCGATGTACCTCTCGCGTCTGGCTGTGCCGATTCTTACTCCCAGGTCTTTCATCCTGGAAAGCGATGTGGAATCACTGGCGTCAAAATCCTCTGTTCTCGCCATATCTTTAAGGGCGTTAATAACATCGGCACGATCCATGGGCTGGCCATCTACAGGGGGTGCAGAGCCAGCCAATTTATCAGCTCGTTAATTTCCCTCGACTCCCGCATGTCCCGGGACGAAGATGAAGGTGACTTTGCGGACAACAGACTTCCGCAGCGACTCAGTCCACTGTCTACGTACAGATCCAGCTTCGACCTTCTGAATCATGCTCATTGAATCACTTAGTACACTCACGTTGGTATAATGCTGTGATTCCAGCCATATGAAAGCCTATGTAACTGCCATCACCTCCATCGTCATGCTGATCGTGGTCATAGAGTGGGCACCACTGGATTCTTGAACGGTTCGGCCCGCTGAACGGGCTGTAAATGACCACGCACTTCTCTGCTGCTTTACAACAGATCCATCTGTATAGATGAGCACTTCGGGGCTATCTGAGTGATCATAGATGAGCGCGTTAACCTCTGCATTGACAGCGGCAGGGTTCTGCTCTCTGCACCGTCTGTCGAGTGTGATAATGCAGGAGAAGGTACACTTAAAAGCTGGAGGCACCGGCACCCATTCCTTGCCGGGGTTGATACTGGTAAGACTGCAGACCTGTCCGACGACATCTTCCGCCCGACCCATCCATGATTTGCCCCTCTTTAGCCTGTCACCCTTTTCTCTGAATACAGCGTCATGCAGAGGGTGCTGCTCATCTGCACTTATTTTTAAGTATGCACGAGCTCTCCAGATCTTGATCCTGTGTTCCATTGTCTTGAAGTCAAGGAGGTATCTCATTGCTACACAGCTGGTGTCTCTCGTGCAGCCCAAAATGATGCGCATGGCTTCGTTTTGTACCTTTTCAAGTCTTCCAATCTGTGTAGGGCTGACAGTGAGGATGGCCAGGGCATACTCGATGCGTGAAAGCACAAGTCCTTGGAACAGAAGTAATAGCAGTCTTTGCTCGATATTGGCAGTCGCCATGACTCTCATTGCTGCCAAACCTTTTCGGGCCTTCGTTATGACATAATCGACATGATCTCTGAAGGACAGGCTACGATCAAGCCTCACGCCAAGATATGTCATTGACTGGGTTCTACTCAGAATGCTCCCATCCATTCTCACTGCCGGCAGGTCTGTTTTCACAATATGGTTGTTTAGTGAGAACCATGTAACCGTTGCCTTTGCAGGGTTGACAAGGGCATCGGCATCAGCACACCATGAGGAAATATTCGATCTAGTTCGCCCTGCATATAGTTGGCAACCGCCTGTCTATCTCGACCCTGTCGATACACGAGGATGTCGTCAACGAATGATAGAGTCCTACCCCTCCCATCCAACTGTTGTTCAGTGATCGGCACCGTATACACGTTGAATAGTACTGGTGACAGTGGTGAACCCTGCGGCAATCCTGGACATATCGTTATCGGCTCAGAAGACCAACTCCCGCATCTTAGCACCACCTTTTTTTGGAGTAGAACTGCAGCTATCCATCGTACAAGGTGAGGGTGCACTTTCAGTCTGAGGAGGGTTTGCATCAAGTGCTCGAAAGATACTCTGTTATATGCGTCCTCTAAGTCTATGGCGGCCGCACATGTCTCTTCTCTGACCTGAAATCCTTCGTAAACATCTTGAGCAAAGACCGCCGCATTCAGCCATGACTCTTTGTTGCGTCTGTATCCGCCAAGTGTGGGCGGGAAGCAGCCGAGCTGTTCCAAGTCCCAAGCAAGTCTGTGTGCTACAATTTTCTCCAGTAGCTTGCCAACAGTATTCTGCATCGTAATGATTCTGTAGCCGCTTATCTTGGAGTGGTCTTTGTTCGGTTTTGGCAGCGGCAGCAAGTAGCTGTGTAGCCATTCTTCTTTGACCTGACCCCTCTGGATACTGGTGTTGAATTCTCTGGCCAGTTCTTCCATGTCATCATCTGATATCACCATTAGGTCACCATATCGGATGCCGTCTGGGCCTGGGGCGGTGTTAGGTGATTTCTTGAGCATCGCACGCAATATGTCAACTGTGATTGTCCATTCTTCGTCTGTCCCGACCCCCTCGCACAACTGAGAGAGTGTTGTTGTGGTCCTCTGTCTGGCGGGCTCGTCTTTCTGGTCAGTCTGTTCTATGTAGCGTGCAAGAAGGGCCTTACCTTTATCCGCATCCGACTTTTTCCATGCGAGGTCTGTGCCTTGAAAGTCTGGAATACCCCTACGTTGTGTTGGAATAATTTCTGCCCATCTTGAACATAAATCAACAAGTGTAAAAATGTATCTATTTCCTTTGTTTGAGATGTGGTTCAAAGGATCTACTAAATCAACCGCCACGATTTGAAATGGTCTCGAGGCAGTTGTGGTTGATTGAATTTCTGCCGTAGGTTTTTTTTTCCCTTTTTGATCAGTTTTTGACAGGTATCACATGATTTACAATGGGTTTTTATGTCTTGGCAAAATTTCGGCCAATAAAATTGACTCAGGACTCTGGCCCTGGTTTTTTCGTAACCCATATGACCTCCGAAAGGTGAGTCATGGGCTATATGTAGCACTTTCTCACGATGTGCCTGAGGTAAAACCACTTGCTGTATCGTGGTTTGGTCTCTGGTGTATAATCTCGTTAGAACATTATTATTTAGTCTAAATGTACAAGAAGCGTTTTTGGTTAATTTTGGCTTTAATCCTACTAGCCGAAAATATTGCGAAAGAGTTGGATCTGCTTTTTGTTCTTCTATAAACTCGGTGGTGGTAATATTAGGTGAGATGATTTGTAGTGCCTCCTGAAGTTGGTCAATGTGGGTTTTGTGTGTCGTTTGTCTTGTTACTATATTAGTGTGTTGTGTGTGTTGTTGCACATTTACAGGCTCCATAAATAGCCTGTCACAGTCCTAGATCTCTAGGGGATTGAAACTCGGGCTCATACAGGCAACAAACTCTGTTCAGATACAATCGAGCATCATTTATTTACATTTATATTACAGTACGCTGGTGAAGCGAGTTTTCACAAGCCAGCAATTAGCAAGTTGCGTATCACAGGAGTTTACAATGAACATGATTATCACAACAACTCTAGCAGCTATCTAACATATGTATAAGACCCCTAAAACACTTGGGTCTGAAACTATCAAGTCCCCTTAAGGTAAGCCCTGTTGCTTCCTCGATGTCCAGTCCGTGTCTGTCCTTCCACACGTGTCGCAATCCGACACGGGTGGTAACTCTCTCTGAGTTTCTCGTGGACCCCGCACTCGGCGGGCCCCATCAGTGTCCACGTGGCTGTGGACACACTGACCGTTCCTTCGAGAAGGCTCTAGATTATTCGAGCCTTCGAGTGACTCGGTTTTTTCCCTTTAGCTGGATTTGTATCCCTTCGCCAGTGTCTCGTTCTTTTAGGTTGGTACCGCCCTTAGGTGAGGCTGTGACAAGTGCTATTGTATGGTGTATCTAGGATAAGACGTTTCACAACAAAAAATAGCACAGGCCATCATCGATGTGATCATGGCCCTCTACACATCTCGGTCTTTGATGTTTTGGATCAATTATGCTAATGATATTCCTCCATGCCACCGTCTCAAACCACCCAGCATCATTTCTCGTGATCAGCCTCTGCCTCTCTTGAGTCGTAAATTACAAGTACCTCAGAAGTCGAAGTGCGTTCGCCTGATGGCCAGGGACACTGGTAACACAGAAAGATAAACCACACGCAAAAATGGGTCTAGTGCATCAGAAGTAATAACAAGTGTATGGACTACGCTTGCGTTCAAAGCAAGCGAATGAAAGAAATAACAATGGAAAGTAATAATAATTAAGTTAAAACACGCCATGTAAGTTTGACGCAACAACTGTTATCAACAACAACACAGACATGACTAAATCAATGTTTCAAAACAAGCATCATCATTCAGAAGGTCCTTATATTAAGGTCGCCCTTATCACGGAGTGCTGACAAGCCTCTAGATCTCTGGCTATGTCTCCCGCCTCATGCCCAGGGTGTCTGTAATGTGATGTGTCCATCTTCGTTCTGGTTGACCCCCGCTTCTTCTTCCAGGACCCATGCCTTCTATCACTGTTCTCTCCAAGCCACTGTGATGTTTAATGTGGCCGTAGTATTTTAGATTCCCAGACGTGATGTTGTCCATAAGCCAGTTTTCTTACATGTTAGAGTCTTGTAGAATGTCTGTATTTTTTCATTCTTGATTCACGATATTCTAAAAACTGTTCTGCAGTATCAAAAGCCTAGGTTTTCTAATTGGGAAATCGTCCATGATTCATATCCATATGTTAGCATAGGAAAGATGCATGATTTGATAAATTGTACTTCAGCTCGTTTGCTGGTGGTTCTGCTTAGGTTCTTAACTTATTCAGTGCCGGAGGATAGTATATAGCCAAATGTGAACTCCTATTTAGTCAGAAGGATGATATATCGCTATCCTAGGGTCATCATGTTATTTGTTTCTGTTTCATGGTATTTTCCGCAATTTTAAAGCACAATGAATGGACATTTATATTATAATACTTGTTGATTTCAGCATGTACCATGTTTGGTTCAAACCCCCTTGTTTGTTGGGCACTGAAACACTTAATACTGTTTCATCTCTGCGTTGCTATGACCAGTCCGCACCTAATTTCTTTGCAGTCCAAATTGTTGTTGATTATGAAGCCACAATTTATTTTTAAATTATTAAAGCAAAATATATGAACACCAACACAAACCGATAAACAGGAAGTTGTTCACGAAAAGTGTGACACCGTCAGTGATGATATACAGTCACCGGAAATGTGCTCAGTGTAAACAAACCTGGTGTGTGTGTGTGCGTGCGTGCGTGCGCGAGCGCGTGTATTTGTGTAAGGGTGTTTGTGTCTATGTGTGTCTGTGTTTGCGCGTGTGTATGCGTGTATTTGTGTATGGGTCTTATGTGTGTGTCTATGTATGTCTGTGTTTGTTCGCGAGTGTGCGTGTATTTGTGTGTGGACGTCTGTGTGTGTGTCTATGTCTGTGTGTGTGTGTAAGCGCGCTCGCGATCGTGTGTGCTTGCATTTGTGTGTGAGTGTCTGTGAGTGTCTGTGTGTGTCTATGTGTGTCTTTTTAGCATGTCTAAAATGGGTCTTGAGCCTGGGGAATTACGGCCGCTTGGCTAGTGCAGTCACCGCGAACTGTGCAGGCTCGAATGTTCTTTTTGCACCTTATGTGCATTTATTTAAGGGCTGTTTTGGTGGCCCCAAAGGAGTTCCCCATTTGATATTTCTGCGTTCCATTCAGCTCATTTGACAGATTCAATATTCACAAAGTCTCTAATGTTTTCAGTACCATATGATGTACATTTGCTTAGCATTAGCATATTAACATATTCATGTTTATACGTAGACAGTCAAAAGTTTTTGGGCATGTTATGAGAAAGATGAATTGGAGAACTTGGTGACAACTGGCAAGATCGAAGGGAAAAGACCAATGGGAAGACCGAGAAGTAAATACCTGGATGGCTTGGTCACGTGGCATGGTCGAGACAGAAAAACGGAGCTGATCTACGACCATGGTGATCGAGTGAGATGGCTTTTCGGCATGGCACATGATGGATGGGGCTGTAGCAGTAGAAGTAGAAGTAGTAGTAGTAGTAGTAGTAGTAGTAGTAGTAGTAGTAGTAGTAGTAGTAGTAGTAGTAGTAGTAGTAGTAGTAGTAGTAGTAGTAGTAGTAGTAGTAGTAGTTACAGAAGCAGCAACATTAGCGGTAATACATTAGCAAGCAACCAGTGAGGCTGGTTCCACCCCAGCGCTGTACTAGGAGAGGGGGGGGGGGTATCAATACTACTGCAGGGTTGCCTAAACAGTGGACGGAGGTCTTCGCGGTCAAGCCACCTGTCTCGAGTTCCGGAAGTTAAAGGTTCGATTCTCGACTCTGTCATTCAGCTCACGAGTGCAATTTTCTTTAAGACACCACGAGGTCGTCGCTCGAGGTCCGGTGCTCATGCTCTGTGCGACGCCTTAGGCGGGCCCCCTTACGGGAAAATGACCGAACCATATGGAATAAAACCTGGTGCAATGAAGTCGAATAATTCGTCTTTAAACCTCAATTATCTACGAACATTGTGTTGAAAGGAACGTGCATGAACTACTTTATCACTACGGCATCCAGCAGTCAGCTATATTGTCATGTCACGTGATTCCGACATGACGTTGTCTCTGCCGCCGACTGACATTGTGATGTATTTTGTATATCATTATTGTTTACACAAATGCATGCCTCCTGTTGTTTACAATCATAAACCCGACCGCAAACCATATTTTCACCTCTGATAAACGCTAGCTACGCAAGTAGAAGAATGTTTGGTATTTTACAAGTATTACATAGGAATGGTGGTGTTCCTTTTCACAAGAATGTTGGGCATCTCTCTGACAAATAGCTATGCTGAGTCGTCTGTCATAGTGCACATGCTTCCTTTGTCAGCTTCCATCTTCACATTTCAACCACGTGGAATCTGAAACTAGTGAAAGCAGAAGTTGACAGGCGGAAGTGGTTTTACGTCAGACCCGCAGTGAATTTATTGTGGTTGAGGTTTGCTATTTCTCCTGGATATCATGTTTGCAGTTGGGAAAATAAAATATGTAGAAATAAATAACTTTTAATGCTTGTCCAGGCCAGACCATATACTGGCTACCTTAGAAGCCTCGAGTTGCAGTAGCGCAGTATTTAGAACACTGGCATGCAGTCAGGATGGTTATTTATTCGAATCCCATTCCAAGCAAATTGTTTTAAATTGACCTGAGCTCCGAGGTCGATCAAGTCTAAATGGGTACCTGTACATGTTCAGGAAAGGTAAAGGTAACCGATGTGATGTTGATGACATCACCCATCAAGGTAATGCATACCAGCTGACAAAGAGCATTAGAAAGAGCTCATACAAGATGGTCGCATCTCCTCCCAATACGTCACTGCCAAAAATGGAGGAGGAAGAAGAAGAAGAAGACCCATCGAGTGGTCTACAAACATATGGGGCTAGCACCATGTAACCAATACTTCTCAAAGCTGGAAAAGAGTCCTCTATTTTTATGTTTTTATCTTAGAAACCGCGGTAGCATAGGGTTTAGTGTGCTTGCTCATCATTAGAATGCCGTTGGTTCTATCAGCAGCAATGGCTTGATCATGTGTTTCACCAGTGACGACTCTCAGGTAGACCCGGCGTTATAAGATATATGCCTACTACGGTAGCTTTCATAGTGTGTTAGGAAATAATTGGGCACCGAGGAAGGGTTACATCTGTTCATGATGTCGTGGTCTTGAATGTGTGAAGACCCGACACACCAACGGTAGATTCTGAAATGGGAAATAGAACAAGAGGATGGTCCATCAGCAGGAAGGAACCAACAAATTAGGAACAGCTTAGAGGCAGCGGAGATGTGGGGTCTAAGGCACATGTTGCGAATATCTTTCACACCAGAGTAACTAACATGTGATTGGATGAGGCTAATAAACTAGAACACTTCACACATCTATCAGATGTCGAGACTCCTGTCTATTCCACTTTTCACATGCGGCAACGAGGAGCATTTTGTGTGATATTCACACTCACAGGAACTGAACATAATGGAGTGACCCTTTGCCGTGAAGTTGGAATCGCGAGTAAATAACTAAGAAAGAAACAAAATTTGTTCTTTGCTATTATACGAGACGTAGTAGAGGAAGAGGCAGACCCAGAAAAATGATGCTTGATGGTCTAAGACAGTGGTTCTCAACCTTTTTTGGCCCATGCACCCCTTCACCACATGTTCAGAATCCCATTCCCTCCTTTCGCATTTCCTCTATATGAATCCCCTTCCCCACCACACACACAGTATACGTAAAAATTGAAACTAAATTTAATAACAAATACTAGAACAAGTCTAGACTTCTACATAAAACGTGATTTCCGGCTCTACTTACTTTATAAAACGATTTTCAGAAGTACTTCTCGAACCCTTAACTGTGGAGGCAAACCCTAAAATACACCCCCTCCCCTAACCCGGGAGGAAAAAAAAGCGGGGGGGGGGGGGGGTTCCCCCAACGGTTGGGAACCACTGGTCTAAGTCGATGAAATTAACAGATATTCAGGCACCACCTGCTAGACTTCTTCACCCGACTTGTAAATGTTCATTGAGGGGTTAAAAGACATTGTACTCTCGTAACGGTGGATCTGGCAGATATTGCATATTTGGACAACGCTGGAAGTTCTTGTCCTCAATGGTTGCGTTCGTTGCATGGCAGTGTGCGCTGAATGTTTTCATGTTGCAACAAGAATGTTGAGTATTAAATTACAAATAGCTGTGCTGTGTCGTCTGTCATGATGCACCTCCTTCCTTTGTCTACTTAAATCTTGACATTTCAACCACGTGAAATCTTAAACCTGTGAAAGGAGAAGATGACAGGCATGTGCCATGCCGATAAGCATGGGAGGTCATGATTCGCCATCTCACTCGATCACCAGAGTCGTAGATCAGCTCTGGGTTCTTGTCTCGACCATACCACGAGGCCAAGCCATTTAGGTATTTACTTCTCTGCCTTCTTCTTGTTCTCGTCCCCTCGATCTTGCCAGTTGTCATCAAGTTCTTCAGTTTGTTTATTCTCTTAACGTGACGAATAAATTTGGACTGTCTACGACTAATCTCTCTAATCAGTGTACGATTTTCATTTGTTTCTTGTAGGACTTGGTCATTGGTTTTTCTGTCTGTTCATGGTATTCTTTGCATTTTCCGCATAAACCACATTTCCACTGCCATCAGATGGTTTTCAACTTGTCTGCTTATGTCCACGTTTCACATCCACACAAAAAGAACAAAACTTCTATGCAGCACTTCAACACTCTTTTTCTCGTTGCAGTTGACATCTGTTTATTGCTCAGTATGTTTTCCATCTTGCAAAGGTTTACCTCGCCTTAGCGAACAAGACACATGTACTCAACAGGCAGCTCTCTTTTAATTGAATACAAATCAAAGATGAGCCTTCAGTTCAGCTAGCCTGCACAGAGTTTTACCGTTATAGCAAAACAAAAATAATATAGTAAACATGTTTCATGTTTTGTGACCATTAGCGATTGGAATATATTCTAAGAGGCACTCAACAACACAGTATATTTTGCCAATGCCAAACCTGGACAATGACATAAAAAGAGAAAAAAAAAAAGATTACAACCATGGAATTGAGTACCTGAAGACAGAAAATCAAAAATGAAGAAATCAGGACTAAAGTGGGAGTTATAGAAGCTAGATTTCGTTAGAAAACAGACAGTTACATGATTTGGTCATATAACTAGGCTACCAACTAACAGTACACCACAACAAGCAATGATGTATAGACCAAACATACCCAGAAGAAGAGAGAACGATGGAGATAGGGAATATTAGAATCCATGGGAATCATAATATATGAAGCCCATAAACAGACACTCTCCCACTGTTTATGCTGCACTTCGACACCGCAAGGTAAAAGAGGAACAAGAAGCGATGAGATGATTGGAAACAATTGTCGCATACTTGATTGGAAATTAAAAGTTCTCATCACATATCAAAACTTCATTAAATCTATTCCTTACTAAGCTGCATAAGCACCTACCTTGCGGAGACTGTGGGACCTGATAACACCATAGATGGGGTAATACATGTCGGCATAGAGACAGAAAGTTGGATGTAGTATTCGACGGACAGATTCTAGGATGATCAGACGTGTAGAAATACCACAGATATACACACAGGCGTGTATACGGACAGACGTATATGCGGACAAGCGTGTGTGTAGACAGGCGTGTATGTAGACAGACATGTTTGTAGACAGGCGTGTATGCGAACAGCCGTGTATACAGATAGGCGTGTATGCGGACAGGCGTGTATGTACACGGACAGGTTTGTAGACAGGCGTGTATCTGGACAGACAGGTGTGTAGACAGGCGTGTATGCGGACTGGCGTTTATGTAGACAGACAGGTTTGTAGATGGGCAGATATGTAGCCAGGCAGGTATGTAGACAGGCAGTAATGTAGACAGACAGTTATATAGACAGCCAAGTATGTAGACAGGCAGGTATGTAGACAGGCAGAATGTAGACAGACAGTTATATAGACAGACCAGTATGTAGATAGGGAGGCATGTAGACAGCCAGGTATGTAGACAGCCAGGTATGTAGACAGCCAGGTATGTAGACAGCCAGGTATGTAGACAGCCAGGTATGTAGACAGGCAGGTATGTAAACAGACAAACAGCTAGTTAGTTGAATGAATGGATGTTCAGACTGCTGTTGGACCGATGTATAAATATGACCATGAAATTGTTATAACTTTTTGGTTTTAATTGTACATACGTTTCAAGTCTTTTAGCCACACAAGCCAATATTAACATATATGTTTTATTGTACATACGTATAAAGTCACTCAGCCACGCAGGCCCTATAAAAGGACAGTGTAATTGTTTAGCAGTTGCGTTTTTGACAATGATCTAGAGACAAAATAATGCAAAAGACAGCAGGCTATAAAGAAGTCTGCAGAAAATCATGAAGTTCCGTTTGAATTAAGAAACCGACAGTTTTAACTTTATACGTTAAATATTAATAAGTTAAATATTTGTAATCAGATGTTACTTGTTGCTTCACTTGCCTTTATTTTTTTTTTTAGATCAAGGGACGTAATACGATTAATTGTTGACACTTATTCTAAATAATTGTTTCCCTTAATTTGTTTTCAAGATTCGATTTCACCATTACCCTTTTCCTGTTCAACTTTAAGGAGAAGTTATAGTTAGGGTCAATCACAGGCTTAGAATGATAGTCATGTGGCTGAGTCAGCCGCAAAAAGCAGCTGCCCACGGTTTTACCCTCACCGGCTTATTAATCTGAAGGTAATTCAAAACAATGTTTTCCCGTGATGAATTTGAATAACGAAGACACAAACAATAGATTGCACGATTTATTGCCTGGCATATTTCGCTGCATCTCGTCAGGTACATACTGCAGAAATCACACAACTTACGTGAATTAATTAGATAAATCCTTCAAACTGAAATATACACATGTTCGCACAGTAATGTCGATTGTCTACCACGGTAATTTTAAACTGACTAACATGTCTTTCTGCTTACACAAGGACGGCTTACAAAGGTTGATTAGTATAGCTTCAGCAAACTTTAACAATCGATTACTTTGTGTGTTGAACAACACACGGAAGGCACTGTCTCTTTCAACCACGTGGCCACTCTCGAGCACATGTCTCCCGACCGAAGAAGCCAGATTTTTCCGGTGTGTCGGCCTGCCTAGGCTACCATCTTTTGTGTGTAGTATCTTGTCCAACCAATTCGGAATATGTTCCGAAACCCTGCAATGTAACTGTCGCTCAGTTCTGCCTATGTAGATGGCCTCGCATCTGCATGTAAATTGGTAAATACAATTTGATTTGGCGTACAAAGCTACAGGTTCTTTTACTGCTGGGTCAGGGATCGGTGTGTTTCTGTACCTGATGACTAGAGCTGCAGCACAGAATGTTCGCTCGACTGCTGTGGTGAGCCGGTCCCGCAGACGTTGCATTACGTCATCTCCTCGGAAGGTTAGCTGGATGAATACTTTGAGTTTAGGGACTGTAGTTACTTCTGATTTCGGTTTGGATTGTTGACAATATGAGGTAATAGACTACTTGTTTTCAAGTCTGCGAAAACTATTTAAAACTGGAACCTGCGTTCGTCGTCCGCCAACAGAGGACAATACTGGCAGCTGATTCCTCCATGCTTTCAAGCCTAGAATATGTGATGACTCTCTTACATCAGACCTAGAATATGTGATGGCTCTCTCACATCAGGCCTAGAATATGTGATGGCTCTCTCACATCAGGCCTAGAAAATATGATGGCCGTTTCACATCGCAGACCCATAATAGATTTCTGCTTCGGACATTTGAAAAACATGTTTTTAAAATTCATATGCTTAACCTGAATGGGAGTTTAAAAGGCGTAAAATGTAAGAAATTCGACTTCATTGCATTGGTTGTTTACTGTCTAGATCAGTATCTTTCTGCAGATAGGTTAACCACGGATCGAAATCGTGGCAAATCGCACGGCCTCTCTAGCACCGACGATGACCACCCAGGGGGTCGCAAACAATTGCCCTTTTAACTAAATGACTAAGCCCGACAACGTACTCACGACCTTCTGAACAGATGGCTTGACCACCTGACCAGATAATAGGAAATGTGAAATCAAGAATCAGCGTCACTGCACTCCGGACATTCCTTCGCGTGTTTTTCTCAATCGTCAGTAGCCAACGAAGAGTTCCCATGTTGAAGGTACTTGTGGCAGTTTGATTGAACTTGTGCCTGGGTTTTTCTCTACGACTGAGTGCCATCCAGACCCTCTTCTCATCCCTCGCTGAATCAACCTCTACAAACACGGGTCCTTTCTGTTGTTGCACTTTCCACTCGGTCCCAGAGAGCCTTCACCACATCATCCTTGTTGTACTCTAGCTCACCCCCCCCCCTCCCCCCAAGGAGCGGCAACAGCCGGCAAATAATGTTGAGTCAGCTGCATATCCTTTACAGGACGTAGCAGTTAACTCTAGCATATTTTTGGCCCTTCGTGATTCCAGGGCAAGTTTACTTTCAGTAGTTTGCCATTGCTTTCTGTACGACCGGCACACATACCATTTCATAAAAGATCAACGTAAGACGGTCTGCTCCAAAATCTCCCAAAGTTGTGTTTCGAACTCGGTATGCGGGATTGCGAACTGCGTCCGTAAATCTCCTCGCCACGGAGCCGGCATGTGATGTTATAGAATAGGAATATCAATTTTAAATTGTTTATTTAAAAAAAAAAATGGAAATACAATTAGTATTTCAGAAAACAATGACAAACTACTTCACGTAAAAATTAGTATAGTAAATTACATAAGCCAAACAATGCTGGGGTTAATTGTAACGTTCTGTACGGGACATACAACTAACTTCCACAGTTAATATAACTCAAACAGAGGTGCACGTATGATGATGTTAAAACATTTCCAATAACACAACAATATCACAAAAAAACAGAAATTATTGACCTTCCCCAGCGGGGTGGGGGGGGGGGGGAGGGTCTTTGAGTCTGAGGAATTAAGACTGTCTGGCTAGTGCAGTCGGCGCGAACTGTGCAGGTTAGGATTTTCTTTTTGCTCCCGACAGAAAAAAACTCCACACCTTACCGAGGATTCGAACTCGGTCCCCCCTAGGAGAATCCGGCTTTCTAGCCACTCGGCCAGCCGCTTCTCAATATGCAATGCGAGAAGTAAAAGTGAAGCACCTCTTTCACGCGCATTGAGTCGTATTGGGCATGTGGTGCTAGCTCATATTTTTTAATAGACTAATCAACACTCGATGGTGATGTGGTCAATATAATGTCAGCCGCCTTCACCTTCACAGTTCTTCCCTTGTACCCGTTTTAAGCTGGATCTACCTGAGAGCCCAGTTACATTTTCAAACTCCACCTCTGTCTGGATATAAAGCCATGGCCATCAGGCTGGAAGGCAAGTGTGCTATCCCCAACACAATCGCGATTCCTGTACTGTTTTCTAGCTGCTAATTTTGATATGCCGACTCCATGGCGAAGGTGTTAAGGACGTTGCTCGAAATCCCGTATACTCACGTATGAAACACAGCTGCGCGAAATTCGGCAACGGACCGCGTCGCGTTGGTTACTTACGGAGGTATGTGAGCCTGTCGTTCAGAAAACAATGGCAAACTACTGAACGTAAAACTTGCAAAGACATCAACAGCAGCTGAAAAATGTTGGTGTTGACTGCAATGTCCTTTAAAAGGATATGCGGAAAAAAAATTTATAACCCTACTACTCTGTGTGTTGTTCCTGTAAATATTTATAGAGCTATCGCTCTTAGGTGACTATATGCTGCTATCAAGTTTAGTCCGTGTTTTTCGCTAACATGATATAAAACAAATAAAGCGAATAACCCAAACAAGTAAGGAGAATAGTTGGCTGAACTGTGACATTATTAGTGTACATTGGTCCAGTCAAGGTTTATGAATGATTTGAATGTAAATGTCACCCATGTGTACACATGATTAAGAAGCAAACGTTATAATGGCGAATACAGCAGACATGATAATGGTCTCTTTTCTACGCCTTCAAGCGAGTTAGGTATATGGTGATATGTCCATATTTTAAGGCCAATCGGCACTCAATTGGTGGTGGATCAATACTACTGTTTTGGCATTAACTTCCTAGAATATTTCTTGGTTCGCAGAATATTTCTTGGTTTTCAGAGGTCCCAGACCAATTTTCTAACATACAGCGGTGTACTTCTTCTTCTTTCGTTCGCTTGAAATATGTCTATATCTGCAATGTTGTCTCTTGTATGAATGTAACCGTCTTTTTCAGTTCACACAGTGGTCCATGGAGTTTATCTTCCACTGTCGTCTCTCTAGGCCAGATGTTTTGCCTCGATATGTTATATTTTTGGCAGTCTTGGAGTATGTGCTCTGCTGTCTGCGACGCCAATTCACATGTACACATGGCTATTTCACCTATCTTGAATTTTGTATACATGTGGTTGCGTAATCTATTGCGTCCTGTTCTGAGGCGCAGAATAATGACTTGTTCTGGTCTGTCCATAACGTGGTAGTCATCTTGAGCAGGTTTTGGTGGCTTTCTGACTGTTTGATCATTCTTTTCTTTTGGTGGTATTAACGGGCACACCAGGCTGTTCTTCTTTGGCTCCTTCCTTAGCCAATTGATCAGCTCTGTCGTTTTCGGGTACTCCACAGTGGGATGGTATCCACTGTATGGTGACCTTATGCTGACTGCTAAGTTCAGAAAATAGTGTCCTTAGTACTGGCAATTTCCCAGACAGGAGCGCCTCGAGTACTGATTTTGCATCTGTCAGTAGCACCACAGGTTGTGTACCATTGCTGGTATTTAGTAATTTCTCTGTTGCTATTTTGATTGCCTCAATTTCAGCATCATAGTTATTGCAGTACTTTCCTGTCGGTACTCTGGCTGTGTCCCTAGTATTATTTGGGTATTCTATGTACACCCCCGCTCCTCCATTTCGAACAGCATTGTGCGCTGACCCATCTGTGTAGACTCGGATCCAGAGGTCCTGTGGGTATTCTTCATCAAGGAAGCTGAGAGTGGCTGTTCTGCGCTGCACACTGTTCTGTTCTTCCTTGTCAAATATTCATATCACGTTTGTCTGGATTTGTAATGATAGTCTATGCTCACCTTTCCATGGAGTTCGCTCTGGAATTGTTGTTAGGGGGATACCAACTGTGGGAAGATCGGTGGTTTCTCTGCAGAGTCGTTTGGCCTGGTGGATAAAACTACTTCTTTTCAACCGCCCCATAGCTAGGTTTTCAAATCTGTTCTTCATAGGGTGGCCTGGCAAGCTGAGGAACTTTTCTGCTTGTATTAGTGTTTTCGTATCTCTGCGCTCACTCAGTGCTTGTGTCCTCCCCATCTTCATCATTTCCACAATAGGGGTTGATCTCATCCCTCCTGTGGTGACTCTAAGTGCTTGAGCGGTGTACTGAAATTGCTTTGTTTCTACTCTTCTCGCATACCTGGTTTCGTACAAAGTTGTGGACATTTGCATAAAACTCTAAAATACATGATTTAGTAGAATTAGAATGCTGTGGTTATCACCATGTATTACTACTCTAACTATATGAACAAACAGATCCCTGCAACTGTCAGGGAGGTCGATACATTGTAACTAGTAGTTGGTGGTACAGTGGTATGTGCATGACGATACAGTGTAACAAACAGCACAGTTCACAGACGTGTACGCAAAGGCAAGGACATATGTCAGATTGATGACTACTCACGACAGGACTTCAACGTCTCACATACTTTCATCTATAGACATATGGCAACCCTAACAAATAGGCAGATACACAACAAGAGATCTTCTAAGGTACACAACAAGAAGACGTAAGATACACAACAAGAAGACGTAAGGTACACAACAAAGACGTTGTAAGATACACAACAAAGACGTTGTAAGATACACAAGAGACGATGTAATATATTCAACAAGAGACGCTGTAAGATACACAAAAAGAGACGTTGTAATAAATACAGCAAGAAATGTTGTAAGGTACACATCATGAGACGTTGTAACATGCTTAACAAAAGACGTTGTAAGATACACAAAATGAGAGGTTATAAGATACACAACAAGAAACGTTATAAGATACACAAAAAGAGACTTTGTAAGAAACACAGCAAGGAACTTTCATTGCTACACAGCAAGAGACGTTGTAAGATACACAACAGGAGACTTTGTAAGATACACACAAAGAGACTTTGTTAGGTAAACAACAAGTGACGTTGAAAGGTACACAACTTGAGACGTTGTAAGATACAAAACAAGAATACGTAAGATACACAACAAGAGAAACCTCAAGGTACACAAAAAGAAGACGTAAGATGCACAACAAGAGACGTTGTAATATACACAAGAGACGTTAAACCATAAACAACAAGAGACGTTGTAAGATAAACAACAAGAGACGTTGTAAGATAAACAACAAGAGACGTTGTAAAATAGAACAACAAGAGAAGTTGTAAGATACACAACAAGAGACGTTGTAAGACAGAACGACAAGAGGCGCTGTAAGATACACAACAAGAGACACCGCAAGATACACAAAAAGAAGACGTAAGATGCACAACAAGAGACGTTGTAATATACACAACAAGAGACATTATAAGATACACAATAAGAGGCGATGTAATATACACAAGAGACGTTAAAACATAAACAACAAGAGACGTTGCAAGATAAACAACAAGAGACGTTGTAAGATACTCAACGAGAGACGTTGTATGATACTCAACAAGAGACGTTGTAAGATACTCAGCAATAGACGTTGTAAGATAGAAAAACAAGAGACGTTGTAAGAAAGAACAACAAGAGACGTTGTAAGATAGAACAACAAGAGACATTGTAAGATACACAACAAGAGGCGATGTAATATACACAAGGTACGTTAAACCATAAACAACAAGAGACGTTGTAAGATAGACAACAAGAGACGTTGTTAGATACTCAACGAGAGACGTTGTATGATACTCACAAGAGACGTTGTAAGATACTCAAGAAGAGACGTTGTAAGATAGAACAACAAAAGACGTTGTAAGATAGAACAACAAGAGATGTTGTAAGATACACAACAAAAGATATTGTAAGATACACAACACGAGAGATTCGATTATACACAACAAGACATGTTGTTATGTGTCATCCTTCTTTGATGCCCTGTCTGAATCCATGTAAAGCAGGTTCTCGATACTGTCAAGCTAATATATCTGTGGTAATTGTCGATGAAGTTCCTTTAGCCTAACTTCCCTAGTTCAGTTATGAAGAGGAAAATGGGGTCAAAACGCGAGAAGATCTATTTCAATGCACTGGCTTTTATCCCATATGGTTATTGAGTTGTATTGGGTATGTGGTGCTCAACCTATATTTGTATATGCCCAAATCAATAACTGATGTGATTATTGTCACGCCACCCGCTTGTACTTCCCAAGGTATTTCCATGTACCAGTTTTGGGTTGGCTCTCTTTGCACAGAGTGGCCTGCCGAAATAGTCGCACAGAGCATTGCAAATTATAGCTTTCATTGGTCACTATGTTTACTACCTTGCAAAAGGTTATCTTTGCCACAGCGATTCAATTAACCTTTGGATAATGTCAACAGTTTACTCGTACAACATTTACCTCTGCTCTGTGGCGAAGGAGTTGCAAATGCAATTCGTAATCCCGCATACCGCGTTCGGAACACACTGCGGGCGATTTGGAAACAGGCCGCATTGCGTAGTTGTCCATACAATGGTATGACTGCCGGTAGTTCAGAAAGCAATGGCTAATTACAGAACGTAAACTTACTCAGGAATCACAAGCAGCCAAAGAATGCAGGAGCCAACTGGTACATTCTTTAAAGGATATGCAACTAACTAACCAGCCGACATAACTATTCTACGTTCATACCCATGTTAAAGTCTGCTTTATGTTTCAACATACCCTATCAATTCAGTTCACCAGTCGTCGTTTATAGCCGATAGGTTCAAATACCTGTGTAGCTCTAGCTTCACATGCTTATATTGTCTTGTGTGTCTCTGCCCTCGACTGCTGTCCATTATGTTTATGAGCGCCGAGCAATACCTATGATTATATTTAATAATTCGAACTAACAAGGCAGCTGGTTTAGAGAGTATTTTCAGTGCCTTCACCCCAAAAATCTCTGGAGAAATACCTCCCCTTTCTCTGTGTCTGTTCATCTCTGTAAATTGTTCCCACTGTCATAGGCCGATCTTTTCTTTGTATTTGTCTGTGCAGTTTCCAGAACTTTCGCAGTGTTTCATCACCTCCAATCTCATTCATAAAACATTCCCATTTTGCCTTTTTGGCCTCTACAGCACGGCGCTTGAAAACCTCCACCTTGTCTTTCTTGACATTTTCCGCCGTGTCCACTTCCTTTTGTGAGCTTCTGGGTGTCTGTCGCACTTTCCTTAGCTGCTCCCTTTTTAGAGCAGACCAATCAGGATGATGTGGACACCAGCGATGCAGTTAGAGAGGAATTATCTGGCACCATGAAGAATATGCCTTATGAAGACATCATAGGGGTTGAAGATGTCAAATATATTTTGAAAAAAGCAAAAGACACGGCACCAGGGCCTGATGGGGTCAAGTATGGCCACATGAAGGCTTTGAGCGATGTAGACCTGAAGGAGATGACCGACTGCTTTAACCAGAGCATTAGGACAGCATCAGTACCGCAGGATTGGGTACACAGCTATCTCATCACTCTCCCAAAACCATTCAAGGATCAATCAAAGCTTAGCGGCTTTAGGATCATCACCTTTCAAAATACATTTGGGAAGGTTTTAGAGAAGATAGTCGCTGTCAAGCTGCAAAAGTTTTTGGAAAGGGGGAAGCTTCTTCCAAGAGGCCTGGGGAGCTACAGGCCACGAAAATATACCTGGTCAAATGCAGCCACTTTTGCCTTTGACGTTTATGAGGGGTTCCAGAGTAGACAAGAAACGATGGCGGCGTCGCTTGATCTCGAGGATGCGTACAATAGGGTTCGATATGATATTTTGATGACCGCACTGATGGAGAAGGGGGCCAATCTCTGGTTAGTGAACTGGATAGCGGACGTCCTACATTCTCGTCGTATTGCTCTCCGTCTGAGTGCATGGACCTCAGAGCCACATATTTTAACCCCGGGACTGCCACAGGGATCCGCAATCTCACCGGTGCTCTTTTAACATGTATACGAGCAAAATTGCAAACCTAGAAGCACAAGGGGTTGGAAGGATACTAATATTTGCAGATGATATTCTTGCATATAGGCAGGGGAGAGATAGGGAGAAAATAGCCCAGGAGCTACAGGCGTCAGTAGACAAAGTGATTGACTGGTGCACTGAAATGGGTGCTGTCATCCACCCGGAAAAGGCAGCTGTTTTGTGGTGCTCTCTGGACAACAGGATTGTGAGAGCTGATGTTCCAAGCCTCACGATAGATTGTGGAAGCGTCAGCAGAGAGAACAAACTGAAGTATCTGAGAATCACAACTGACAGGAGCCTGTCCTTCAAGGATCATGTGGAGACGGTTGTGACACGATCTCAAAAGGGTCTCAACGCACTTAAAACTATGGCTGCAATGGACATAGAGCAGAGAATGCTTTTCATAATATACCAGCACTTGATCCTCTCAGCGATTGATTATGGACTAGGACTGCTCACTGTCTCAAAGAGTCAGCTGGTGAGATTGGAGCGCATACAGAACGAGGCTATGCGGGTCATTCTGGGATGTACCAGAGACACCCCAGTGGTGTGTATGCGTTACATCCTTGGTCTGCCGACTGTTGCTGGTAGGTTCAAGGTGATGCAAACGAAGGCATACCTCAGAGTAGCTGCTGACACAGATCACCCGTTGCATGAGGCGCTGGACGCAGTTGAGGACCAGCGACTGATAAGAGGGAAATCATGGATGGCTCAGGCGGAGGATATGATCAGACAGGTGTGCCCTTTGGAGAACATTAGGCGAGGAGAGGAGTGGGTCAGAGTGCCAGCGGAGCAGTCAGACTTGTGCAGAGTTATAATCACATTGAGCCGGAAGTGCAGGGAGTGGCCAGTAGGGACCACGGAAGTGGAAATCCAGCAACTAATTCAGGATAATGCTTGCCCGGGTGATGTGATTATCTACACAGATAGTTCGGTGTTGAGAGGTAGTAGAAGTGCCTGGGGTTTCTTGTCAAAGGCTATAATGGTCGACGTTTGGTGCAGGAAAGCCTGGCATATGATACCACAACATCTAGCTTAAAAATGGAGGTGAAGGCAGTCAGTGCAGCGTTCCGCTAGATGGAGAATACGATACACACACACACACACATCGTGATTGTAACTGACTCAGAAAGCATGCCGAGTAGGGTGAGGACAGGCAAGCGTCGTGCCGAGTGGCTTGCTTCGCTTCGGAAGTCATGGGTGGCAAGCCCGTCAGGATCTTTTCTCCAGGGCATGCTGGTGTGTTGGGGAATGAACAAGCAGACAGATTGGCTGGCTCTGCAAAACATGGTGGAGTATTGATGCATGATAAGGCAGACGTGGTTACGGCCTTGTGGGAGCACGTGTACACCTCGGAGGAGCAAATGGATCACCATGGTCTGGCAAGAATGCGACAGCGTGGAGTGACGAGTGGATCTGGCCGATGCTCGACGCTTAGAGGAAAGGCGAGACGCACATATAATCAGATTGCTACTGCTACTATTGTGGCTAGAACTCTTCGCTGGCTTCTGAGGATGGGGACGGAGCGCTTATGGGAATGCCCCGAATACTGTGATGACTGTTACTAAATCAATCAATCAATCAATCAATCAATCAATCAATCAACCAATCAATCAATTCAGTGCCTTCACGAGAAGAAGCCGGCGTCTGCGACGAAGGGGTAGAGAACAAGATTCACAGGCCCGCATGCCGCGTTCGAAATCAGCTGCAGGCGATTTGTAAGCAGACTGCATTGTGTTGATTTTTAATAATGGTATGAGCATCGGTTGTTGAAAAAGCAATGGTGAACTACTGAAAGTAAACTTGCATAGTAAACAGCCGAAATTGCTGGGGATGATTGCGACGTCCTGTAAAGACCATGCAAGTAACTTTTCTCATGAAGAAATAGAACAAATCAGTATTTATTTGCTCAGTAACCGCGTTTCCTTCCCCAAGGCTTCTTCTGCTGATGTCTTATCGTACCAAGTGTTCTTTCGTCAGACATTTTGATGGGCCACATGAAGGTAAACCCTAAATTATAATCTGGGTCAAAGTTACACTTTGTGGCACACACAAATAGGTCAACGTCGAATGATGACAATAGTCAGCACAACGGTTAAACGCCTATTAAGTGTTGATTATGTCTAGTTAAATCTGGGTTCACTATGTATAACTAGGGTCACGTCGCTGCGATACGCTTGCCTATCTTGGCTCAACTCAGTCCTAGATGTTTTATGTATTTGAACGGGCAACTAAAGCTGAAATACTTTGGCCATATTAAATAAAACAGTTGTATAGAAAGAACTGTCATATAAAGTATGGTTCAGGGTTGACTTGCTAGGCGCAGAACAACACCACACAAGACGTTGCAGACACGTTTGCAGGCATCTTTCAGCTGGTGGTTGTTTATAGGACATTGCTGTCAACATCAGCATCTTTCAGATGATTGTTGATTTCTTGGCAAGATTATGCTCAGTAGTTTGCCATTGCTTTCTGAGCGGCCGGCTCACCTACCCCGTAAGTTACCGACGCGATTCGAACCACTGCTGATTCTCACCGTCGTCACGTTACTTACGAGAGTATACGAGATCACGGAGAAAAGTCGCTAACCTCTAGGCCAGGAAGCCGGCCTGTATATAGTATAATACTATAATTTTGTTATTCTGCCTACACATGTACGAATCTTATGTGATGCACATTTTTAATTATTTTGCTATGCATAACATTTTATTGTATTCTGAATATACATTTGGTTGAATTTCATTTTGTCGTGTCAGATGTTTGTCACTTCTATGAAAACTAGCAAATTCTCTGTTTGTACTAGATAATTAAATTACGATATTTTTGCATTCTAACCACACCTGATGGCTGTTTAAATGTGGTTTCTGAGGAAAACGCAAAGAATACCATGGACAGACAGAAGAACTAATGACCAAGTCCTACAAGAAACAAATGAGAAATTAGACGTGGACAGCCAACATTTTTTGGTCACGTTATGAGAAGAAATAAAGTGGAGAACTTCGTGACAACTGGCAAGATGGAGGGGAAGAATTCAAGGGGAAGGCAGAGAAGTAAATACCTGGATGGCTTGGCCACGTGGCATGGTCGATACAGAAACACTGAGATCATCCACGACTCTGTTGATCGATTGAGATGGCGAAACATGACCGCCCACAATAATCGATATGACACATGATGATGATGATAAGTGGATGTTTTACTACATGGAAATCACCAGGCAATTATCATCTTACCACAAAACATCATGGTGTAAATATCTGGATACAGATAAAAACCAGCGTAGTTTGTTTTAAATTCAAAGTTGTATCTTCTGTTCCAAGTATGTGTAATGGGGGAAGTAAACCTGTTTCGTATGAGACTTGGTGGGGGCTTAATTGTATCGAAGGAAAGGAAATTATCAGGGGGAAAACTTGCCTTGCCTAGTAGTCCATGACATGATATAAATCTTGGCAATGAACCGTCTCCTTCCCACTCCTTGGTAATACCTGGACCAACTATTTTACATATTAAAGAACCTTTTACAGCTGTTACCTTGAGTATCCAGCGACTGGATCTGTCTTCAGCCTATAACAGACAAGTCACGAGTTTCTCTATGCGGTCTGGAGTGTAAAGGATCTGATCCGGCACCGAAGGTTAAACATCAGTGTGAGAGATAGTGATATTGGACGGCAAGTTAGCTATATATACATAGTAGTCCCCTATGACAAATTGGGTTGCTCGCCCTGATATTACTTAATTTTCGGCAGCGCCCTACGAATTATGACAAACTGGTTGCCTGTCCGGTGTCAGAAATAGTCACTCGATGACAATGAGGCAAGGAACATGACAAGAGATGGAGAAACTTTGTGAGATGAACCTTCGCCAGTGACATTCTGCGAAGTCTTGCTCCATGATGATGATGATGTGTTGCTAAAATGCCCGGGCAGTATTTGTAACACTAGTATATGCCAGCCGTCTCCCTGGCATAGGCGTTAAACGGCTTTCTCCGTAATCCCTATATTCACGTGAGGAACGTAACTTGCGCGAGAATCGGTAGCAGTTCTCATCGCGTTGGTGACTTACGGGGTATGTGAGACAGGCCGCTCAGAGAGCAATGGTAAACTACTGAGCATAATCTTGCCAAGAAATCAACAATCAGCTGAAAGATGCTGAGGTTGACTGCGATGTCCTGTAAAGGATATGCGAACAAAAAAAAAAGTATATGCCAAGATATTGTATGAAATTTTGCCAGACAAAGTTGGACGTGGACAGCCAACCTTTTTGATGGAGGGGAAGAATTCACGGAAGGATCACGTTCATTGTGCACAAATACTCTTATTTGTCCACAAGTGCTCAAGTTCTCCCCCTCTTCTCTCCCCCCCCCCCCCCCACAGACCACACAAGGTGAATCTCATCACATTACAGGATTAGTCAGTTTGGTGAAGTTAGTCAAATAGTATTATCAGTCATTAGCAAAACTGGCCTTCAACAAGAGCCAAATATGGCGGGAAAAAGGCCCACAAACAGCATGAAGTCTCGGATACTGAAATAAACTGGCTTTATGATATGTGACAGTGGTTAAACAGAATGGGGGGGGGGGGGGGTGGAGGGGGACAGTTTCTGGAAGAAGAAGGATGAGTAGACGAGGAAAAGGTGAATGGGTGCATGCCATTGAAGACACTGTTTATATGGGTTAAAAGCCGATGTAATGTAGTCGACCGTACGTCTATAAAACCCATTAAAAAGCCACCGTACGCTGGAGAAATGGCGAAGGGCTAGGCTTTTGTCCGGCTGGTTGTGATGAGAGCAACGTCCTGCAGAAGACTTGCTGAGTGATAATGATGATGATGATGATGATGATGATGATGATGATGATGAAAATCTCATATATTAGCTGCATTGTGTATATTTCTGATACTCTTCTGTATGCACCACCATCATCATCATCATTTTATGTCATCTACGCATTCAACGTTACTGGAAATACATCTAAACATTCTTTTCCCAAGCATAGTCTAATATTCTTTTGGGCTATATCCTAACTAAATCTTGATATTGAATGTTCATTTATGTCTTAGACATCCTCTAGCTCTTTTGCTCTGAGTTTCCTCTCATTGTGATGTCTTCCCTCGTCGCCCAGAAAGTGATTAGTTTCGAATATTTAGGTTCTCTACAATGGGCGATGGAAATGCGATGACAGAAATTAAAAGAATGTGTATTGCTCTAAGAAAACTAAAAAGAAGTTAAAACGCTATAGACTGGAGCAGTTAGAAAAACACAAGGCATAACACAAAGAGAGTGAATATTTCTTGTGACAACATACGGTCTGAGACTTAGATGTGTAACAAATCAGATGAAAACAACGTTTGTGTCTTTGAATCTAAATGTTACAGAAGGGCAATAGCAATTCATTTGACGAAGGGGAGAACAAACATCGCTATTCAACAAGAACTCATCATCATCATCATCATCATCATCATCATCATCATCATCATCATCATCATCCACGTGTGCCGTAAAGATCCGTAGGTAGAGGAATAGTTAGCGCCACAACGCCCTATGTGTGCCACAAGAATTTAATTCTGAAAAAAAAAATTGGCTATTAAGACAAACAAACATGAGGAAAATGTATATTTCCGACGCTTCAAAAGACATGGAAGTCTAGAAAAAATAATTATGGAGGAAAGTGTACCAAGGAGACGGAGAAGAGGAAGACGATATAGATGGATCCGTTGATGAATTAAAGATGTACACATAATTTACACACGGCATCAACAGAGGTAGGCCATCTAGCTTTAGACAGAAAGCTATTTTGGACAGGGCCGCGCCGTACTATGATGCAGAGAGGCGGCCGCATCAGGCGGCACTGTAAGGAGGCGGCATAAGCAGCGAAATCATAATATAATTTAAACCATTCAATAATTAAACATCTTTAAGGGGAGGCATTTCGGAAAATAAAACATTTAAGGGGCTGCATTTGGAAGACTTGCATCACACAGAAGATTTACCTCACGGCCCTGATTTTGAAAGACTGTTAAGGCGAAGAAGTTCTGCACAGGACGAACTGCTGGCTGATGAAATGCCAAATCTCCCCAAGAGTGCACTCAACAAGTGCACTTCAAGATCCTTTTTGAGCAGCGCCTACGTGCGAATTTGGCTGTACCAAGAAGATATGTTCGTGAGACGTATGTGACTTTGCTTAGTGAAGAATGCGATTTATTGCGCACAGATGCGCCCACAAATGATGTAACCTTCTCTCATAGATCACACAAGGAGAATCTCAGGACAAAAGAAAAGTAGGTAAGTTAAAGCATATTTTTACAGGGCTCAAGGCATACGGTGTCAAACCCATATTTGTATAGTATAAAATGAAAACAGCAAGGTATGTGCGACGCCTACGAACAATTGAGGGACAATAAATAGTCTACATAACTTACAACAAACAAAAATCAAGCAAACAGAAATCACAGTATAAGCACGCGTTGTACGAGGGCGAGTCAATAAGTAAGTCACACAGTTCTGTGGGATGGCAACTAAATGTAGTTGGTGTCTTCTACAAGTGTCATTAGGTGACAGTAACATCGAACTTTATATTCCCGTCCGTCAGGTGGCGCTAGGTGTCTCATGCGCAGCGCATAAACAAAATGGCGACTGTACTTACGGATTGTACAACCAAAGAGCAACGTGCTGTTTTGCGTTTTCTGTGGGCAAAAGAACTGCCTGCAAAGGACATTCATAAGGAAATGCTTCCTGTTTATGCTGACAAATGTTTGTCCCTTAAAGCGGTGCATAGCTGGGTAGAAAACATCCTTCTTCGCCTTATGTCCAAAAGTTTAAGGTTACGCCATCAGCAGGGAAGGTTATGCTGGCAGTGTTCTGGAATTGTCACGAAGTTGTTTATTATCTCTCATTTTTCGCAGGGTGATACATTTATGTTTTTATTGTGTACTGTCATATCCTGTTGCAGCCGTTATTTCTCTAATCCATATTTTGTATAGACCAATAGGCACCTGGTATGTGATGCGGTAAGTATCACACCAGTTTAGTCTGAGTTGACCGGGAACTTCAATTTTACAATTTCGATCCACCCCGATACGAATGGAACACATGAGCGTGGGGCTGGTAGACGAGTGTCTAGCCACTATGTTATTGTCGCTCCCACAAAGACGTGTCATGAACCTGCTGTGGGTTGGTGCAGCGCAAGGATGATCATATTTTGTAGGTCTTCGTGCACGGAGGGCAGTATTTACTTCACTTAACAGACTTCGTACCCTTGACCCAACGCACTGATGCCATTAACATCCTAACGTCCTGGCCATTACACTAACGCGCCCGCTCTCAGTACAGTACACACCTGTTATTACACACACAGGTACATACATGCACACACATAAACACACATAGAATCACACACACACAAACAATCCCACACACGTACTCAAACACCTGTATATGAACATACAGTCTTTAAAAAATCATTGTACTGTTATTGCAGTCACGTGAACACTGAATTAACCCCCCCCCCCTCCTTTTTGTCCACTACCCCCTCCCCCATCCCCCCTCCCCACCTTACACACAATCATTCATACATATTTTGACTATATAAGGTAGCTTTGAACGCTTCATGATTCAGTTAACCCGGTTGTGAAATTATATGACACGTTTTAACTGGGGTCTATGGTAAGTTAAATTGGAGTAAATAATAAATTTTTTCTGGAACATATAGTACTTTTAACTGGAGGTTATATTACATTTTATGCTAGTTTATGGTAAGTTGTATTGAGATTTATGCTAAGATTTACTGAATTTTATGCTAAATTGTATTGGAGTTGATGGTAAGTTTTATTAGAGTATATGAGATTATGGTAAGTTTTAAAGCAGTTGATGATAATTTTAAAGGCGTTTATGGTAAGTTTTAATGGCGTTTACGGTAAGTTTTACTGGAGTTTATGGAAAGTTTTACAGCAGTTTATGGTAAGTTTTACATGAGTGTATGGTAAGTTTTAAAGAAGCTTATGGTTAGTGTTACTGGAGTTTATGTGACTTTGCTTAGTGATGTAACCTAGGATTTATGGTAAATTTTACTGGAGTTTATGGTAAGTATTACTGGAGTTTATGCTAAGTATTACTGAAGTTTATAGTAAGTTTTACTTAAGTTTAAGGTAATTTTTACTGGAGTTTATGGTAAGTTTTACTGGAGTTTATGGTAAGTATTACTGGAGTTTATGGTAAGTTTTACTGGAGTTTATGGTAAGTATTACTATAGTTTAAAGTAAGTTTTACTGGAGTTTATGGTAAGTTTTACTGGAGTTTATAGTAAGTTTTACTGGAGTTTATGGTAAGTGTTACTGAAGTTTATGGCAAGTGTTACTGGAGTTATTGGTAAGTCTTACTGGAGTTTATGGTAAGTTTTACTGGAGTTTATGGTAAGTCTTACTGGAGTTTATGGTAAGTTTTACTGGAGTTTATGGTAAGTTTTATTGGAGTTTATGGTAGGTATTACTGGAGTTTATGGTAAGTTTTACTGAAGTTTATGGTAAGATTTACTGGAGTATATGGTAAATTTTATACTAAGTGTTACTGGAGTTTATGGTAAGTTTTACTGAAATTTATGTTAAGTCTTACTGGAGTTTATGGTAAGGTTTACAGGAGTTTGTGGTAAGGTTTGCCTTTACATTGTTAATGCTGCTGCTACACTTACCCCCCCCCCCCCGTCTCCCTTTTCCCCGTCCCCTGATGCCAATTTTCCACCTCCTGCTCTCCATATTCCTGCTGCTGCAACGGCTCATTTTCCTTTGCCCTGTTGCCGCCTCTGCTTCTCGTGCTGTCGATTGATACCCCTCCTCCCCTTCACACTGCCCATTCCCCTTCACCTCTTCCTGCTGCTGTTGCTCCACCCCCTGCTGCTTTTCCTGTTCCTCAGGCTGATCTTTCTGTTGCTATTGAAGCCATTTCGCCCCTTTTCCCCTACAGTAGCATCATAAGTGACATTGATGCTAGATCCATGATGCCAGTTATATATCCCACTATTCGCCAACAACGAGTATAACCTCAGGGAGATTGTACTGTCTCTACGCGTATGTCGTAGATTTTACACACACACACACACACACACACACACACACACACACACACACACACACACACTCACACATCGTGATTGTAACTGACTCAGAAAGCATGCTGACGAGGGTGAGGACGGGCAGGCTTTGTGCGGAGTGGCTTGCTTCGCTTCGGAGGTCACGGGTGACAAGCATCGCCTGGATCTTTTCTCCGGGGCATGCCAGTGTGCTGGGAAATGAACAGGCGGACAGATTGGCTGGCTCTGCAGAACTTGGTGGAGTATTGATACATGACAAGGCAGATGTGGTTGCGGCCTTGTGGGAGCACGTGCACACCTCGGAGGAGCAAATGGATTACCATGGTCTGGTAAGAATGAGACAGCGAGGAGTGACGAAGGGATCTGCCGACGCTCAACGCTCAGAGGAAAGGCGAGACGGACTTATAATCAGATTGCTACTGGTACTATTAGTGTTGGAACTCTTCGCTGGCTGCTGAGGATGGGGACGGAGCACTTATGGGAATGCCCCGAATGCTGTGATGTCGATTCCTAAATCAATCAATCAATCAATCAATCAATCAATCAATCAATCAATCAATCAATATATATATATATATATATATATATATATATATATATATATATATATATATCAATCAATCAATCAATCAATCATGTGCCATGCCGGAAAGCGTGGGCGGTCATGATTCGCCATTTCACTCGATCACCAGAGTCGTGGATCAGCTCAGTGTTCCTGTCTCGTCCATGCCATGTGGCCAAGCCATCCAGGTATTTTCCTCTCGGTCTTCCTCTTGGTCTGTTCCCCTCGATCTTGCCAGCTGTCACCAAGTTCTCCAGTCCATTTCTTCTCATAACATGTCCAAAATTTTTTTACTGTCTACGTCTAATTTCTCTAATCAATATGTAATATACAACGAGAACGGAAATTGTCGTTTCTATGCGTACGTCGTAGATAATATAGTTTTCTCGTCTCATTGCCTTACCAAAATCTCACATATGATCACTGGTTCAGACTACTACCCGAGCTTGTTATAAATTAGTTGTTTCTGAATCTTCTTCATGGTGATGAGGAATCTTCATGGGTTTGTTCTGAAATCAGTATGTTTACAAATATATGTTTTTTGGGCTTGTCCAAGTTCATAATTAGGGTGTCTAAAAATTAACCTAAATAAATTTACATTGCGCTGCCGGTGAGATATTCGACCACATCACCCATCGAGTGCCAACCGGTCTATACAAATATAAGTCTAGCACCATATTCCCTGTGCACGGAAACATTTACTTCACTTATTTTTATACTTTATATTCCAGATGCAGATACCAATGATGGACGGGTTGTTGACTGACTTGCCCGTGACCAAGTTTCTAATAACTTCAATTATCCTATTAGCTGTTATTTACTACATTTACGCCACACGTCATCACGGCGTCTGGGAGAAACTCGGAATCCCCGGACCCAAACCCTGGCCTATCACTGACCACCGTACAGAGCTAAAGAAAGGACCCAACGCTGCTCTCAGGAAGTGGTTTCAACAGTATGGCAACACCTTCGGAGTATACGGTCTCATTCCTCATCGTGCTGATTTAGTAACCAAAGATTTGTCACTGATAAAACAAGTTCTGCTGAAAGATTTCGACAATTTTGTCGAGAGGTAACAAACCGTTGTCTGATATTATTGTTGTTATTGTACGTAAGCAGACGTGCTCATCAATGTTAAGTATTTCTTTGTTGCTACCAACGTGCCCCTGAAACATAAATAGCTTAATACAGTTTATGCTCTATCTAATATATATATATATATATATATATATATATATATATATATATATATATATATATATATATATATATATATATTATATTATATTATATTATATTGGCACCTAGCCTTCTTGACAGACGATAGTTTGTGCTTTAAAAAGGCATAATAACTTTTACCCATGGCGGTAGGGAATGTGACTGATAAGGCCAAATTGCGCTGTAAATGTCCGTTCACAGTGGGTGCATGTGAATACGTGGTCATTTCCACCATCATGCACCATCTTACGTCTCACAGACAATTTTCTCCTTTGTCTTTATTCCATTTCTGATGTTTGCCCTCCATGCAACACGTTCAGCGGCGACTTGCTCCCAATGTGCAGTATCAATGCCTGTATCAAACATGTCCAGCTTACACACATTTTTGTATCGTAGTAGAGGCCGACCCTGAGATCTCTTACCCATCTGTAATTCACCAAAAAAGATGTCCTTTGGTATTCTACCATCATCCATCCTCCTAAGATGTCCTATCCATCTAAGTCTACGAAGACTGAGCATGGAATAAACCGTCACACAACCTGATCTTTCCAATACTTTATTACTTGTGATTTTGTCTTGAAACTTAATACCAAGAATTCTTCGCAGACACCGCATATGAAAGCTGTTTAAACATTGTTCTTGGTGTGAGTAAGTTGTCCAGGTTTCACTTCCATAAAAAGAATACTGAGGACACAGGCTTGATAGACAAGGACTTTTGTTTTGGCAGTAAGCTTCCTGTTCTCCCACACTCGTTTTCTTAATCTGTTCATTGTTGTTGATGCCTTACTAATCCGGATGTTGATTTCCTCATCTAGGGATAATTTGCTATTTACCACTGACCCTAGATATGTAAAATGGTCTACCATCTCTAGTTCGGCGTCGTAAATAAAGATTGATGGTACCCCATGTGCACCTTGTGACATAATCTGTGTCTTCTTTTTGCTAATTGTTAAACCAAACTCAGAACAAGCATTGGAGAATGCAGATAGTAGACATTACAATTCTTCCTCAGAGTAAGTCGTAACTGCAGCATCATCTGCAAAAAGCAACTCTCTGATCAGTACCCTCCTAATTTTGGTCTTGGCCTTCAATCTCTGAGCATCTTAGAGGCCGCCATCTGAGCGTGAGTGAATGTATATACTACCATCCTGATCACGAAAAGCATATTTCAGTAGAAGTGAAAAGTATATTCCAAAGAGGGTGGGAGCTAGTACACAACCTTGCTTAACTCCACTCTTGATTTCAAACTCTTCAGAAGTTGCACCATCAAACTTGATTATACCCTTCATGCATGTTTGGAACGATTCCACAATGGACAGAAGAGTTGGTGGGCAGCCAATCTTCTTTAGTGCCTTGAACAGACCCTCACGACTGACCAAATCAAATGCCTCTGTGAGGTCGATGAAGGCAATAAACAGTTGTCAACGTCTTACATGCAAACAGGTATTCAAAATCCTTCATACGCACTCAAGAAGACATTTGTCGTATGTATGGTATACACAGTTGTATACAGGAGAACCTGATCATTGTCACAATGTACACATAAGGCGGTGAAATCATTATATACAATATGCCGCCTTACAAAGACTTATAGCACTCAGCCAATTACACAAGCCCTACACTCAATTACTCGCTATCTTCAACTATCACTCTCGCAAAGCTATACACTTGCTCCAGAAACACAAAACGTCCTTCCTGTAAACTGTCTGAGTCCCGTCTGAGGTTTTCAAACTGGTCGGTTTGTCTCGTGGTACTGGACCTCGTGTTTGTCGTGACAACCCGGCTGTCTCAACAGTTACGTAGTGCGTTAGTCTGCCCGTGTTGTGTTGGGTCGTTCGGTGTAATCCCGTCTGGTCAGTTCAGGACACCGTCCCATGAACTTACGTCCCCTCATATTAATAAGTCTTGTCCTGTCGGTGTCCAGTCTATGACATCTCTGTGTCCCCACCGATGTCCTGTCTCTAATCTCTCTACCGTCTTGTAGATGTCCTGTCTTATGACATCTCTGTGCCCTTGCCCATGTCCTGTCTATCGTTATCTCTATAGTCCTTGACTCTATTCTGTCCCTTGTCCTCTCAATGTCCTGTGCCTATTCCCCAACATTCTGACATCCTCTCATTCTCCCCGGGTATTGTGTCACCAAATTCATTCCAAGGATTGTGACACAATGTCGTCTATGCATATAAAATTAGTCTGAACTAATTTGTCAGTGAGTTGTGGGAATTAACCAGTCACTCTATTTGGGTATCACTCTGATTCATAAGGATATAATACACTGTTAAAGTATCCACCCACTGGTCTATCATCAGCTTCCCATCCTTGATATGCTGCCAAGAATCAACTACTCTCCTACATTTTACTACTGGAAGCTGTTAAACGGGCCAAGGAATATTGTCTTACAATTATGGTTTCCCAATAACATGCAACGCCTTTCACACACCCACAAATGGTGCCCTGAAACAATTTGTCTCTTTTAATGGAGACTAATCATGGATATAATATCCATGGCTCCCGTAAAATGTTACCTCAACATCTTTATTCAAGAAATGTGTCCACTGATTTACACCTTTCTAGCTCCCGCTTGTTGGTAGACCTTTCTCTTGTGTAGTCGTAACCTATATTAATCCCTTGTGTCCCTTGTATAAGTGTGATCTAGCTTTCTTAGAAAGTGGTGCTTGTACGATATATGTTCGTATTACGTGAGTTTGCGTATTATGTTATTACTATTGTATGGTTTAATTAGAAACATAGATGTATGTTTATAATCTGTGTAATTTTGGTTTACACGTGCCATCAGGTAGGTCACAATATCTCACAAATGAAAGCTTATGCTCAATTTTTGAGATGAGTTACCGAACTGGGATTCTTGAAAACATACCCACTGTTGCAATGTAATTCTAAAGTCAACACATATAAAATCAATAAACGGTCACATGTGTTACAAAAAGACAAAGACAAATCATTACAACAAAAATACATGTGCAAAAAAAAAACAAAAAAAAAAAAAAAGCACCAAGATTCACACTTCTGGTTTTAATGCATTCATTCCTCCTTTTATACTCTTTTCACTCAGTCGTCCGTACTATGCCTTGTTAAAAATGTTTGTCATATTTAAATAAAATACGCACGTTTTGAAGGTGACAAAACGAGCAGATTTAGTTTTTTCTCTATAATATTACAATACTAATCTCATTAAGTTTTCTACCTGACATACATTATATACAAGATTGTCTGATTGCACTAGGCAATAGTAAGGGGAAAACGTCAATTTCTTAACTTAAGGTTTTATAATTTTAGTTAAGTGATGTTTACATTAAAGAAATGTAATTCAACAAAATAAATAAATATATTGCCAGCTGCGATAGCTCCCTTATGTCTAAACTTTAGCACTTAGTTAAATATTTAAGGAATTTTTAAACGAAAATGTGCTAGAACTTATGTAATTTACTACGTGAGAAAATAGTATAACTAATATTTATAAAAGTTGTCTTCTTCAAAAATCTAACTATAGCATATTACTTTGATGTTATTTAACCTTAAATTTTTAACTGATGGGAAAAATGCTATAACTGTGCAACTTTAATAAAATAATCTCGACATTTAAATGTTACCTAACTAACTATTTAATATAATCTAATCTAACTATTTACACTAATACGTAGTAGTTCTAGATTACGGGCGCTGTTGTCTTGTCGTTGATCTGCTCGATTGCAAGGTCTGACGGTCTCGTTAGCAAGTCGGCCAAAATGTCCTTAGAACCCTTGATGTGTTTAATGGAGAAAGAATAATTCTGTAGAATGAGGGACCATCGGTAAATTCTGTTGTTTTTGGGCTGTACATTCTCGATCACCATCAATGGGGAATTATCAGTCTCGATGAGGAAGTGTGTTCGGCAAGGTATTTAGTCAATTTACTGTCACAGTACACAATTGCGAGGGCCTCCAATTGAGACACACCATAACGTGATTCTGCTGGGCTCAGTTTCCTACTGACGTAAACTATTGGATGGTATATGTTATCGTATTCCTGGAGCAACACCCCGGAGATTGTCGTGGCACTGGCTTCTGTTCTGAGAGTATAAGAGAGGTTTTTATTAGGCAGAAGCTGAATAGGGATGTTAGAGAAATAATATTTCAGGTGCGACATTGCGTTCTTTAAAGTAGCACTCTGTACATCAATTTTTGAATTAGATCTTAAAAGATCTGAAAAAACACTGGTGATTTGGGCTAAGTTCGGTATGAACTTGTTGTAATAAATCACCAGGCCTAAAAGGCTTCTAATTTGCTTTTTGGTGGTAGATGCCACATGACGGCACGTGCCACCAAATATAAAAAGGAGAAAACAGGATTTTTCCCATACAGTCACAAAAGTGGACGGCAATAAGAGAAACCAAGGAGAATGTGGACAACGTCAGAAGACGGCAACGGGGGAAGCTGTGAATTTCTGATTCCGAGAGGACGTGTCTTCGGAAGGCTCTGTGTGAAGGTGACACCTGGATGCGTTGATTTCGGGATGAAGCAGCTGGGAGTCCGGAGAGGAATTTGTTGAGGACGATCCAACAGTGGAAAGACCGGGAATAGAAAAGTAGATTTTTTATCCATGCGTCTGAACGGAGGAATGCATGATTAGGCTTCAAGGGCAACGTAGCAGACTGGGAGCTCATCGGTAGATATTATTTAAGTGAGCGCCGACCCTGTCTATAGGAGTCAGCTTACATATCTGCGATGGTTTGTCCTTTTTTTGTCTGCGGCAGATTAAACTTCTGAAAACGTTCGCACGACTTGAATATGCCATTTTTCATGTTCCGGTTCAGGTGAGGAAGAACATGTTTGTTGTTCCGATGTTTTGTTGACGAGTTCGCTTAGAATACCTTGAGTGTCCAGTCGCATTTGATTTGGCCGGCAAGGCACCTCGAGGCAGTAGACATCGTGAGATTCAATATCTTGGTCACGATTTTATCATCAATACTTAAGTGGCCTTTTGATATTCTATGGCCTAGAAATTCAATTTCATCAAATGCCAACTCGACTTTTGTTGGCTTCACAGTAAGACCACACAATGTTTCCTGTCACCAATATGTTTCAAAATTTGCATTTGAGTTAAGTTTATAATTATTCAATTCCAGTGGAATGAGATGGTAAATTTTAACTTACGTACAACATCATACAAAAATGGTGGGAAAACATTTATCATTACTGAGGTTGTAAGCAACATTACTAAGTTTAACAATAGAAATATGGTTGTTGTTGACTGCAGTTGATAAGCGCACAGTGCTATCCATACAATTCTTAGCAACATTAATAATCCAAATGTGATGGAGATGGTTGTGTTCCATCTTAGTAAGTTTATGTACTGCTTTATGTCGTTTTTATTATGTCCCTTGACAAACATGTCATTGTGTGTTAAGTTGGCGTCTGTGCTTTTCTGAGTGTGTTGTCTGCTAGAAAAAGACTGTAGGGCATCTGCTTTTCGTTCTACTTACGGTGTTTGGGTTGTCGTGTGTGTATTTTGTCTGTCTGTGTCACTGTTTTCCTGTGAAGTTGTTTTACTGATAGTGCAACTTTCTGTAGGTTTAATAGTCTGGTCTTTAATAATTTTGTTTAAGACGCCACAATAATTTCCCTGTGGCGAATCTACGATATCTGATCTCTTACACTGTTCTGTCGCTTGCTGAGTCGTTGTGTCTCTTGGACTTTTTTGATTTCAGTAGCTGTTCTTGATCAGTTAATAATTTCTTTATTGTAGTTCATTTCTTTGCTGGAATTCTTTTTAGATGTCGTTTTTGCCAGGCCTTAATTTCTTTGTGTGTTCAGTATCTTACAGCTGGTACACAAAATATAATCAGATCTGTTCATGGATCGTCCAAGATTGCGCACTTAAACGTGCCTGATAAGAAAGGTGTACAAATGTGAGCTGTAGCTAGTGGATATTTCTCCACATTGCCAGAAAAAGTGCGGCAATTTACAAACTCGCCTGTGTAATCTTCTACCTTAGCAAGCTCTTTCCTTAAACCAATTAAAGTACTCCCAGAATCAAGCAAAACTTGACAAGGCTTGTTATTAACCATACCTTTGTGGAAGCTTAATTTCCCTATGGCGGAAATTACTGCATTGGCGTTTTCATTTGAAATTGGGATTGTATGTCCGCATTTTAATACACCATCCTCATGAAATCTATGACATGTTTGACATTTATCGTAGTTTAGAATATCAATTGCTGCAAGAGCATTATCTTCCATTCTTTCCATTCCTTCGCATTCATCCTCGCTTTCAGAAGATGAATCAACGAGTAATGCATTCACACTCTTCAGTCTCTGGCGACCTGGACACCTAGCATTATAGTGCCCCAACTTTTGCAAAAGAAACATTTTACTGCACGACGGTAGTTTTCTCTTTTACTTTGTTGTTTCTTCACCATCATATCTAGGTGAGCTGGGTAACCAGGGTTTGAGTCACACATTTGAAATTGAAAATGATAAACTTTGCAATATGGACATTGTGGTGCATTAGATTTCTGTTTCTCGTTGTATCTAAATGGTTTTTGTGGTTTGGTGTTAACTGCAGCTACAATATTATTTTCGTTGTTGGTTAATGTGAAAATATCTCTGTTGGAACAAAAATAAGCGGATCCCTTTCTCTCTAACTGCTCTAAAGATTGAATATCAGACTGTTGTAGAAATTTAGCAAAGGGCGTTGGAATTGATGAAATGATTTTGTCCACTATCATTAAATCCCTCAGCTTTTCATAACTTTTGTTTAACTTTGCAGCGTTCAGCCACTTATTGTAAATATCTTGCACCTGAGAAACGTAATCAATGAACGTGTGATTTGCTTTATGTTTTAATTTTGAGAACTGCACCTGATAACCTGGTGCATCTAACAGAAAGTGTTGCATGATTCGATGATGTATGTAGTCATAATCCTTCCTGAGTTCTTGTTGGATTGATTCAATGACTTTTAAAGGCTATGCTGATAAATTTCTCATATTCATCTCGGCCCAATGTTCTTTTGGGACTTCCTGGTATTTCATTTGATATTCAAAGTTCTCTGACCAGGCTGAAATGGAATCGCCTTGGCAGAATGGTTTAACTATGCCTTTATACTTATTAAACTTGTTTTCTTCTTCCTTACTTTTCAGTTTGGTAGTTGCAATATGCACTTGTGACCCAACCTCTAGTTCTTTCATTTTCACCTGCGTCTCCGCTTCTAACTTCTTATTGTTTGCTTCTATTTCTAATTGCTTTTCTTTCAACTTGGTTTCTTCCGCTCTTTGCGCTAATTCTAATTCTTTCAGTTTGGTTGCTTCAGCAAGTTCTAATTCTTTAAGTTTAATAGCTTTTGCTAGTTCTACATCTGCTAATTCTTTCTTATGTAAACGTTCTTGTGCTCTTTCTTCTCTTTCTGCAATAGTATGTTCTCTATATTTCTTCTCTGCATATTCTTCTAATTTGTGCCCAGTATATCCTAATTGTTGCCCTGCCTCAATGCACACTTTTAAAGTTGACATTGTTATCGGTTTTTCTTACACAAAATCAATGTACAATACTGATACAATGTACACAATACAATGACATTAATTTCAGAAGTTAATTTACAGCAATTATAAAAAAAAAATAGTTTGCTGCTTTAAACAGCAATATCGAAAAGGGGGTACTTATCTGAACTTGCAAACAATACTCTGTTTCTTCAGTGCCACTTGTGGATGACTTTATGCTCGAGTTCTTCTCACTGTGTGGGTAGTTGATATGTCATTCATATTACACCCATAACTTCTGTTATTTAGAGAAGCAACAATTATTATCACACATAAATTTTGTCTGTCAAGTCAAAAATTTCAGAGGAAAGATATGATGAGATATATAAATTAGTGAGTTTTGTCGGTCGTTTGTCTTCTGTCGTAATGTCTTGTTTTGTTATGTAATAGTCGTCTTTAACAGCCGTGGAACTTCAGATGAAACGTTAACATGCAAATATTATACATGTCAAATCCATTGCATTTAATTTATGAAATTAAATTTTAATCAATTTTAATTACCCTTTAACTTCTGCCAGCACTCGATTCACTTTCTCTCATCTAATTTATCTCAGGCTGTGCGTTTTAAATCATACGATTTCATACATGTGACATCATTGATTCACTCAAATTCTATTTTCATCTATTCAATTTTATATTCATTCAAGCCGTAGGTTAACTCAATCTAAAGATTGCACACTTCTGACACCAATCAATTTTAGACCTGTCAACGTCTTACATGCACACAGGTAATCAAAATCCTCCATACGCACTCAAGAAGACATAAGTCGTACGTATGGTATAGACAGTTTTATTCAGGAGAACCTGATCATTGTCACAGTGTACACATAAGGCGGTGAAATCATTATATACAATATGCCGCCTTACAAAGACTTATAGCACTCAGCCAATTACACAAGCCCTACACTCAATTACTCGCTATCTTCAACTAGCACTCTTGCAAAGCTATACACTCGCCCCAGAAACACAAAACGTCCTTCCTCTAAACAATCTGAGTCCCGCCTGAGGTTTTCAAACTGGTCGGTTCTTCTCGTGGTACTGGGCCACGTGTTTCTCGTGACAACACGGGCTGTCTCAACAGTCACGTAGTTTAACAGTGGTGGAGACGAATGCAACAGATCTACACGAAGGTCTGGCAGTAGTTGCTGGACATCTTATTTTAATAATGAAATTTCAGTAGACATAAACTTGACATAAAACTCTAGATGGTGACACCACGTCCTGTCGTCATGGCCTCCAGTTGGTAACTAACTTCTTCCCCACCCCCGCGTCACAGCTTGAGCATCCCTAGTTACATCCCAACGGGATACTCAGCCGTTGCATTGTATACTAGTCTTTTCCCCTTGCACACCTACCCAAACCCCTTAACAGAGATGCTCTGTTATATTCCTCTCTTCCCTCTAACGAGACTTTTCCCCGAAAAGTCTTAAACCCAAACTTACTCAACCTATAGCATAAAAAAACACAGCCAAAAAAAATCTAAATAACATATAACCTGGGACTTTTTATAAGCCCTTACGATTTCTTATCACCGGAGTCTTCCTGACTCTTACTATCTTCATCGTTAATCACTACTCCCCCTTATTGCTTAACTTCTCTTGAGATCCATAGCCATCCGCTACCACCACCCATAACACAACTTTACTCAAACACTCATGGATTGTCCTATAACTATTTGCCATTAACTCCCAATCATTACTTAATCCTTAAAACTTCCCCTAACTAAGTAAGTTACAATCTCGTCATAGCTAACCGCTATTCATTATTCAATACTTCTTCTTCTTCCTCTTCTCTTCCACAGGGTCACAAGCTATATACTCTTTATAGTTAGCCACTATAAAATTCTCCCTTAAGCGAACACAATTGCAGCTATTATAAAATTACTTCTTCTTCGTTACTACAAAAGAATTAGATTCAAATCCAAAATGTCACCCTATCGGCATACAAATCATGCAGATGTGTAGATGTATATCTATCATAAAAATATCACATATCATACTCTCCAAAAAACAATTGGACACAAGATAGAAAACCAGAGATGGTGCGCACCAAGAATAGAAAGATAGCAAGAAAAACAGTAACATTTATCCTCCCTTTCACACACGAAACTTTATGAAATAGAGTTTTCCAAAAAAAAAAAAAAAATTATACAATTGTTATACTCTAAAAATGATGTTTCATCATATATTGTTATCTACAACATCAATGTGCAATCTGAAAGCCCTATCCATCCGCATCTTATGTTAATAACCAAAGTAAAAATATTATCTAAAATAGTTCTCCTAATTTCTGACCAGTACAAATTGTGCTAGTAAAAAAATGGCTTTATGTCTTCTGCAATTAAGATCCTTTCCAACCTCTATTACCTGCTTCTACTTCATGTTCACTGTAACCACAGTACCCTTAAAATAATATTACTGTTCATAGCCTCTACCCCCTGTCATTCAAGCTATAATTCTCTTGAGTTATGCTGCACCCACAGCACTCAACAAAAATTTTTTTATAATACTGTTCATCTATCATGAACGTTGTATTTAACCTTCATCCCTCTCTCACTCCCCATGTTAAACCAACCCCCACATCCTGAACCTGGCGCTCAGTCCAAGGTTACTCCCCATGTTAAACCAACCCCTACACATCCTGAACCTGGCGCTCAGTCCATGGTTACTCCCCATGTTAAACCAACCCCCATAATCAGAACCTGGCGCTCAGTCCATGGTTATTCCTATTATTGCTGACAACCGCAGCGAGTTTAATTCCCCTTTGTCATAGCTAATTTTTAAAACCCTGCAACAGTATCTATGGTGACGCCGTTAACCACAGCAACCGAGCAATCCCCAGGGCACTTATAAAATATCCAGAACATCATGGCACTCAATCCATGTTCATTCCCGACCCCATGAAGACCATGTCTTAAAGTTGCCCCATATCTTCTGAACGTAACTCTGCATCCAGGCGTATAACAGCCCCCAAGTCTTATTGGGGAACCATAGTCTCTGTAATAGAACACCCACATAAAAAACTATTTTATTCCAAACTAATTCCAAACATGTTCAACGACAACACAAGCATAAGGACTAAAATTATTACAATCCTTGAAACTGATAATTAAAAGTGAAAATAAAGTAATAGTCTAATATTGAAACAAGGAAAACTAAATGAAACAACAACTGATGAGTAATTGAAAACCAAGCGCAATTTAAAACAGAACGACTTCCCCCCTTAATTGACATATATCATTTTATCCCCGACATTTTCAAGATAAATATACATAATAAAATAAGCATCAATTTAAACCAAGACAAAATTCCTTAGTGTCATTCAACCTTATTGGTCGCTTTTACGGACCAAAAATGCATATTTGGTATTCACAGAACACCCGTTCAATTCCATGTAAAAAATACCAAGCATTAATAACAGAGTTTGCTGTTATCTACAGCCAGTACTCTCACAACCCATATTGATTGTCTTTATTACTAAAAATGACGACCATTGGTATATATATAACAGTACTGCTATCCACAGAGTATACTTTCACCAGTCATCATCCTCTACACTATTTCTCTCATTTACTTATTTCTTCAACAACTCTAAGTTTCTGAAGTATAATTTTTTACCTTCTATAACGGCCATAACTCTATCATCGTCTTCACCCTTATTTTCGTGGTAAGGACTTGTAATATCTTCACTCATACTATTATCAGCGTCGTGCTCTGATTCTTCATCCATTTCCTGCTCTTCTGTATTTATGTTACTAGTCTCTAATTTCTTTTGTTCAAGATCTAGTCTAATTTGTTTGCCTTTATTCCTCAATAACCTTTCTAAAACAGGCATATTTTCATCACTGGATAAACCTTCCCTAATTCTTTTCATTCTCTTGATTTCCCTCTCTTTTTGTCTATCTATCTTTCTTTTTGATGTTTGTCTGGTATTTTTATATGGCGCGTCTAATAGATCTTCCATAGATTCAACACTATCAGCTCTGGCCCCATCATACATCTCATTTTCTTCTTTTAGAAAAAATTTTTTCGGTTTCGTCTCCGATTGTTCACAAGTTTCTTCATATAATGATGGTGTTGTTGTTTGTTCTGATTCAGCTACCTTTTTAGGTTCCGGGGGAATCACATATTTAGCTCGTCTAACTAGTTGTCCTCCCGAATAAAGCCCCTCCGAGCAATTATCATCCACTTTATTTTCCTCATCATCACGTCTCAGGTGTTCCACATGTGAACGTGCTAGGTGCCCTGTTATTTGATTCTTAATTTTATATGATACTGGGCCTAATTTTTCTAGAATATAATATCCTGAAATCCATTGGTTGTCAAATTTAGAATCTCTTCTGTGTTTTTTTTTATAGTATACTCTATGTAGTATTCTCTTGTAGCGTTTACTCTTGTAGCAAAGTATACCCACTACATGGGGTAGTATACTCTTATAGTATACCCACTTTGAATTGTTGTAGTTGTGTATTACGATCTGCGTACCTTTTCTGTCTTTCCCTAGCTTTGACTACATTGTTTCTTACCCTTACGTGCGCTTAGTGCATTTCTTGTAAAATTACCTCATGAAATTCTTCTCCCAAATATTTTCGTTGAGGTTTAAGCAAATTGTCAATGGGTAATATTGGTTCTCTTCCGTACAACAAATAGAATGGTGAAAAACCAGTACCTTCATTATGGTGTGTTCTTATTGCTCCCAATGCAGGTCCTACATACAGATCCCAGTCTCTATCATGGTCTTCGATATTTTTAGCTAATATGTTATATAGTGTCCTATGTTGTCTCTCATTTTTAGCATTTGAGGAAGGTCTATAAAAAGAGGTTTTTATGTGGAGGATATTTAATTCTTGTAGTAATTTTTCAAACTTCTTGTTCACAAATTCTTTTCCATTGTCTGTGAGAACTGTCTGTGGACAACCGAATCGTGGTATATACTCCTGTAGAAAGATGTTAATGATGGAATCGGCACCCTTATCTGGAATAGAATAAACTTCTGGCCACAAACTGTAGCAATCCACTATATGTAGTAAATAATTATTTTCCGAAAGTGTTCTAGGATGAGGACCTGAAATATCTAAGCTTATCTTCTGCATGGGAAATTGAGGGATGTCAGTTTCCTGTAAGGGACATCTGATCACTTTCATATTTGTCAATCTACATTTCTCACAGTCATCAACATGCTTATAAATGCTCTTAAATAAGTTCGGCCAATAGTACTTATTTCTGAGGGCGTTAAATATTTTATCACGACCAAGGTGACTATTGTTTTCATGATATTCCGACATAACTTCACTTTCCAAATGTTTCGGTATGTATTTCCTCAGTTTACCCTCTTCTCCTTTTTCATTCACGTAATATAATTGTCCGTCTTCTTGTAGTTCTATAAATTTTTTCCTGAAGCTGTTTTCTCCTGTTTCTCTCAGCTTCTGCTTTATTTCTATTACGTTTGGGTCTAACTCTTGTTCTTCTTTCATATTAAAATGCACTAAACACGATTCTTCTATTAGTTACTCTGAATCATGTTCTGTCTGTGAACTTCCTAAAGTTTCTCTATTTAATTTAGTAGAATCTAATATATTTACTTGCCAATTTCGATAGTCTATCCCCGGTTCACCTTCATCTTCCGTATCTGATGTATCTGGATATGGAATCTTAGATAACAAATCTGCGCATGTATTTTCTTTACGTGATATATATTCTACTTTTGCATTATATCCCTGCAAATTCAGCGCCCACTTTTGTATTTTTCTGTTCTGTACTGGGGCTTCTAATAAGGATTTTAATGGCATGTGATCAGTTTTAATTATGAAAGTGGCGTTGTGTAAATAATAATTCAGCTTTTGTAATTCGTAGTGAATGGCATAAGCTTCTTTTTCTAATGTCGCCCATTTTCTTTGCAATTTACTAAGTTTGTGTGAAAGAAAATAGATCGGTCTTTCGTTCTTAACTCCTGGTATTCCTGAGTTTTCTCCTTCATATGGTTGAGTCAGGCATGCCCCTATGGCGGTATCTGAAGCATCCGTATATAAAGTCAATTGTTTATCTAAATTTGGATGTGCCAATAATGGAATTACTGTCAAACTATTTTTTAGAAAATCAAATGCTCTCTGACAATCTTCGTTCCACTTAAATCTTGCGTATTTGCAAGTCAGGTTTGTGATAGGTTCCGTTATTTGTGCAAAGTTTGGGATAAATCGTCTATAATACCTACACATCCCGATAAATGCTCGTACTTCTCTCACGTTGGTTGGAGAAGGTAACTCTCTAATGACTTTCACTTTGTCTTGATCAGGCTTGATTCCATCTCTATCGATCATGTAACCCAGATACTTAGTTTCTGTTTTTAGATACTCACACTTACTCAACTTCAATTTGACTTGATGTAGTCTTAATCTATCGAAAACTAATTTTACATGTTTCAGGTGGTCTTGTACATCTCCTGATGTATAGATCAAAACATCATCTATGTATGCCAATGCAAATTTCTGCATCCCTTCTAACACTTGATTCATTAGTAACATATAATGAGAAGGGGCTGTTCTCACTCCAAATTGCATACGTAAAAATTCATAAGAACCCACGTGAGTACAGAAGGCACTTTTCTTCTGAGCATCAGGCGACATGGGAATGCACCAAAACCCCGACCTAGCATCCAGCGTAGTGAAAAAAGTGGAACCGTTAAGTAATCCTAAAATGTCATCGATCACCGATAATGGCTAAGCCACATTTTTGGTGATCTTATTTAACGCCCTGTAGTCACAGCAGAAGCGATGTTAACCGTCCTTTTTGGTCACTATGACGATCGGAGATGACCACTCTGACTTCGATCTCACTATAATCCCTGCTTTTAGCATATCCTCTATTGCCTTCTCCACTATTTCCCTTTTCCGTAAAGGAGTTCTATAAGGTTTCAAACTGATTGGCGGGTGATTTCCGGTGTCTATTTCCATAGTGACTGTTTTGGTCTTACCTAATTCTAAGTCATTAATCGCAAAAACATCTTCGTTTTCAATCACGAATTCTTCTAATAGATTTTTATATTCTTGTGGAGCTTTCAACTACGATAATAATTCTTGTTCCCTTTTAAAAAACGGTGTTGTTTTATCTATTGAATGTATTTGAGTTGGGTGTTCTCTCAATGCACAGGGTAAATTGTCATTATGTGTTGTCCAGTTTCCTTTGCGTCTGTTCATTGTATCGTTTCGTTCTACGTACGGCTCTCTTGACGTATATTTTCTTCCTAGTGGTAGCATGGCATTATTTTCATCGGTTATTCTGGCAAATACACATCCCCTACACAATTTAATTTCCTTTCCTGTATCGTTTATGACCATGACTGAAAAGCTAAAGTGTTTGTCTAATGTCATTATTCCGTCAGGGACCTCTAGACCAGGTTCGCCTATTACCTCTCTGTCTAATTCTGTTATCCTAACTGTCTGTCCCAACTGAAAAATACGGACTATTCTTCATTTTTGCCTGTATCAAATTAACGGTTTGTGGTTTTAACGTCGTGGAAGTTTTTACTCTGACCAAGGTCGATATATGCATATCTTCTTCTAAATCAACATAAACATTTTGAAACCTCAACTTATGCAAATCGAAATAAATTCTTATACCATTCTTGAGCAAAAAATCTCTACCTAAAATCATATTCCTGTTCAAATCTCTGGCCACATGGAAAAGATGTCTTACATTTATTCCTCCCAATCTGAAGTTTATTATTGTCTGACCGACTACCTTAAAGGCTTCTCCGGTAACAGAGTGAAGGGTGTCTTGATTTTTGAATACCCTGACATTCTTCATAATACGATACAAAAGATTTTCTTTGATCACGCTGACTTGGGCTCCTGAATCAATCAGTGTTCTAACTCTATATTTTCCTACTTCTATTATACTTGAACTCGGATCGCCCATATTCACAGAAGTTTGTTTTATCTCTCCAACTTGGGGCCATTCTCTATGTTCTCCGCTACTCGTGGCTTTTACAGCTGGGTAATTGACATTTCTATTAAATCCTGGGACCTTTTTATTTTCCCCCCTACGGCAGGCCCTATTCAGTAAGTGGGACGCTAGTTTCCCTGGTTTCCTGACCTTCCAAAATTCCTTTGCATTTCTCCATAATTTCTATTTGGCCTCCCATTAATAGGGTTCTGATTCTGAGTGTTTACCTGAGCGCGTCTGTTGCCGCAAGACCTATAACTGTGTCCATTCTGTCCACAATTCCAACCGACCGTACCTGTATTACCCGCTGTCTCTCTTGTATAATTTCTCACATGTCTTCCTCTACTTTGAGCACCTTCATTAATTCCTACCAGTGTCTGTATTTCAGCCCGGGTCTGATTAACTCCTGGTCTTCTCCATCCGTACCTTGTCTGTCCTATTTCCATAGGTTCTTCCATTCTTTGTTCAACATTACTTCCAATTTCTCTTCCTACTCGTAACCTAAACCTCCTCCTTAAATTTTCTTCTTGTATGGCTATATCTACTGCCTGTGACAATCTCGCTGGATTTTCTCTCATCAGCTTAAATTTTAGTCCGTCTGATCGTAATCCATCCACAAATATTCCTACCAGCATTCTTTCTACTTCTTCACCCTGTACATTCTGTCCTAAAAATGTCTCTTCTGCCAGATTTATCAATCTATCACTATATAGTTGTACGCTCTCTCCATTGTCCTGTTTAGATTGCCTCAACACAGAGAATGCGTGTTGGGGATCTGTGATCTCAGCATATTTATGTGCCAGATCGTCTTTAAACTATTCCCAACTTTCCTCTCCTCCTGCTTCTAACTTACGTCTAATATGGTCAGATACCGGTGTAAAACTAGCCTGATATGCTATTTTCTTTTTTTCTTCTTCTGTGGCTCCTACCAAGAAAGCGTATTTCTCAATCGCCACCATCCACTTCTTAAAATGCTTAGCCTGCCCGTTAAATTTTTCTATATCTGTGCCTACCCCTTGTTGCTTTAGAGCTGTATCTAATCTAAATATGGCTCTTCCTACTCCTCCTAGTACATGCGTTAACGAAGCCTCTTCTTGCGCCATGGTGAAATATTTATAACTACTTTAATCAAATTTAAATTACAAAAGTAATTACTATACCGTAAGGAGAAAATTAGTAAAGTTCACTAAATGCGAGAATTCAGTCCATTCAACCACGCCTTTCCATAGTAGAATTTTCTGTCAGTTGAAAGCCATTATCTCTGGTTGTTGCGCTTGTAATGTGGTTGAGAAAACGTATCGTCAGCAGTGACTTCACCCCTGGCTGGGCAACCGAGAAAACGTATCGTCAGCAGTGACTTCACCCCTGGCTGGGCAGTTGATAAAACGTATCGTTAGCAGTGACTTCACCCCTGGCTGGGCATTTGAGAAAACGTATCGTTAGCAGTGACTTCACCCCTGGCTGGGCAGTTGAGAAAACGTACCGTTAGCAGTGACTTCACCCCTGGCTGGGCAGTTGAGAAAACATATCGTTAACAGTGACTTCACCCCTGGCTGGACAGTTGAGAGAACATATGATCGACATAATGGCTTCACCCGTGGCTGGGCAGTTGAGAGAGCGTTTTATGCCTGCATACGACAGGTAATCACCCCTGGCTGGGCTTTTGATTACCAGCGATGCCTGTACCCGGCGCAAAATTATGTCGCAATTCTTACACGCGCCATAGTTGATGTTTTTGGCTGTCTGTTCAGCAACAGTTTGCAAGTGTGGATCAGTGGATGTTGCTCCAGTTAATTGAAGTGCCGCGACAACCAACTAGGAATCCTGAGTCATTTAGGCACCATTTCGCCTGCTTTAACAGTGGTGGAGACGAATGCAACAGATCTAAACGAAGGCCTGGCAGTAGTTGCTAGACTTCTTACTTTAATAATGAAATTTCAGTAGACATAAACTTGACATAAAACTCTAGATGGTGACACCACGTCCTGCCGTCATGGCCTCAAGTTGATAACTAACTTCTTCCCCAACCCCGCGTCACAGCTTGAGCATCCCTAGTTACATCCCAACGGGATGCTCAGCCGTGCATTGTATACTAGTCTTTTCCCCTTGCACACCTACCAAAACCCCTTAACAGAGATGCTCTGTTATAGTAGTGCGTTAGTCCGGCTGTGTTGTGTTGGGTCGTTCGGTGTAATCCCGTCTAGTCAGTTCAGGACAGCGTCTCATGAACTTATGTCCCCTCATATTAATATGTCTTGTTCTGTCGGTGTCCTGTCTATGACATCTCTGTGTCCCCACCGATGTCCTGTCTCTAATCTCTCTACCGTCCTGTTGATGTCCTGTCTTATGACATCTCTGTGCCCTTACCCATGTCCTGTCTATCGTTATCTCTGTAGTCCTTGAATCTATTCTGTCCCTTGTCCTCTCTATGTCCTTTCCCTATTCCCCCAACACTCCGACAACAGTGGTTGATTCTGGTCACGGCACTTTTCTTGCATTTGTCGCAATGAGAATATCATATCAATGGTAGACCGGTTCTGTCGAAAGCCACACAGTGATTCGGGGTAGACTTGATCTCCTAGGAACTTGAAGTTTGCGCAGAACATTTCTGGCAAATACTTTTCCAACAATACACAGAATTGAGATACCCCTATAGTTGTTGCAGTCGCTCCGATCGCCCGTGTTCTTGTACAGTGTTATGATGCTGAATCTTTGAAATCCCGTGGGACTTGTCCTTCTCGCCAGCATAGATTTATTAGCTGGTGGATATGTAGAGTGGGTGTGTCTTGCCTACTCCTTATAACCTCTATTGGAATCCCATCCTTACCTGGAGCCTTGCCAGATGCAAGTTCATTTATAGCACACTTAATTTCTGTTATGGTGGGAAGTGTGTCCAGGTGGTCAAGAGTTGGTAGAGCCTCTATGGCGTTGAGGGCATCATCCTCTAGTTTGGTCCCACTTGAGTAAAGCTCCAAATAGTGCTCTACCCATCTGTCCATCTGCTGTTTCTTATCAGTTATGATTTCTCCAGTCAAGGTTTTCAATGGTGCACTTCTTTTGATCACTGGACCACAGGCTTTCTTTATTCCTTCATACATGCTTCTGATGTTTCACTTATCACTTGCGATTTGAATGGACTCACATAACTTGATCCAATAATTATTTGCACACTGCCTGGCAGCGGTTTGCACAATCTTCCTAGCTTGCCTTAGCTCACTTAGAGTGTTACGCGTTGGCCTTTCCTTGTTTCTTAAGAGAGTTATCTTCTTCTTATCAATCAAGGGCTGCAGAGTCTCACTGTTTTCTGCAAACCAGTCCTGCCTCTTATGATCCACAGTGCCGTAAACCCTTACAGCAGTTTTATAAAGAATTTACTTAAGTTGACCCCACTTTTCATTTACTGTACAATGTTCTGGTGTTCAGTGAAAGCGTCTTCAATGATATATGACTGAGATGTTTTCTCCGTGTGATGATGAAGTCCAGCTGGTACCAATGGCCGGATCTTGGATGTTTCCATGTGACCTTATGCATCTCTTTTGTTTTAAAAAAGTAGTTTGTAATACATAGGTCATTACTGGAGCAATGCTCCAGCAGCCTTTGCCCATTTTCATTTATGCGACCGATGTTGTATTTTCCAAGGCACACTGGCCTTGAACTCGAGTCCTTGCCCACACGAGCATTGAGATCATCGAGCATATAAATGTAATCAAATTTTGGAACTGCCTTGATCACGGAGTCTAACTCCTCATAGAACGAATCCTTCACATCATCCGAGGAATCGAGTGTCGGTACATATGCAGTAATAATGGTGGCAAAACCACAAGAGGTTGCCAAGCGCAGGGATAATAGTCTTTCATTTCCTCCTGCTGGAATTTCAATCATTCCCAGTAGCGAATTCTTCACTGCAAAGCCCACACCGTGTTGCCTTTTTTCTGCCTGCCCTCTACCCTTCCAAAAAAGGTGTAATTGTTTTCCCTGAGTGACCCTTCCTCAGCAAGGCGAGTCTCCTGCAGGCCAGCAATATCAATGTTAAGACGATGGAGTTCAGCATCAATCACAGCCGTTTTTCTCACATCGTCAATATTGGTCAAGTCAGTGGAAAATCCTGGACACATGGTTCTCACGTTCCAGGTTGCAAGCCGTAGCTTGAGGGTTCTATTTGTATTTTTATTTGTACCTGGTGCATTGGTTTTACAGCCTGTGATTCAGATTTTGTCCTAGCCCTAAGCACCCATTGAAGCAGGCAGGCTGTGGCAGATCAGCACCCAATTGGCCTGGGGCTGCCCAGCTTGAGGCGGGCGGTAGCTGATCAGTGACACCTGTAGGTGTCTCCCACCGTCAGAGGCAACGCGTGGCGCCCCATGTCTACGCCAATTGACAGGGACTTATAACCCGTAACAGTTGCCTCTCGCTTTGATTCCGAGACCAGTTAAGACCAGGGATGGAGTTATTGCCTCTCCATAGCACAAAGCCTGGGCTAAAATATAAATATCATGTGTTACCCATGCTGCATTATCCCTCTCTCGGCCTGCCTAGTTCACTCCAGAGGAAAGGTAACACCCCTACACCTGGAACAAGACAAGCTGCAGAAGCTGCCGGATCAGCAAAGCAATGCTCTAACTGTCTACCTGTCGGAGCTTCGATCCTAGATCAGCCGCAAACCACGGCTTAGGGCCTGGTCTGCCCTGCCATGACATGTTGTCTTTAGCTTGCATTTCCTCGCACCAGGGTAAGGCTTGTACCCTCCCAATTGCGCTCTTCCGCCCGAAGCCGTTGGCACAATGTGGGGTGTCGGGGTTGGTAAGCGCCGCCCAAAGTTCGGCGCTAACAGAAAGCAGGTAGTACCGTCTACTGTTATACGGTAGCTCAGTCATATCTGACTAAGACCTGACACATATGCGCACCAAATAATTATGAATAATAAAAAAAATAAGATACGTAAAGTCAGTGATGTTGAAACTCTGTGTGTGTGTGTGTGTGTGTGTGTGTGTGTGTGTGTGTGTGTGTGTGTGTGTGTGTGTGTCTGAGTGTGCGAGTGTGTGTGTGTGTGTGTGTGTGTGTGTGTGTGTGTGTGTGTGTGTGGGTGTATACACGAGATGCTTTCTCTGATGCATTAGAAAATTGTACCGTAAGTGAAAAGTGGGGTAAACTTAAGGAAACTCTTTATAAAACAGCGGCAGGGGTTTATGGTACTGTGGATCTTAAGAGACAGAACAGGTTTTCGGCAAACAGCCAGACACTGCAGCACTTGATTGATAGAAAGAAGATAGCTCTCTTAAGAAACAAGGAAAGAACAACGCGAAACACTCTCATTGAGCTGAAGCAAGCTAGGAAGGCTGCCAGGCAGTGTACAATAACCACTATTGGATCAAATTATGCGAGTACATTCAAAATGCAGGTGATAAGGGCACCATTAGAAGCATGTGTGAAGGGATAAAGAAGGCATGTGAGCCAATGATCAAAAGAAGTGCACCACTGAATACCTTGACTGTAGAAATCAACTCTAATAAGAAACAGCAGATGGAAAGATGGGAGGAGCACAATTTGGAACTTTACTCAAGCGAGACTAAACAACGAATGATGCCCTCAATGCCATAACGGCCCTGCCAACTCTTGACCACGAGGACACACTTCCCACCATAACAGAAGTTAAGTGTGTTATTAATGAACTTGCATCTGACAAGGCTCCAGGTAAAGATGGGATTCCAATAGAGGTTATCAGGAGTGGGCAAGACACACTCTTTCTAACAGAGCTATGCTGGCGAGAAGGACGAGTCCCACAGGATTTCAAAGACTCAAGCATCATAACACTGAACAAGAACAAGGGCGATCGGACCGACTATAACAACTATAGGCGTATCTTAATTCTGTGTATTGTTGGGAAAGTATTCTTCAAGTCCTGGGAGATAAAGTCTACCCCAAATCACAGTGTGGCTTTCGACGGAACCAGCCTACCATTGATATGATATTCTTATTGAGGCAAATGTAAGAAAACTGCCGTGAACAGAATTAACCACCGCTTATTGCCTCACATAGGCTTTTGATATGGTCAGTCGTGAGGATCTGTTCAAGTCACTAAAGAAGATTAGCTACCCACCAACTCTTCTGTCCATTGCGGAATCGTTCCACACAGGCATGGAGGGTATAATCAAGTTTGATGTTTCAACTTCAGAAGAGTTTGAAATCAAGAGTGGAGTTAAGCAATCCTGTGTACTAGCACCCAACCTCTTTAGAATATACTTTCACTTGTACTGAAATATGAATTTCGTGATCAAGATGGTGGTATATACATTCACCCACGCTCAGATGGCAACCTCTAGAATGCTCAGAGGTTTAAGCTAAGACCAAAATTATTAGAGTTGCTGATCGCAAATGGTGCTGCAATTACGACCCACTTTGAGGGATAATTACAACGTCTACTTTCTGTATTCTCCAATGCTTGTTCTGAATTTGATTTAACAATTAACAAAAAGAAGACGCAGATTGTGTCATAAGGTGCACATGAGCTGCAATCAATATTTATTGACGATTCCGAATTGGATATAGTAGACCATTTTACATATTTAGGATAAGAGGTAAAGAGTAAATTATCCCTAGATCAGGAAATCAACACAAGGATCGGTAAGGCAGCAACAACAATGAACAGGTTAGCAAAAAGAGTCTGGGAGAACAGGAAGCTTACTGCCAAAACAAAAGTCCTCGTCTACCAAGCCTGTGTCCTTAGTACTCTTCTTTATGGCAGTCAAACCTGGACAACTTACTCACATCAAGAACAATGTTTAAACAGCTTTCATATGCGGTGTCTGCGAAGAATACTTGGTATTAAGTGGCAAAACTAAATCAGAAGTACTGAAATATTGGAAAGATCAGGTTGTGTGACAGTTTGTTCCATGTTTAGTCATCGTAGACTTAGATGGACAGGGCATGTTAGGAGGATGGATGATGGTAGAATACCAAAGGACATCATTTGGTTAATACAGGTGGGTAAGAGATCTCGGGGTCGGCCTCTACTACGATACAAAGATGTGTGTAAGCGGGACATGATTGATACAGGCATTGATAATGCACATTGGGAGCAAGTCGCAGCAGAACGTGTTGCATGGAGAGCAAATATCAGAAATGGAATAAAGACAAAGGAGAAAATTATTGCAGATAAGTCATACACTGAGCGCATGAGACGTGTGATAGTGCGTGATGGTGAAAATGACCATGTGTTCACATGCATCCAATGTGGTCTGTGATGGACCTATCTCTAGTAGTTCGTTCAACGTTAGGTCTACAACAGTCTGAAGCTTATACTTGCACGCACAAAACTCACGCCGAAACGGGCTCACACTTCGGTCCACAATGGACACTTTTATTTCATACAATAATATGCGTGAGCAAGATCACATGGATCAGTTTGCTGTCAAAAGTTATTCCTGACTAACAACAAGTGTCATAATAGACACGGAATCAAATACTTTATATATATATATATATATATATGTGTGTGTGTGTCTGTGTGTGTGTGTGTGTGTGTGTGTGCGCGCGCGTGCAATAAAAAATGCTATGCATACTCTGCACACATTCGCAATCGCCTACAAGTCTCATATTCTTAGCAAGCACTGTCTCTCTCTGTCCCAGTCGAGCTCACAATCGTTCTAACTACCAGTGCACAGTCATCAGGTTCTCTACCACTATCGTACGTTTGTCTCAGTCAATTGTCTAATTCCGTCTCCCTGAGTTCGCGCCGGTCTCTCGCATCACGGGTCTCTATTTTCTCGTGCTCCACGCCGGACATGGCCTGGTCCGTTGGTCTCGGACTGTCCTCAATTACAGGCTCACCTGCCCTTAACCCCATGTTGTCTGTCAACAACTCTGACCTGTCTCGGTACTAGTACATACCTGTCCTTACCTACAGCCCCTGTCGCCTGCTGTCTTACCTGTCTGCTGTCCTGTCAGTACTGTCCTTATCTTGGTCTCTGACACGCTCTCCCTCCTCTCTCTTGTGAAAATTTCCTATTTATTTGGGAAAGTGACACAATTCACCTTTGTGTCTGTGTCTTATTTAGATAAGCTATGTTTATCCGTCAGAGAACAAGGCTGTTTTATGGTATTCAGTGACATGGTTGTACCGTTTGGTTGTTTCTACTACGAGGTGCAAGATATCGTTGTAGCATATTATTCCTTTCGTACCGTTCTATGGCTAGTTAGTGCCTCTTTGATCGTATGCTCTAACTCTTACTATTCATACTGTACCTAATTTGCTTCTGAGACTCCGCACAGACTGAAGGTTACGACGACTTATGTTATTTTTCAAACCACACCCCCCTTCCTCACTACATACACTGTAAGGCAATATGTTGTAGTCACATTTGACTACACTATCAGGAAAAAGTTGTTTGCTGGACTTATGGTTGCCAGGCAGCTGATTCCTGGTCTCAGCAAATATTAGTACCATGTTCAAGTAAAGCTGATCCCGTTTGGTACGAGTTAGTCATCTCTAACAGTGGGAAACAATAATAATGAGTAATACTATTACAATGTACAAATTACTTCCCCTTTGGATGTTGTACTTATGACTGAACTTAGCTTCAGTTTGGTACTGTAATTTATAATTTAAGAAAAAAAAATCTTCATTAAATTACATTAATTTCTTATTTCTAGCATCATACGCTTGGCTTCATCGCATTCAAAATTGTAACAGATATGACAAGTCTGAATGTTAGATACCAAACGATGATCCTTTAGATCACAATATTTACTTCCTTTCATTCAAATACATGCATTCAAATTAAAATGCCGCATGTGTCATTCATACTCTCATGCATACTTAATCTTAGAATAATAAATTATTTTTATTGTTATAATTATAATCTAAAGCGTTCTACAATGTCACAAACAAATGCACAGTTCAGTATTTATGGCACGTAAGGTGCTGTCGGAAGAAAATGTCCTCGTTTCCTTTCGAAAATAATCACAATGTTCACTTTCTAACAAAATAACCAAAATATCCACAATGTTCATTTACTAGCACTAATCTGTTAAAATATATTTCTTGGTTGTATATGATTGATTGATTTAGGAACCGACATCACAGCATTCGGGGCATTCCCATAAGCGCTCCGTCCCCATTCTCAGCAGTCAGCGAAGAGTTCCATCACTAATAGTACCAGTAGCAATCTGATTATATGTCCTGCTCGCCTTTCCTCTGAGCGTCGATCGTCGGCCAGATCCCCTCGGCATCCCTCGCTGTCGCATTCATGCCAGACCATGGTGATCCATTTGCTCCTCCGAGGTGTACATGTGCTCCCACAAAGCCGCAACCACGTCTGCCTTATCATGCATCAATACACCACCAAAATTGGCAGAGCCAGCCAATCTGTCTACCTGTTCATTCCCCAGCACACTAGCATGCCCCGGAGAAAAGATCCAGACGATGCTTGTCACCCATGACTTCTGAAGCGAAGCAAGCCACTCTGCACGAAGCTTGTCTGTCCTCACCCTACGCAGCATGCTTTCTGTGTCAGTAACAATCACGATGTATGTGTGTATCCTATTCTCCTTCCAGTGGAAAGCTGCACTGACCGCCTCCACCTCCATTCTTAAGCTAGATGTTCTGGTATCGTATGCTTGTATATGGTTGTGTATATATTATCACAATACTTTATGATGTGGGCATTCATATACTCATTTCATTGCGTTCGGATGTCGGAATCTGGATAATAAATCTGCCAGAAGGTTTTTTCTCCACTAATATGCTTTATGGTAAAACTATAGTTCTGTAACAGAAGTGCCTATCTGGCGATTCTGTTGTTCGTAGATTTTCCTTGATGTAGAATTAGGAGCAGGCTGTTATCCGTCTCAAGAATAAAATGTGAACCCAGCAAATACTTGGATAGCTTTGTGGTGGAAAGAACAACAGCTAAACATTCCAGCTCCGGTTTGCTGTATCTTCTTTCACAGGGTGACAGTTTTCTGCTGACATAGATGATCGGATGAAAGATTGTCTCATAAGTTTGTAGCAAGCCTCCTGCCAAACCAATTCCGCTGGCATATGTCCTAAGGGTAAACATTAAATTTTGGTTAGGAAGTTTCAGGATGGGAGGTTTTCAAAAAATAACTTTTTATTTCTGTCAGTGCTGTTGTTAAGAACACACGCCTTATAATATTGTTTGGTTGGTCTTTCGCCAATAAGCTTTAAGAACTTCTGTAAGGTCAGCAAATTTTGGGATAAATTTCCTGTACTAATTTAACAAGCCTAATAGGCTTCCAACCTCCTTCTTCGGTTTTGGTGTCTCCAAATTCAGAATGTTTCTCACAAATCTGTCGTCAGTAAAAATGTTTCCATTGGAAATTCTGCAACTCAGGAAATCGATTTTAGTATAACCTATTTCCACTTTAAAGGGTTTGATCGACAGACCGTGTTGTTTAATTCGGTCAGAAATTTGTCGAAGTGTCGTGACGTGTTCTGCCATGTTGTTTGTGTGAATGCAAATGTCGTCAATGTAAGTTTCAACGCACTGTATGTTGTGTAACAACATTCTTGCCATTCTAACAAATGTTGCAGGAGCGTTAACTAAACCAAATGGAAGAAAATGCTATTCATACAATCCCCATGGTGTGGCAAATGATGTTAAATGAATGGACTCGTCTGTCATGGGTATTTGCCAATACCCTTTTGTCATGTCGAGTTTCGAAAGTAGTCTATAGTATGTCATGTTCATAATAAGGTCTTCGTAGTTTGGCATCGGTTTTGCATCTAGTTGTGTGATGCAGTATGGTTTACGGTCGTCGACACAAAGTCGGGTACAGATTGTAAATATGCTATGGTGTTTAGTGAATTCAGTCTTATCGGGTCGGTCAGGAAAACTGGTTTTGTATAATTTCAATGATTACTTGCAGTTGTGTTGGTCTGGTTTATAGAGTTTTGGGAGGAGTTTGATGTCTTTTACCTTGTTCTTGTGTTTCCTGTTGGTACTGTTATTTCGTCGTTCCCGTATGTTTCCGTATTTTCTATTATTGTGCTGTTTGCTGTTGTTTTGTCATGTGATTTGTGGTTTTCTTTGTCCCTATTGTAATACGGTTTCAGCATGTTTACATGATGTAATTTGTTATGGCTGATCATCAGTATTTCGTAATTACATGTTGGCACTTGATTTTGGGTTTTGATTGGTTCATAGACTGACAAATTTGACAAATATGCATTGTCTGCGCAACAGTTATAATATGTTGTTAACATGAATAGGGTAAACAATGATATCATCGTAACAATAGTGTGGTATAATAAGAACATTGTTAACACGGATTTGCTGTGGTTTCGTTCGGCCCTTCTTTTATTTGTTTTCTGAAATAGAAGTTTGTTATCTGACTGAGTAGGTTTAAGAGGTTTGCCTTTTTATGTCGTGTGGTTTGACACGTTTGTCTTGTAGCTTTCTGCATTTGGTATGTAGCGTGGTACTTTTTTCCGCTTTTCTCGTTTTTGCATTTGTGGTGGCGTTTTCAGTGTGTTTTGGTGGTTGATCAACCAGATTAAAATACTTCTGAAAAGTTGCATGAGATTTTTGTAACTAAATGAAATGTTATCTTAAGATGTTGCGATGAGCTATGGTAGAGCTTATCTGTTCTATAGCTTGATGTGGTTGCTGTCTAGCTCTAGTTTTGAAGTTGCGCTTGTTACAGCGTTGGAATAAAAACAAAAACCTATTGTTTCCATTAAACAATTTCTCGCTCTGAAATATCGGTTACCCGAGGAAGGTGCCCGATAATCAGGTCACAGCATGGGTCGTTAAGTATTGAACACTTTATTCTGCCTGTTGAAAAGGGCGATCTAATATTTGCCCAGGCCAGAGGATAGTTTTCAGTGTTACCAGAAAAAGTTCTACAAGTAGTTAATTTTCCCGTGTAGTCTGCAGGTTTGACTAGTTCTTTTCGCAGACCTACCAATGTAGAACCGCTATCCCTTAGGATGGTACATAAAGTATTATTTACACAGCCTTGGTGGGTATTTAGTCTAATTTTTGAATCGATTATTGCGTTTGTCTGTTCATTGGTGATTGGCACGCTATATCCACACGTTAACATGCCATCAGTATGGAACTGATTACATGTCTCACATTTATCTACATGGAACCTGCCTGTGTTCTCTACTGTATTTCCAGATTCTTCTTCTTCCTCTTCTGAAGAGGAACTATCTAAGATGGCTGAATTCGCTCTTTTCAATAGCTTTCTACCCTCATAAGAAATCTGCCAGTGGTGGTGACTCTTGCAAAAATAAAAGCATTTGGTAAGCCTTTTATAATTCTTACGTTTGGCCTGCTCTTTGTTAACTATGCTTTGCAAATAAATTTGGTATTTTGGATTTTTATCACACATTTAATGTTTTCCGTGTTTGTTAGGGCAGTATCTGCATTGGATCTTATCAAAATTAGTACTGCTTTTACTTTTATTGAAGTTGTAAGATTTAGGTTTATCTGAGGTAGCAGCAGCGACAAGCGACAAACTCTGTATCTTAGTTGATGTTTGGAAAATATGTCTATTTGCTGAAAAATATGCTTAACCCTTGCGTTCTATCTCTTTCGCCGAATCACATTCATTTTCTTGCAAAAACTTTGAAAAAGGTACAGGTAATGATGAAATTAACTTGTCCCTTAAAATAAGGTCTTTGAGTAGTTCAAAGTTGTTACTTATTTTGGCTGCTAACCATTTTGAAAAAATGTAATGGACTTCAGATACATAGCCCAAGAAGTTCCTGTGGACTTGGGGAATAATTTGGAAAATTGCAGTCTATAGTCCGAACTATCTAATAAGAAGTACTGCATGATACGTGCTTTAATATAGTTGTAGTCTCTTCTTAGGTCTGCTGGGATAGATTCTATTACCTTAAGAGGCTTCCCGGAGAGATGTTTCATGTAAATAATATTCCAATCTGAAATAGGGATATCGTATTGTGTCAATATGGTCTTAAAATTCTGCACCCAGGCAGATATGCAATCGCCTGTGGCGAAGTTTTCACGATTCCCTGGTATTTCGTATATTTTTTTTCTTTTTCTTTACTCTCTATTTTCATAGATTGGATGTTGGTTTGTGATTCTCTTTCTAGCTGCCTTAATCTGAGCTGTGTATCTTGCTCTTCCTTTTTGGTTTGAGAAATTACGTCTGCCTCTCTAATTTTTGCGTCTATTTCTGACTGTTTGACTTTACTTTCTAGTTCTATCTTCTTTAATTCCCTACCTTTAGCTCTTTAATCTCATTCAGTCTGTTCTTTCAGTTTACTTTCACTCCATTCAAGTAATATTTTGTCGGCTAATTTGACTTTACTACCCATTTCAATAAATTCTTTCAGCGTTGTCATATTTCTGGTTTAGTATTTCATAATGAAAAAAAAAAATGTATACACTGTTATAATGAAAATGTACACAATATGTTATTAATGAAATACACAATTTAATTAACTAAATAGGTGCAATAAGGCAAATCAACTCATTGGACAAATGGCACCAATACTAAAGAACACACATGTATCAATAACTACTAAGAAAGCACTTTACAACACAATCTTCCTGCCAACTATATGCTACCAATGCCAAACCTGGACAATGACAGAAAAAGAGAAAAAAAAATCACAACAACAGAAATGAGGTTCCTGAGAAGAATACTCAACGTATCAAGAAGAGATAAGATCAGAAATGAAGAAATCAGGACTAAAGTCGGGATTACAGCAGCACTAGATTTTATCAGAAAACAGCAAGTCAAATGGTTTGGCCATGCAAGTAGGTTACCAGTCAACAGCATACCACAACAAGCAATGATGTACAGACCAGATGGAATCAGAGGCAGAGGCCGACCACTTAAACGTTGGACGGAGGGAATAGCAGAGTCCATGGGAATATCGATATATGAAGCCCATACTCGGGCACTCTCACGAAGTTTATACTTCACCTCGACACAGCAAGGTACAAGAGGAACATGATGAGATGAGATGAGAATTAACTATTAAACTGAAACAACAACAAAATAAAAAGTAATTAAAAAAAACAAAAACTTGGGGTATTTTCGTAACGTTGCCAGAAATTTAACAAAAAAAAAAAAAAAAAAGACTTACGTGCCGAAAGTGTAAGGAGTTCTGCCCCGGGCGTGAGTTCACACTAGGGTTTAGTTCGTGTTGTTTAGACAGTAGTGTGGGATCAATAACTGAAGCGTACTGGCTGTGGATAGAAACATGTTAGTATTTTTCTACAGACTTCAATCGTGACTGTGGATAGAATATGTTTTGCATATCCTTTACAGGGTATCGCTGTCAACATTAGCATCTTTCAGCTGATTGTTGATTTCTTGGCAAGATTACGCTCAGTAGTTTGCCATTGCTTTCTGAGGAACCGGCTCCATACTCTCATAAGTCACTGGCGCGATTCGAACCGCTTCCAATTCTCACGCGCTCACCTCAAACACGAGAGTATTCGGGTTTACGGAGAAAGCTGCTAACCTATCGGCCAGGTAGACCGGAACTGTGAATAGAGAATTGTTATAATTGTCTGTTATCTAGGATCAGTACTCTGTCTAGTCTCTGATTGTCGGGTTTTTACTGGACGATGTCCCCACTCTTTCTGTCATAGACCTATCTCTAGTAATTCGTTCAACGTTAGGTCTACAACAGATTTAAGCTTATACTTGCACGCAAAAACCCACGCCAAAACGGGCTCCCACTTCGGTCCACACTGGACACATTTATTTCATACAATAATATGCGTTAGCAAGATCCCACATGGATCAGTTTGCTCTGTCAAAAGCTATTCCTGACTAACAACAAGTGTCATAATGGGCACGGAATCAAATACTGCAATATATATATATATATATATATATATATATATATATATATATATATATATATATATATATACACAATGCTATGCATACTCTATACACATTCGCAATCGCATACAAGTTTCATGTACTTAGCAAGCACTCTCTCTCTCTCTCTCTCTCTCTCTCTCTCTCTCTCTCTCTCTCTCTCTCTCTCTCTCAGTCGAGCACACAATCGTGAGAACTACCAGTACACAGTCATCAGGTTCTCTACCACTATCGTACGTCTGTCTCAGTCAATAATCTAACTCCGTTTCCCTGAGTTCGCGCCGGTCTCTCGCATCACGGGTCCCTATTTCCCCGTGTTCCACGCCGGACATGGCCTGGTCCGTTGGTCTCGGACTGTCCTCAATTACAGGCTCACCTGTCCTTAACCCCATGTTGTCTGTCAACAACTCTGACCTGTCTCAATACTAGTACATACCTGCCCTAACCTACAGTCCCTGTCGCCTGCTGTCTTACGTGTCTACTGTCCTTTAGGTACTGTCCTTATCTTGATTGGTTAAATACAAAATGTGAAGAAGCAGTCATGAGGAAAAAGAATGCCAGACAGCTATGGCTAAATGACATCAACAACATCCAAAAGGAATAGCAATATAGAAATGAATGTAAAGAGGCTACAAAAATAGTTTGACAGTAGAAGCGAGAATATATGAGTAATATAATCAAAGATATGGAAACTAATCACCAGAAAAACGAATCCAGAAAATTTGTTAAAGAACTGAAGTCAATGAAACGAGGGCACCAACACAACACATATGGTTTAAAAGACAAAAATGGGAATATGATAAATACCAATGAGGAAATGTGCAACACATAGAAAGAATACTTTGTTGAATTACTAAATTGTGAAGCTCCAAGTAACAATTTCCCACAGGAAGAGGTTCTAACGTGTGAACCAAAAATTGAAGAACCTGCATTTGAAGAAATCCTATATGTAATCACACGACTTAAACACAATAAGGCAACTGGGGCTGATGAAATTGCTGCTGAATTTTTAAAGGCGGGTGGCCATGCATTACATCTAAAGCTATACGAACTAATAATAAAAATCTGGAAGACTGAAGAACTATCCCATGACTGGAAAGAGTCATTATTGATACCTATCTTTAAGAAAGGAGACAAGTTCCAGTGTGAAAATTATAGAGGAATATCACTATTGTCCATAAGCTATAAGATACTATACGCAGTGCTACTAAATAGACTAAAACCATATTCAGAATACATATTAGGTGACTACCAGGCGGGTTTTAGACAAAACAGATCAACAATAGATCAGATATTTATCTTACGACAAAAATTGGGAATATAAAAGAGATCTCCATAACATTTTTGTGGATTTTAAAAAGGCTTATGATAGTGTCCATAGGAATAGTCTATGGAATGCTATGCGGGAATTTGGAATACCAAGGAAGTTAATCAACATGACCAGACTATGCATGGAAGATACTTATAATATAGTAACATAAAGGAGACCACTGCAACACACGTTGTATTTATTACAGATTCAAAGAGTATTCTTAGTAAGGTGGAGAAAGGAATGTTTAGTGTGGAATGGCTGTCGTCGCTTCAGAGGTCACAGATTGTGAGAACTGTATGGATATTTTGCCTTGGCCATGCGGGGGTACGGGGGAATGAACAGGCTCATAGACTAGCAGGGAATGCACCTCTTGGTGGTAGTTTGCCTATGGACAAGGGGGAGGTGGTCGTGCGTTTGTGGGACCAGGTGGAGAAGGCGGAGAAACAGATTGAGAACCCATATGTGGAAAGAATGAGATTTCGGGAGATCGGTAGAGGTTCTGGAAGAATCTCAAAACTGAGAGGGAAGACCAGGAAAACTTTTAATCAGATAGCGGTGGGAACGATTAGTAGTATGACTCTTCGCTGTCTGTTGAACGAGGGGACGGAGCACGTATGGGAATGTCCTGAGTGCAGTGATGTCGGTTCTTAACTCAACTCAGTTCACCAAAAACTATGTCCTTTGGTATTCACCCATCATCCATCTTCCTAACGTGTCCTATCCATATAAGTCTACGAAGACTGAGCATGGAATATACCGTCACACAACCTGATCTTTCCAATACTTCAGTATTTGTGATTTTGTCTTCCACTTAATACCAAGTATTCTTCGCAGACACTGCATATGAAAGCTATTTAAACGTTTCTCTTGGTAAGTTGTCCAGGCTTCACTGCCATAAAGAAGAGTACTAAAGACACAGGTTTGACTTATAACCCGTATCCGCTACCTCTCGCTTTGATTCCGAGACCGGTTAAGACCAGGGATGGCGTTATACCTATCCCTAGCACAAAGCCTGGGCTAAAATATAGAGACCATGTGTTGCCCATGCAGCATGATCCCTCTATCGGCCTGTCCAGTTCACTCCAGAGGAAAGATAACAGCAATACATCTGGTATAAGACAAGCTGCAGAAGATACCGGATCAACAAAGCAATGCTCTAACTGTCCGTCTGTTGGAGCTTCGATCATAGACCAGCTGCCAACCAAGGCTTAGGGCCTGGTCTGCCCTGACATGACATTTTGTTTTTAGGTTGCATTTCCTCGCACCAGAATAAGGCTTGTACCCTCCCAATTGCTGTCTTCCACCGGAAGCCGTTGGCACAATGTGGGGTGTCGGGTTTGGTAAGCACAGCCCAACATTCGGCGCTAACAGAAGGCAGGTAGTACCGTCTGCTGTCATTACGGTAGCTCAGTCATACCTGACTAAGACCTGACTCATAATAAACTGTGAACTTTCATTAACTGGTGCCTGAGCACAATAGAAGGGTTAGAATGATATAACAGAAGCAATATTTCGGAGCTTAGGGAGATGTAATACTTGGCTAATGTTTGTGTTTATAATCGGCATCACTGCATTCAGGACATTTCCATGCATGCTCTGTGCCCCTTTTCAAAAGCCACAGAAGAGTTCCGATACTAATAGTTCCAGAAGAAAACGTCATTAAACGTCCACAAGGCGTGTTTTCTACGACTTAAACACCATCCAGACTGTCTACGCACTCCATTTGACACAGTCTCTCCAGATTGAGATAATCCGTACAGTAAGCAGCTCTCCACCCAGACGAGCAGTGACAGTCAGTCCATCTGCTTGTTTATTGCTGGCCTGGGCAGAAGAAAATCCATATGTTCGCAACCTGCGATCTACTCAACCTGGTATGTGCCTGTTTCCAAATTATTCGCATTCAGTTGCTACTGGTTGATTGGGCATGACTATAAATATTTATTTCGGCATATATGCAGGTATTTATCCACTGTTGTAAATATCATTCAACAATACAGTTAACATTTCTATTACAAGTTCTCCCAGTACTTCTAATTCATATAATGTAATAACCATCTGATTGATTTTCATGTTTTTATTCGCTAGACAGCAACACGGATTTTTTTAAACAATATGTGGACCTTGTAAGTTACTTTCTTCTGTTAATTCTTCTCTATCTCCATCACACGACTCCCTTACGTGTTCATTCCATCTTTTCATCTGGCAAATACACCTGTAGAGTAGCAAATATATCACCATGTCGACTACCCTTTCCAGAATGTCGATATCGATACAGCTTGCCGGAAATGCTCTATATTCGTCGGTAGTTCCTTTACCATTTTGGTTTTATGCTCAGGGTATTTCCATGTCTTGTGACTGCCGTCGTGTTGGTCGGCTAATGTCTCGACTTTGAGGAATCATGTTTTTCATCACTGCTCTTTCTGAATCACTTCGATATTTTATATGTCGCCCAAACATTTCAGTTTCCATGACAGGATGTTGTTTATGAGCCAGTTACTTCCTTGTTTAGATGTTGTAGAATGTCGGTGTTTTAATTCTTATTTTTGATCTACCAAAGAAAAACATATAGTATAGGTAAAAACTTAAAACATGCATCCTTTTTCCCGCGTTTCCATCCTGCTTCAGGATATTGCGGTCAACATCAGCATTTTTCAGCTGTATGTTGATTCCTAGGCTAGATTACGCTTATCAGAATGCCACAACTTTCTGAGCGACCGGCTCCATACTCTCATAAGTCACTCGCACGACTCGAACCGCTTCCAATTCTCGTGCGCTCACGTCAACCACGAGAGTATTTGAGGTTACGGAGAAAGCTGCTAACCCGTCGGCCAGGGAGATCGGCAAAATATGCATATTGTATTGGTAAAATATTAATATTCACTTAAAGTATTCTTACAGTGTAATGATGAACATATACTAGTATTGGTAAAATGTTAAGATATAATATAGTATTGGTAAAATGTTAAGATATACATACAGTGTTGGTAAAGTGTAAAGAAATACATATAGTATTGATACAATGTAAAGATCTACATATAGTATTGGTAAAATATTAACATATACATACAGCATTGGTAAATTGTAAAGACATACTTATAGCATTGGTAAAATGTAAAGATATACATATGTTTTAGTTTTAGTCGTTGGATCAACATCACAGCACACGGTTTAACCCATAAGTGCTCCGTTTTCCTCCTAACTCAAACCTGAGTCTGGAGAAACTCAGCTCAATGCACGAACTCCGTTGCATCGGCGAGGATCCTGAAATACTTGGGTAGATTTTTAACTCGAAATTTTGCCCTGGCAGCGCCGTTAGGCTACTCTTCATCGATTTCCAACTGCCAAGGGATTTTTTACGTGCGCAACAATACACACGGGCGTCCGGTCTCACTACCCAGAGACCAGGGGAAATTTTATTACTGGAAGTCCAGGTGGATTTTTTTAATAAATCCCGGTCCTCACCGGGGCCTCCAGCACTCGAGGCGGACACCATACCTCGAGAACACTCAGCCCCCTAAAGATATACATATAGTGTTGGTAACAATATAATTTAACAATATGTGTCTAGCAAATATATATATATATATATATATATATATATATATATATATATATATATATATATATATATATATATATATCATCATCATTGGCACCTTGCCGTCTTGACAGATGATAGTTTGTGCTTAAAAAAGGCATGATAACTTTTACCTATGGCGGTAGGGAATGTGACTGATAAGGCCAATGTGCGCTGTAAATGTCCGTTCACAGTGGGTGCATGTGAACACGTGGTCATTTCCACCATCATGCACCATCTTACGTCTCAAACGCTCGGTGTGTGACTTATCTACAATAATTTTCTCCTTTGTCTTTATTCCATTTCTGATGTTTGCCGTCCATGCAACACGTTCAGCGGCGACTTGCTCCCAATGTGCATTATCAATGCCTGTATCAATCATGTCCCGCTTACACACATCTTTGTATCGTAGTAGAGGCCGACCCTGAGATCTCTTACCCATCTGTAATTCACCAAAAAAGATGTCCTTTGGTATTCTACCATCATCCATCCTCCTAAGATGTCCTATCCATCTAAGTCTACGAAGACTGAGCATGGAATAAACTGTCACACAACCTGATCTTTCCAATACTTCAGTATTTGTGATTTTGTCTTGCCACTTAATACCAAGAATTCTTCGCAGACACCGCATATGAAAGCTGTTTAAATGTTTCTCTTGGTGTGAGTAAGTTGTCCAGGTTTCACTGCCATAAAGAAGAGTACTAAGGACACAGGCTTAATAGACATGGACTTGCAGTTAGCTTCCTGTTCTCCCAGACTCTTTTTGTTAACCTGTTCATTGTGTTGTTGCTGCCTTACCAATCCGGATGTTGATTTCCTGATCTAGGGATAATTTGCTATTTACCACTGATCCTAGATATGTAAAATGGTCTACCATCTCTAGTTCGGCGTCGTCAATAAAGATTGATGATACCCCATGTGCACCTTGTGTCATAATCTGTGTCTTCTTTTTGCTAATTGGTAAACCAAATTCAGAACAAGCATTGGAGAATGCAGATAGTAGACATTGCAATTCTTCTTCAGAGTGGGTCGTAACTGCAGCATCATCTGCAAAAAGCAACTCTCTGATCAGTAACCTCCTAATTTTGGTCTTGGCCTTCAATCTTTGAGCATTGTAAAGGCCGCCATCTGAGCGTGAGTGAATGTATATACCACCATCCTGATCATGAAAGGCATATTTCAGTAGAAGTGAAAAGTATATTCCAAAGAGGGTGGGAGCTAGTACACAACCTTACTTAACTCCACTCTTGATTTCAAATTCTTCAGAAGTTGCACCATCAAACTTGATTATACCCTTCATGCCTGTGTGGAACGATTCCACAATGGACAGAAGAGTTGGTGGGCAGCCAATCTTCTTTAGTGCCTTGAATAGATCCTCACGACTGACCAAATCAAATGCCTTTGTGAGGTCGATGAAGGCAATAAACAGTGGTTGATTCTGTTTACGGCATTTTTCTTGCATTTGTCGCAAAGAGAATATCATATCAATGGTAGACCGGTTCTGTCGAAAGCCACACTGTGATTCGGGGTAGACTTGATCTCCTAGGACTTGAAGTCTGCGCAGAACAATTCTGGCAAATACGTTTCCAACAATACACAGAAGTGAGATACCCCTATAGTTGTTGCAGTCGCTCCGATCGCCTTGTTCTTGTACAGTGTTATGATGCTTGAATCTTTGAAATCCTGTGGGACTTGTCCTTCTCGCCAGCATAGCTCTATTAGCTGGTGGATCTGTAGCGTGAGTGTGTCTTGCCCACTCCTTATAACCTCTATTGGAATCCCATCCTTACCTGGAGCCTTGCCAGATGCAAGTTCATTTATAGCACACTTAACTTCTGTTATGGTGGGAAGTGTGTCCAGGTGGTCAAGAGTTGATAGAGCCTCTATGGCGTTGAGGGCATCATCCGCTAGTTTGGTCTCACTTGAGTAAAGCTCCAAATAGTGCTCTACCAATCTGTCCATCTGCTGTTTCTTGTCAGTGATGATTTCTCCAGTCAAGGTTTTCAATGATGCACTTCTTTTGATCACTGGACCAAAGACTTTCTTTATTCCTTCATACATGCTTCTTATGTTTCCCTTATCACTTGCGATTTGAAAGGACTCACATAACTTGATCCAATAATCATTCGCACTCTGCCTGACAGCCTTTTGCACATCCTTCCTAGCTTGCCTTAGTTCACTCAGAGTGTTACGCGTTGGTCTTTCCTTGTTTCTTGAGAGAGCTTTCTTCTTCTTATCAATCAAGGGCTGCAGAGTCTCGCTGTTTGCCGCAAACCAGTCCTGCCTCTTATGATCCACAGTGCCGTAAACCCCTACGGCAGTTTTATAAAGAGTTTCCTTAATTTGACCCCACTTTTCATTTACCGTACAATTTTCTGGTGTATCAGTGAAAGCGTCTTCAAGTTGCTGTTGAAACTGAAAGTACTTTTCAGGATCGTGAGTGTTAATAATATTAATTCTGGGGCTAGATTTGTGTTTAGCTGTGTAGATTCTCTTTGGTCTCGGTCTAACCCTTGCAACAACCAAAGAATGATCGGTATCACAGTCAGCACTGTGGTAACTTCGAGTCAATGATATATGGTTCAGATGTTGTCTCCGTGTGATGATGAAGTCCAGCTGGTGCCAATGGCCGGATCTTGGATGTTTCCATGTGACCTTATGCATCTCTTTTGTTTTAAAAAAGGAGTTTGTAATACATAGGTCATTACTGGCGCAATGCTCCAGCAGCCTTTGCCCATTTTCATTCATGCGACCGATGTTGTATTTTCCAAGGCACACTGGCCATGAACTCGAGTCCTTGCCCACACGAGCATTGAAATCACCGAGCATATAAATATAGTCAGATTTTGGAACTGCCTTGATCACGGAGTCTAACTCCTCATAGAACGGATCCTTCACATCGTCAGAGGAATCGAGTGTCGGTGCATATGCAGTAATAATGGTGGCAAATTCCCAGTAGCGAATTCTTCACTGCAAAGCCAACACCGTATTACCTATTTTCTGCCTGCCCTCTACCTTTTCAAAAAAAAGGTGTAATTGTTTTCCCTGAGTGACCCTTCCTCAGCGAGGCGAGTCTCCTGCAGGCCAGCAATATCAATGTTAAGACGATTTAGTTCGATATCAATCACAGCCGTTTTTCTCACATCGTCAATATTGGTCAAGTCAATGGAAAATCCTGGACACATGGTTCTCACGTTCCAGGTTGCAAGCCGTAGCTTGAGGTTTCTATTTTTATTTTTGTTTGTACCTGGTGCATTGGTTTTACATCCTGCGATTCAGATTGTGTCCTAGCCCCAAGCACCCATTGAAGCAGACAGGCTGTGGCGGATCAGCATCCAATTGGCCGGGGGCTGCCCAGCTTAAGGCGGGCGGTAGCTGATCAGTGATACCTGTAGGTGTCTCCCACCGTCAGAGGCAACGCATGGCGCCCCATGTCTACGCCAGTTGACAGGGACTTATAACCCGTAGCAGTTGCCTCTCGCTTTGATTCCGAGACCAGTTAATACCAGGGATGGAGTTATTGCCTCTCCATAGCACAAAGCCAGGGCTAAAATATAGAGATCGATCATGTGTTGCCCATGCAGCATGATCCCTCTCTCGGCCTGCCTAGTTCACTCCAGAGGAAAGGTAACACCCCTACATCTGGAACAAGACAAGCTGCAGAAGCTGCCGAATCAGCAAAGCAATGCTCTAACTGTCCGCCTGTCGGAGCTTCGATCCTAGACCAGCTGCCAACCAAGGCTTAGGGCCTGGTCTGCCATGCCATTTTGTCTTTAGCTTGCATTTCCTCGCACCAGGGTAAGGCTTGTACCCTCCCAATTGCGCTCTTCCGCCCGAAGCCGTTGGCACAATGTGGGGTGTCGGGTTTGGTAAGCGCCGCCCAACGTTCGGCGCTAACAGAAAGCAGGTAGTACCGTCTACTGTCATACGGTAGCTCAGTCATATCTAACTAAGACCTGACACACACACACACACACACACACACACACACACACACACACACACACATATATATATATATATATATATATATATATATCCCCCCCCCCCCCGCGCATTTCCATCCTGTTTCAGGATATTGCGGTAAACATCAGCATCTTTCAGCTGTATGTTGATTCCTAGGCTAGATTATGCTTATCAGCACGCCACGACTTTCTGAGCGACCGGCTCCATACTCTCATAAGTCACTAGCGTGACTCGAACCACATCTAATTCTCGTGCACTCACGTCAACCACGAGAGTATTCGGTATTAGCGGAGAAAGCTGCTAACTCCTCGGCCAGGTAGCCGGCATATATATATATATATATATATATATATATATATATATATATATATATATATATATATGTGTGTGTGTGTGTGTGTGTGTGTGTGTGTGTTTGTGTGTACTATTGGTAAAATGTATACATATAGTATTGGTAAAACTTAAAATCTACATGTAGTATTGGTAAAATGTAAAAATATACATATGGCATGCATAAAAAGTAATGATAAAGGACCTCTGTTCACGCCACAAGTATTGTACATATAGTGCCAGGGGTATATTATAGTATTGTACATATAGTGCCAGGGGTATATTATAGAATTGTACATATAGTTTTTTTTTTCTCCGCATATCTTTTACAGGACATCGCTGTCAACAGCAGCATCTTTCAGCTGTCTGTTGATTTCTTGGCAAGATTACGCTCAGTAGTTTGCCATTGCTTTCTGAGCGGCCGGCTCAGTTATCCCGCAAGTCACCAGCGGGAGTCGAACCGCTATCCAGCTCTCGTCCGCTACGAGACTCTGCGTGATAAACGGGATTACGGAGAAATTGGTGTAACCCCTCGGCCAGAGAGACCGGCGTACATATAGTGCCAGGGGTATATTATAGTATTGTACATAAAGTGCCAGGGGTATATTATAGTATTGTACATATAATGCTAGGACTATATTATAGTATTGTACATATAGTGCCAGGGGTATATTATAGTATTGTACATATAGTGCCAGGGGTATAATATAGTATTTTACATATAATGCTAGGACTATATTATAGTATTGTACATATAGTGCCAGGGGTATAATATAGTATTGTACATATAATGCTAGGACTATATTATTGTATTGTACATATAATGCTAGGACTATATTATAGTATTGTACATATAGTGCCAGGGGTATAATATAGTATTGTACATATAGTGCCAGGACTATATTATAGTATTGTACATATAGTGCCAGGGGTATATTATAGTATTTTACATATAATGCTAGGACTATATTATAGTATTGTACATATAATGCTAGGACTATATTATACTATTGTACATATAATGCTAGGACTATATTATAGTATTTTACATATAATGCTAGGACTATATTATAGTATTGTACATATAATGCTATGACTATATTATAGTATTGTACATATAGTGCCAGGGGTATATTATAGTATTGTACATATAGTGCCAGGGGTATAATATAGTATTGTACATATAGTGCCAGGGGTATATTATAGTATTGTACATATAGTGCCAGGGGTATATTATAGTATTTTACATATAGTGCCAGGCCTATATTATAGTATTGTACATATAGTGCCAGGGGTATATTATAGTATTGTACATATAATGCTAGGACTATATTATTGTATTGTACTTATAGTGCTAGGACTATATTATAGTATTGTACATATAGTGCTAGGCCTATATTATAGTATTGTACATATAATGTTAGGTCTATATTATAGTATAGTACATATAGTGTTAGGCCTTAATTATAGTATTGTACATATAGTGCCAGGGGTATATTATAGCATTGTACATATAATGCTAGGACTATATTATTGTATTGTACTTATAGTGCTAGGACTATATTATAGTATTGTACATATAGTGCTAGGCTTATATTATAGTATTGTACATATAATGTCAGGTCTATATTATAGTATAGTAAATATAGTGTTAGGCCTATATTATAGTATTGTACATATAGTGCCAGGGGTATATTATAGTATTGTACATATAATGCTAGGACTATATTATTGTATTGTACTTATAGTGCTAGGACTATATTATAGTATTGTACATATAGTTCTAGGCCTATATTATAGTATTGTACATATAATGTTGGGTCTATATTATAGTATAGTACATATAGTGTTAGGCCTATATTATAGTATTGTACATATAGTGCAGGGGTATATTATAGTATTGTACATATAATGCTAGGACTATATTATTGTATTGTACTTATAGTGCTAGGACTATATTATAGTATTGTACATATAGTGCTAGGCCTATATTATAGTATTGTACATATAATGTTAGGTCTATATTATAGTATAGTAAATATAGTGTAAGGCCTATATTATAGTATTGTACATGTAGTGTTACGTCTATATTATTCTATTGTACATATAGTATTAGGTCTATATTATAGTATTGTACGTATAGTATTAGGTCTATATTATAGTATTGTACATATAGTGACAGGCCTATATTATAGTATTGTACATATAGTGTTAGGTATATAATATAGTATCTTACATATAGTGTTAGGACTATATTATAGTATTGTACATATAGTGATAGTTCTATATTATAGCATTGTACATATAGTGCCAGGCTTATATTATAGTATTGTACATATAGTAACAGGCATATATTATAGTATTGTGCATATAGTGCCAGGCCTATATTATAGTATTGTACATATAGTGCCAGGCTTATATTATAATATTGTACATATAGTGTTAGGTTTATATTATAGTATTGTGCAAATAGTGTTAGGCCTATATTATAGTATTGTACATATACTGCTACATATTGTGGTGACACAATTACATAAATTTAACGACGTCTATCAATTGCTCTTCATTGACTAAAACAACTGAATAAATTATGGAGTGGGACAGATGGAATCCCACAAATTAGATTTTTAAGAGCATGCATCTTCCCTATTGCAACATGCGCCTGTAAGACCCGGACACTTACTAAACAAGCATAAATGCTTTTGAATATAAATGTTATAGATGGGTTCAAGATATCTTGGGTAAAGAAAAGAACAAATGCACCCATAGTTCAAGAGCTGAATATTGAAGTGGACTGGCTGTTAGAGACGATAAAACAAAGAAAATTGACATATTTTGGTCACTTGAAACGTCATGAAAGTTTGGAGAGAACAATAGTGGAGGAGTATATGCCTGAGAAGAGAGGAAAAGGAAGGCCAAAGAGAAGATGGGTGTAGGATGTGGCGGATGATCTCCAGATGGGTGTATCGAACGTGGGACATCTTGCTTATGATCGAGAGATTTTCCGGAAGGTTGTTACGGAAGCGAGGTTCTGCAAAGGACATGCTACTGAATGAACAAATGGCATATAGTGCTAGGCCGATATTTTAAAACCGATCGGTACTCGACGGATGGTGTGGTCAAAATCCCGCCTGCCAGCTCCACTTCCTATGATAATTCTGGTACAAATTTTAGGCTGGGTCATCCTTGAAAGATAAGTTCTTGAAAAAGAATTCTTGCATCGAAAAGTATTCAAAGATATCACCACTGGGGGTAAGCGGGCACGAATGCTAGCCATTGCGCTATCTGAACATATTTTTGACCACTGTGACGTAATAGACGGTCTCCACTCTAGTTTTGCTTTAATTACGGTTAAGGTTGTATTTTTTATTTTAGATATATCTAGAAAAACAATCTTTTCCTATGTTCCTATGATTATATTTATCGATAGATATTCATGTATACTGGGCAAGGAGTTAATCTCCAGTAAAGCTAGTACATATTGTATGTTTCTTTAACTATCCATATATTATACATTATAGTATAGGAACAGTTGTTGTTTGTGCATACGGCCCCAACGCAGGTTTGGCTGGGTAACACACTCCGTTCTGCCTGCAAACACTGGCCACATGAGAATCTGCCTGGCCAGTTGTCAGCAGGCAGATCGTTCATTTTCACCGAAAACCTGATGTGGGAGAGAACATCAGCCAGGACTAGCTTTAAAATTCACTGGGGGTTGAAATTATAACTCGACAGGCTCTAGTTACCCATCAGTTCAAGAGAACCAATTTCAGAATTAAACTATCTAAAGTATCTAATCTGCGCTAGCGGCACTGTTCCCCAGACGACAGGTGTGATCACAAACATTTGGAAGGTACGTTGCGTTAATTAGTACGATTTTACATGTATATATTTACCGGTATGTGTGGTGTGAGATTCAGTGGTAAAAATATACAATAAGTAATAGTAGAAAGCAGGAATCGCCAACTACAACTGGAATAAATATATACATAATGGAGACGCCGCTTATACTAAGGCCAAAATAGAGGAATAATGAAGGGAACGGCGACACAAAAAATGGCAAAATCTAGCAAGCGGGCACTGGACTATCGATGGATATTTAAATAGGGACTAACATAATATATATTAGAATAATATGTCGCCAGTGAAGAATATAATTATAGAATGAGATGGGTAATTCGGAGGAATAAATGGTGATAGGAAATACTAATATTTAATTGTGAAATAATAGTTCTATCACGTAGTCTACTGGAGACCACGTAGGTCAGAGGTCACCCCATGACAGCGTGGGACCGGCCTCCCATTCACATAAGTATCCTTGCTTCAACGCAGTCCTGCACTGTCCACCCTCTACATCTATGTTACTACTTCAACCTCCTTAAAATTTAATTTGTGTGTGTCGAGAGTGAATCAGAATTATAATTTACAATACTGCTTCATGTGCTGAGATAGAATCTGCGTGATTCATAATATATGTTCATACTTCGTCAAGTGAATGTAATTTGTGTGCTTCATAGTCTATGGTGTTCCTTCGTCGATTGAATGTACTTTGTATGATTCATAATCTGTGGTGTACTTCGAATGAAGGGAATCTGTGTGATTCATAATCTATGTTCATACTTCATCGAGTGAATGCAATCTGATTAATAATATATGTGGATACTTTGTCGAGTGAATATAATCTGTGTGATTTATAATCGATGTTTGTACTTCATAGTTAAATGTAATTAAAATGTGTATTATGCATACTCGTTGTGTACACTTCACAGTGTTAAATGTAATTGGCGTGATGTATAATATATGTGCATGCATCACAGTAAGAAGTACAATCTGTATGTTGTAGTGTGATCAGACTTAGAAATATACATTGATGTGTCAGTAGTCTGTAGAATGGAATACATGTGCATCTGAGTCTGATTAGATTGATATGATGTGGCTAAGGAAAATAGTAGTTGTACACTTTAGCCGTTTGTCATTGTGTTGTCATAGCGCTGGGGATGTGTCTGTGACAGAGGTCTGAATATGATACTGAGAGTGAGATGATAAATGAGTATATCCTGAGTGTAGGACGAGCATTCACCGGTTCTGTTCTCTCTGAATACATTCTAGAATTTCTGCACCTCCATTGGTGGTACCGTGAGCCAGCAACCTGCAGCAACGCATGCTTACCGGTCGTGAGCACCGTGTCTATTGCCGGAGAGTGAATCCGCAACCTGAACTGGAACTTCACCCGAGTGACAATCTGGAGCAAAGTTTTGAGCTAAGTGACCGACCCCCTCGGCTGACACATTTAGCCTGCCAACTTAGTCTAGGATTTGATTGCCTACAGACTAGGCGACCAGACTTTTACATGTCACACATTTTGCAATTAAATTAACTATTATATGTGATACCAAAACTACACCTAGTTGGTTACTGATTACTCTATAATTTACTATTAGGATAATGAGAAACTGGAGTAATGAAAGTTGTAACTTCATATTTGTAATCTATCTCCGTGTTGTGCGAAAGGATCAGTAAAGGGGGCTCTTTTACTTACAGGCACAAGTCGCAGGATTCATCAAGCTTACTGTCTAGAGTACTAGTACGGTTGTTTGCTTTACCTATCCTTGCCTGGACACTGTTTGAAGACTTGGTCATTCCTGGGACTGTTTCAAATCATACATCCTAGTTCGAGCCATTCCGGCCTCTTCTTCGACAGTGATTAGACTTTCGGAATTCTGAAAGTCTATTTGTTGCTATTTCTGATCCTTGTCTATCAAAATAGTCAACATAACGCGACAACCACAATGAAAGTTCTGTCCCACGTGATGAAGAAGGCAACGTTATTTGCTCTCTGTTATTTAAAACAGCGGTTCTCAACCCATTTTGGCCCATGAACCCCTTCTCCATATGTTCAGAATGTCATTTCCTCCCCTTTCGTATTTCCTCCCTATAAATCCCCCCTCACCCCCTCCCCGCCCCTACAAAGTATACGTAACAATGGAAGCTAAATTTAATAACACATACTAGAACAAGTCTATATTTGCAGTTCTACTTACGTTATAAAACGAATTTCAGAAGGGCGAGAAGTACAGAACCGTAAGGTATGGAGGGGAAAACAATATCAAGTAATCGGTTCTTGTATTAACGCGATCTTAAAATAATCTCAATTCCCCATGGAAACCTAATACCCCCCCCCCCCCCCGGGGTGGGGGGGGGGGGCGGGGGGTTGGATTCTCCACCGGTTGAAAACCACTGACTTGAAGCATTATTGGTTTCTCTCAATTTGTTATCCTCAAAGACAAGAAGTATAGAATCCTATTCACCGTTCAGATTATGGTCGTCTCAGAAAAGACATAAATCCCATAACGTAGCATCTGCGCACATGGGACAATTGTTAAACAAATGAATCGGTACAACAATCTAGGAACAGTCATACATCTGATGCAAGGTGCCTTGAAGAGATTAGAACAAGAATCACTATAGCAGAGGTAATCTTTTGCAAGGTGGAAAACATGCTGATAAATATGTGCAGCGAGAACAAGCGCTGAAGTTCTGTAGATAATCTATACCGTTATATACACTTGAAACATGCACAATAAGCCGAAAAGCTGAAATGAAAACTAAAAGTAAATAAATAAAAAAAAAAAAAACATAAATGTGGTTGATTATTTGGTTGTTTCGGGATTTGAAATTTAAATATTGAGCACAACCCACTACTGGCAACGCTGATCGTATTCTGGTATGAACCTAAGGCCTATCCACGTCAATATGGAAGCACTATACTCGTTCCACTATACCCCCACTACACTACAAACGCGGTTGCTGAGGAAAATGCGGAGACTACCATGGAAAAACCAATGAGATAGTCCTATAAGAAAAAATGAAACCCGTACATTGATTCATGCTTTGAACATGTTATGAGAAGAAAGGCACAAGAAAACTTAGCCACAACTGACACTTTTGATAGAGAAAGAGCAATAGGCAAATAGACAGAGCGAAAAATATTTGGATGGCTTGCCCTCATGGTGTAATCGAGAAAAGAACACAAATCTAATCATGGACCAACGCTTATCGGCAGCAACATGATGATGATAATTCAGAAGACATTCCAGGTAGAATTTATTTAACCTCACCAACTATTTAATTCTTGCTTGAGAAAGGAGAGGACGAATCTCCCACGAATGTGATGTTTTTCCACACTTTAGTTCTTATCCTTGCGTTGCAGCCTCGTCATATTTTATCGCATAATTATTCTTGTTTCTTTCATCAGAAATCGTCCACGAGAAACTACTTCATCTGTGAGAAATGGAATTGTGGCAGTTTCAGGAAGTAGGTGGAGTAGGAACCGTCGCGTCATGAGCCCTATGTTTACTGGTGCCAGAATGAAGCTGATCCTAAAACACGTCTGTGACAGTGCTGAAACGCTGGCACGACTCACCAAGCAAAAGTCTTCAAAGGGACAGCTGATTCCCCTCAAACCGTTTGCAATAAAATTTGCCACGGAAGTCATTGCAAGAATTGCCTTTGGTGTGGAGACCCATGCAGAATCTGAACAAGAAACGGAATTCGCCTACCATGCGAGAAATCTGCTGAACTTTGAGACGAAATTTCATTCAATAGTAGATGCCATTTACCAATATTTCCCTCATATTGTTCAAGTCCTGAGATTCTTCAATATTCACAATGACTTTATTGACAAACACGCAGATGAGTACTTTGTGAGTCTTCTGAACTCGACTATTGGAGACAGACAACGGAGAAACCGGAAAGGTGAAATAGTTAGGGATCTTCTGGATATGCTGATTGAAGCAGGCGTAGAAACCAACAATCCCAGCCTAACAGATATTGATTCAGGAACACTTAGCCATTCTGAAATTGTAGGGAACGCAACTACATTGATCCTTGCTGGCGTAGACACAGTGTCGACAACTTTCCAATCCATGCTCTACTGCTTGGCTCTACATGAAGACATTCAGGAGAAAGTTATTGCTGAAATCGACCTGGTCTTTCCAAAAGGCACATCTGTTAGCTATAACCAGCTGAAAGAACTGAAGTATACAGAGCAAGTCATTAACGAATGTTTGCGGTTGTTCCCACTGATTTCAACAATACTGCGCTTAACTGCCGAGACGAAAACGTATGGACAATTCACGATCCCGAAAGGAACTTACGTTCATATAACTTTAGGGGAAATCATGAAAGATCCGGAACATTGGCCAGATCCAGAAACGTTTGATCCAGACAGATTTAGTCCTGAGAACAAGGCTGGCCGGGATCCACTTACCTTTGTGCCTTTTGGGTACGGACCAAGAATCTGTCTGGGGATGCGACTGGCAATGATGGAGCTGAAGACAATTCTTGTCTACTTGCTCAGAGAATGTAGGTTTTCCCTCTCAGAAAGAACTGAACCAAAGAAGGGAGAAACAATTTTAATGAAGAGCACTGGCATTGCTATAGCACGTCCTGCCCGCCCGATACAGCTGGAAGTTATCCCCAGACAATAAGAGACATACAACAATATTTTGATGGACCAAGCATCCATCATTAGATAAACGACATTAATACGTTTTGTTCTGTTTGTAAATTTCATGTTTAGGAAACACTCACCATTAGGCAAACGATAATATTACGTTACGTTCCTTATGTCACATCCATTCTTTAGGAAACAATCACCATTAGACAAACAATAATATTACGTTATGTTCTTTTGTTCACATTCATTCGTTAGGAAATAATCACCATTAGACAAAACATAATATTATGTTATGTTCCTTATTTCACATTCATTCTTTAGGAAACAATCACCATTAGACGAACAATTAGAGTACGTTATGTTCTTTTTGTCACATTCATTCGTTGGGAAATAATCCCTATTAGCCAAACAATACTATTATATTACAATAATGTTTTTAATAATTAATATATAATATATGTTATTATTACGTTACGTTCCTTTTTGTCACATTCATTGTTTAGAAAACAATCACCATTAGACAAACAATAATAGTGTGTTATGTTCTTTTTGTCACATTCATTCCTTAGGAAATAATCCGCATTAGCCAAACAATAATATTATATTACAATAATGTTATTAATAATAAATATATAATATATTTAAATATTGAGCACAACCCACTACTGGCAACGCCGATTGCATTCCGGCACGAACCTAAGGCCTATCCACGTCATGGAAGCACTATACTCGAGTTTCGCCCTCGTTTGAGCTCGTCAGTAGTGCATATCCCTGACCGGATCCGGAAACAAGCCCCGGATCACGCGTGTGAAGCGGGTGTGTAACCACGCGGCACACACTGGACACGCCAAATTATCACACCGGAATACCACAACGCTACCCATTGTAGGCTATGCTCAAGATTGCCCAATCGCCGCGACTGACGTCACGGCGTTGTGGTATTCCGGTGTGATAATTTGGCGTGTCCAGTGTGTGCCGCGTGGTTACACACCAGCTTCACACGCGTGATCCGGGGCTTGTTTCCGGATCCGGTCAGGGATATGCACTACTGACGAGCTCAAACGAGGGCGAAACTCGAGTATAGTGCTTCCATGACGTGGATAGGCCTTAGGTTCGTGCCGGAATGCAATCGGCGTTGCCAGTGGTGGGTTGTGCTCAATATTTAAATTTCAAATCCCGAAACAACCAAATATATAATATATGTTATTATTACGTTACATTCCTTTTGTCACTTTCATTCTTTAGGAAACAATCACTGCCATGAGTCTACTCGGAGGGAAAATAGACTGAGAACAACTCAGAAAAGAGTTGGCATTGGTGACGTCTGGTCACAGCGAATTAGGAGGGGGGCCGCTAGAAAATAGATGGTTAAATTGAAGGAGCCAATCAGATGGCAAGTTCAGGTCATGTGATGTGTTGGGCAAACGCGGAGATCGGGCAGACAGGAGTTGAGGAGTTTACTCTGCTGGGAACCGCCATCACGTCAACATCGTAGAAACAACAAGCCAGAGTTCGAATGTGAAGATGACGACAAAGATTTGAAAATAAGATGAAACCAACGATCGACCATCTGAAGGGATGGTTAAGTGGCATCGAGTTCGTTTATGTAGCAAGACATATAAGACACTTCCGGTTTCAAGATGGCGACGGACGGTCGTGTTTGTTTTGTGTTCGTTAACTTTTTCGCGTAGGGGATGGATTTATACATTTCTTGCGTGTAATTGGTGTGCCAGGATGTAAAACCAGGAGTTTCTACTCAAGATCTGCGCGGGTGCTACGGAGTTCGTGCATCGAGCGAAGCCATCCTTGAGTGAATTTTCAGCAGCGTGTGTGGTTCTCAAAAGTCTGTGTTTACGTTTTTTCAACATGGCGGAACAACGTGTGTTTTCCGAGCGATCAGCAGTCAACATACCGAAGCGGCGTGGTAGCCGCGCAGGGAAAAAGAAGCCAGGTAAACGCGGTGGCTTGAGACGTTTTAGACTCAAGTGTCACCGTCTAGGACTCAGGAACATCCGTATTCTATATTGGAACTGTGCCAGTGTAAAACAACGGGGCTCTATTTTAGAAACCCTAGTTTACAGGAACGACATTGTAGCACTCCAGGAGACGAGACTGGGCGATCAGCTACTCCGAATTGCCGGCTTCAAATGTTTCTACAACAGACGACATCTGGGAACGGCGATTCTCGTTCGCGACAGCATGGTGGCGTCAGAGCTAGACATGTCCAGTTGGGACAGTGACGATATACAAATACAGGCGTTGAGAGTTCATTCCAGTATACCATTCGTGTTGGTTAATGTTTATGCCCGCAATGCGAGTGTGGACGCCCAGAAGTGGCAGTGCTTAAGTGGCATATTAGGCCACGAGAGAAATGTTATTTTCTGTGGTGACTTCAACGCTAAAGGCATATCATGGGGAAACACTTCCTCCAATACACAAGGGGAGGAGCTCGAGACTGCACTGGAAACCATCGACCTGGTTTGTATCAACAGCGGCTGTGTCACCAGGACAGCAAGCCGCCCAGGCGATGAGGACAGTGCTATTGATCTGGCGCTAGTTTCACCTTCACTCACTACAGTGTGTAGATGGGGTGTCCTAGGACACCATGGCAGCGACCACCACCCATGCAGCATATTAGTGGAGAAAGGCAGAACCAGGCAGCACAAGCTAAAGGTAAAGACATTCCAGTATGACAGTAAAGGGCAAGATGTGGTGAGTAAAATAAGACGTGACAAGCGCAGAACGTTTCAGGGCAGGAAAAAAAGGTGGGAGCAGCCACCGTGGTGGAGTTTCGAGGTGGAGAAGGCTTGGGTGGATAAGCGTAGTGCTGTAAGGAGATGGCAAAATGCCAAGAGGAACAGAGCTGGTCATCCTAGTCCCTGCTTGCACTTAGTAAGAGAGATGCACACAAAAGTAAGCTATTTCAAAAAACTGGTCAAGGTGGTTAAAAGCGAAAAATGGGCAGAGGTGTGTCAAAGAGTAAGCACAGATAAGTCACTGAAATTGTTCTGGCGACTACATAAACGCATGAGTGGTGTAGTCAAGAATAAGAGCATTTCTGACTTCCAAGGTGCTGACCTCATCTGGCAGAGGACTGACGAGAGGACAAGGGCAAAGCCCTCTTTGAACGCTACCTTGAGCAGAGCAACCAGACAGACATGGGAGGCCGGAATCTGGCCAAGGAGGTCACCTCAGACAGATGCAAGGCCCAGAACACTTCGGACGAAGACACAGTGACAGTGAAAGAAATCAAGGCTGTGCTTCGACGATCAAAAAACAGTGCTCCAGGTCCTGATGGCATAAGATACGACGACATAAATAGGTGTACCGACAATGAGCTAGAGAAACTAGCAGACATGTACAACAACAGTATAGGGTGTGCTAGCATCAAGGAGGAATGGTTACACAGCTATCTGATTCCCTTGCCGAAGCCTGACAAAGACTACAAAAAAATTCAGGGATATCGAATTATAACCATGCAGAATACAATAGGCAAGCTGCTGGAGAAGGTAATTGCCAGGAAAATATCAAGCCAACTAGAGAGGCAAGGTGTTTTCCCACCTACCCTGGGTGGGTACCGTCCAAAAAGAGAAACCTGGACCAATGCAGCAGTCTTTGCCCACGATGTCTATGAAGGTTTCCACTCAGGCACTGAAACCGTTGCTGCAGCGATTGATCTTGAGGACGCATACAACAGAGTACCACTGGATTTTTTAATGTTTCAGCTTCTTGAACTAAACGTAAGTCCATTCCTCCTTAGTTGGATCGCTGCAGCCCTCTTCCAACGGAAAGTAGTTTTTAGATGTGGCAGTTGGACTTCGGAACCAACAACAATATATCCTGGCCTACCACAGGGATCACCATTATCTCCGGTACTGTTCAACGCCTACACAGTGAGAATCACCAGTGAGCAGATCACTGGACCTGGCAGGACATTGTCATATGCCGATGATGTTTTAGTGTATCGTCAGGGTAAGGATAGAGAGGAGGTTGCTGTGGAACTACAAACCGAACTCAATCGCATAAGTACTTGGTGTGATGAAGCTGGGGCAATGGTCAACCCAACAAAGGCAACAGTGACTTGGTTCTCGTTGAATAATCATATTGTCAACAATCCAACACCAACTGTAATGCTGTGTTCAGAGACGGTGGAAAGAACGCAGGCAATGAATTACCTGGGGATACGATTTGATCGAAGCCTTGCTTATAATGTGCACATAGACCGGGTGATAGCAAAGGCCAAGCGGGGTTTGGCAGCGATGCGGGTGATGGCGGCAGCAAACTGTGAGCAGCGCCATCTATGTCTTCTGTACGAGGGGCTGGTCATGTCTGTTTTGGAGTATGCAATGGCAATCCTGACTGTCAGCCATAAGCAGATAGAAAGGATGGAAAGGATACAGAATGAAGCTATGCGCATTATTCTTGGATGTACAAGAGATACAGCATGCAGGGCGATGCGCTACCTTCTTGATTTTCCAACCATTGAAGAGAGAATGCAAGTTTGCAGGGCACGCGCCTACCTCAGAATTAACGCAAACACACAGCATCCACTGCATAGTGAAATTAGGAAGGTGAAGGGCAGCAGGTTAAAAAGAGGACGGTCGTGGATGGGTCAAGCCGAAGACATTCTTCAACAGGTGTGTTCACTTGAGGACTTAGAACCTGGCGAGGAGTGGGTGCAAGTGCCAACAGACTTCTGCACATCCTTTTCAGTTTGCATCCAACTAGATAGAAAATGCAGACAAGAAAATCCGGCTGCTGTGGAGGCTGAAGTACAAGCGTTGATTTTCGAGAATTCGCTAGACAGTGACGCGGTCATCTACACAGATGGGTCGTACGTCCGACATGTGAGAAGCTCATGGGCCTTTACAGCTCGGGCCGGAGGGAGAATTGTGAAGGAGGACTCTGGTGCTTTCACTGAAACCACAAGTAGCCTGACCATGGAAGTCATGGCAGTAAGTAAAGCAATAACATGGCTCGAGACACAGACATTCACTAGGGCTTGTTTCCTTAGCGACTCAATGAACATGATCAAGAGGATAGAGGAGGGGTCGATCCGAAGAGAATGGTTGCTGCCTCTGGAGCGGTCTCGGCTGGCAAAGATTAGTTTCATCTTCGTGCCAGGGCATGCGGGAATACAAGGAAATGAGCGGGCTGACAAGCTCGCAGGTGAGGCTACTGTGGAGGGCGGGCGCGCCATGGACCAGGCTGACATTCTGAATGCTCTACGAGAAGTGAGACTTTTGCAAGAACCAAGTGATGACTGTGAATCTACAACAATGGCCAGACTGCGAGAGCAGCAAATTAAAAGAGGGGTGGCCAAACAAGAACACTACGCAGGAAGCCAAAGAAGATTGATAAACCAACACAGAACTGGCGTCGTTAGCCGCTACACGCTGCGGGATTTGCTGAGGAGGGGATCCGAGCACTTATGGACTGAATGGTCCGATGTGCAACGAGGATGATCTGTCGACTAACTAACTTATGTAGCAAGAAGATGGCCAGTACACACGCCGCGCGCAACCAAGCCATTGGGCACGTTACAACACAGAGAGCGAGTCCAGCTGTGTCGCTTGAGTGGGCCGACAGCCCGGTGAGGACCCAGTACAGAAGGTTGTGGGTAAAGTATGTTACTAGTGAGATTGTGTAAAGAATCACATTACAACTAGCCTTGACGAGAGGCCATGGAGCATAACAAAGTCAGGCTAGTGGGGACGTAATACGACGGAATATGTTGACGTAACTAGCTGATTTGTTCTTTAAGGAAATAAAGACATTGGTTGTGTATGCTTCATACCTGTGACGCAGCAGTTGTTCGTTGTGTTCTTGACCGCATTTAAGCATAACTGTCACTGTAGCTGCAACATACCTCTTGAAGCGCATGGCAGAGTTAGGGGTATCGTCATGGAGACTGATTCTGAGATAAGGAGGACTATACAAGAGTGAGCGATGCTCAGGAGAGAAGTAATCAGCCTGTGAAGTTCATCATCATCAAGTGCCATGCCGGCTGGCGTAGGCGTTCATGGCTCTCCATAGATCTCGGTCTCTGGTCTTCTGGATCAACTCTGCTGCTGACACTCCTCCATGCCACCGTCTCAATCCATCCAGCATCATTTCTCTTGGTCTGCCTCTGCCTCTCTTCCCCTCGATCTTTCCAGTTGTCACGATGTTCTCCAATGCCTCTCTTCTCATCACGTGACCGAAGAAAGATGTTTGTCTCTGTCTTATTGTTGTATATAATGTTCTAGTTTCATTAGCCTGTTTCAGGCAGTCGTCGTTAGTTACTCTGGCAGTCCAAGGAATTCGCAACATTCGTCTCAGGAACCACATCTCTGTTGCTTCTAATTTCTTCTTAATTTGTTCATTTACATTCCAAGATTCACTGCCATACAGCAAAACTGGTTCTACATAGCATTTCAGCACGCTCTTTCTTACATTCAGTGATAGCGACTTATTACATAAGATACTCTTCATTTTCTGAAATGCGGCTTTTGCCTGCCCTATTCTGCTCCTAATCTCTGTTGTACATCTTCCATCTGATGTTACAAATGCCCCTAGGTATCTAATAGTATCCACTTGGTTAAGGATTTTCCCTTCTATTTCTATGTCACATTTTGGTGTCACCATTTTCTTTGATATTACCATTGTTACTGTGTGTGTTTTTTTTATATTCAAGGAGAGTCCTTTCCTTGCACTCTCTGTTACTACAACATCTAATAATTGTTGTAGGTCTGTTGAATTGTCCGCCACCAATACTGTGTCATCTGCATAGCGTATATTATTTATATTATAACCTCCAACTAGTATTCCTGGCATCTCTTTGATTTCTCTCATTATTACTTCGCTATACAGGGAGAAAAGATCTGGTGACAAGACACACCCTTGTCGTACTTCTAGCTTTATCTGTTCGTAATTGCCCTCTTTATTTCCCATTTTAATTGCTGCTACTTGGTTCCAGTAAACATTCTTTATTATTCTTAAATCTTTTCCATCAATGTTGATATCTTCCAACATTTTAATCAGTTTATCATGTTTTACTTTATCAAATTCCTTAGTATAATCTATGAAGCACAAATATATGTCTCTCTGTTTCTCTATTGACCTTTCTATTAGTGTCCGTGATGTATAAATTGCATTGTTTGTGCCCTTTCCTTCCACAAATCCATACTGTTCTTCACTAATTTCCATTTTTATTTTCTGTTTGGTTCTTCTCATTATGATTCTGAGTAGAAGCTTAGTGATATGGTTTATAAGGTTAATTGTACGAAAATCTTCACAATCAATTGCTCCTGGTCTTTTCGGTATAGCTATAAATACAGATCTCAGCATATCACTGGGTAAATATCCACTGCTGTAAATATCATTCAACATTTTGGTTAATATATCTACTCCAAATTCTCCCAATACTTTTAATTCTTCTATTGTGATTTCATCTGGCCCAGCTGTTTTTCCTTTCTTCATACGTTTCATAGCATCAGCGACTTCTTCTTTCAGAATAGGTGGACCTTCTAAGTTACTATCCTCTGTTAATTCTTCCCTTTCTCCGTCATATAATTCTCTTATATACTCATTCCACCTCTTCATGATAGCACCTTCCTCTAATAATATCTTTCCTGTTTTTGATTTCAAACACCCTGTATTTATTCTTATTTTTCTTCCTGTAAGCTCACTGATTTGTCTGTGCATATTTTTTGTATCTTTAATGGAATTTAATTCAATTCTTTTTGCATTGCTCGTTTAACCAACTTTCTTTAGCCTTCCCACATTTATCTTTTATTTCTTTATTTATCTTAGCGTATTCTTGTTTGTCATTTTTACTCTGTTTTCTTTTGTCCATCAGTTTTAAGATTTCTTCATTCATCCATTTTTTCTTAGCTATTTTGCCTCTCTCCGGTAATACTTCTTTGCTAGTTTGATGAATGGAGTCCCTTAACATTTCCCATTGTTCATTTATACTCTGTATTTTAGCTATTGCATTGTACCTATTTTTCACAGTCACTCTGTATTGTTCTTGCATTTCTTTATCTATTTTCAGAACCTCTTTATTATGTCTCATGTTCTTAACCATTTTTCCCCCTCTCTTTAATCTTACTTTTATTTGTCCACATAGTGGTACATGATCACTATTACAGTCAGCACCAGGCATTGTCTTTATATTAATTAAAGCATTTCTAAATCTTTTATTAATTAGTATGTAGTCAATTTGGTTGCGTATTTTCTTATCAGCGCTTTTCTATGTGTACAGTCGTCTTTTATGGTGTTTAAACCATGTGTTTCCAATTATAATATCATTGATATTTGCCCATTCTATTAGCTTTTCCCCTCTTTCATTTCTTGTACCTAAACCATAATTCCCCTCTACATCCTCCATTTTTCCCTTTCCTACTTTAGCATTAAAATCACCAAGTATTATTTTTATTTCTTGTGATCCAATTTGAGCCATCACCATTTCTATTTCGTCATAAAAGTGTTGTATTTCTTCATCACTACTGCTTGTTGTTGGTGCATATACTTGTATAATATTTATATCTATTGGTTTGCCTTTGATTTTTACCATAATAACTCTATCTGAAATACACAAGTATCCATTAATTGAATTGGCTGTTTTTTCATATAATATTATTCCTACACCTTTTTCATGTGTGTCCCCTCCAGAATAAATTATTGTGTGATTGTCAGCTATAATTTTGCCCGATCCCTTCCATCTCATTTCACTAACGCCTAGTATATTCATTTTCATGCTATCCATCTCTCTTAGAACATTGGTCAACTTTCCTAGCTCATTTAATGTCCTAACATTCCATGTTCCTACTCTAAATTTATTTATTTTAGTTATGATTTTGCTATCAGTAGCTGGATGACGGTCTGGCATCACCTGTGGCTCATGACTGTCCCTACCGGATGAGGATGTCCTAAGACAGCCATTAACGTCGTTCACTAACTCTGATATATGTTTTGCCATGAAGTCTTGGGAAGATAATGTGGTGGTTTCCCCTTGCCTTCCACATTCACATGGTGGTCTTTTACCTCTGCCTTTGACAGCTTGCTTGCTTGCTTGCTTGTGTTCGTTGGCTTGAGCTCCAACGCGAAGTCCTGTATGTCGGATGAAGGCATCCTGTTGTCCAACATCAGTGTGATGTCATACAGGACCTGAGTTTTGCGTGAGTATCCGTTGTCCCATGTCTGGCTTATTGGTGTGCAGACTGGTGGTTCCTCGCCGTACAGGCAGACACTCTCCGACTTCGGAGGAATCGGCGATCCTACTGACCTTAGCCAGGACCACGAAGGGACCTGTTGCCCAGGACGCTCGACGAGGACGCGTCAATAGGTCTTGGCCAGTATATAACCCGGCCCTGGTGCCTTGGAAACACCTCTGCGTCCCTTCTTTCTCCGTGTTTCACGTTTCTTCGTGGTTCCACGTGTTATTTTTGCAGTATTTAAAATGCTTGATTTGAACATCTCCCATTATTCTTCCACTGTTTTTCTTTTTATAGGTAATTTTACAAAGATTTAAGTTAGTTCTTTTTCATAATTTAATAATAATTTACAATAATCCTCGTCTTTTAGGTTTTTTAAGTTTACTGATTCGCATGGCATGTATTTGCCTGGTCTTTGCTTTCTTCTTGTGTTGGTTAGTATTGTAGCAAAAACTGCTTTGTGGTCTCGGTTTATACTTTATACTTAAATTGGGCACTTCCCCTACATCTAATATTTTCTGTTTCTGTTATTTCTTCTTAATATAAATTCAGTTTGACTTTTGATATCTAGGTCGTTCCATTTATACCAGGTGTATATTTGTGAGTCTTTGTGCTTATAGAATGTGTTTGTTATTAAAAAAAAAAAAAAAAAAAAAAGATCGTGTTGGCTGCATATGTCTATCAGTCTAATTCCATTTTCATTTTTTCTTTTTCAATGTTAGTCTATATCCTTTTGGGTCAGTCATTTCTGACTGTCAGGACAAGTGAGTGCCCTGCTCTGCTCAGCTGCAGAGTTGTCCACTTATTCCGGTGGATACTCGGTCCCCAGAGCCGTGTTAGCCACACCGTGGTTTGTTTCCATCCTCTACCACGGGGAGGTGAAGTTGGGATTTCCCCTTCATAAAGTTATGGTCTATGACCAAAACTCTCCAGTACTTTTAGAGGACCTGTGAAGTTACACACACACACACACACACGCACGCACGCACGCACGCACGCACGCACGCACGCACGCACGCACGCACGCATGCACGCACGCACGCACGCACGCACGCACACACACACACACACACACAAACACACACACACACACACACACACACACACACACACACACACACACACACACAAGCAGCAGAATATGGCTAGTTGTGAGACATTGATCTATGTAAAGGAGAAAATAGCGGTGTGTTAAGTGTGATCTGCAATAACTTGTGTTATATCAAATAGTAACTATGATTTATAGAAATATATCAAGGAACAATTTTTAAGTGAAGGTTGAGCAGTGTTTGAGATTGTAGTGTAGCACTTAGCTTCAGCTAAATAGTGTGTCAACAAAGTAAATATAACAAGAACGCGGTTCTTTGCTGATCCACGAGGTGGTGGAACAGTTAATATAGTGCATCATAAGATGGCATGTTGATGCCTACTTATCAGCAGCCTACCCAAATTATTACTGCATCATAATATGGCAGTGTAATGCCGACTCGTCAGCAGTTTACTCAAGTTATTATTGAATCGAAGTTGATTCGTTTTGGCTCGTGTATTCGTCCTGTTCAGTGTTCCGGAATTGTCTGGCACCCATCCACCACCCTGTTTGTTTTTGTGTCAGCGTAGCGCGAAGTTGGAGGGCTACTTTTGTGTGATTTTGTGAACATAAAGGTACGTTCCGTTCGGTTGGCAGTCGAAACTGACTAGTAAATTTCAGTAAATTTTCGACTGCTAATGTGAACTTTGTCCAGTCGTTAAACTCGTTCGTCCTGTTATCGTTCTATCTTGTTATTAATGTATCTAATGATCATTGTTATTATATCCACAGGTGACTTGTGCAATTAGTTGATATTCTGATAAGAGTTATCGTTGTCCCGTGGTTTCAGTGCTTTATTTCCAGACTGAGAGACAGCAGCGGTAGTGATTACACCTCAGTGACTGGACCCTAGGCTACGTCGACGACGAAGAGAGAACACCTCCTGGTCTGAAAGTCTGTTACGCATCCCAGCTCTGATTATTGAACATTCAAGTTGTCCAGAAACGACTTCAGTGGGTAACAGGTAGTGTAATCACATAATTTGCTAATTGGGATTCATATGTGCATATGCTTCACATAACAGGCAGAAGAGAGAGAGAGAGAGAGAGAGAGAGAGAGAGAGAGAGAGAGAGAGAGAGAGAGAGAGAGAGTCAGGGGGGGGGGGTTATAGTTATACTTATTTACACATATAACTAAACATACACAGCAAATCCCATGTCTTCTTTGTCAGACTTCAAAGCTCTAGGTGAGAAGTGTTGGTTAACAGGAAAAGAGCTTATGGTATGGACCAAGGAAGAACTGAGAGAATTTCAAAAGCAACAACAAAAAGAGAGAGCAGCGGTTAGAGAGACTAGAGAGGCACAAGAATTAGCAGCTAAAGAAGCTAGAGAATGTTTGATGCAAAAACTAGCGTCACAAGCAGCTCTCAAAGAGAAGAAAATAGCTTCACAAGAAGCGGCAGAAAAAGAACTCAAAGAATTTGAGATACATAAATTAGCTGCACTAGAGGCAGTACTTGCTTTCGAAAAAGAGAAACTGGCAGTTCAATTAACATTGAAGAAAAAAAGAAGTAGAGGGTAATGTAAAGATAAAGATGCTAAAACTTGAAAAAGTGGCGGAAATTGCGAAGACTAAATTGACCGCCAAGGCTTTGGACCCCATCAGAAGGTACCAGGGTATCATCAGAAACTCTGCACAAGGGGATTCCATATCCGCACGGGTGACCAACTTCGAGGTTCTTATGAACAATTACAAGGTGCCAGCCGAAGAGTGGGCAATACTATTTCATAAGCATTTGCGCAGGAAACTGTAAAGGTCGTGGAGGTCATACCAGAGCACCTACGAACAGATTACAACTACATTAAGGAAAGAGTCTTGGCATATTTTTCCTTAGATCAGACTGGCCTTCGAACGACATATAGAGCACTGAATCCGAAGGTTAATCAGACCTTCCCGGATTTCTTATCCGAAACCCAGTCTCTTTGTGACAATTGGTTGAAGTCAGCTTATTATGGGGAACGACTTCAACAAGCTTAGAGACTTGATGCTGAAATATGTGCTTAAATCAGCTGTGCCAGATGCAATGGCAACATTCTTGATTGTGAACAAGTGTGCAACCATATCCGAAATGGAGCCCAATAGCGAGCCATGTTATAATGCCCACAGGGAGAATTTTTTTAGAAGGAGCACAACCTGAACTTATGATAGGAGCAGCTGTCAGGTTCTCTAATCAGAAGCAGAACTATAGCCAAAGTAAATACTAACAGTACAGACCTAAGAGTAGGTACTATCCAACTACTCAATATAGACCAGCTCTACAGAAACCATCTGACTTAGCTAAGACAGGGTCAATGATTGAGTGCACACATTGTAGACGCCAACATGGGTCTCTTGAAATGTGCGATAAAAATCCTAATTACGACTCGTACATCAAGAACCTTTCTCTCAAACGAATAAATAGGTACGAAGACTACAGAGACAGTTTAAAATGCTTCGTTTGTAATAGCTTCGGCCACTTGGCCAGGGAGTGTAAACTGTGACATCTAAGTAAGAACGCCAATGTGGCATGCATCATGTTAAGCAGTGACGAAGACGAACAACAAAACACCAATGCGACAGACATATATAGTAGACAGGACGACGGTAATGAAAATAAGGCTTACATCCAAGTAGCTAATTCTGCATACATGGCAGACGGAAACCTGGACGGCCGAAGGGCTTTAGTAAATGGGTTAGCAGTGAGAATGGTCAGAGACACCGGAACTTCAATTTTTGGGGTAGACCGGAAACCTATAAAGGACGAAAATTACACAGGCGAGATAGTGACGTGCAGAGCATTTGGGGGTGCACTAGAGCAGTATAAAGATGCATGGACGAACATTAATTGCCCGTACTACAAATGACGCATAACAGCAGCAGTGCTACAATAACCTACTACCGAATTAATTGTGGCGAATATAACGGATGTCAAAAAGTGCACACTCCAGGACATACATGAATGGGAAAACGAAAACATGGAAATAGCGGAAGGTAACAATGCATCATTGATCTTCCCAACGGAAGACAAAAAAGATTAAAATAGAAGACGGTGGATCAGACATAGGGACAGACATGTACCAGATGTACGAACAATACATAAGAAATCAAAGACAAACAGTTGACACTGGTGCAGGGAGTGAACATGTATCATCTCCCTGTGATAAAAATACAGAGATCAATGACAATCAGCATTTACCGAGACGGGTGACACAGAAAGAGGTTACATTAGATTCATTACCTTTTAGATCAGACTTAACTCGGGAAGAGAAGGATAAAGTAACCTTTGGTGTTCAACATTTCAGAGTGTTTAGTCAATCATTTAGTGAAAGCACACCAATGATCAAACAATTTTTTGCACAATATGTAGAGAATATATCTCACATAGGTGTCGATAACAGCCAAAATTATGATCTGACACAACAGGGATGTTCAGCAAGGAAATGTGGTTCAAGGGCTGAGGATAATTTTAATGATGAAGATTACACATATAAGAATAAAAACATGCAAAAGCAGGAATCAAAGAAGAAAGTGAAGATAAAACAAACATATACTGTAGACTACACAAACCAGAATTGGGAAAATGAAATTCTGCCAAAAGTACCACAGGTACGCTATACTGACATAAACGCTTAATTATTATAATGGCAACAAAACCAATTTCCTGAGAGCTAGATTAACAAAGGAACACGAGATGTGAAAATAAGGAATTGGAATCGGTACTGGAAAAGTATAGGGTTGTAAACCGAGGAAAGGAAAGACAAAACACAACAGATAGATAAATGAAAGTCAATAAAAACATATTTCACACAAGAAGACGCAAACCACTGCGGAATACTGCATATAAAGGAGACTGATTGATTGACTGATTTCAGAACCGACATCACAGCATTCGGGGCATTCCAATAAGCCCCATCCTCAGCAGCCAGCGAAGAGTTCCAACACCGATAGTACCAGTAGCAATCTGATTATATGTCCGTCTCGCCTTTCCTCTGAGCGTCGAGCGTCTGCCAGATCCCCTCGTCACTCTTCGCTGTCTCATTATTGCCAGACCATGGTGATCCATTTACTCCTCCGTGGTGTACATGAGCGTCCCACAAGGCCGCAACCACGTCTGCCTGTCATGCAGCAATACTCCACCATGTTTTGCAGAGCCAGCCAGTCCTTCCACCTGTTCATTTCCCAGCACACTGGCATGCCCCTGAGAACAGATCCAGGCGATGCTTGCCACCCGTGACCTACGAAGCGAAGCAAGCCACTGCTGCCCAAAGCTTGCCTGTCCTCATCCTACTCAGCATGCTTTCTGAGTCAGTTACAATCACCATGTGTGTGTGTGTGTGTGTGTGTGTGTGTGGGTGTCGTATTCTCCATCTAGCGGAAAGCTGTACTAACCGCCCCCACCTCCATTCTTAAGCTAGATGTTGTGGTATCATATGCCAGGCTCTCCTGCACCAAATGTCGGCAATTAGCTTTTGCTAAGAACCCCCAGGCACTTCTCCTACCTCTCAACACCGACCCATCTGTGTAGATAATCACACCACCCGAGCGAGCATTATCCAGAATTAGATGCTGGATTTCTACTTCCGTGTCCCCTGCTGGCCACTCCCTTGCATTCACGGCTCAATGTGATTATAACTCTCCACAAATCTGACTGCTCCGCTGTCACTCCGACCCACTCCTCTCCTCGCCTAATGTTCTTAGAGAGGCACAGCTGTCTGATCGTATCCCCCACCTGAGCCATCCATGATTTTATATAATCAGCAGCAGAGTTGATCCAGAAAACCAAAGACCGAGATCTATGGAGAGCCATATATATATATATATATATATATATATATATATATATATATATATATATATATATATATATATATATATATATATATATATATATATACATACATACATTGGCACCTTTCCGTCTTGACAGACGATAGTTTGGTACATTGTGCTTCAAAAAGGCTTAATAACTGTCATATGGCAATAACTACCATGGCGGTGGCGAGTGTGGCTGGTAAGGCCAATTCTTGCTGCAAATGTTTGCCCACAGTAGGTGCATGTGAAAACATTGTCATTTCCACCATTTTGCACCATCTTACGTCTCTCACGCTCTGTGTGTGCTTTATCTGCAATCATTTTCTCCTTTGTCTTTATTCCATTTCTGATAGTTGCCCTCCATTCAACACGTTCAGCGGCGACGTGCTCCCATTGTGCATTATCAATGCCTGTATCAATCATGTCCCGCTTACACACATCTTTGTATCGTAGTAGAGGCCGACCCTGAGATCTCTTACCCATCTGTAATTCACCAAAAAAGATGTCCTTTGGTATTCTACCATCATTCATCCTCCTAACGTGTCCTATCCATCTAAGTCTACGAAGACTGAGCATGGAATACACCGTCACACAACCTGATCTTTCCAATACTTCAGTATTTGTGATTTTGTCTTGCCACTTAATACCAAGTATTCTTCGCAGACACCGCATATGAAAGCTGTTTAAACGTTTCTCTTGGCGTGAGTAAGTTGTCCAGGTTTCACTGCCATAAAGAAGAGTACTAAGGACACAGGCTTGGTAGACGAGGACTTTTGTTTTGGCAGAAAGCTTCCTGTTCTCCCAGACTCTTTTTGCTAACATGTTCATTGTTGTTGCTGCCTTGCCAATCCTGATGTTGATTTCCTGATCGAGGGATAATTTGCTATTTACCTCTGATCCTAGATATGTAAAATGGTCTACTATCTCCAGTTCGGCGTCGTCAATAAAGATTGATGGTACACTATGTGCACCTTGTGACATAATCTGTCTCTTCTTTTTGTTAATTGTTAAACCAAATTCAGAACAAGCATTGGAGAATGCAGATAGTAGATGTTGTAATTCTACCTCAGAGTGGGTCGTAATCGCAGCATCATCCGCAAAAAGCAACCCTCTGATTAGTACCCTGCTAATTTTGGTCTTGGCCTTCAATCTCTGAGCATTATAGAGGCCACCATCTGAGCGTGAGTGAATGTATATACCGTCATCCTGATCACGAAAGGCATATTTCAGTAGAAGTGAAAAGTATATCCCAAAGAGGGTGGGGGCTAGTACACAACCTTACTTAACTCCACTCTTGATTTCAAACTCTTCTGAAGTTGAGCCATCAAACTTGATTATACCCTTCATGCCTGTGTGGAACGATTCCACAATGGACAGAAGAGTTGGTGGACAGCCAATCTTCTTTAGTGCTTTGAACAGACCCTCACGACTGACCAAATCGAATGCCTTTGTGAGGTCGATGAAGGCAATAAACAGTGGCTGATTTTGTTCCCGGCATTTTTCTTGCATCTGTCGCAATGAGAATATCATATCAATGGTAGACCGGTTCTGACGGAAGCCGCACTGTGATTCGGGGTAGACTTGATCTCCCAGGACTTGAAGTCTGCGCAGGACAATTCTGGCAAATACTTTCCCAACAATACACAGAAGTGAGATACCCCTATAGTTTTTGCAGTCGCTCCGATCTCCCTGGTTCTTGTACAACGTTATGATGTTTGAATCTTTGAAATCCTGTGGGACTTGTCCTTCTCGCCAGCATAGCTCTATTAGCTGGTGGATCTGTAGAGCGAGGGTGTCTTGCCCACTCCTGATCACCTCTATTGGAATCCCATCCTTACCTGGAGCCTTGCCAGATGCAAGCTCATTTATAGCACACTTAACTTCTGTTATAGTGGGAAGTGTGTCCAAATGGTCAAGAGTTGGCAGGGCCTCTATTGCGTTGAGGGCATCATCCGCCAGCTTAGTCTCACTTGAGTAAAGCTCTAAATAGTGCTCGACCCATATATCCATCTGCTGTTTCTTATCAGTGATGATTTCTCCAGTCAAGGTTTTCAGCGGTGCACTTCTTTTGTTCAATGGACCACAGGCTTTCTTTATCCCTTCATACATGCTTCTGATGTTTCCCTTATCACTTGCGATTTGAATGGACTCACATAACTTGATCCAATAGTCATTCGCACACTGCCTGGCAGCCTTTTGTACATCCTTCCTCGCTTGCTTCAACTCACTCAGAGTGTTACGCGTTGGTCTTTCCTTGTTTCTTAAGAGAGCTATCTTCTTTTTATCAATCAAGGGCTGCAGTATCTGGCTGTTTGCCGCAAACCAGTCCTGCCTCTTATGATCCACAGTGCCGTAAACCCCTACCGCTGTTTTATAAATAGTTTCCTTAAGTTTACTCCATTTATCATTTACTATACAATTTTCTGATGTATCATTGAAAGCGTCCTCAAGTTGCTGTCGAAATTCAAAGCACTTTCCAGGATCGTGAGTGTTAATAATATTAATCCTGGGGCTAGACTTGTGTTTAGCTGCGTAGATTCTCTTTGGTCTCAGTCTAACCCTTGCAACAACCAAAGAATGATCTGTATCACAGTCAGCACTGTGGTAACTTCGAGTTAATGATGTATGGTTCAGATATTGTCTCCGTGTGATAATGAAGTCCAGCTGATGCCAATGGCCGGATCTTGGATGTTTCCATGTGACTTTATGCATCTCTTTTGTTTTAAAAAAGGAGTTTGTAATACATAGGTCATTTCTAGTGCAATGCTCCAGCAGCCTTTGCCCATTATCATTCATGCGACCGATGTTGTATTTTCCAAGGCACACTGGCCATGAACTCGAGTCCTTGCCCACACGAGCATTGAAATCACCGAGCATATAAATGCAGTCGGATTTTGGAACTGCCTTGATCGCAGAGTCTAGCTGCTCATAGAACGGATCCTTCACATCATCAGAGGAAGTGAGTGTCGGTGCATATGCAGTGATAATGGTGGCAAATCCACAAGAGGTTGCCAAGCGCAGTGATAATAATCTTTCATTACCTCCAGCTGGGATATCAATCATTCCCAGTAGCGAATTCTTCACTGCAAAGCCCACACCGTGTTGCCTTTTTTCTACCTGCCCTCTTCCCTTCCAAAAAAAGGTGTAATTGTTTTCCCTGAGTGACCCTTCCTCAGCGAGGCGAGTCTCCTGCAGGCCAGCAATATCAATGTTAAGACGATTGAGTTCAGCATCAATCACAGCCGTTTTTCTCACATCGTCAATATTTGTCAAGGCAGTGGAAAATCCTGGACACATGGTTCTCACGTTCCAGCTTGCAAGCCGTAGCTTGAGGTTTCTATTCTTTTTATTAGTACCTGGTGCATTGGTTTTACAGTCTGCAATTCAGATTTTGTCCTAGCCCCAAGCACCCATTGAAGCAGGCAGGCTGTGGCGGATCAGCACCCAATTGGCCGGGGGCTGCCCAGCTTGAGGCGGGCGGTAGCTGATCAGTGACACCTGTAGGTGTCTCCCACCGTCAGAGGCAACGCGTGGCGCCCCATGTCTACGCCAACTGACAAGGACTTATAACCCGTAGCAGTTGCCTCTCGCTTTGATTCCGAGACCGGTTAAGACCAGGGATGGAGTTATTGCCTCTCCATAGCACAAAGCCTGGGCTAAAATAAAGAAACCATGTGTTGCCCATGCAGCATGATCCCTCTCTCGGCCTGCCTAGTTCACTCCAGAGGAAAGTTAACACCTATACATCTGGAACAAGACAAGCTGCAGAAGCTGCCGGATCAGCAAAGCAATGCTCTAACTGTCCGCCTGTCGGAGCTTCGATCCTAGACCAGCTGCCAATCAAGGCTTAGGGCCTGGTCTGCCCTGCCATGACTTATTTTGTCTTTGGGTTGCATTTCCTCGCACCAGGATAAGGCTAGTACCCTCCCAATTGCGCTCTTCCGCCCGAAGCCGTTGGCACAATGTGGGGTGTTGGGTTTGGTAAGCGCCGCCCAACATTCGGCGCTGACAGAAAGCAGGTAGTACCGTCTACTGTCATACGGTAGCTCAGTCATATCTGACTAAGACCTGACATATATATATATATAAAGGAGACATAACTTAGTTAATTAGATGTAGTGACTCAACACAGCAGGAAACACACTTGACCGGTCTATATATATATATCCAAATCTGTTACTGATTTTAGACATATATAGTGTGAAAGGAACTTAGCGGAAAGAAAGATTGATAAACGTACTTCAAGTAATTAACTACGACGAGATGATGAGATGGGCGAAGATGACCTTACACTAGATAAGAAGAAGAGCATTTATCATAAAAGATATACTAGCGCAACCGGAAGAAGGGAAGCTACAGTCAAAGAAAACAGACACCCAGTCGGAGTCTACAAAGGAAGTACTAGTTAATATATATATATATATATAATTGATGTGAGGTTCGGGTACACATTTAAATGATTCACTATGACGTAGTGAATATACTGTCCATCAGAATTATTACCTCAAAATTGGAAAATGCGTTCAATTTGTATGTGGGGTCAGGAAATAGATCATATGTGAATACGTTACCAATGACTACAGCCGTGACAAAGGAGCTATAGTTGAGTAAAAGAAAACAAGAAGAACTGATGGTGCTTACCATGCATGAGATGCCATCATGTAATTATTACATTAGCTATGCGACAGCGCCCCCCCCCCCCCCTCCCGGGGCAATAGCTGTGAGAGGCTGGATAAACCAGGCGTGGGTAACCGATTTGGTGTCAAACCAAGCGGTAAACAAGGGTATGTCTACCCAGCATGTGAAGACAGGATTCGGCAGACTGCGCGGAAGACATCATTCCTGATTCAACGGGCAAGACGGCGTTTACCTGCAAAGCGTTGTGGAACGTAATGAGCACGGCAAGGCACGTAGTGCGCCCTGGTCATCCACTGCACCTGTATTCGTCTCCAGTCGTCTTGACTTGTCCTGCCACTGGATTCAGATGGACTCAGGCGAGAGAGTGAGGTCGACGAATTGCACAACTCTTCCTCACTTTAATCCAAGTCATCGCGCAAGTCATTCTTCATCCAACGTCATATATCACCTTCAAGCCTTGTGGCGATGGACGAGCGGCGAAGCGGCAGGCGTGGGTACGCTGGCAGTCGTAGTCGCAGACCTGCACACAGGCGGCTCAGGCCATATGGTCGTCTTCTACTGACCGGAGCAGCAGTGGGATTCGGCAGCCCCCTGAGCGACTGAGCAGCCTTCTATAGGAACACACCGCTTTACCTCCATAGCATGAGGAAGGGGCTAGAAAAGGTGCCCTAAACATTGTCTGCTCCATCACTACCTAACCAGCTAGCCGCGGTTGGTGGGTACCCTAACTGCGGTCGACATACAAACATAGATAAAACAAGTAAAGCTAAAAGAGGAAACCATATTCCCTTAACAATTGGAACTTGGAATGTACGCATCCTTCTTGACAGAGACGGCGCGCCGGGTCCAGAGAGACGAACAGCACTGATTTGGAGAGAGCTGGGCAGGTACAACATCGACATTGCAGCCTTAAGCGAGACACGACTTGCAGAAGAAGGCCAAATCTGTGAAAAGGTGCCGGCTACTTATTTTTCTGGAGTGGAAGGAAACGCGAAGAAAGACGCCAATCCGGTGTGGGATTTGCCATTAAGTCGGCCCTAGTCAGCAAATTATCTGGATTTCCAAAGGCTATAAACGATAGGCTCATGACCATTAAGTTGCCCCTGCTGAATGGAAGGAAGCATGCAACCATTGTGAGTGTCTACGCACCAACTATGACCAGCGAAGATGATGTCAAGAACAAGTTCTATGAGGACTTGCACAATGTATTAACATCTGTTCCCAAAGGAGACAAACTTATACTCCTTGGGGATTTCTATGCCAGAGTAGTCACGGACACCACCTCTTGGAGTGGCATTATTGGAAAGCACGGAGTCGGAAATTGTAACAGCAATAGACTCCTCCTCCTTCAGACATGTGCCGAACACGATCTCCTGATTACCAACACAATTTTCCGTCTCCCCATGAGAAATAGGACATCGTGGATGCACCCTCGCTCGAAACACTGGCACATAATTGACTATGTCATCGTCAGAAGAAGTGACAGACAAGACGTTCGGGTAACAAAATCCATGTGTGGTGCCGAATGATGGACAGACCATCGTCTCATTGTCTAGAAAATAAACATTCACATCAGGCCACCACGGCGTCCTCAAGGGGTAAAAATTAAAAAAAAAAAACTAAATGTCACCCGCCTAAACAGCAAGAAAATGCAGCAGTCGTTTGAAAATATGCTGGAAGACCGCCTCAAGCCCAATGCTGCTGCTAAACAGGATACAGAAACAGAGTGGAGAGCCCTAAAGGACATAATTTACAACACTGCTATGGAAATCCTGGGCCCAACCCCCCGAAAGCATAAAGATTGGTTTGATGAAAATTCCGAAGACATCAACCAATTGCTGGCCGAGAAACATCTTCTCCTCAAGGCACATTTGAATGACCCGAAGTCAACATAAAAAAAGATGCCTTTAAGAACATTCAGAGAGTAGTGCAGCAGAAACTTCGGCACATGCGGGACTCCTGGCTGAGCAGCAAAGCTGATGAAATTCAAGGCTTTGCTGACAGACATGATATGGAAAAACTTCTACGACTCACTGAAAGTGGTCTATGGTCCTACATCACCAGGCATAGCTCCCCTCCTCAGTGCAGATGGGGGAACATTGGTCACCGATAAGAAAGAAATCCTTCAACTCTGGACAGAGCATTTAAGCAACATCTTAAATGCAACTTCCTTCTTCGATGATGAAACCATCAACTGCCTTCCACATGTTCCCACCAATGAGACACTTGATGACCTGCCAACCATAGTGAAAGTAAACAAAGCCATCCAGCAACTCTCCAGCGGCCCTGACTCCACCCCAGCAGAGATATACAAGGCAGGTGGGCCGGTCCTAACAGAGCAGCTTCAAGAAGTCTTTACAAACATATGGGTGAACGAGACCATGCCACAAGATGTCAAGGACGCGTCAATAGTCCACCTGTACAAACGTAAAGGAAACCGCCAATCCTGTGACAACCACCGAGGCATCTCCTTGCTTTCAATTGCAGGGAAGATACTCGCCAGAATTCTTCTCAATCGCCTCACAGCCCATCTCGATCAAGGTCTTCTTCCTGAGAGTCAATGTGGCTTCAGAAAAGAACGTGGAACTGTTGACATGATTTTCGCTGCAAGGCAGCTGCAAGAGAAATGTCAGGAACAGAACTGCGAAATGTTCTCCACTTTCATTGACCTTACCAAGGCTTTTGATACAGTCAGCAGAGAAGGACTGTGGAAGATCTTGGCAAAATATGGCTGTCCACGAAAGTTTGTCCAAGTAGTGCGGCTATTTTATGATGGTATGCAGGCAAGAGTACAGAAAAATGGTGAACTGTCTGAACCCTTTCCTGTCACCAATGGAGTGAAGCAAGGATGTGTCCTAGCACCAACACTGTTCAGCCTCATGTTTTCAGCCATGTTGATGAATGCCTTCGAGAACTACGACATTGGAATAGACATCAACTGCTGTATGGATGGAAAGTTATTCAATCTCAGAAGGCTGAAAGCTAAAACCAAAATTAACAGCGACACCGTCAGAGAACTCCTGTTTGCTGATGATTGCGCTCTATATACCAACTCAGAGGCGGACATACAACATAATGGTACAGCTTTCTCACATGCCTGTGCCAACTTTGGGCTCAATATCAACTTGGAGAAGACTGTAGTTATGTACCAGCCAGCTCCAGGGAATAATCACACTGTGCCGAATATCAAAGTGAATGGTGATAGACTAAGTGTTGTGGACAAATTCACCTATCTTGGCAGCACTGTGTCACAAGCTGCCACAGTTGATGACGAAGTGAATGCAAGAACCTCCAAGGCCAGTGTGACCTTTGGCAGATTGTACAAGAATGCATGGAAAAGAACTGGAATAAGCCTGCAAACAAAGCTAAAAGTCTACAAAGCAGTTGCAGTATCCACACTGCTATATGCTTGTGGAACCTGTACTGTTTATCGGCGACACGCTAGGAAATTAAACCACTTCCACACAGTCTGCCTAAGGAAGCTACTGAAGATTAAATGGCAAGATAAGATCCCAGACACTGAAGTCCTAGAAAGAGCGTCCATGCCCAGTATCCACACTCTACTGATGAAGAATCAGATTCGTTGGGCTGGTCACTTGACTCGCATGCCAGATCACAGGCTCCCTAAACGAATTTTTTACAGCGAACTGCGTTGTGGTAAACGCTCCCAAGTTGGCCAGAGGAAACGCTTTAAAGACGCTCTGAAAATCTCTCTGAATGCTTTTGGAATTCATCATGACACATGGGAGACTGCAGCCAGAGACCGAAATTCGTGGCGTGCATCATTACACAAATGTGCAGTCATGTGTGAGGCAACCAGGACTGCAAGAGCTGTAAAGAAAAGGCAGGACAGAAAAACCACTGCAGGAAATCCTCCTCCAGAAACGTCAAGAATTCTTTGTCCACATTGTCAAAGAACAATTCGCGTCAAAATAGGCCTTATCAGCCATCTTAGAACCCACGTCTCCATACTTTCAATCCCATTGGATGAAATGAATGGTCATCATCATTCTTGATGGACAAACAACATTACATTAGCTATGAAAGATCACACTTGCTCTCTTCATCCAGCACAGCAAAATCGATGATACCATATAACAAAATTATTGTTTCACAATAAAGACTGCATTTCGACAGCACACCACGTCATACCATTATCTGAAAAACTTGTATGTCCCATAAAAGTGCCTAGATACGTTTATACCACTCTGGAGTACTGACCAGGATAATATCAGGTCAAGGGAAACAACTTAACTTTTGTTTGCTGTAATATAGTGTGTAATTATGGATATATAGATATATGTACATCAAAATCTGTTACTGATGTTAGACAGATATAGTGTGAAAGGAATTAAGCGGAAGGAAAGATTGATAAACGTACCTCAAGTAATTAACTACGACGAGATGATGAGATGGGCGAAGATGACCTTACACTAGAGAAGAAGAAGAGCATTTATCTTAAAAGATATACTAGCGCTACCGGAAGAAGGGAAGCTACAGTCAAAGAAAACAGACACCCAGTCGGAGTCAACTAAGGAAGTACTAGTTAATATCATGCATCACCATTTAATAAAATGAACTCACAAAGACACATATACATATAAACATCATATTATTGTCATGTATATTAATGTCATGCACATTATCATAGCGAGAAAGGGTATATTGTAAAATTATTATATAGAGTGAGCACAAGCATACACCATCTACAGATAAGATAGAACGACATCACGGTGAAGACAGCTCAAGAATCCTATAGTGGGAAGAAGAAGAAGTGCCATCAGCTGAAGAATATGACATACATTAGATCAAGAACTACAATCCACCATAGAGGTCACACGAAAAGGCTAAGAGGAAAAGAAGAAGAAAGTAGCTGATACATAAGCCACCAGTGAGCGAAATGGGTACGACAGAGCAAGTGAGTAACAAAATACTGAAAACATTGATGTATATTGGTTCAGTGATGTGCACATATTAATTATGAATTTTGAAACTTTGAATTTTGATTGCAATATTACATGTGATTGCGATTTATGTATGCCCGGTCTATTTATTATGACCATGTCATAGGATAGAGATAAAATTTAAGAGAACAATGTAAAGAGGAGAGAAATAACCTATGCAAGTGTATTAATGGTTGCAAGAATATTATGAATGTATACATTGCAGATGACAGAAAGAATACGAATCGGATGAGGGTCTTGAATGAGAATACAAGGGAAGAAAGGCATATATGGTAAGATGGAAAGAAGAGGAATGAAAAGTATGATATTGAAAGAGAGAGCGTAAGTAAATATGTAAATAAAAAGAAAAGTACAAGAATGAAATGGAGACCACAAGAAGACAGAAAGATAACAGAAAGGAAGAAGAGTGAAAGGAAGAACGGAAGTACGAATAAAGAGGAAAGAAATTATGAGAATGGAAGACGAAACAAATGAAAAATGTGGGAAAGTCATGAGAATGAAAAACAGCATATAGTAAAAATGAAGACGAGAGAAAGTAAATAGTTTTATACGGAGAAATGCATGTATGATGAGGATAGAAAGGAAATACATATTTTAAGAAGGAGTTATTTTGTACAAGATTGTATACACAGAATTAAAAGGGCAACTGTAAGGTGACACAGCAGAATTATTACGAATAACGCCATGAACGGCCATAAAATGCAAATGAAGAGAATGGAAACAGAATTATGCAAAAGACACACAACTTAAGAGTTGTAAAAAGAGTAACATCACGGCAGCCGAACCCACAAATCTCGACATAAGATAAACACGAGAGTCATAAAGTCACAAGCACCAAAGAAAGCCACAGTCGTAGCATAGTTTTGTCAAGCTAAAAGCTTCGCAAGAGAAAGCGGGAAGCTGCGTGGTCTCGAGATATGGTGTCCGCCTCGAGTGCTGGAGGTCCCGGGTTCAAGCCCCGGTGTGGACCGGGATTTTTTCACGTGGGCTTCTAGTGAGATCGGACGCCCGTGTGTATTGTTGAGCACGTAAAGAATCCCTTGGCAGTTGGAAATCGAAAAAGAGTAGTCTAACGGCGCTGCCGTTTTGCCGTTAGTCTAACGGCAAAATTTCGAGTTAAAATCTACCCAAAGTATTTCAGGATCCTCGCGGTGCTACGGAGTTCGTGCACTGAGCTGAGTTTCTCCAAACTCAGGTTTGAGTTAGGAGAAGAACGGAGCACTTATGGGTTACACCCGTGTGCCGTGATGTTGATCCGTAAACTAAAATAAACTAAACCAAGCTAAAAGCATGAGCAAGTCATGAGCTAAATAAAAAGTTGTGGGAGCGAGAGCTCTGAAATACACCCGTTCCATCACCCAGAGCGTAATGGCTTGGAGAAGGGTGTAAGTTGCTCATGCAGAAGCATGAATGGGGAACCATATGGGGATGTCCTGGGAGGGCACTGGAGCTCATATTAGGTTGGACCTCAACCGTCCGACTACAAAGGAGGCTTAGGCCACAAGACGTCTGCTTGGAGAGAGACGGGTATATCATTTCCGACACACACAAATATATATATATATATATATATATATATATATATATATATATATATGTGTGTGTGTGTGTGTGTGTGTGTGTGTGTGTGTGTGTGTGTGTGTGAGAGAGAGACAGAATATCGACTTTCACAAGAATGAAGGTAAAATGAAATTGACACATAATTTCTAAAGCATGACTGCATGGACAGATATGTGCAACCAAGCGTCAGGGATGTGCGACTAGATGGACACAGATTAACGGACTGACGGTGACTCATGTCAGGTATAGATAAGAAATTGGAACACAAAATTGTTACAAAATTTTTGAAATGGGTGGGGGGGGGGGCCACATGCCATGAGTCTTCTCGGAGGGAAAATACACTGAGAACAACTCAGAAAAGAATTGGCATTGGTGACGTCTGGTCACAGCGAATTAGGAGAGGGACTGCTAGGAAATAGATGGTTAAATTGAAGGAGCCAATCAGATGGCGAGTTCAAGTCACATGATGTGTTGGTCAAACGCGGATAGCGGGCAGACGGGAGTTTACTCTGCTGGGAACCGCCATCACGTCAACATCGTAGAAACAACAAGCCAGAGTTCGAATGTGAAGATGAGGACAGAGTTGTTAGATATATAAAGAGAGACGTCGTAAGATACACAATAAAAGACGTTGTAAGATACACAACAAAAGACGTTGTAAGTTACTCAACGTGACTTGTTGTAAGATACACAAAAATGAGACGTTGTAAGATACACAACAAGAGACGTTTAAGATACACACACAAAAGAGACATTGTAAGATACACAGCATGATATATTGTAAGATACACACCAAGAGACGTTGTAAGATACACAACATGGGATGTTGTAAGATACACAAAACGAAGACTTTACAAAATACACAACACAAGGCATTGTAAGATACACAGCAAAAGACTTTTAAGATACACAACATGTGGCGTTGTAGAGTAAACAATATAAGACGTTGTGAGATAAACACAACATGAGGCGATGTAGGATACATAACATGAGAAATTATAAGATACACAACAAGAGATGTTGTAAGACACACAACAAAAGGCATTGAAAGATCGACGACAAAAGATGTTGTAAGATCAACAACAAATGACATTGTAAGATACCCAACAAAAACGTTATAATATACACAACAAAAGACGTTGTAAGATACACAACACGAGGCGTCGTAAGAAACAAAAACATGAGACGCTGTAAGATACACAACAAGAGACGTTGTAAGGCCCACACCATGACACATTTGTAAGAACCACAACATGAGACGTTGTAAGATACACAACAAGAGACGATGTAAGATACACAACAATATACGTTGGAAGATACATTTCATGAGACGTAAGATACTCAACAAAAGATGTGTTGAGATACACAACAAAAGAAAGTGTAAGATACTCAACAAACGACCTTGTACAATACACAACATAAGACGATGTAAGATACACAATAAAAGACGTTTAAAGATACACAATAAAAGTCTGTGTAAGACACACACATACAAAACATTGTAAGATTCTCAACAATAGACGTTGAAGGAATCACAGCAAATGGCGTTGTAATATACACAGCATGAGACGTTATAAGATATACAACATAAGATTTTGTAAGGTACACAAGACGTTGTAAAATACACGACAAAAGACGTTGAAAGATACATAGCATGAGACAGTGTAAGATACTCAATAAGAAGACGTACGGAACCTAACAAGAAGACGTAAAATACACAACATGAGACGTTGAAAGGTTCACATTAAAAGACGTAAGATACACAAATTGATACCTTGTAAGATACACACCATGAATGCGTAAGATTATACAACATGAGATGTTTTATGATACACAGTATTAGACGTTGTAAGATACACGTCAAGAAGACGTAAGTTAAACAACCTTAAAGCTTGTAAAATAAACAACATGAGACGTAAGATACATAGGGAGAGACGTTATAAGATACACAACAAGAAGACTTAAGATACACAATAAGAGACGCTGTAAAGTATACAATAATAAGACATACGATACACAAGATGAGACGTTGTAAGATACAAAACAGTCGACGTTGTAAGATAAGCAACAAGAGACGTTGTTAGAAACACAAAAAGAGACGTTGTAAGATTCACTACGAGATACGATGTAACATAAACAACATGAAACGATGTAAAATACACAACAATAGACGCTGTGAGATACACAACATGAGAATTTGTAAGATACACAACAAAAGAGGTTTACGATACACAACGAATGAATGATTTAAGATAGATAACAAGAGGCGCTGTAAGATATACAACAAGAGACGTTGTTAGATACTCAGCAAAAAGACGTTGTAAAGTACACAACAAGAGACGTTGTAAGATACACAACTCAAGACGTTGTAAGATACACATTATGGGGCGTCGTAAGATACACAACAACATACGCGGTACGATACAAAACAAAAAAACGTTGTAAGATACACAAAATGACGTTGTATGATACACAACATGACACGGCATATGGGACCTTGTAAGGTACACAGCAAGAGGCGTTGTAAGGTATACAACAAGAGACGTTGTAAGGTACACAACAAGACACGGTGTAACAAGTCACGTTGTAAGATACTCAACAAGAAACCCGTTCAAGGTACCAAATAAGAGACGGTGTAAGATACATAACAAGAGACGTTGTAAGATACATAACAAGAGACGTTGTAAGGTACACAACAAGAGACGTTGTAAGATGCATAACAAGAGACGTTATACGATATACAACATGAGACGTTGTAAGATACATAACAAGAGACGTTGTAAGATACACAAAATGAGACGTTGTAAGATACATAAGTGGTGAAGTTGTAAGATACATAACAAGAGACGTTGTAAGATACATAACAAGAGACGTTATAAGATACACAACATGAGACGTTGTAAGATACATACCAAGAGACGTTATAAGATACACAACAAGAGATGTTGTAAGGCACACAACAAGAGACGTTGTAAGGTACACAACAAGAGATTTTGTAAGATACACAACATGAGACGTTGTAAGGTACACAACAAGAGACGTTGTAAGATACGCAACAAGAGACGTTGTGAGATACATAAGTGGTGAAGTTGTAAGATACGCAACAAGAGACGTTATAAGATACACAACATGAGACGTTGTAAGATACATACCAAGAGACGTTATAAGATATACACCAAGAGACGTTGTAAGATACACAACAAGAGACGTTGTAAGATACACAACAAGAGACGTTGTTATGCCAGTTCCTTTATTTTAATGATCATAGTATACTGACCGGCTGATTGGATCAGTTAATACGTTAATGAAATCAATGTAGCCCCCTTCGACTCCTTCTTTTGACCCCTTTTTCCTTCAGCCTTCTGACGTTACTGCCAATGTCGCAATTTCCGGGCCACCCCATGTAGTAACTCGCGCTCTCGCTATAGAGTCTCCTGAAGCACAGTGGTCTCACACAGCCAGCATCCTGACTTAGGGCAAGTCTGTAATAGCTACTCTTGATTTACCAAGCCATAATAATTGTCAATGTACTTTCATTCGCATAAGAAAAATATCCAGATTGCTCTTAAATCTGACAAAATTATATGAATAAGACATTATATTATTCAATTTGTCGATCTGAACATTTACTTGCTTTCACATTAAAAGAGATCGAACAGCTCTCTACTTACATCAGAAGTTATATATATATATATATATATATATATATATATATATATATATATATATATATATATATATATATATATATATATATATATATATATATAAGTTTGTATTAAAATAGAGCAATATTATAAGAATGGAAGAGATTACGAAATGTTCAAAGAAATGAAGTTATTGACTAGAAACGTTCAAACCTCAATTAAATGTTATCTGTGATAAGTTGGGTAATACCTTAACAGAATCTAGAAATTTCTAGAAAGATGGCAGGAATTCTGCAGTGGAAAATATGATGTGAATGACTGTGAGAATATGAATGATATACATGAAACAATGACAGCAGAGACAGAACCTGAACCCTCATTAGATGAAATTGCATGGGCTGTAAAGAACTCGAAGAATGGTAAATCACCAGGATGTGATGAGATACCAGCTGAACTAATTAAAGCGGGAGGGGAAAAAAAACATACAGAAAATCATAATGGGGGGAAGACTTCGTAAGAAGAGATTACGTGATTCAAGCTGGAAACAAGGAAGAGGAACAAGAGATCACATACTCAATATGCGTTTAATAATACAGACGTGCAGAGAATTTAATGTAAACCTATTCTCATGTTTTGTGGATATTTCAAAGGCATTTGACATCAGAAACTTTGGGAAATAATGAGGAATATGGGCTTTCCATCACATGTAGTATAACTCATAAAAATGCTCTATCTAGACCAACAAGCAGCAGTTAGAATAGATGGCGAGACATCAGATTGGTTTGACATCAAGCAAGGAGTCCGTCAGGGCTGTGTTCTGTCACCCTATTTGTTTAGCATGTACACCGAAAATATAATAAGAAATGTAAGAGATGATATAAACATGGAGCAATATGATGCCCTAAATATCGGTGGTCATGAAATACCAGAGATTCGATATGATGATGATACAGTACTACTATCCACATCACAGCATGGTATAGAAAATTTAAAAGCCTCAACCCAAAGAAATAGTGAAAATCACAACTTATATCTTAACATAGCAAAAATAAAGATAATGAATACAGATAAAACTAATGTGGAGAAAGAAATATATGTTAATGAGGAAAGATTTGAAGGGGTGGACAATTTTGAATATCTTGGGTCATTGATTATTAACAATGGTGACACAATAAAAGAAATTAAACGACGACTATCACTTGCTCTTCAAAGACTAAAACAACTGAATAAATTATGGTGTGATACAGATAGAACTACAAAAGTTAGATTTTTAAGAGCATGCATCTTTCCCATTGCAACATACGCCTGTGAGACCTGGACACTTACTAAACAAGCTGAACAGCGCATAAATGCTTTTGAATATAAATGTTATAGACGGGTTCTAAGAATATCTTGGGTAACGAAAAGAACAAATGCACCCATACTTCAAGAGCTGAATATTGAAGAAGGTTGGCTATTAAAGACGATAAAACAAAGAACATTGATATATTTTGGTCACTTGAAACGTCATGAAAGTTTGGATAGACCAATAATGGAGGGGTATCTGCCTGGGGAGAGAGGAAGAGGAGGGCAAAAGAGACGACTGGTGCAGGATGTGGCGGATAATCTCTAGATGGGTGTATCGGACGCGGGACATCTCACTTGTGATCGAGAAGTTTTCAGGAAGGATGTTATGGGAGCGAGGTTCTGCAAAGGACATGTTACTGAATGAATGAATGAATGAATGAATGAATGAATGAATGAATGAATGAATGAATGAATGAATGAATGAATGAATGAATGAATGAATGAATGAATGAATGAATGAATGGGACCATTTTCTCAACAACCTCGTGGCACAAAAAGTTGTCCTGTACTTTTTCCTCATTAGTTGTTCTCATTGTTCATTCGAGAACATCGCATAAGCCGGAAGATGAGAGTTCTTTTTTCTTTTCTTTATTTCCCTTGAAAATGTCAACCCTTTATTAATTTTTTTTACCAGAAAATGCAACCTCGTTATTTCCCTTTATTTCATTGTTTCATCCTTCAACAACACATCACTTACTAACTCTTAGTAATGTTTCTAATCTTCACCGTGTGTTGCCCAGATTATGTGGGAGCTCTGAAATTCTAAGACAGTTGAGTAGTTCCTCTTAGGATTTATCTGCAGTGTTGTGAATTTTCCACACCACCGACAACCAGGCCATCGACAACCAGACCATTGACAACCAGACCATCGACAACCAGACTATGGAAAACCAGATCATCGACAACCAGACTATGGAAAACCAGATCATCAACAACCAGATCATCGACAACCAGACCATCGGCAACCAGACTATGAACCACCAAACCACCGACAACCAGACTATGAACAACCAGACAACTGACAACCAGACCATTGACAACCAGACCATTGACAACCTGACCATCGACAACCAAACCATGATCAACCAGACAACCGATAACCGGATCATCGACAACCAGACCATCGACAACCAGATCATCGACAACCAGACCATCGACAACCAGATCATCGATAACCAAACCATCCCCCGAGAAACAAATCAGTCCCGCCAACTGTTCAAAGATTTTCCCCATGTCCGATGCAGGACGTTATAATGAACCTGAACCCCAGGATGATTCTCTACTCATGTTTCATCATCATCATCATCATCATCATCATCATCATCATCATCATCATCATCATCATCATCTTCCATTTCTGCCGCCAAGCGTCGTGAGGAGGAATAATTTGCGTTCCAGCGCCCTATGGGCGGCACTGGATAGTGTCATTCCATGTGGTTGTACAATGTCTTTGATGTCGTCAATCTATTTTCTTCTTGGACGTCCTCGTGGTCTCGTCGCAGATGATCTTTGATGTAAGGCCAGTGATGGTATTTGCTGGTGTTGCATTCTAACGGCATGGCCAAACCACTTGATCTTCTGTCTTTCAATAAATGTGGCACAAGGTGTTGATCCCACAGTCTGTCTGATAATAGCATTTCTTACTCGGTCTCGGATTGTTAAGTTGGCAGCTCTCCTCAGGCATTTCATTTCGCAGGTATTGATTTTGCGGTGTAATTTGGATAAAGTCCAGGTTTGAGTTTGGTAACATAGGGTTGGTGTGAATATGCTGTTTAATAACTGTCGTTTTGCGGACATGGGTATATTTGGATGTGTCAGTAAGGGTGATAGTTGATATGTAAGTGCACTAGCTTTTTGACATCTGATTTCGATTTCTCTGTCCAATCTGCTACTCATGTTTACATTCAGTGATTTTTTTATTGCTTTATGAACTTGAAGTCAACGTTAGAATCCAAATGACCGATGTCGAGAGTGATTCCCCGGAGAGTGATTGAATTCATTCGAAACATGTTATGGACAATGTCAAGCTAATACCGGATGTTTGTAATGTCTCAATACACTTTGTATGTCTCGTAGAACAAATTTGGAAAAAAAAATCTTTCTTCCGATTGTGTTCGGAGTGCAAAGAATTACTAAAGCAGACAACAGCTATTCGTTGTATATTGATTCACGATGGACTGTGGAGCAAAGTTTTTGGTCGCATCGTTTGCTTAATGATTTCAAATTGGTTATTTTATACAAAGTGTAGTGAGACTTTACAAACACCCTGCATATCTCTAGTCATTGTCGATGAAGTCCCCGCTAGAGCCTAACTTATACAGAGAATCTAAAGTCTTCAATACCAGATTCATCCTATAATTTACGTTCACTGGCATCATTCTGTGAGGAGAAGTGCACCAGAAATATTCCCGCTGAGATTCCCTTAATGTCTGTTGTAGAAGTTTATAAATATCTCTTAAACCTCAAAGCAACAAATTCACACGGCCTAAATGGTATCAGTAATAGAATTCTTCGTTGTGCTGCACCAGTAATTAGTGAGTTCTTAACGTTCATATATAACCAGTGCCTGACCAAAAACTACTTTCGTCTAAAGTGTATCCTCTACTTAAAAATGGCTCAATCGATAATAGCGTTTTGGGTAATTGTAGACCTATCTCCTTACTATCGTCGCTTTCAAAGCCACTAGAAAAACACATACATAAAATAACGTTACACCATTTAATTAACCACGATTTAATAATTGACCGTAAATCTGGGTTTCGACCTAAATATTCTTGCCATAGTGCTCTAACAAAAATGACCGACAACTGGCACTTAAACATCAACAACGGCACACTTTGAGGAGCGTGTTTGTAGACTTTAAAAAAGCTTTTGATATGGTAGATCACGATATTTTAATTAGAAAACTAAAACAAATGAAGACAAGCACCAATATGGTGAACAAAATTACGTCATTTCTATCCGACAGACAACAAGTCGTGTCCTTTAACAAATGTCTATCAAGACCCACACAGCTTAATATTGGTGTGCCTCAGGGTTCAATACTAAGTTCGCTGCTTTTTACAGGTAATATTAATGATCTTCCTTTATATATCAACTAGCTGATCCGGCCCGGCTTCGCCCAGGTCCTGGCAGGGATCTATTTATCTATCTATCTATCTATCTATCTATCTATCTATCTATCTATCTATCTATCTATCTATCTATCTATCTATCTATCTATCTATCTATCTATCTATCTATCTATCTATCTATCTATCTATCTATCTATCTATCTATCTATCTATCTATCTATCTATCTATCTATCTATCTATCTATCTATCTATCTATCTATCTATCTATCTATCTATCTATGTATCTACCTACCTACCTACCTACCTACCTACCTACCTACCTATCTATCTATCTATCTATCTATCTATCTATCTATCTATTTGCCTGTCTGTCTGTCTGTCTGTCTGTCTGTCTGTCTGACCCGGTCCGGCTTTGCCCAGCTCCTGGTGGGGAGCATCTCATTTAATTCATATAAGTAGTCATATAAGCTCCCGTTCTCGTTCCCGACTATCTGTCTGTCTGTCTGTCTGTCTGTCTGTCTGTCTGTCTGTCTGTCTGTCTGTCTGTCTGTGTTCGGCCCGTTCCCGTTAAAAATATAGATAGGATAGAATAATAGATAGATTGATAGTAGAAAATATGATTGGAAGAGATCTATCTAAAGTAAACTTACCAAGATATCACGAACAGCCAATAAACGGTGGGCGGTGGGTTGACTACAGAGTACTGCAAACGATATGCAACTAACTTTCTCTCACAAAAAATTTCTTTTTTTTTTTTTTTTAACGAACGAAAATCTTTCGCAGGCCCGTCCTACATTCTGCCCTTCTTCTCTATATCCTTTCATACATTCTTTCATTCAACATCTCTTATGAAGCAATTCTTTGACAAAAAAAGAACAATAAGCATTAAAATGCATGAAAAGTTTAACATGGGCATCGTAAATACCCAACGTGGTGTAACGCGCCATACATATGAGAATGTTAAAAAAAAAATTAATGTGCTGTTGAAGAAAAATAAAAAGATGAGTTAGAAAATTTTCACTATTTAAATAGATGCATTATTTTTATGAAAACTTTGAAAATGCCTTAAAGCTTATATCATTATTTATTATAACTCATATGCCTGTAAATAACTGTAGACAAAGAGTTTATAAATCTTTGAAAACAATGCAACAATCTATATATAAAATATATAGCAATGTTATTAAAAGTTATGCCCCTTGAAATAACTTTTCTTAAGTTAAGTCCCCTCGCTATATAGAAATGATAATGTAAATTTAAATATTAAATTTTAGTAAGTAAATAGCTGATTGTACACTAAAAAGACTATGACAGTTGGCTGCACGGGAATGAAAAGAAAACATGTAGAAAATTTCATCTCAATCGGATGGACCGTTCAGTCGTCGTTGGATCAACATCACGGCACACGGTTTAACCCATAAGTGTTCCGTTTTCCTCCTAACTCAAACCTGAGTCTGGAGAAACTCAGCTCAATGCACGAACTCCGTTGCATCGGCGAGGATCCTGAAATACATGGGTAGATTTTTTAACTTGAAATTTTGCCCGGGCAGCGCCGTTAGGCTACTCTTTTTCGATTTCCAACTGCCAAGGGATTTTTTACGTGCTGAACAATACACACGGGCATCCGATCTCACTACCCAGAGACCAGGGGATATTACTGGAAGTCCAGGTGGATTTTTTAAATAAATCCTGGTCCTCACCGGGGCCTGAACCCGGGACATCCAGCACTCGAGGCGGACACCATACCTCCAGACCACTAAAGAACGGACACACATACATACATCGTCTTCTATAGATATAGATACAACCTGTGATCTATTTGCAGACGACTGTACTATATATACTAGTCAAGAAAATCGTAGTGAATTCGATAATTCTTTACAAAAGGAACTTGGTAATCTTACTAGATGGAGCAATGAAAACCGCATGCAAATTAACATCGAAAAAAAAAAAAAAAACACAATTCCATGTTAATAACGACCAGATAAAAACCATAGACACTAGCCATAATTGGAGCACCGCTCGAACTCCGCATAGACACGTTACCTATAGTTAATGTGAATGAACATAAAACACTAGGTCTTTTAATTGACAGCCATTTGAAATGGAGCTCGCATGTTCACGTTCTTACCAAGAGAATAGCACAAAAAGTTTACCAACTTCCTAAAATCCAGCACTTCCTGGACGAAAGCACAAGAAAAATATTCTATACAAGCTATATTCAATCACATCTCGATTACTGTTCCACAGTTTGGGATGGTTGCCCTAAATCTAATTTGAAAAGACTATGTTCTCTACAAAATCGCGCTATACGTCTAGTTTCTGGCATAAAACGCGTTGAAAGTAATAATTTATACAGTCATCTATGACTTCTACCACTTCGAAAGCGCTTCCATTTTAACAAAGCCAAATTAGTGAATAAAATTATATCTAAAAATACCCCAGCGTATCTTCTAATGCTGATTCAATTTAATGCAATGAACAGCAGACGCCTAAATTTGTTACATGTCCCAAAGCCTAGATTGAACCTATACAAAACATGTTTCGCCTATTCTGGTGCTCACTTATTGAATGATCTTCCTCCAAATCTGAAGACTCCAATGAGTCCCTACACATTTAACCGAAAACGCTTTCAATACTTAATCTATACGGACTATATGCCACCATAATTCATCTGCTGGTATAAGTGTACATTATAATCGATTAACTATAACTGTTCACTATATATGTGTGTGCGTGTGGGAAAGAGAGAGAGGAAAGAGAGAGAGAGAGAGAGAGAGAGAGAGAGAGAGAGAGAGAGAGAGAGAGAGAGAGAGGGGGGGTTTTAGAGAGAGTGAGAGAGTTAATGTGTGTGTACGCACGTGCATGCGTGTGTGTGGGAGAGAGTGATTGAGCGAGAAGTGGTGAGGGAATGTGTCAGTGCATGCATGCGTATGTGTGAGAGAGTGTGATTGAGAGATTGAGTGTGTGTGTGTTTGTGGAGGATTGTGTGAGAGAGAGTGAGTGAGTGAATGAGTGAGTGAGTGAGTGAGTAAGTGAGTGAGTGAGTGAGTGAATGAGTGAGTGTGTGTGAGTGAGTGAATGAGTGTTAGTGTGTGTGTGTGTGTGTGTGTGTGTGTGCGTGTGTGAGAGTGGGTTCGGGATGTGTGAGTGGGTTCTCGATGTGTGGGATGGTGGGGGGGGGGGGGGGGGATATGTGTGTGTTAGTGTGAGATGTGTGGTTTATAGAGGTGTGGTTGAGGGATGGGTGGTTGGAGGTGTGGGTGGGTAGGTAGAGGATGTGAAGGTGGGGAATGGGTGTGTGGGTTAGGATGTGTATGTGGGTGGGCTCGGGATGTTTGGGTTGGTGGGGGATGTTTGTGTGGGTGGTGAGTGTGTGGGTTGGGGGAACTTGTGAGGGCAGTGTGTGTGGGTTGGGAGATTGTGGGAGGGGGTTGGGTCGGTTGGTGGGGTATGTATGTGTGTGGGTGCGTGTGTGTGTGTGTGGGGGTGATGTGTGGGTGGGTGGGAGATGTGCCTCATAACATGGTAATTTGCATTGTGTATGTTGACAACATTCATTTGACAATGTTTTGTTTTCATCCTATGTGAATGTATAATTCACTATTGATGACCGAAAGATGAGTGATTGGAAGGGCCGAATGTAAATCGGGCCTGCGTGCCCAGTTTGTGACCCTTTTAAAATAAAGTTGATTTGATTTGATTTTATCCCGTTCTGTTATAAAGAGGGAAAATGGCTTAACTCGCGAGAGGATCGATTTCGATGCATTGGGTTTTACCAGATATGATCCTTCGGGCCTACTAGGTTTACGGTGCTCGACTTATATATTTATATTCAATTCGTCAATCAGTGAGTGAAGTGATCAATATCACGCCAGCCGAATGTACTTCCCAAGGTATTTGCAGGTACCAGTTCTGGGTTAGCTCTCTTTGCACAGAGTGACCTGCTGAAATAGTCGCACAGAGCATTGTAAATTATAGCTTTCATTGGTCACTACGTTTTCTACCTAGCAAACGGTTACCTTTACCACAGAAATTCAATTAAACTTTGAATGATGTCAATAGTTTACCCGTACAACATTTATCTCTTTAATCAGCTGTGACCACCAGACGGTTCCACGGCGAGGGGATAACGAATGTTATTCATAATCCCGCTTGAAACGTTCGAAATAGCTGCGGGTGATTTGGATGCAGATCGCCTTGCGTTGGTTTCCATACAATGATATGAGATCCGATCGCTCAGAAAGCAATGGCAAATTACAGAACGTAAACCTGCCCAGGAATCAAAAACAGCAAAACAATGCTAGAGTGACGGTTACAACCTGTAAAGGATATGCAACTAACTAACCAGCCGACATAACTATTCTACGTTCTTTAAAGGATATGCAACTAACTAACCAGCCGACATAACTATTCTACGTTCATACTCATGTTCAAGCCTGCTTTATGTTTCAACATACCCTATCAGTTCAGTTTACCAGTCGTCGTTTATAGCCGATAGGTTCAAATACCTGTGTAGCTCTAGCTTCACATGTTTATATTGTCTTGTGTGTCTCTGCCCTCGACTGCTGTCCATTTCTTTTATGAGCGCCGATCAATACCTGCGAATATATTTAACAGTTCGAACTAACAAGTCAGCTGGTTTAGAGAGAATATTTAGTGCCTTCACGAAAAGAAGCCGGTATTTATGGCGAAGGGGTAGCACGCCGCGTTCGAAATCAAATGCAGGCGATTTGGAAGCAGACTGCATTGTGTTGATTTTTAAGAATGGTATGAGCATCGGTGGTTCAGAAAGCAATGGCAAACTACCGAACGTAAACTTGTCTAATAAGCAGCCACAAATTGCTGGTGTTGATTGCCGCACCCTGTAAAGAACATGCAAGTAATTTTTCACATGACGAAATAAAGCAAAATGGTATTTATTTGCTAAGTAACGCGTTTCCCTCCCAAAGGCTTCGTCTGCAAACGTCTGATAGTATCATTAGACTGTTCGATGAAGATAAACACTTAACTGTAATCTGGGTCAAAGTTACACTTTGTGGCACACACAACTAGGTCAGGTCAACTTGGAATGATAACAACACGTCGGCTTAACGGATAGATGTCCATTACGTGTTGATTATGGCCAGTTAAATCTGGGTTCAGTATGTATAACAAAGATAACATTTACAGACTGAACATAATCAACAACTGGCAACGCTGATCATATTCCAGTACGAACCTAAGGCCTTGTCCACGTCAATTTGGAAACACTAGACTCGAGTTTCGCTCTCATTTGAGCTCGTCAGTAGTGAATATCCTTGACCGGACCCGGAAACAAACCCCGGATCACTGGCGTGTGACGCGGGTGTGTAACCACTAGACCACACTACACGCTAGATGCAACCAACTTCTCATACCAGAGTTTCACAACATCACCCATCGTAATCGTAAAAACTCCGCCGCTAAGCACACAAGGCAGGGGGCTTCTGATCGTCAGTCCCTTCCCCAAGTATTTTGGACCTTCAATTTCTCGACACTCTCTTTGTGGCGGTCCCGTCTGGGTCATGACTCCGGGCGTCTTATCTCTGCCGTGGAAACGTTCGGTCATAATTGTTATCCCTGATGTTGCGCTTGTCCCTTCGCTGTTACCATGTCCACTCTCAAGCCCCCTTCCCCTTTCCCCCCTCCCTCGAAGAGGAGAGCCCATGCAGTCTGTGCTTGCCCCTTAGAAACTATGGTCGTGAGGAGCCAGCTTCATTCCCCCCGCCACGGCCCCTTTCGCTTCCATACGTCTCCGTTGCCGTGCTCCTTCTCTGTGCCCCGTTCACGAAGCCGCACTCTACTGGGAAGCCGGTTCTTCCTTTCTTTCCGGACCCACCCCTTTGTCTCTGCCGCTGACTGGGTGGCTTACGGTCGATTATCGCTATATTACGGAGATTGGACTTCGGCCGACATTTGCATGATTGACTGCACTCAGATTCACCACCCACGTTCGGAGGAAAGGCTAAAGATCTGACACGAGACATTGTAAAGTTCGTGGTCTTGGTTGAGAAATTATTGTTATTGCAGTTACCGCTTCTAACCATACTAGTTTCGAGACTCATTCCACTCTAGGTTCCGGGAATTCCATAGCCAGCACGAGACCTTTTCGGCCGCCTCATATAGTTGTTTCTAGGCTCGAGTTCTTGCTTGGCCTTTCATGCCCATTCGCTTCAGCACATCAAACACGGAGTGGGAGACGAGACCTCTTGCGCCTATAGATTATAGCTCAACATTTGCTCGATCTCCGCGATTTACATCGTCAATCGATGTGGCCCCTGGCGTCACACGCCAGTGATCCGGTTTTTTTCCGGGTCCGGTCAAGGATATGCACTACTGACGAGCTCAAAAGAGAGCTAAACTCGAGTCTAGTGCTTCCAAATTGACGTGGAAAAGGCCTTAGGTTCGTACCGGAATACGATCAGCTTTGCCAGTTGCGGGTTGTGCTAAATCTTTAAATCTCAAATCCCGAAACAACCATATAAATCAAAGGTAACATTGCTGCATTGTGCTTTCTTATCTTGGCTTAAATCTCGTAGATGTTTTATGTATTTGAACTGACAACTAAAACTGAAATATTTTGGTCACATTAAACCAAACAGAAAGTATGATTCACTATAGAGCTACGCTCAAAACAACATCACACATGACGTTACATACACCCTGGGATTTGAAATACATAAGGCATAAGGCAGGAGAAGTGGGAGAGTTTTTTCAGCGAGCTGTAATGAGATCGATGTTAGTTAGTTAGTCGCTGTTCCAACTTCACGGCAAAGGGTAGCCCCATTATGCACCGATCCTGTGCCAATGAATGTCACACAAATGCCCCATGTGAAAATTAGAACAGACAGGAGTCTCAACAAACCAACAGCCCGCACAGGTATACTATGCATAATACTGCTGCCAAAACTTGCTAAGTGACGATGATAATGACGATGATAGGGATTAGGGTTGCCCTGGAGGACGACTATTGTAGTTGCAATTCTGCTCATCTACATTATACAAGGATTGTAGCGAAGACATTAACCACGAAACTTGACTGAGTCGGACAGTGCTTAAAAGGTATGCCTGACTGTCCGGTGGATACGTGTTCGTATTCGCATCGAGTCGTGGATTTTCTTACAATATTGACCTAGGCTTACAGGTCAATTAAGCATAATATGATTACCAAGAAATGTTCTGGGAAGTAAAAGTGATCGGCATGAGATTGACCACATCACCCATCACTAAAGAAGCAAGCTGGGGTAGCCGAGTGTAAATGTTACAGACATGTTCTTCAGCGAGAAAAAGAGTGGTGAAATGCTACATTTAAAAAAAAAACACATTTAATTGTATCTCATCTCATCTTGTTCCTCTTGTACCTTGCGGTGTCGAGGTGAAGTATAAACAGCGGGAAAGTGCCCATTCATGGATTTTATGTGTCGAGATTCCCATGGACTCTGCTATTCCCTCTGTCCATCTTTAACGTGGTCGGACTCTTCCTCTGCTTCCATCTGGTTTGTACATCATTGCGTGTTGTGGTCTACTGTTAGTTGGTAACCTAGTTAAATGGCCAAACCATTTGGCTTGCTGCCTTCTAATAAAATCCAGCGCTGCTATAACTCCCACTTTAGTTCCGATTTCTTTATTTCTGATTTGCTCTCTTCTTTATACATCAAGTAATCTTCTCAGGAATCTCATTTCTATTGTTATGATTTTTCTTTTCTCTTTTTCTGTCATTGTCCATGTTTGGCATTGGTAGCATAGACTTGGTAGGAAGAGTGTTGTAGAGTGCTTTCTTAGCAACTAATGACACATGTTTGTTCTTTAGTATTGGTGCCATTTGTCCAATGAGTTGGTTTACCTTATTGCATCTATTTTCGATCTCGTCTTCTGATTTGCCATTTGGTGATATTATACTCCCTAAACACTTGAAGTCCTTTACTTGTTTCAGGGAGTGTTTTTGTAGGTGAATCTATGTTGTCTTTCCTTCTTTGGTTATAGTCATTACGTCTGTTTTACTGGTGCTAATTATCATGTTATGTTTTCGAGTTAAAAATCTACATAAAGTATTTCAGGACCCTCGCCGGTGCTACGGAGTTCGTGCACTGAGCTGATATTCTCCGGACACTGGTTTGAGTTAGGAGTAGAACGGAGCACTTATGGGTTACACCCGTGTGCCGTGATGTTGATCTGTCGACTAAACTAAACTAAATTTCATGTTATGTTCCATACACACTTCGTTTAAACTATTAATGTGGTCTTGTAATTCTGCTACTGATTTGTGCTATTATTGCTTGATCGTCCATAAATATAAGTTCTATAATGGTGTAATTTACCGATGTGTAAATTTCTTTTGTGTTCTGTTTGTCATGCAGTGTTTTCACAGTCTCCATTTGACTGGCTTCTTTACATATATTGTCTATATAGGTTATGAACAAGAGAGGAAACTGGACACAACCTTGCCGTACTCCGGATCTTATTGTGAAGGGTTCTGAGTGTCCTCCATTTGATCTCACTATGCATTCACTGTCGTTGTCGAAGCTTCTACATAAGTTTGTTAGATGTGCACTCACTCTATATCGTTTAAGGATTTCCCACAGCTTGTTTCCATCTACTCTATCAAACGCCTTTTCTTGGTCGACAAAGGCTAAGTAGAGTGTTTCATTAAATTCAATTGATTTTTCTATAAGCTGTCTAAGAGCAAAGATGGCATATGTGCATACTTTGTTTTCCCCCAGTCCAAGTTGTGTTTCGCTTAGCTGGGATTCTATTGTATTTCGTAATCTTTTCTCAAGAATGTTGCGAAATATTTTCACAGTATGACTCAAACGGGAAATGCCTCTGTATTATGTGCAGTCTCTTTTACTGCCAGTGGAAAATACAAAGAATTCCGTGGACAGACAACAAACGAAAACTGCAAACTGATTAGAGAAATTAGACGTAGACAGTCAAGCCTTTTTTGCACGTTATAAGAGCACGCCGGCTTCGTGGCCAGGGAGTTAAGAACGCTTTTCGTAATCCCGCATACCGCGTTCGAAACAGAGCTGCGGGCGATTTGTCAGCAGAACGCCTTGCGTTGGGTATTAACAAAATGATATCGCTGTCGGTGGCGCAGAAAGCAAGCGGCAAACTACTGAATGTAAACTTGCCAAAAATAACACACAGCCAAAGAATGCTGGGGTTTATTATGACGTCATGTTAATGGTATGCAACTAACTTTTCATATGAAGAAATAGAGCAAAATAGTATTGATTTGCTCAGTAACGCATTTCCTTCCCCAAGGCTTCTTCTGCTAACGTTTTATTATCCTACCAGTGTGTTCATTCATCAGACTGACTGTTCGAGGGGTCACATGAAGGTAAACACCAATTGTAATCTGGGCCAAAGTTACAATTTGTGGCACACACAACTAGGTCACTTGGAATGATGACAAAAATCAGCCAGCTTAACGGTTTGGCGTCTATTAAGTGTTGATGCATCAGAATCATCATGTTTCATGTCGATAAACGTGGGATACCATGTTTCGCCATCTTAATGATCGCCATAGTCGTGATATATATATATATATATATATATATATATATATATATATATATATATATATATATATATATATATATATATATATATAAGAACAATAATGGCCATGGAGGAGTCCTGATCATAAGATCAGAAATCAGACTGATTATATTCTCATCAACAGAAGATTTCGAAATGCCTTAAAAGTCGAAAAAACTATACCAAGCGCAGACTACTACAGCGACCATAGATTAATCTTAAGCAATTTACATATAAAATTAAAGAAAGTCAAATATTCACCAAGACACACAAAATTTGATCTACAGGCACTGAAGAGTGAGGAGATAAAAGATAAATTCAACGTAGAGGTAAAGAACAGATTCGATGCATTGTCCGATATGGAAATATTATTTCAAGACGTCAGTGACCAATGCGAAATATTAAAGAAATCAGTCAACCAAGCTGCAGAAACAACCATCCCAAACATAAAGATAATAGGACGCAAGTAATGGATGACGGAAGACATCTTAAAACTCATGGAAATAAGAAGAAATAACACAAATAACAAGGAAAAATATGAAGAGATTCACAGGAAAATTAGAAAGCTTTGCAAAGAGGCAAAAGAAACATGGCTTGAGGAAAATTGCAAGGAAATTGAAAACCAACACAACACCCGGAATACCAAATTAATGCATAAAAGAATTAATGACATCACTAACAAAAGAACACACACATCAACGGGTTGCCTAAAAACCAAAGATGGCAAAATAATAATAGATAAAGATCAGATTTTGCATGCATGGTCAGATTATGTGAAAGACCGTTATGATGAAACAAGAGAAGAACAATATGATCTTCGGAATAATAATGAAGGACCATCAATTTTGAAGATGGAAGTTCAGAATGCCCTTAACCATATGAAAACTGGCAAGACCCCGGGTACAGATAACATCACAATAGAAATGATCAATGCCTTAGAAGAATATGGAATATACCAAGTCACCAGACTGCTGAACGCAATATATGATTCTGGAGATATACCTCCTGAATTATGTAATTCTATATTTATTGCAATCCCGAAGAAATCAGGATAATTGGAGTGTGATCAACATCGAACAATTAGTATAATGAGCCACATTACGAAGATTTTGCTGAGAATTTTCATGCAAAGAGTTAGGAAGAACATACAACCCGAAATTGGAGAAGAACAATGTGGGTTTGTAAAAGGCAAGGGTACAGTAAATGCTGTGTATATACTGAGAACAATAATTGAACGTTCTATAGAGGTAAACAAAGATCTATATCTTTGCTTTATTGACTACACAAAGGCTTTCGATAAAGTGAGACATGTCGACATGATAAGGATGCTTGAAGATCTACAAATTGATGGAAAAGACCTTAGACTTGTAAAAAAGGTATATTGGAAACAACAAGCTGCCATCAGAATTGAGAACGATGTAGGCCAATACCAGCCTATTAAAAGAGGTGTGAGACAGGGATGTGTAATGTCTCCATATCTTTTTTTCCCTGTACAGTGAGAATATTTTCAGAAATATAGAAGATATTAAAGGAATCAACATTGGGGGACGATACTTCAATATTATTAGATATGCACATGATACAGTCTTGATCGTAGACAATGAACATGACCTGCAACATTTAGTAGATGCGGTTGTTGCGCACAATGAACAACTAGGGTTAGAACTGAATAGTAAGAAGACACAGATTATCGTCGTCACTGGGAAGAAGGAAATACCACAATGTGATATATGAGTAAATGGGCATATTCTTAAGCAATTGAATCGATACAATTATCTAGGAACAGTCATAACATCTGATGGGAGATGCCTAGAAGAGATTAGAACAAGAATTGCCATTGCAAAGGTAGCCTTTTGTAAGATGGAAAACATACTGACCAATAAAAAGATATCAACTGAACCGAGAAAAAGATTATTGAAGAGCTACATAGAACCTATACTTTTGTATGGATGTGAAGCGTGAACAATGAGCAGCCAAGCTGAAAACCATCTGATGGCTGTGGAAATGTGGTTTCTGAGGAAAATGCAAAGAGTACCATGAACGGACAGAAAAACCAATAAACAAGTCCTTCAAGAAACAAATGCAGATCGCAAACTGATTAGAGACATTAGACGTAGACAGTGACAATTTTTTGGACATGTTATGAGAGGAAATGACTTGGTGAACTTGATGACAACTGGCAAGATCGAAGGGAAGAGACCAAGGGGAAGACCGAGAAGTAAATACATGGATGGCTTGGCCGCATGGCATGGTCGAGAGAGGAACACGGAGCTGATCCACGACTCTGGTGATCGAGTGAGATGGCAGAACATGACCGCCCACGCTTATCGGCATGACGCATGATGGATGGATGGATAGTCGTGAATCAGCTCTGTGTTCTTGTCTCAACCATGCCACATGGCCAAGCCATCCATATATTTAACCCTCTGCCTTCCCCTTGTGTTGATTCATCATTCATTGGCACCTTGCCGTCTTGACTCACGATAGTTTGTTACATTGTGCTTTAAAAAGGTATAATAACTACAACCTCGTTCATCGGCTGCAGCGATTGTGACTAATTAGCGCTGTAAATATCGGTCCGCAATAGATGCATGTGAATACTTGGTCACTTTCACCCATACGCACAATCTTACGTCTCACGCGCTAAGTGTGTGACCTATCTGTAATCGTTTTCGTCTATGTCTTTATTCATTTCTGATATTTGCCCTGCATGCAACTCTTTCGGCGGCGACTTGCTCCCAATGTGCATTATCAATGCCTTTATCAGTCATGTCCCGCTTACACACATCTTTGTATAGCAGTAGAGGCCGACCCCGAGATCCCTTACCCATCTGTATTTCACCAAAAAAAAGATGTCCTTTGGTATTCTACATTCACCCGTACTCCTAACCTAACGTGTCCTATCCATCTAAGTCTACGAAGACTGAGCGTAGAACAAATCGTCGAACAATCTTATCTGTCCCATACTTCAGTATTTATGATTTCGTCTTGACACTTAATACCACGTATTCTTCGCAGACACTGCATATGAAGGCTGTGTAAACGTTTCTCTTGGTGTGAGTAAGTTGTCCAGGTTTCACTGCCATAAAGAAGAGTCCTAGCTAGAGCTTTCTGTGAGTTCGTGAAGCGCTAGGACTATCGCACTGTGTAGGTCTTCGTGCATAAGGGGAGGGGGGGGGGGGGGGGGGGAAGTATGTCTTCACTTAACGAGGCGATGAACGCAGACATCGCAGCCTCGTCCCACCGCGCTCATGCCATTGACGCCCTAACGTCCTGGCTATTATACTAACGCACCCGCTCTCAGTACAGGACACACCTGTTATTACATACACGGGTATATACATATACACACGCATAAACAGACACACACACGGGCGCGCGCACGCACGCACGAACACACACACACACACAATCACCGCAATTCTCAAACATCTGTATGCCAACATGCAGTCTTTTAGGAATAATTACATTGTTACTGCAGCCACGTGAGCACAGAATTATTCCCCCCCCCCCATCCCCCCACCCATCAGAGGTGGTGTCTATATAAGGCAACGTTTGTGGTGAGATGGAGTGTGTGGTGAGTTTTATTGGAGTTTTTAGTGAGTGGTATATGAGTTTGTAGTGAGTGTTATAGGAGTTTGTAGTGAGTGTTTTAGGAGTCTGTGGTGAGTGTTATAGGAGTTTGTAGTGAATGTTATAGGAGTTTGTAGTGAGTGTTATAGGAGTTTGTAGTAAGTGCTATAGCAGTTTGTGGTGAGTTTTATTGGAGTGTGCGGATAGTTATATTGGAGTTTGTGGGGAGTTTTATTGGAGTGTGTGGTGAGATTTATTAGCGTGTGTGACGAGTTATTGGAGTGTGTGGAGAGTGTTATAGGAGTTTGTTGTGAGTTTTATTGGATTTTTTGATGAGTGTAATAGGAGTTTGTGGTGAGTTATATAGGAGTATGTTGTGAATTTTCTTTGGGTGTATGGTGAGTTATATAGGAGTTATAGACTGCTATGGACGCTTGTGATTCTGGAGTTTTATTGGAGTTTGTGGTGAGTGTTATAGGAGTTTACGATGAGTTTTATTGGAGTGTGGTGAGATTTATTGGAGTTTTTGGTGAGATTTATTGGAATTTGTGATAAATGCTATAGGAGTTTATAGTGAGATTTATTGGAGTTTGTGGTGAGTGTAATGGGAGTTTATGGTGAGTTTTATTGGAGATTGTGGTGAGATTTATTGGAGTTTGTGGTGAGTTTTATAGGATTTTATGGTGAGATTTATTGGAGTTTGTGGTTAGTTCTTTTACTATGAAATAGTTTGTGGTGAGCGTTACAGGAGTTTGTGGTGAGTTTTACTATGATATATTTAATGCTGCTACTTCTCCTACTCTTCCCCATCTGTTTGCATATCCAGGACATCGCTGTCAACATCAGCATCTGTCAGCTGATTGTTGATTTCTTGGCAAGATTACGCTCAGTAGTTTGCCATTGCTTTCTGAGCGATCGGCTCACATACCCCGAAAGTTACCGCTGTGGTTAGAACCGCTACCGATTCTCACCGTCGTCACGTTACTCACGAGAGTATACGGGATTACGGAGAAAGTCGCTAACCCTAGGCCAGGGAGACGGCTAAAAAAAAAACTCCACAACTTACCGATGATTCGAACCCGGGTCTCCCGAATGAGAGCCGGGCACTCTAGCCACTCGGCCAGCAGCTCCCCTCTTCCGCATCTCCTACTACTAATTCTCCCCCTGCTGCTTCACCTATTCATGCTGCTTCTACTCCTCTTGATGTTGCTGCTGCAACTTAATCCTCCTCCTCCTCCTTTCCCATGCTGTTACTTCTGCTTCTGGTGCTACTTCTCGCTATTCTCACACCGCCCACTCTCTCACCCCTCCTCCTCTTCCTGCTGCTTTCCTTCATGCTGCTCTTGTTTCACTACCTCCTTCTGTTGTTCCACCTCCTGCTGCTGTTGTTTCACCTCCTGCTGCTGTTGTTTCACTAGCTCCTGCTGTTGTTCCACCTCCTGCTGCTGTTGTTCCACCTCCCGTTGCTGTTATTACACCGCCTTCTGCTGTTGTTCCACTTCTTGCTGCTGTTGTTCCACCCCCTGCTGCTGTTGTTCCACTTCTTCATGCTGTTTTCCTTCATGCTGCTGTTGTTTCACTACCCCCTTCTGTTGTTCCACTTCCTGCTGCTGTTGTTCCACCTCTTGCTGCTGTTATTACACCGCCTTCTGCTGTTGTTCCACTTCTTGCTGCTGTTGTTCCACCCCCTGCTGTTTCCCTTCCTGCTGCTGTTGCCCCACCTCCTGCTGCTGTTATTCCCTTCCTTGCAGCATTGGCCCAGGTGTCCTTCCCAGGCCGGTAGCTCCCGAGTCCTTGGGGAAGCAGATTCGACTTTCCAAATGTCGCTGGAGCCTGCGTGCTACTATCTTTTCGAGGACTTTGCAATACGTGTTTTGCAGGGTTATGATTCGGTATCCATTAAGTGTGGAGTGGTCCTTACCTGGCTTTGGGAGTGGGACCAGGTAGCTATGCAGCCAATCGTGGGGTATTTCCGCCGTATTGATGCTTAGGTTGAAACAAAGAGCCATCTCCTCCAAGTCCCCCTCATTTATGTTCCTCAAATGGGAGTACCTCACCCCATCTGGACCTGGCGCTGTGTCTTTAGCCCGTTTTAGTACCCGTCTAATGTTCTCCACTTTAATCTCACAGTCCTCCTTTCTAGTGACCCTGACAAGGCTTCTCTGACATGATCTCTAATAGCCCTATCTTGCTGATCCGTCTGTTTTTAAAAATCTCGCAAGTAAAGCCTCACCTTTGTCCTTGTCAGTTGTCATAGGTCTGTTGTTATCATCATAAACGGTGCCATGTGTACCAAGCATCACCTGTCTCTTCATCTGCTGGTACAGCCTCCAGAATATTCCCAATGTCACATCCCCACCGACTTCATTGATACACTGTTCCAACTTAATCCTCTTTGCCTCTGCTGCCTGGAGTTTGAAGTCCTGCACCTTTACTTATTTATATCTTTCAGCCTCCTCCATTTCTGTGTCAACTGAATTGGTTGCTCTCCGCACCCTCTGCCAATTCCTTATGGCCACCCTCTTTTCCCTCCATGAATTCTCGACCTCTGGTGTCCACCATGGTGGTTGGGTAAAGATTCTTCTTGTTGGTTTAGATCTTACCTCTGATCTTAGGCGCCCAAGAGCGAAGAGTGGTCGTGATCATAACTGAATGCCCTGCGAGCTCTTATAGCCCTAACTGTGCTGGACTTAGGTATCAGCACAGAACAGGAAAGGTGGTCACTTCCATGGTATCCAAGGACGCTCCATTTTATATCTGATTCCGCCTCTTGGGATACAAGCTGAAACTTTTTCATTTGATGTCTACGAGGACTTCCAGGATAAACAAGAGACAGAGACAGTGGCGGTAGCTCTTGACTTGGAGGATACGTATAGCAGGGTTAGGTATGATTGGTTAATACACAAACTGTTGGACATGGAGGTCTGCCCTTGCCTTGTTAGATGGGTTGCGCAGTCCTTTATGAGCGTAAGGTTGCACTGCGCATGGGTACCCGGATTTCTGACCCCTGTACTATTACACCTGGGTTGCCGCAGGAATCTGCCTTGTCCCCGGTGCTCTTTAATGTCTACACAAGCAAAATCGCATCTATTGAGACATCAGTTATGAGTAGAATCTTGACATTTGCAGATGATGTGCTGGTGTACAGAGAGGGCAGAGACAGGGCCAGTTTGGCGGAAGACCTACAGGTGGCAGTAAACAGGGTGGCGGAGTGGTGCATGGACGCAGGGGCCGTTATAAACCCAGACAAGGCATCGGTTGTGTGGTACTCCCCGGATAACCGGATCGTCAAGGCAGACTCCCAGGTATTATGTTGAATGTATGTCCTCTTAGTCGAGAGAGTAAATTAAAGTACTTGGGTATCACCTTTGACAGGTGTTTGTCTTTTAAGGATCATGTGGAGGATTTGGTAGTGAAGGCTGGTAGTGGACTTAATGCATTGAGGGCTATGGCAGCAACCGGGTAGACCAGAGGATGCTGTACAGGCTCTTTCAGCAGTTAATAATTTCTGTCATTGAGTATGGTTTGGGGCTGCTAACAGTATCAAAAAGACAGCTTGAAAAATTGGAGCGCATACAGAACGCCGCCATGCGGTTAATACTGGGGTGCACAAAGGACACACCAATTGTCTGCATGAGGCATATCCTGGCGCTACCTACAGTGACGGATAGGCATAGGGTCCTTCAGGCCAAATGGTACCTGAGAGTTGCCGCAGACAGGGATCACCCTCTGCATGCAGCAATGGATATGATAAAGGGTCATAGACTAAGGCGAGGCAGGTCCTGGATGGCACAGGCAGAACTTTCTATAAGTCAGGTGTGTGATCTAGAGACCATCAATCGTGAAAGAGAGTGGGTTGAAGTTCCGGAAGACATGACGGACTGGCACAATGTAATAATAACACTGGGTCGTGAGTGCAGAGAATGGGCAGCGGGCCGCACTGAGTCTGAAGTGCAACAGCTGATCCAAAGCAACACACATCAAGGTTACATAGTCATCTACACCGATGGGTCAGTGGTGAGAAACAGACGTAGTGGCTGGGGCTTTATTGCAAAGGCTAATGGACGAGTCTTGAAAAAGGAGAGCCTGTCATATGAGACTACGACCTCCAGCATGAAAATGGAGGTGGAGGCAGTAACAGCGGCATTCCGGTGGCTAGAGGAGACTACTGCAACACACGTTGTATTCATTACGGATTCAAAGAGTATGCTTAGTAAGGTGGAGAAAGGAATGTTTCGCGTGGAATGCCTCTCGTCGCTTCAGAGGTCACAGATTGTGAGAATTGTATGGATATTTTGCCCTGACCATGCGGGTGTACGGGGGAATGAACAGGCTGATAGGCTAGCAGGGAATGCACCTCTTGATGGTATCTTGCCTGTGGATAAGGGGAGGTGGTTGTGCGCTTGAGAACCCATATTGCGGGGGATCGGCAGGGGTTCTGGAAGAATCTCAAAACTGAGAGGGAAGACCAGGAGAACATTTAATCAGATAGCGGTGGGAACGATTAGTAGTATGACTCTTGTATGACGTATGGGAATGTTCTGAGTGCAGTGGTGTCGGTTCTTGACTCAACTCATCTCAACTATTCAATTCCTGCTGCTGTTGTTCCACCTCCAGCAGCCTTTGTTCCACATGCTGCTGCTGTTGTTCCTTCTCCTGCTGCTTTTGTTTCACCTCCTGTTACTGTTATTCTATCTCCTGCTGTTTCCTTTCCTGCTGCTGTTGCTCCATCTCCTCCTGTTGTTGTTTCTCCTCCTGCTGTGTCACTTCCTGCTGCTGTTGCTTAACCTCCAGCTGCTGTTGTTCCAGCTGCTGTTGTTCCACATCCTGCTGCCGTTGCTCCACCTCCTGCTACAGATGTTCCACCTACTCCTGCTGTTGTTCCACTTCCTGCTGCTGTTGTTACACCCTTGCTGGTTCCCTTCCTGCTGCTGTTGCTCCACCTCCTACTGCTGTTGCTCCACCTCTTGCTGCCGTTGATTCACTTCCTGCTGCTGATGCTCGATCTCCTGCTACTGTTGTTCCATCTCATCCTGCTGTTATTCCACCTCCTGCTGTTTCCCTTATTGCTGCTGTTACTTAACCTCCAGCTGCTATTGTTCCACCTCCTGCTTCTAATTTTTCACCTGATGCTGCTGTTACTCCACCTGCTGCTGCTGTTATTCCACCTGCTGCTGCTGTTATTCTACTTGCTGTTGCTGTTGTTCCACCTCCCGCTACTGTTGTTCCACCACCTTCTTTTGTTGTTCTACTTCCTCCTGCTATTATAATACATCCTCCTTCTGTTGTTACACTCCCTGCTGTTTTTGTTCCACCTCTGGCTGCTTTCCTTTCTGCTGCTGTTGTTCCACCCCCTGCTGGTGTTATTCCACCGCCTGCTGCTGTTTCTGTGTCTCCTACTACTCTTTCTATTGCTGTTGCTGCTACTCCCCCTCCTCCCTCATAGTAGTGTCATAATTGACGTTGATAATGGTAGAAATCTAATTCCAATTGCATATCCTACAATAACCTAACAAGAAGTATGACCTGAGTGGAATTGTATCAGAAAAACATATAATGGCTGCGGAAATGTAGTTTCTGAGAAAAATGCAAAGAATACCATGGGCAGACAGAAAAACCATTGACCAAGTACTTTCAGAAACAAATCAAAACCGTTAACTGATTAGAGAAATTATAAATAGACAGTCATATCTTTTGGACACGTTATGAGAAGAAATTAATTGGAGAACTTGCTGACAACTGGCAAGATCGAGGGGCAAAGAACAATTCAAAAACAGAGAAGTAAATACTTGGATGGCTTGGCCACGTGGTATGGTCGAGACAAAGTTACAGAGCTGATCCATGACTTTGGTGATCGTGTGAGGTGGCAAAACATGACAGCCCACACTTATCGGTATGGCACATGATGATGATCATGAATATAAAGAATGTGAAAATATAGTTTACATGAGGCGCCTGGTGGTATATTTGACCACACCACCCACCGAGCGCTGACTGGCCTATAAAAATATACATCTGAAACCATACGCCCGGTGCACTGAAGGCGTGTTAAGGGGATCTTTTTTTTTTTTTTTTGCACATCCCTTACAGGACGTTGCAGTCAACATCAGTATTTGTCAGCTGGTGTTGATGTACTAGGTAAGATTACGCTCAGTAATTTGCCTTTGCTTTCTGAGCGACAGGCTCTCATACCCCGTAAGTTACCGACGCGGAGAGAACCGCCACCGATTCTCACGCACATCACGTTACTGACGAGAGTATACGGGATTACGGAGAAAGTCGGAAAGTCTAGTCCAGGGAGCCTGCTCTTTAAAGGGGATCTTTACTAAACTTATTTTTATAGTGTGTAATTTTAATGACTGTGCAGTGTTTGAAAATATTGCCGTTCCAAGATTTGTGTAGACCTTTTTTGTTGCATGAATTCCCCAGAGGGCCTATACACAACTTGGAAAATCAGTTGGGGAACCCGTTGAGGCCACTGAGACAGTTATATAAATAAACACACATAGTATTGTTTGGCGCTCACAGAAGGAGAAGAAGGAAGTAGAGACTAGAGGACGTGTGTTTACGTTACGACATTAGAACCGACCGATCATTTCTCTTCTTTAAATGTTTGTTAATACTCGACACAGCATTTCGGTCCGATGTGTTTATGTTTGTTATTTGACCTATGCTGGTTTAATATAAATTATGAGACCTATTATGCTATCTCAATGGTTTGATATGAATGATGTTCGTATTCCATATTTGTTAGGTTCATGTTTATGATAGACATGAGAGTGTCTAGTTGGTCGTGCGTCGAAGTACACTTGTTCCTGCAGCGAGGAGCCGTCGCCATTTGGAGGTGGCAGGTTCGAATCCCGGTCGGTAACTATAGCTTTCAAACTTTATGTTGTCTAGTGCGTCCTCCAGTCTCTACTTCCTTCTTCTCCTTCTGTGAGCGCCAAACAATACTATGTGTGTTTATTTATGTAACTGTATACAAAACTTGGAACGGCAATATTTTCAAAAATTCCACAGTCATTAAAAATAGACCCTATACTTTACTTTCCAGATGCAGATACCAATAATGTACGGGCTGTTGACTGACTTGCCGGTGACCCAGTTTCTAATAACTGCAATTATCCTATTGACTGTTATTTACTACATTTACGCCACGCGCCATCATGGCGTCTGGGAGAAACTCGGAGTCCCCGGACCCAAACCCTGGCCTATTACTGACCACCATTCAGAGCTAAAGAAGGGACCCAACGCTGCCCTCAGGAAGTGGTTTCAAGAGTATGGCAACACCTTCGGAGCTTATGGTCTCATTCCGCATCATGCTGTCCTAATTACCAAAGATTTGTCACTGATGAAACAAGTTCTGCTGAAAGATTTCGACAATTTTGTCGAGAGGTAACATACCGTTGTTTGATATTACTGTTGTTATTGTACGTAAGCAGATGTGTTCAAGAATGCTACGTATTTCATTGTTGCTACTAGTGTACCCCTGATTCATAAATAGATTTATACCGTTTATGATCTACCTAATAGTTTCGCTTAACAAATAAATATAAATAATGAAATCAGAACATATGAACCGTCAGTGATGTCACACACACACACACACACACACACACACACACACACACACACACACACATATATATATATATATAGACAGAGAGAGAGAGAGAGAGAGAGGAAGTGAGAGAGAGAGAGAGGGGGAGAGAAGAGGAAGGAGGAGGAGATGGAAAAGGATAAGGGAATAAGGAGAAGGAGAAGAAAGAGAAGAAGGAGACGAAGGCCTGAGCGCACGGAGAATAAGGCAGCCAGTCGTTTGTTTCTGTAGCTAACGACGATATCGGACACAGAACACTTCTCCGACCTTGGAACAGAAGTATTAGCAGTCTTTGCTCGATATTGGCAGTCGCCATGACTCTCATTGCTGACAAACCTTTTCGAGCTTTCGTTATGACATAATCGACATGATCTCTGAAGGACAGGCTACGATCAAGCCTCACGCCAATATATGTCATCGATTAGGTTCTACTCAAAATACTCCCATCCATCCTCACTGCCGGCAGGTCTGTTTTCACAATATAGTTGTTTAGGGAGAACCAAGTAAACGATGCCTTTACATGGTTGACAAGGGCATCGACATCAGCACACCATGAGGAAATTCGATCTAGTTCGCCCTGCATATGGTGCTTTCACGCATCGAGCATGCCCTGGCCATCCTCACTGTCAGCCCTACACAGATGGGAAGACTTGAAAAGGTACAAAACGAAGCCATGCGCATCATATTGGGCTGCACGAGAGACACCAGCTGTGTAGCAATGAGATACCTCCTTGACTTCCCGACAATGGAACACAGGATCAAGATCTGGAGAGCTCGTGCATACTTAAACATAAGAGCAGAAGAGCAGCACCCTATGCATGACGTTATATTTAGAGAAAAGGGTGACAGGCTAAAGAGGGGCAAATCATGGATGGGTCGGGCGGAAGATGTCGTCACAGGTCTGCAGTCTTACCAGTATCAACCCCGGCAAGGAATGGGTGCCGGTGCCTCCAGCTTTTAAGTGCACTTTCTCCTGCATTATCACACTCGACAGACGGTGCCGAGAGCAGAACCCTGCCGCTGTCAATGCAGAGGTCAACGCGCTCATCTATGAACACTCAGATAGCCCCGAAGTGCTCATCTATACAGATGGATCTGTTGTAAAGCAGCGGAGAAGTGAGTGGGCATTTACAGCCCGTTCAGCAGGCCGAACCGTTCAAGAATCCAGTGGTGCCCACTCTATGACCACGAGCAGCATGACGATGGAGGTGATGGCAGTTACACAGGCTTTCATGTGGCTGAAATCACAGCATTATACCAACGTGTGTGTACTAAGTGACTCAATGAGCATGATTCAGAAGGTCGAATCTGGATCTGTACGTAGACAGTGGACTGAGTCGCTGCGGAAGTCTGTTGTCCGTAAAGTCAACTTTAACTTCGTCCCGGGACATGCGGGAGTCGAGGGAAATGAACGAGCTGACAAACTGGCTGGCTCTGCACCCCCTGTAGATGGCCAGCCCATGGATCGTGACGATGTTATTAACGTTCTCAAAGATATGGCGAGAACAGAGGACTTTGAAGTCAGTGAATCTACATCGCTGTCCAGGATGGAAGACTTGGGAGTAAAAATCGGCACGGCCAGACGCGAGAGGTACATCGGGAAAACAAGGCGCCTCGTCAACCAACACAGAACTGGCACTATTAGCCACCAGACGCTGATGCATATGCGGGGGTGGCGGGGGGGGGGGAGGATCTGAGCACCTATGGACATGTCCGGAGTGTAATGAAGATACCCCAACTGATAACTGATAACTGATAGCTTCTCCGACCACGCCCAGCCCAATGCTAAAGTAATATCCTAACCGTTAACCAACGCGCTCGCTGCATTTATCATTGACAGTTTAAAAATGCGCGAGTTCAAGACTTGTATAACCCAAAGAGAAGAGATCTAACCTCTCAGTGTCTAAGTATCTTCTGTTTTGTTGCTTGTAGATTTTTGTCTCTTTACAAACTGCGTGTTCTAAAGATTGGCTTGACAGAGATAAATATTCATGTTAATATTCAGAATGTTATCGGAGACGAATAAATTAACATTTTGTTTGATTCACTGTAATCATCATCACATTCACATTCGCATTTACAACAAAGACATGTAATGTTCTCTACCCGTCTTGATGGTGCATTTACACAGACATCTTCAATCCCTTCTCTTGAGACTGTGCACTCAAATGTAACGTTGCCATTCTCTTGCAATCTTCCCCTCCAGTTTTCCCTCCAACACATCCGTTACCACGGGAAATGATACTAACAAACTGTAAACTTTCATTAACTGGTGCCTGAGCACAATAGAAGGTAACAGAACCAATAATTCGGAGCTTAGGGAGATGTAATACTTGGCTAATGTTTGTGTTTATAATCGGCATCACTGCATTCAGGACATTTCCATACATACTCTGTCCCCCTTCTCAAAAGCCACAGAAGAGTTCCGATACTAATAGTTCCAGAAAAAAAATGATTTCATTAAACGTCCGCCAGGCTTTTCCTCTACGCCTAAAGCATCAATCAGACTGTCTACGCACTCCCTTCTGACTTATTCTCCCCATATTTAGATACTCTGTTCAGTTGTACTCTCTACCTTGTCCCATAGAACCTTAACCACATCATTGTTACCATACAGCAACTCTCCGACTTGTCCCAGAGAGCCGTAACCACATCATCTTTACCGTATAGCAACTCTCCATCGTGGCCCAGAGAGCCGTAACCACATAATTTTTATCGTACAGTAACTCTCCGCATTGTCCAAGAGAGCCGTAACCATATCATTATTACCGTACAGTAAGTAACTCTCCACCTGGTCCCAGAGAGCCTTAACCACATCATTGTTACCACACAGCAACTTTCCATCTTGTCCCAGAGAGCCGTAGCCACATGATTGTTACGGTACAGTAACTCTTTGCCCCGTGGAGCAGCAACACCCAGTTTATTAGCTTGTTCATTGCTTCGCACTTACATGCCCTGGGCAGATAACTAATATGTTCGCAACCTGCGATCTACTCGACCCGGAATTTGTCTGTTTCCAAATTATTCGCACTAAATTGCTCCTGGTTGATTGGACAGAGCTATAAATACAGATTCCGGCAAATAAATAGGTAAATATCCACTGTTGTAATTATCATTCAGCAGTACAGTTAATATTGTTATTCCAAATTCTCCCAGTACTTTTTATTCATCTAATGTGATTCTATCTGCCTGACCATTTTTTATTTCTTCATTTGTTTGACGGCGTCACGTATATATTAAACAAACATAAAGATATTAGGACATTGTAAGCTGCTGTCTTCTATTAATTCTTCTCTTCCCCCATCACAGAACTCTCTTACGTGTTCATTTCAGCTCTTTATCTAGCGACTATTTATATAGAGTAACAAATATATCATACTGTATACAACACACAAGGACACAAGTAAAGAGCTGAAATTACTTAGGGAGTATAATATCATCAAATGGCAAATCAGATGACGAGATCGAAAACAGATGCAGTAAGGCAAATTCACGGAACAAATGACGCTAGAAAAAGAATTTGATAAACGACACGGCATGCTTTCTCGCGGTGTGATTTTGTTGCACGATAATGCTCGTCCGCATGTCGAAAGCATTGTGCAGGAAGCATTAGCAAGGAAGAAGTGGGAAATTCTGCAAAATCCAGCCTATAGTCCTGATTTGTCACCATGTGATTTTCATTTGTTCGAACCTCTAAAAAAAGCTCTCAAGGGGCAACTATTTCACACAGTTGCAGACGTAATGAATGCGATAAACGCTTGGTTCAGTGAGCAACCACAATCCTTTTTGCGGACGGCATTCGCCGCCTACCCATGCAATGGGATGCTTGCCTGAATGTCAACGGTGACTTCTTCTGACCAACCCATGGTGCACAATTTATTCAAAATGAATGCTTTGTTTTAGTCTATCACACCTGTTAATGTTTTGTTCATGCTTTTGTAATAAAGCCATTGGAACTCGTTTCAAATGAGCATCCCTAATATATATATATATATATATATATATATATATATATATATATATATATATATATATATATATATATATATATATGAATGAAGATAGTAAACTGATTAGAGACATCAAACGTAGACAGTCACAATTGTTTGGGTATGTTATGAGAAGAAATGAATTGGAGAACTTGGTGACAACTGGTAAGATCGAAGGGAACAGACCAAGGGGAAGACCTAGAAGTAAATACCTGGATGGCTTGGCCTCGTGGCATGGTCGAGACAGGAACACGGAGCTGATCCACGACTCTGGTGATCGAGTGAGATGGCAAAACATGACCGCCCACGCTTACCGGCATGGCACATGATGGATGGATATATATGTATGTATGTGTGTGTATGTGTGTGTGCGTGCGTGCGTGCGTGCGCGCGCGTGTGTGTGTGCATGTGTGTGTGTGTGTGTGAGGTCTTAGTCAGATATGACTGAGCTAACATATGACAGTAGTCGGTACTACCTGCTTTCTGTTAGCGCTGAATGTTCGGCGGTGCTGACAAAAATCGACACCCCACATTGTGCCAACGGTTTCATGCGGAGAAACGCAGTTGGTAGGATACAAGCCTCATTCTCGTGCGAAGAAATGAAACATAACGACTAAAAAATTTGTCATGGTAGGGTACACCAGGCCCTAAGCCTTGGTTGCCAACTGGTTTATGATCGAAGCTCCGATAGGTGGACAGCTAGAGCATTGCTTTGCTGATCCGGCAGTTTCTGCAGCTTGTCTTGTTCCAGATGTATTTGTGTTAGTTACCTTTCCTCTCAAGTAAACAATGCAGGCCGGGAGATGGATCATGCTGCATGGGCAAAACATGGTTTAGACATTTTAGCCCATATTTGTGCTATGGAGAGGTATAACTCCATCCCTGGTCTTAACAGGACTCGGAATAAAAGCGAGAGGTAGCAGTTAGGGGTTATAAGTCCTTGTAATTTGGCGTAGACATGGGGCCTCACGGGTTGCCTCTGGCGGTGGGTGAACTCTACACGTGTCACTGATCAGCTACCGCCGGCCTCAAGCTTGGCACTTCCCGGCCAATTGTGTACTGATCCGGCTCAACCTACCTGCTTCAACGGGTGCTTGGGTTAGGACGAAAGTCTGAATCGCAGGCTATAAAACTAATGCACAAGCACTAATAAGAAAAATAGAACCTCAAGCTACGGCTTGCAACCTGGAACATAGACACAATGTGTCCGGGATGTTTCACTGATCTGACGAATATTGACGTTGTGAGAAAAAACGGCTATGGTTTATGCTGATCTCAATCGTCTTAACATTGATATTGCTGGCTTACAGAAGACGCCTCGCCGAAGAAGCATCAGTCTGGGATAATTATAACATCTGGTTTTTGGAAAGTTGGAGGGCAGGAAGTAAAAAGACAACATGGGGTGGGCTCTGCAGTGAAGAATTCACTGCTGGGAATTATTGAAATTCCAGCTGGCGGAAATGAAAGATTATTATTCCTGCGCCTGGCAACAACTTATGGTTTTGCCATCATTATCACTGCATATGCACCGAAACTCACAGCGTCTGATTATGTGAAGGGTTTATTCAATGAGAAGTTAGATTCTGCGATCAAGGCAGTATCAAAATATGACTGCATGTATATGCTCATTGATTGTAATGCTAGTATGGGCAAAGATCGAGTTCATGGCAAGTGTGCCTTGGAAAATACAACATCGGTCGCATGAATGACAATGGGCAAAGGCAGCTGGAGTATTGTATCAGAAACGAACTACGCATTACAAACTCCTTTTTTTAAAACAAAAGAGCGGCGTAAGGTCACATGGAAACACTCAATATCCGGCCATTGGCATCAGCTGGACGTCATCAACACAATGAGACAATATTTGAATCAAACAGTATTAATAAGACGTTATCGCCGTGCTGATTGTGATACTGATCATTCTTTAGTTGTTGCAAGGATTACGCTGAGACCAAAGAGGATCTACACGGCTAAATACAAATCTAGCCCCAGGATTAATATTATTGACAATCACGATCCTGATAAGTGCTTTGAGTTCTAACCGTAACTTGAAGACGCTTTCAATGATACATCAACAAATTGTACAGCAAGTGAAGAGTGGGGTATGCTTAAGGAAAATCTTTATAAAACAGCGGTAAGGGTTAATGGCACTGTGGATCATAAGAGGCAAGACTGTCTGCAGCAAACAGATAAACACTGCAGCCCTTCATTGATAGAAATAAGATAGCTCTCTTAAGAAGCAAGAAAAGAACAACACGAAACACTTTCAGTGATCTGAAGCAAGCTAGGAAGGTTGTGCAAAAGGCTGTCAGGCAGTCTGCAAACGGCTATTGGATCAAGTTATGTGAGCACATTCAAAATGCAAGTGATAAGGGAAACAGAAGCATGTATTAAGGGATACACAAGGTATGTGGTCCAATAATAAAAAGAAGTATACCCCTGAAAACCTTGACCGGAGAAATCTTCACTGATAAGAAACAGCAGATGGATAGATAGGCAGAGCACTATGTGGTGCTTTACTAAAGCGAGACCAAACTAGTGGATGATGCCCTCAACGCCATATAGGCCCTGCCAACTATTGACCACCTGGGCACACTTCCCACCATAACAGAAGTTAAGTGTGCTATTAATGACTTACATCTGGCAAGGCTCCAGGTATATTGGGATTCCAATAGAGGTTATCAGGCAAGACACTCACACTCTACAGATCCACCAGCTAATAGAGCTATGCTGGCGAGAAGCACAAGTCCCACAGGATTTAAAAGATTCAAACATCATAACACTACCAAAACAAGGGTGTGTCGGAGTGACTGTAACAACTATATGGGTATCTCACGTATGTGATTCGTTGGGAAAATATTTGCCAGAATTATTTTGCAAGACTTCACCTCCTGGAGATCAAGTCTACTCCAAATCACAGTGTGGCTTTCGATGAAACCGGTGTACCATTGATATGATATTCTCATTCCGATAAGTGCAAGAAACATGCTTTGAACAGAATCAACCACTGTTGATTGCCTTCATCTACCTCACAAAGGCATTTGATTTGGTCAGTCGTGAGGGTCTGTTCAGGGCACTAAAGAAGATCGGCTGCTCACCAGCTCGTCTGCCTATGTGGAATCGTTCCACACAGGCATGAAGGGTGTATACGTTAGATGGTGTATTTCAGAAGAGTTTGAAATAAAGAGTGGAGTTAAGCAAGGTTGTGGTACTAGCTCCCACCCTCTTTGGGATATACTTTTCGCGAGTACTGAAATATGCCTTTCGTGACTGGATGGTGGTATATACATTCACTCACGCTCAGATGGCGGCCTCTACAATGCTCAGAGATTGAAGGCCAATACCAAAATTAGCAGGGTATTGATCAGAGAGTTGCTCTTTATAGATGATGCAATTGCGACCCACTTTGTGGAAGAATTACAACGTCTACTATCTGTTAACTGCAGTGAGAAAAAGTGTGTTGAAGTGCTATACAGGATCTAAAATTAGAGGAACTGCAGTAAAGATGTGGAAATGTAAACAATATAAAATAACACAAAGCAAATCAGTTTTACAGAACAGAATTACGAAAAACACAAGACGCTGCTGCACTAGCATTCGTCTACAAACTAATAATACATACACAAAACACAACATATGATCACGGAGAAGACCCTTCAGTGACTACATTAAGACATACGAGCGGGATTAGAAGAATAAAAATATGACAAAATGAGAACAATGAACCGAAAATGAACATTTGAAAGAAAACATTTGTTTTAAATTTCTTCTTATCTCTGAATCCCAGGCTATGATATGTAGCAAATATTTTTTTTTTCGAATTTCATATTCTTTTCATTGTTCTGATTGTTTCATCTTTTAATTCTTCTCATCCCCTTCTTATGCCTTATTGTAGTCACTGGAGGGTCTTCCCCGTGATATATGTTGTGTTTTGTGTATGAATTAGTGTGCTGATGAAGGCTAGTCGCAGCAAGTCGCAGCAAGTTTTTCGTAATTTTGTTCTGTAAAGCTGCATTACTTGTCTTATTTTGTATTGTTTATATAGAACTTACGCCATCATATGCATGTGAAACAAGGACAATAAGAAGACAAGCTGGAAAACATAAAACTGCAGTGAAAATATGGTTTTTAAAAATACGAAGACTACCATGGATGTGCAAACAAATATATGAGGCAGTCATAAAAGAAACCAAAAAATGAAACCCGTACATTTATTCAACAAATACAACTTTGACAGTCAAGATATCTTGGGCATGTTCTGGGAAGAAAGGAAGTGGACAACTTAGCGACAACTGGCATGTTTGATAGTGAAAGAGCAAAGAGAAGACAGGGGATAGATGTTTAGACGGCTTGATGACATGGCATAATGGAGACAAGAACACAGACCTGATCCTGTACCTTTGTGATCGTGTCAGATGGCGGACTATATTCACCCACGCTTGTCGGCGGCAACATGATGATGATAATTCAGCAGACAATCCAGGTAGAACTTATTTAACATCACCAACTATTTAATTCTTGTCCGAGAAAGGAGAGGACGAATTCCTCACGAATGTGATATTTTTCCATATTCTAATTATTATCCTTACGTTGCAGTCTCCTCATATTTTATCGCATAATTATTCTTGTTTCTTTCATCAGAAATCGTCCACGACAAACTACTTCATCTGTGAGAAATGGAATTGTGGCAGTTTCAGGAAGTAGGTGGAGTAGGAACCGTCGCGTCATGAGCCCCATGTTTACTGGTGCCAGAATGAAGCTGATCCTGAAACACGTCTGTGACAGTGCTGAAACCCTGGCACGACTCACCAAGCAAAAGTCTTCAAAGGGACAGCTGATTCCCCTCAAACTGTTTGCAAGCAAATTTGCCACGGAAGTCATTGCAAGAATTGCCTTTGGTGTGGAGACCCATGCAGAATCTGAACAAGAAACGGAATTCGCCTACCATGCGAGAAAACTGCTGAACTTTGAGACGAAATTTCATTCAATAGTAGATACCATTTACCAATATTTCCCCCATATTGTTCAAGTCCTGAGATTCTTCAAAATTCACAGTGACTTTATTGACAAACACGCAGATGAGTACTTTGTGAGTCTTCTGAACTCTACTATTGGAGACAGACAAAGGAGAAACCAGAAAGCTGAAATATTTAGGGATCTTCTGGATATGCTGATTGAAGCAGGCGTAGAAACCAATAATCCCAGACTAAAAGATTTAGGAACACTTAGCCATGCTGAAATTGTAGGGAATGCAACTACACTGATCCTTGCTGGCGTAGAGACAGTGTCCCCAACATTTCAATCCATACTCTACTGCTTGGCTTTACATGAAAACATTCAGGAGAAAGTTATTGCTGAAATCGACTTGGTCTTTCCAAAAGGCACATCTATTAATTATGACCATCTGAAAGATCTGAAGTATACAGAGCAAGTCATTAACGAATGCCTCAGGCATTTCCCATTTACTTCAACAATACTTCGTGTAGCTGCCGAGACTAAAACGTATGGGCAATTAACGATTCCGAAAGGAACGTACGTTCATATTACTATAGGGGAAATCATGAAAGATCCGGAACATTGGCCAGATCCAGAAAAGTTTGATCCAGACAGATTTAGTCCTGAAAACAAGGCTGGCCGGAATCCACTAACGTTTGTTCCTTTTGGGTACGGACCAAGAACCTGTATTGGAATACGACTGGCCATGATGGAGCTGAAAACAATTCTTGTCTACTTGCTCAGAGAATGTAGGTTTTCCCTCTCAGAAAGAACTGATCCAAAGAAGGGAGAAACACTTTTAATGAATGACATTGGTATTATTGCAGCACGTCCTGCCCATCCTATACAGCTGGAAGTTGTGTCCAGAGAATAATAGTAATACAACTGCATATTGTTGGACCAAACAACCACCATTAGACAACCAATAATATTACCTTATGTTTCTATAGACACATTCATTCTTTAGGAAACAACCACCATTAGACAAACAATAATATTGTGTCATGTTCCTTTTGTCACATCCAGTCTTTAGGAAGCAATCACCATTAGACAATAGGTAATATTACGGTATCTTCCTTTTGTCACATCCATTCTTTAGGAAACAATCACCATTAGACAAACAATAATATGTTACTTTTGTCGCATCCATTCTTTAGGACAAAATCACCATTAGAAAAACAATAATATTATGTTATTCTTCTTGACACGTCCATACTTTAGGAAACGATAACCATTAGACAAACAATAATATTACGTTATGTTCCTTTTGTTACATTATTTTTTTTTAGGAAACAATCACCATTAGACAAACGACAATATAACGTTACGCTCCTTTTGTCACATTCATTCTTTCGGAAACAATCATCATTGCATGTTTTTAATATCACGTAATTCACAATATTGTAATCCCATAGTGAATGTAAACGGAGAAGCCACAAACAATGGTTTCCACAATTTATTGCCTGACATATTTCGCTGCATCTCGCGAGGTGCATTCTGCAGAATTATATATCATATGAAGAGAATAGATAAATCATATATTGGCTAAAATATCGTAATTGTCAAATGATTTTGTTTTCCGCTTAATTACTTTTAATGATATTATTGACATTCTCATTATCCGGTAACACGTACTTGCAGTCAGCAGTATCATTTTTCACAAAGGAACAATTAGTCTTGTATGTTGAAATCTGGCAGTGAGATTGACGCACTGTTAAGGTATATTTCTTAACTACATTTTGGTTTATACAATTTGAGAAATGGTCTAGACAATGAAAGAAGAATTTGCATAATATATAATGGCAATAAAAGTAAGTAAAAGTAATACATGTATGCTTATGGTATGTTTGCATGAGTTTGACTAATAAAGTATGTTTTCTGTTGAGTAATACATGAACTCTATGATTCATTACAAACTACCGTTTAGATAATGCACACAGTGAGCCTGGAAAGATATCCTCATGTAATACAACACAAGAGCACCATTTGTGGTACCAGACTATCAATAAGAAAGTCAAATTATTGTTTCTCAGACATTCAGAACATAATTGCACAATCTAATAGACATTCAGAAGAGATTCAGAACAATAATTGTACAATCTAACAGACATTCAGAATAGTTTCAGAACAATAATTGCACAATCTAATAGAGATTCAGAAGAATAATTGCACAATCTAACAGAGATTTACAAAAAATGATTGCATAATATAACAGAAGTTCAAAATAATAATTGTACAAAGTAACAAAGATTCAGAACAATAATCGTACAATCTGACATTGATTCAGAACAATAATTGCACAGTCTAACAGAGATTCAGCACAATAAGTGCACAGTCTAACAGACATTCAGAACAATAATTCCACAATCTATCACAGATTAAGAACAATAACCGTACTATCTAAATGAAGCTATAAATTAAGTCAGGTCACCGACTGCTAAGAAGAAAATCAAATAAAACATGAATTAGAACAGCAATTCGATGCAAGATATTTAAGAAACTATTACACAAATGAACAATGTCCACGTCAATGAAAAGAGTACACCGAGTGGACATTTCAGAAATGGTAATAACATCAGTACTATGAAGAGGTGGTATAAGGGCACAGAGGAAGTTGACTGTGTCAAAAGAAACGACTGTGTCAAAAGGAACATAGAATGTTCAACCTACTATAGTTTGAAACATGGAGAAAAGGCAACAACTGAAGGCACGTTGTGGTTATGCCACCAAGAAAATATGGTTGCGTTTAAGGCTACACTTCACTCCCTATCGCGAACAAAAGAGTTATATTACACAACACAGAGCAATAACACACTATAAAGAGAGTTACACAACTCAACACAGTACAATAACACACCAACAAGAGACTTATACATAACAACACAGTAAAATAGCGCACCAACTAAAGAGTTACAAATCAGAACACAGTACAATAAGACACCAACTAGAGAATTACACATGATACATCAGTAAAATAACACACCGACCAGAGAGTTACACACCACACAACAGTAAAATAATACAGTAAAAAGACACAACAACAACAAGAGAGTTATACATCACAAAACAATACAACAAAACATATCAACATGAGAGTTACACATCACAACACAGTAAATAACACACCAACCAGAGAGTTACACAGCACAAAACAATAATATAACACAACAATAAGAGAGTTATACATCAGACAACAGTAAAATAGCACAGCAACAAGAGAGTTACACATCACAAAACAGTAAAATAACAAAACAAGAAGAGTGTTATATATCACAAAACAATAAAATAACACAATAACAAGAGAGTTACATATCACAAAACAGTAAAATAACACACCAACAAGAGAGTTACACATCACAATACAGTAAAATAACATACCAGCAAGGGAGTTATACACCGCAACACAATAAAATATCGCACCGTCTAAAGAATTACACATCACAACACAGTAAAATAACACACCAACGAGAGAGTTACACATCACAACACAGTAAAATAACACACCCACAAGAGAGCTATACCTCAAACAACAGTGAAATAAAGGACGCGTTTTCACACCACGTGGAACATCAGGTATGTGATGCTAACGCCTTATGCTTGTAACGATCGGCACCCGATGGCTAAATTAGGAAAGAAACATATTCTTGGTGTACTGATCATTCAATATATCACCGCCTTCAAGGCGGTGATGGTATTCAAGAGATCAATAATGCAGACATGGTTTTAAGAAAGGGCGACTTCATAACAGACACGGTTGGTTGGAGACTTGGCGTAATTCCAGGCTTGTCCATGGGACACATTTTTCAGTCCCATTCCCATCCCATCCCACGGTAATTTTGCCTATCCCATCCCATATGATTCCCATGGGATTCCCATGATAATACTAAAATCGAATCCAGTTCAAATAAAATTATGAAATTTATGAAAGTTTAGGGTTAGTGTCTATTAAATAGGACTACATGTACAAAGAGACATGTAAAACAACATAATTTATTAATTTTAATATTCAAGAGTATTTTGTTAAAACAAAGTTTAATCTAAATATGACAATTCAGTGTCATTCTGACACTCTCATTCTGTTTCTGAGTCACTTTGCTCATTCAGTACATTATCAATTTCCTGCTGATCGACTGTTTCTAATAATTCAGTTAATCCAGGTAATCCCTGAACCATTTCCACAATTTCAAATTTGCATCTTACATGCAAATCTGATATGCACAGAGTTCATAACGAGAGCTGGGAACATCCATTTTCGTAACTTACTCAACAAAAATCCAGCTGCACTAAATAAGCGCTCTACTGCCGCTGAGGACACTGGTATGGCCAAAACAATTTTCGCACTTGCTGTTAGCCGTGGAAACCTATGTTCATTTTCCCAATAATTTAACGGTTGTGAAGTTGGTTGCCGTAATTTTTGAAACATGGTGACTTCATCCTCAAGGCATTTGTTTCTGGGGTCATCAAACTTATGTGGTTTTGTTTGGTGGAGGATCAAAATATAAGTCAAAATCAAATTTCGGCTTTTGTTCTACAATTCCTACTACTTCACATACAGCAGATGATTCAGAAGAAAGATTTAAATCTTTGATGAATGAAATAACAGATGGAACAACGGACTTAGAAAAAGCGATCCAATCACTGGCCCATTTATTGGTGTCCACATTCCATTTCTTCTAAGTAACAACTGAATTGACCATGTCTTCTATTTTGGCTTTAATGTCAACTCCAGCAAGGAATGCTGCAGTAACTGCCAAAGAACCTCCGCAATATGGCCAAAGTTTTCTCTAATAATTTTCTGAAAGTTCTGACAATATTTCTTCACCATGCTGCTGGAAGTTTCTTCGTCCATATCAGTGGTTCCCAAGCATTTAGAGCAGAGGGCCATATCTACTATTTTCGCTAGTTAAGCGGGCCACAACGTTACAAAATTATAAAAGTCGTGCAGTATCATTCTTACCTTTCTTAACTTTCGTCAACAAAATTCTAAAACTTTAAAGGCTGTCAGTGTCTGTACTACACTACGGTCATTGTTTTGGTTTAAAATCAAAAGTTCATTTAACAATAAATTTTTAATCAGTTTCGAAAATCGCTATTAAAGTAATTAATTTACAATTGTAACTGTTCTTCATAGACAGTTACTTAAGTTCGATGCTAGTTTATCAATGTCTGGGCACAAATCTGTCGTGCCCAAAGTCATAAGCGCAGCTAGGTTACTGTGGGTGAATCTGGAACGTTGATTATTATTATTTTGTTTGTTTTAAATAACGGTAATTGCGGAAAATGACTGCTCGCATCTGTAAGTCGAACCAAAACGACAAATGTATCTCTGGGCGAATGAACGCAAGTGTTCAAATTGTTCGACAGGTAATAGTCGCCAGAATGAAATCATATGATCAGCTGAAGGTGAAGCAGGCAGCTCCAGAAATTTATATCTCAGTGCAAAATTTCATTTCAAATCAATTACTTCGTACTGAAGGTTTTGATGTAATTAGCAGAGCTTGGCATCGGGAAATACGAACGGATTTATGATGAGGGCAACATTATCCTTCTCTACTGTGAACTCTTGAAATCTCGACTGAAAGATATCCAGAAATCTTTCAACGTTTACTTTCTACTGTAACAAGTCACATTTCTTTTCCACCACAAGTGTCTTCAGAGTTGGAAACGACTCTACAGTTCTTTCACTCAGCTGTCCGATAAACAGTCGTTGTCTCATTTTAAATGAAGAAATGTCATCGCACAAATTTGTGAATAGTTTGTTTTTTCAATGGATCCTCGCATTTAAAGAGTTTAAATTAGACGTGGTGTCCACCGAAAATGCCAAGTCATTAAGCCAGTCATCGTTCAGCAAACGTTCCACTTCTGTAGGCAATTCATTTATTTCAAACAGAAACAGATAGACACTATTTTTCAGTGCCCAAAATGTGACAGAACTTTCATTTTAGATAGACATCTGACATCACAATGTAACAGTAGCTCACCGTATTTGTCGTTCAGGTCTGATAGAAACTGTCTGAACTCACGCCTGTTCAGCGCCTTACTTCGAATTTTGTTCACACATCTCAGAACAACATCCATAACATGTTTCAGATTTAATGTCTTTCCACACAGGGTCTCTTGATGAATGATACAATGATATTTTAATATAGCGCGGCCAAGAAACTGTTCCAATAATGCTAGACATCCAGGCATTTTACCCGAAAAAGCCGGAGCACCGTCTGTGCATACACTGTCCAAGTTGGTCCATTCTATATTGTTTTTCTCTATACACAACTTCAGAGTTTCAAAAAGATCAATCCCAATCCCCTTGGTAGTTTCAATGTATCGATTCAAGTCCTAGAAGTTCTTCAGTGACTTCAAAATTATCGTTTATTGCTCGAACAAAAACTGCGACCTGAGCTGTGTCAGAAATGTCAGTAGATTCACCCATTGCCAGTGGAACAAAAATAACAATATTTGATATGTGCTGCTACTTGACGATGAACATCGTTGGCTAATTCTTCAACTCGCCTGGCCATAGTATTATTAGACAAAGGAATCTTATCAAATTTTGTTTCACACTTTTTATCACCAACCTTTCTAGCAGCAATTTTAAGGGAAGGCTTGATTATTTCATCTGCATCGGTGAACGACTTCTTTTTGCGAGCCAACAGAAGAGCGACTTCGTACGACGTAACAACAGCACTCTTGCTCTGTTAGTTAACCTTGGTGAAATATGACTGCTGCCTGGTCAGAGAACTTTCTTTTTGTTAGCTATGAAATCTTTTCTTAACTCCGAATTGATCGGATATTGAGCATTTATGTCTGAATGTGTGGTCGAGATGTGTCATTCCAGATTAAATTATTTTTATTTTTTTTTTTGGGGGGGGGGGGGGGAGGGGGGGGGGGGGGTTGTGTGTTTTACACAAATAGGACAAAATGTGAGAAAACCGGCTGTGATTGATGCTGAATTCAATCGTCTTAACATTGATATTGCTGGCCTGCAGGAGACTCGCCTCGCTGAGGAAGGGTCACTGAGGGAAAACAATTACACCTTTTTTAGAAGGGTAGAGGGCAGGCAGAAAAACGGCAACATGGTGTGGGCATTGCAGTGGAGAGTTCGCTACTGGGAATGATTGATATCCCAGCTGGAGGTAATGAAAGATTGTTATCCCTGCGCTTGGCAACCTCTTGTGGATTTGCCACCATTATCACTGCATATGCACCGACACTCGATTACTGTGATGATGTGAAGGATGCGTTCTATGAGCAGCTAGACTCTGTGATCAAAGCAGTTCCAAAATCCGACTACATTTATATGCTCGGTGATTTCAATGCTCGTGTGTGCAAGGACTCGAGTTCATGGCCTGTGTGCCTTGAAACATACAACATCGGTCGCATGAATGAAAATGGGCAAAGGCTGCCGGAGCATTGCACTAGAAATGACCTATGTATTACAAATTCCTTTTTTAAAACAAAAGAGTTACATAAGGTCACACGGAAACATCCAAGATCCGACCATTGGCATCAGCTGGACTTCATTATCACACGGAGACAACATCTGAACCATACATCATTAACTCGAAGTTACCACAGTGCTGACTGTGATACAGATCATTCTTTGGTTGTTGCAAGGGGTAGATTGAGACCAAAGAGAATCTACACAGCTAAACACAAATCTAGCCCCAGGATTAATATTATAAACCCTCACGATCCTGGAAAGTGCTTTGAATTTCAACAGCAAATTGAGGACGCTTTCACTGATACACCAGAAAATTGTATAGTTAATGATAAATGGAGTAAACTTAAGGAAACTATTTATAAAACAGCGGTAGGGGTTTACGGCACTGTGGATCATGAGAGGCAGGACTGGTTTGCTGCAAACAGCCAGATACTGCAGCCCTTGATTGATAAAAAGAAGATAGCTCTCTTAAGAAACAAGGAAAGACCAACGCGTAACACTCTGAGTGAGCTGAAGCAAGCAAGGAAGGATGTGCAAAAGGCTGCCAGGCAGTGTGTGAATGACTATTGGATCAAGTTGTGTGAGTCCATTCAAATCGCACGTGATAAGGGAAACATCAGAAGCATGTATGAAGGGATAAATAAAGCCTGTGGCCAATGATCAAAAGAAGTGCACCGCTGAAAACCTTTACTGGAGAAATCATCACTGATAAGAAACAGCAGATGGATAGATGGGTCGAGCACTATTTAGAGCTTTACTCAAGTGAAACCAAGCTAGCGGATGATGCCCTCAACGCCATAGAGGCCCTACCAACTCTTGACCACCTGGACACACTTCCCACCATAACAGAAGTTAAGTGTGCTATAAATGAACTTGCGTCTGGCAAGGCTCCAGGTAAGGATGGGATTCCAATAGAGGTTATCAGGAGTGGGCAAGACACACTCACTCTACAGATCCACCAACTAATAGAGCTATGCTGGCGAAAAGGACAAGTCCCACAGGATTTCAAAGATTCAATCATAACGCTGTACAATAACAAGGGCGATCGGAGCGACTGTAACAACTATAGGAGTATCTCACTTCTGTGTATTGTTGGGAAAGTATTTGCCAGAATTGTTCTGCGCAGACTCCAAGTCCTGGGAGATCAAATCTACCCCGAATCACAGTGCGGCTTCCGTCAGAACCGGTCTACCATTGATATGATATTCTCATTGCGACAGATGCAAGAAAATTGCCGGGAACAAAATCAGCCATTTTTTATTGCCTTCATAGACCTCACTCACAAAGGCATTCGATTTGGTCAGTCGTGAGGGTCTGTTCAAAGCACTAAAGAAGATTGGCTGCCCACCAACTCTTCTGTCCATTGTGGAATCGTTCCACACAGGCATGAAGGGTATAATCAAGTTTGATGGCTCAACTTCAGAAGAGTTTGAAATCAAGAGTGGAGTTAAGCAAGGTTGTGTACTGTCCCCACCCTCTTTGGGATATACTTTTCACTTCTACTGAAATATGCCTTTCGTGATCAGGAAGACGGTATATACATTCACTCACGCTCAGATGGTGGCCTCTATAATGCTCAGAGATTGAAGGCCAAGACCAAAATTAGGAGGGTACTAATCAGAGATTTGCTTTTTGCGGATGCTGCTGCTATTACGACTCACTCTGAGGAAGAATTACAACATCTACTATCTGCATTCTCCAATGCTTGTTTTGAATTTGGTTTAACAATTAACAAAATGAAGACACAGATTATGTCACAAGGTGCACATGGTGTACCATCAATCTTTATTGACGACGCCGAACTGGAGATAGTAGACCATTTTACATATCTAGGAACAGAGGTAAATAGCAAAATATCCCTCGATCAGGAAATCAACATCAGGATTGGCAAGGCAGCAACAACAATGAACATGTTAGCAAAAAGAGTCTGGGAGAACTGTAAGCTTACTGCCAAAACAAAAGTCCTCGTCTACCAAGCCTGTGTCCTTAGTACTCTTCTTTATGGCAGTGAAACCTGGACAACTTACTCACGCCAAGAGAAACGTTTAAACAGCTTTCATATGCGGTGTCTGCGAAGAATACTTGGTATTAAGTGGCAAGACAAAATCACAAATACTGAAGTATTGGAAAGATCAGTTTGTGTGACGGTGTATTCCATGCTCAGTCTTCGTAGACTTAGATTGATAGGACATGTTAGGAGGATGGATGATGATAGAATACCAAAGGACATCTTTTTTGGTGAATTACAGACGGGTAGGAGATCTCAGGGTCGGCCTCTACTACGATACAAAGATGTGTGTAAGCGGGACATGATTGATACAGGCATTGATAATGCACATTGGGAGCAAGTCGCCGCTGAACGTGTTGCATGGAGGGCAACTATCAGAAATGGAATAAAGACAAAGGAGAAAATGATTGCAGATAAAGCACACACAGAGCGTGAGAGAAGTAAGATGGTGCAAAATGGTGGAAATGACCATGTTTTCACATGCATCTACTGTGGGAAAACATTTGCAGCAAGAATTGGCCTTAACAGCCACACTCCCCACCGCCATGGGTCGTGGTTATTAAGCCTTTTTGAAGCACAATGTACCAAACTATCGTCTGTCAAGACGGAAAGGTGCCAATGTGAATATGATCGCATGAGAGCATTTATTAATTTATCCGGTGTCCCACCACGAGATAAAGAATTCATACAAGTATATAAAGAAAAAGGAAGGATAAAAGGCTTTAAAAAGGTTTTTAATAAAGTTGCTATGACATGGCTACTGTCCCATGTGTTCCATGGGAAATACAAATGTGTGCTGTCCCGTCCGATCCCATCCCATGGGACGTTTCCCATGGGAATCCCATCCCATGGGACAAGCCTGGCAATTGCGTATGTAAAATGACAAAGTTATTTTAGTTAGACAACACTGAAAGGTGGCAAAACTACATGTACGTGTATGTAGATAGAATTTGCTACCTTAAATATCATCAGTCTACAGAAAGTAAACTTTGCTAAAGGCTTGTTGAAGATAGACACAATAATTAATCTCCAAGTTACATTGTACTTCATGTTTCTGATCCATTCAGTTTTTATTTTTTTATTTTTTTTTTTTTGCAAATCCTTTACAGGACATCACTGTCAACATCAGCATCTTTCAGCTGATTGTTGATTTCTTGGCAAGATTACGCTCAATAGTTTGCCATTGCTTTCTGAGCGACCGGCTCACATACCACGTAAGTTATCGACGCGAAGAGAACCGCTACCAATTCCCACGCATGTCACGTTGCTCACGAGAGTATACGGGATGGTAGTAGTGATTTAATGTTAGAATTGAATAATCTAAGTTTTGTGATAATTTAAATTGCTTTGACCTCCACGAGTGTTCTAGTACTATAAAAGCTTCTTTAACCTTCTGATTCTTTTTCTCATTTGTCTACATTGCTGCCTAAGTAAGTGTATGATTCTTTATCTTGAAATGAGGTTTCACCAGGGAAGATCAGAAAGACAGAATAATCTCTGTTTTACAGTGATGAGAGGCACTCCTCTCAATGAAAGGGTGGGGGTGTATACAAGAAGAACAATGTACAAGAAAAATGTAAAAGACCCTGTTACATGCCTTAGGCTTATTGGGTATATGGTGATAGACTCAGATGTTTAAAGAAGAACAATACAAACATTTAAATAAATCAATTCTGCCCTACATATCTCCACCTTTTATTTATTAGACCCACAGATACTTATTTTCTAAAATAGCGTGGGTAGATGAATAACCCCTTGTGAATTTTCTCAGGTTCTAGGGACTTTCTTGCTTTAGTTTATTCAGTAATCACGTTAGTTCATGCACATGTCGAGCCCTCTTCAAGTATTGGTGCATTACATTCTTTAGAAAAAAAGTCAGAAGGAGGAAATAGTGGAATACAGCGGGTTATGAATGTACACGGATAAACAGAAATACTGGTAGTGCAAAGTGTAAAGGCATAAGTAAATCTCGAGATGTGGAACGGGGTCATTATTTATTAATAAACAAAATAAAGTAAACATTTAAGAAATAAATACTTGTTAGGCTATAAACAAAAACAGCTAAATATATAGGCTATAAAGATACCTGAAACCTCATTAGATAAAATTGCATGGGCAATAAAGAACCTGAGGAATGGTAAATCACCTGGATGTGATGAGATACCAGATGAACTATTTAGAGCGGGAAAGGGAGGGGGAGTAAAAAGGATTCAAAAATTATCACGCATTATGTAAAAAGAAATGGACATATGGTATCCGGCATTATGTAAAAAAAAATTGACATATGGTATCTGGCCAAAACATTGGAAGAGAACTATCTTCATTCCAAAACAAAAAAGAGCAACTTGAAATTATGCACCAACTATAGAATTGCTGCCATGATCTGTCATGCAAGTAAAATTCTACTAAAATCTTAGCCGGAAGACGTCGACAGAAAAGGGTAAGAAGAGATTAACGTGGTTCAAGCAAGGCAAAGGAGCAAGAGACCACATACACAACATGCGTTTAATAATAGAAAAGTGTAGAGAATTTAATGTAAAATTATTCTCATATTTTGTAGATTATTCAAAAGCATCTGACTGTGTACGACATCAGAAACTTTGGTAAATCGTATATTTCTGTTGTACGTCGGTAAACAAGTGCCTGTCTCATCACCCACATTCAGAGGCTCAATTACCTCTTCCTACTGGGATCTATTCGAACGTTTCTCCTCCGGCAGTTGGAGTAATAATTAACAACACATTTTACACGTGAAACAAACACAATTGAGAAAACATATAATCATATCATGCAATAATGTAGGAGCCATCCCATGGATATTCTTCCTAAATCCGTAGAGACTTGAACACAAGAACATATTGTCCTTTCCCACCCTGACGTGTAGGAGCAGGGGGTTCGCAAACGCACCCCATATTGCAAGCATATTTACGTGCACGAACTTTAGGAACGAATTGCATTATGGCTAATCTTTAAGAACGCAGACAGCAAATTTTTGAACATAAAATATTCGTCACGTCATCACCAGCAATTGTGCTATTCTGGCGTTGCATGCACGTTCTGCAAGACATATGGGTGTATGGTGCGTATATATTTCTTTCCATATGAGATTATAGCTCATAACAGCATGACATTCACTTCACTATCATAACATACTCATGAAAAAGACCACATGACAAATCACACATTCAGTATATTTACGAAAGATGTGAACAAGAAGATTCACCCTTAAGTGCACGATAGTTCAAAATACAGTTAAGCAAAAGCATCTCCCCAGCATGAAACGACTGTCCTTGATGTGCGTTGATAGTGAGAATTTCTACAGCATAGGGAAGAAAGTTCAAGCTATGCACTCATAGTGAACAGTTTTACTGCATACAGAAAAATGTAGATGATATGCACTGATAGTGAGATGTCATTCACAAAACATATAGTAAGTCAATCATAGTAAATAAAAGTGTAAGCCTGACAGAATTATCAGTGGGATAGGCATGTCAGTTTTGCAGAAAAAAAGAACACTCAGGTTACCTTTTCAATAAAGCGTTGATCTCAAAGTTTCATAATTCACATACAGAAACAATGGTAGTGTATTCTTTTCATCAAGAGGCACGGTTATACATGACTAATGAAATTCAAAGCTTACCTCTGGCAGAGAGAGAGAGAGAGATAGAGAGGGAGAGAGAGAGAGAGAGAGAGAGAGAGAGAGAGAGAGAGAGAGAGAGAGAGAGAGAGAGAGAGAGAGGGCACAACTGGGTTATAAAACCTCCCCTAAACTAGGAAGGGACTTGCTTCTCTAAATTTTACATTGCAAATGAACTGCTATCAACCCGGCGGGTTTTAGGAACCTGGCCGGTACATCGCGCCTTACCAGCCAATCATTGAGCTCAATTGAGACTTCCGCACATTCCAAACTTATCGACACTTGTAGCTAATTATATCGATGACCACATACTCCAGGCATGGTAATTCAAAATGAGAACTTTGTGATAATTATCTCAGGAAATAAGATGATTGTTGAAGATATATATATATATATATATCACAGTATGTAACCTAAAAAAATAAATAGTTAAGTACGCGAGTTTGTCTTCTACTTTCTCCCTCTATCCCCCATTATGGCATAGGCCAGCAATCATCTCACTCCAAGGCCACCTTTCTGTAGCTATCCAATGCAGATCTGCCCATGTCCTTCCTATAATGTTAATTTAATGTTCTACTTATTTCCTCCGTGAATATTTAGGTCTTCCTCTATTTCTTTTGCTCTGTGTGTCTTAGTCAGATTTGATGGGGCTACCGGATGACAGTAGACGGTACTAAGTGCTTTCTATTGCGCTGACTGTTTGGCGGCGCTTACCAAACCCAATACCCCACATTGTGCGAACCGCTTTTGGCGGAGGAGCGCAAATGGGAGAGTACAAGCCTCATCCTGGTGAGAGGGAATGCAATCTAAAGACAAAATGTCATGGCAGGGCAGACCAGGCCCTAAGCCTTGGTTGGCAGCTGGTCTACGATCGAGGCTCCGACAGGCGGACAGTTAGAGCATTGCTTTACTGATATTGAAGGTCCTGCAGCTTGTCTTGTTCCAGATGTATTGGTGTTACTGTCCTCTTGAACTAGGCAGGCCGAGAGAGGGTTCATGCTGCATGGGCATCCTATGGTCTCTATATTTCAGCTCAGGCTTTATGCTAAGGGAGGGGGTGGGGGGGGGGGACTCCATCCCTGGTCTTAATCGGTCTCGGAATCAACACGAGAGGTAGCAGTTACGGGATGTAAGTCTTTGTGAATTGGCGTAGACATGGGGCGCCACGGGTTGCCTCTGACAATGAGAGACACCTGCAAGTGTCACTGATCAGCTACCTCCCGCATCAAGCTATGCAGCCCACGGCGAATTGATTGCTGATTCTCCAAAGCCTGCCTGCTTCAATGGGTCCTTGAGGCTGGGACAAAATCTAAATCGCAGGCCGTAAAACCAGTGTACCAGGTACTACTAAAAAGAAGAAAAAAATAGAAACTTCAAGCTACGACTTGCAACATGGAACGTATGAATCATGTGTCCAAGATTCTCCACTGATCTGACGAATATTGACGATGTGAGTAAAACAGCTGTGATTGATGCCGAACTCAATCGCCTTAACACTGATATTGCTGGCCTGCAGTAAACACGCCTCGTTGAGGAAGGGTCACTCGGGGGAAAACGTTTACACCTTTTTTGGGAAGGTAGAGGGCAGGAATTAAACAGACAACATGGGGTGGGCTTTGCAGTGAATAATTCACTAATATGAATAATTGATTAGTAGACACACGTGGAACACTGAGAACTTCAGCATCTAATTATATATGCTTTGTATATTCTTATGTTTTCATTTATTTCTGTATCTGTGTATAGTTCTCTTATTATTGACGTGGTGCTAAAAGTGTAGATTTTCCGGCATTTTTCTATTGTTAAGAAGATAAAGTTGATTTTAAGATGATCTATTTAATTCATAAGGTTTGACGTCATTTAGTTCGGTCTCTCTTCAGAAGGTCAAGCCACCTGTCAAGAGAATTGCACAGATCAACTATCTAGCTCCTGCGATGAGATGTGGCTGGGGGATGGGTATTTTGAGGTGTGGGTGGGGAGAAGATGTGTGGGTTAGGATGTGTATGTGGATGGGCGTGGGATGTGTGGGTTGGTGGGGGAATGTTTGTGGGTGGCGAGTGTGTTTTGGTTGGGGGATCAGGTGAGGGCAGTGTGTGTGGATGGGGGATGTGCGGGAGGGGGATGGGTCGGTTGGTGGGGTATGTATGTGTCCCTTGGTGTGCGTGTGTGTGGGTAGGTGGGGGTGTGTATGTGTCCCTTGGTGCGCGTGTGTGTGGATAGGTGGGGGTGTTGTGTGGGTGGGGTGATGTATGGATAGGTGGGAGATGGGCTTCATAACATTGTAATTAGCCTTGTTTATGTTTACAACATTCATTTCACAATGTTTATTTTTCTTCCTATGTAAATGTATAATGCTCTTGATGAACGAAAGACGAGTGATTGGAAGGGCCGAATGTAAGACGGGCCTGCGCGCCCAATTTGTGACCCTAATAAAGTTGATTTGATTTGATTTGATTTGATGACCCGCAGGGTCTCCGGAAAAACTGAACTCGTGGTCTGAACGAATAAGTTCCAAACCGAACCCAGGACCTTCATTGTGCAAGGCGAACGGCTAGACCACTTTGTTGTGGATACAGAACGAGTAACTCAACGTACACTATTTGGTATTATTGTCCTCGAAGGAGACATAATGAAGTATCACTTCTTAACTTGGGGACGTTACAAGTACCACAGACATCGCAGTAGGTTTGCCTGATGGCGAAGGACTCTGGTAATACGGAACGATAATCCTCACGCAAAAATCAGTCTAGTGCACCAGTAATATTAACACACGTATGGACTACGCTTTAGTTCAAAGCAAGCTAACGCACCACACATACATAATTCAAAATAACAAATGGGACGAAAACGCATCCACGTATTAATTTAAACATGTATGTCTCAATGGACAAAACGCAGTTAAGATTCTTATGTCAAATCCTTTTATCCTTTTCTGTCTCAGGCAATTTATATTTTTTTATGTCTTTCTGATATTATTGATCAATATCTAAATCTGTTCTCGTGTCGTTTGTTTTCCATTTATTTATTTTTTTAAACAATTTAATGCCATATTGTGTATTTACGAAAACTGCAACTTGGCATTAAAGAGAATGAAAATGTGTTGTTCAAATTGCTATTTCAACTTGTTTCATTTACATTAATTACGTCATGTTATTGCTTAGCTCTCGGCATTGGTCAGTTTATTACTGCTTTTATGTGTCATTTGTTTGACGCTTTATTATGTCTGCCTGTCTTGTCTTTCTCAAGTGTATGTATCTTTCCTTTTGGTAAGCAGTACATACTTTTATATATGCTTTTCAGAAAAAAGACACAGACAGTTAGCAAAAGACTCGAACTGTATGCAGGTTGTCCAATAGGTTGCGAGTCAAAGTACACCTGTATCTTCAACAAGACGCTGTTGCCAATGAATGTTACAGGTGCTAAACCAGGTGTATCTATAACTGTAAAACTTCGGATAATTAATGTATCTTCATATTGCATCATCATCATCATCATCATCATCATCATCATCATCATCATCATCATCATCATCATCATCATCATCATCATCATCATCATCTTTATCATAATTATCATAATTATCATCAAGTGTGTCAGCCCTTCGCCTTGTCGCGAAGACTGTTAATTTCATTCCATATTTGTCTGCCTTGTATGGGTCTCTTAATGTCCATGAACTTTTGCATTGATCGATCTGTGCATATCTATTGTTCTTGGTTTACCTCTTCCTCTGTTCCCATATTATTTAAGCGCATAATTCTCTTCAGTGTTTCTTCGTGTCTTAGAGTATGACCAATGTCCAATACCACGCCGGCCGCCTCTACTTCCCAACACGGTTGCTGATACTCATTTCAGGCTGGGTAGATCCGGAAGTTCGGGCCAATTGTTAGAATCTCCATCGATGCGAATTCGAACCCATGGCCACCGGACACGCAGGCATGTATAGTCACCACGCTATTGCTGCTCCCGGGTATATGGCGCTGGCCCATATTTTTGTTAAAGATAATTCTGTACTTGGTGTGGTCAGTACAGCGCCGGACGCCGTTACTTGCCAGTAAATTATCCTGTACCCATGTTATTCCGCTAATAAGATTTGAACACATGGCCAATGGACCAGCAAGCAAGAGTGCTAGCCGTTGCATTGCTGCTGCTTCCAGTTTAAGTGTAAATTACGTGAAAGTTACTCGCATGAGGAGAAGACAATCTACATAGTTTTGGCATGTCTTGAGATGGGGAAAGCTGGAGTATGTCGTCACAAAGGGAAAATTTTGAGGGGGGGGGGGAGGCAGGGGACGATCAAAAGAGAAGATGCTGGACAGTTTGACTTTATGGTATGGAGGAAAATCAGTATCAGAAATGTTGGTAGCACACGAGAGAGAAGGCTGTGGACAGACATGATCACCAAAGCCAGGCGGCAATGAAGTATACGAAAAAGTCAAAGTTACATCTTTTCGCTCTGGTATTCCGATCAAATGTGAATAATTAGTTCGTCGTCTGGTAGAAAGGCATGATCGCCAAGGCCACACGGCACTGGACTATAAGAAAAATAAGTCAAAGTTCAAAATGTTTTCGCTCTGCCATATCGATCAAATGTGAATAATGACCGCGTTGTCTGTGAATAAAGACGGCATGTCCATAAACTGGTTATGTTTTCAGTCACACATAGGTTCGTTAAGTGTAACTAACATGAGTCACACATTGTCCTTATTTCTGAGTGCCTACAGCGAGGGTTCAATAAACGTAACTATAACGCAACACAGTCTGTAGCCATAGTGGGTTAATGCGGTCAGGGTTTAGTCTACAAGATGTCAATAGATATATACACATGCCTTCAAAATAACGATTATGTATATAAACTATACCAGCGAGCTGGCGTTAATGTAAATAAACTATTATAAACTATATCTAAAAGATGCGTAAATGTAAATAAACTATTATAAACTATAAATAAAATATGGCGTTAATGTAAATAAACTATCCCCAAGACGTTGCTATATGGATATAAACGACGACGTCTACAAGGTGTTGTTAAAGGATATTTACTATGTATACACGATGTTGCCAAATTAACATAAAGTATATCACCAAAATGTCGTCTAGGAACATAACATGTGATTCCGACAGTCGTTACTACACGTACATATTACATCAACAAGATGTGAACAAACACTATTTCTGTCATCGGTGAACAGAAACTATGTCTGCACGATGTCATCGGTGAATATAATCTATGTCTGCACGATGTCTGTCATCGGTGAACATAATCTATGTCTACACGATGTCATCTATGAACATAAACTATGTCTACACGGTGTCATCTATAAACATAAACTAAGTCTACATGATGTCATCGATGAAAATATGTCTACGCTTTGTAGTCACTGAACTTAAAGTATCTTTACAAGATGACGTCAATAAAAATAAAATGTCTACAATGTGTTGTTATGAGAATAAACTATCTCTACACGATGACGTTAATAAAAAAAAAAAAATACATTGTCTACAAAATACGGTTATGATTATAATCTATATCTAAATGAAGACATTAAGAATAATACATTGTCTTCGATGTGCTGTTATGAATATAATCTATGTCTAGAAGATGTCGAATCAGCTCAAAGATATGGTATTCGCAAGTTGCCCTTCTGATTTACAAACGAAATCAGATATAAGACAAACTAAATATGCAACGTATGGGAGGTCACAACAATTTTGGTCTAACAAATTTTAGTGGGAAAAGAAAGATAATGAAAATAATCTAAGCAAATCATAACCCGATCTCCCTTGCTGAAACCGTACTTCATATCTCATCTTTTGGATAGCAATATCGTCAAGAAGTGAAACTGAGAGATATACCAACATAAGAATACAAAAGGAAGGAGATGCTTTTATAGCACTAGAAATTTGCGGAAATCAAAAGAAACTCAAAGTAGCTTCATACTTAGAATATTTAAACCTAGTAGTTGTGTGTGTGTTTTCGCTTTAGAATATTTAAACCTAGTAGTTGTGTGTGTGTTTTCGCTTTAGAATATTTAAACCTAGTAGTTGTGTGTGTGTTTTCGCTTTAGAATATTTAAACCTAGTAGTTGTGTGTGTGTTTTCGCTTTAGAATATTTAAACCTAGTAGTTGTGTGTGTGTTTTCGCTTTAGAATATTTAAACCTAGTAGTTGTGTGTGTGTTTTCGCTTTAGAATATTTAAACCTAGTAGTTGTGTGTGTGTTTTCGCTATAGAATATTTAAACCTAGTAGTTGTGTGTGTGTTTTCGCTTTAGAATATTTAAACCTAGTAGTTGTGTGTGTGTTTTCGCTTTAGAATATTTAAACCTAGTAGTTGTGTGTGTGTTTTCGCTTTAGAATATTTAAACCTAGTAGTTGTGTGTGTTTTTTCGCTATAGAATATTTAAACCTAGTAGTTGTGTGTGTGTTTTCGCTATAGAATATTTAAACCTAGTAGTTGTGTGTGTGTTTTCGCTAGTGTTGAACATGAGTGTAGTCCACACCCGTGCTACTACTAGTACAAGTTGCTGCTACATGTGAGTGTACTCGGCTGATTTGCATGATCGTTGATTAGTTTTCCCTTTTACCACTGTCCTTCGCGAAGTGGGGTACTAATTCCAACTTCTGAGGTACTTATGTATACCCCGAAGACAAAAACGAGAAGTTAACATTTCAGTCGATCTGAAAGGCTTATAGATTAAACTCATTACGCCGTGGTAAGAAGAGGATTAAATAAGTATTACTGTTTAGATCGGAATCGTGGCGTACGACTAAAACCGTTACTAATAATCCACAAACATTCATTAATTCCAGCCTGTGTAGAATAGAAATACTAAAATGGCATAACATAATCACTCAAGTGGAGCTCATGAACAATATTAAACAAACACTAGTGAATAAAGAAATCAAGAAAATGAGCTGGACCAGGATATAATATACACTGATAACACGTGAGAATACTGCAACTAGAAAGTCCATAGTCTGACATCGGCAGGGCACATGAAATAAAGGGAGACATAAAACCGCATGGAGAATATAATTAGAGGCCGACATTAAAACTACATGGTTGGAAATGCATGAGACAGAAAAATATAGGTCGCATTGGAGTGAGTTTGTTGATGCCTTCTCCTCTATGGAGGGTACAGGGCGTAAGCTCCTAGTTAGCTCACAGTTATCCCCCAGTTAACTCCCAGTACACCACAACAATCACTCTGAACTTAAATAAGAACTGAAACAGCATAGACAATTATACATTTAGTCGACATTTAGAGGTAGCGTCGACGAGGCAGTTGAAAGAAATCCACTTCTTGGCGCATTAACACACACACACGCACACACACACACACACACGCACGCACGCACGCACACACACACACATATGATACATAATTGTATCTCTCTATCTCTCTCTGTTTCTCTCTCTCTCTCTGTCTGTCTCCCTCTTTGTCTGTGTGTGTTTATGTGTGTGTATGTGTGTGTGTGTGTGTGTGTGTGTGTGTGTGTGTGTGTGTGTGCCTGTCTCATAACATGGTAATAAGCATTGTTTATGTTCACAATATTCATTTGACGTTCTTATTTTTTTTCCTCTGTGAACGTAACATGCACAGTAGATAACTGATGTACGAAAATGAATTATCGGAAAGGCCGAATGTAAAACGGTCCTGCATGCCAAATGTGTGACCCCTAGATAATAAAACTCTTTCGTTCGATCATTCGTGCGTTCTCTCTCTCTCTCTCTCTCTCTCTCTCTCTCTCTCTCTCTCTCTCTCTCTCTCTCTCTCTCTCTCTCTCTCTCTCTCTCTCTCTCTCTCCTATTTATTTATCTTTTCAGAGAACGCTGTTTTGTGTTTTCCCGGGGAGGATGTGCTGTTTCTAGATCCGTTTTAGGAATTTGTTGTTTTTTTTTCCCACAAGAAACCTCAGAAGGCTGGTGGTGGATGGAATTTCGAGGGCAGCTGACAGATAGTTGTTGGTTATGATCTCAAGTTTCGCGATGGTAGGCAGAGGATCTCTTTAACGAGACAATGGCTACGATATCCGGCCAGTATGGTCACTACCAGGAAGGAAAGCAACGGCAAACTGCCTTCTTTAAAGATGCCTAGTTTATCAGGATTCATCCTGCAAGAAACAAATGAAAATCGTAGACTGATTAGAGAAATTAGATGTAGATAGTCAAAGTCTTTGGTCACGTTATGAGAAGAAATAAATTCACGATTCTGGTGATCGAGCGAGATGGCAAATAATGACCGCCCACACTTATCGGCATGGCACATGATGATGATGATCTTGTGTTAGAACCATATCTGTGAGCAGTAAACACTTCAAAGGAAAACACAAAAGATTTGACACTGATCTTGCTACTACCATAATTCTGAGTCCGTATAAACTCTTACATTTTCACAAGGTCAAATTCCACCTAACATTTTGTCATTTTGGAACTGTGAATTACATCCAAGATGACATGACAAACTAGCTTACATTATCCATTGATGCCTTTTAGCACAGCTACCCACCAAAGCAACACCTCCTGCTCTATGTACCTTCCTAAATAAACCGCACTACAAGTTATAATGGTAATATAGAATTAACTTGTTGAAAAGTACTACCCCAGTCTCTGGGCCTTTGAGACACAACTATATCAGCTGAAAGAGAAGATCTGGCCAAGTATACCAACGAATTGATAGCAACACGAATTTGTGCTGATTTCAGAAATACAGCATCAGCAGTAGTAATAGCACATGTAATAAAAGATACAGAAGGAAACATTATGCACCTGGAAAGTTATACAGGGTGTTTGCAAAGTCTCACTATACTTTGTATGTGGAACAAATTTGAAAGATTAAGTACAATACGCTATTAAAAATATTTACTCCACAGTCCACCGTGAAGCAATATGCAGCAAACAGCTGTCGTCTGCTGGAGTCATTTTCTGCACTCCAAACAGAATGGTGTTATCAACAGGAGAAATAGTGTTGTTGTTGTTTTGTTTTGTTTTCGTTTTTTTCCCGGTTGAATAGTTTTTCTAACTGGCGATTGATACACACGGATGGTTGTTCAAAGATTTATAGCAAGATTTCCTGATAAACAACCTCCTCGCCGCATTACGGTTAGAAATTTCTAACACCTGTTATAATGAATACGGAATTGCTGCTGAATTTATAAAGGTAGGCGGCCACGCATTACATCTAAAGCTATACGAACTAATAAAAATCTGGAGGACAGAAGAAATACCCCATGACTGGAAAGAGTCATTATTGATACCAATTTTTAAGAAAGGAAACAAGTTCCAATGTGAAAATTATAGAGGAATATCACTCCTGTCCACAAGCTGATTTATTTATTTATTTATTTATTCATTTAGGAACCGATATCACAGCATTCCCATAAGCGCTCCGTCCCCATCCTCAGAAGCCAGCGAAGAGTTCCAACCCCATTAGTACCAGCAGCAATCTGATTATATGTGCGTCTTACCTTTCCTCTAAGCGTCGAGCATCGGCCAGATCCCCTCGTCACTCCTCGCTGTCGCATTCTTGCCAGACCATGGTGATCCATTTGCTCCTCCAAGGTGTACACGTGCTCTCACAAGGCCGCAACCACGTCTGCCTTATCATGCATCAATACTCCACCACGTTTGGCAGAGCCAGGAAATCTGTCTGCCTGTTCATTCCCCAGCACACCAGCATGCCCCGGAGAAAAGATCTTGACGATGCTTGCCACCCGTGACTTCCGAAGCGAAGCAAGCCACTCGGCACGAAGCTTGCTTGACCTCACCCTACTCAGCATGCTTTCTGAGTCAGTTACAGTCACGATGTGTGTGTGTATCGTATTCTCCATCCATCGGAAAGCTGCACTGACTGCCTCCACTTCCATTCTTAAGCTAGATGTTGTGGTATCATATGCCAGGCTCTCCTGCACCAAACGTCGACCATTAGCCTTTGCCAAGAAACTCCAGGCACTTCCACTACCTCTCAACACCGAACCATCTGTGTAGATAATCACATCACCCGGGCGAGCATTATCCTGAATTAGTTGCTGGATTTTCACTTCCGTGACCCCTGCTTGCCACTCCCTGCACTCCCGGCTCAATGTGATTATAACTGCACAAGTCTGACTGCTCCGCTGGCACTCTGGCCCACTTCTCTCCTCGCCTAATGTTCTCCAAAGGGCAAACCTGTCTGATCGTATCCTCCACCTGAGCCATCCATGATTTCCCTCTTATCAGTCGCTGGCCCTTAACTGCGTCCAGCGCCTCATGCAACGGGTGATCTGTGTCAGCAGCTACTCTGAGGTATGCCTTCGCCTGCATCACCTTGAGCCTACCAGCAACAGTCGGCAAACCAAGGATGTACCGCATACACACCACTGGGGTGTCTCTGGTGCATCCCAGAATGATCCGCATAGTCCACAAACTATAAGATACTCTCCGCGGTATTACTAAATAGACAAAAACAAAAACATATTTAGAAGACATATTAGGTGACTACCAGGCGGGCTTCAGATAAAACAGATCAAAAATAGATCAGATATTTATCTTACGACAAATAGCCGAGAAAAAATTGGGAATATAAAAGAGATCTCCATAATATGTTTGTGGATTTTAAAATGGCTTATGATAGTGTCCATAGGAATAGTCTATGGAATGCTATGCAGGAATTTGGAATACCAAGGAAGTTAATCAACATGACCAGACTATGCATGGAAGATACTTATAACATAGTAGCATATAAAGGCAAGAAATAAGACCCTTTCCAAATAACATCTGGCTTGAAACAGGGTGATGCCGCTCCTTTTCAATCTGGCTCTAGCGAAAGTTGTATGGAAGGTAAAGGAGGAATGTGCTATTGGAGAAACATCCAGACTGCTTGGTTACGCAGATGATACAGATATTATAGGGGAAGATGGAACAAAAGACAGTGGAAATATTGACTCACTTAAAGGAAAATGCTCAACAAATGGGGCTGGTTATCAACCAAGATAAGACATAATATATGGTAATTTCAAGAGAAGGAACGGCTAAAAGCTCTGGCCACACACAAATAGATAATATGACCATTAAAAGAACCATCCATCCATCATGTGCCATACCGGTAAGCGTGGGCGGTCATGTTCTGCCATCTCACTCGATCACCAGAGTCGTGGATCAGCTCTGTGTTCCCGTCTCGACCATGCCATGTGGCCAAGCCATCCAGGTATTTACTTCTCGGTCTTCCCCTTGGTCTCTTCCATTCGATCTTGCCAGTTGTCACGAAGTTCTCTAAGTCATTTCTTCACATAACATGCCCAAAAAAATTTGACTGTCTACGTCTAATGACTCTAATCAGTTTACGATCCTCATTTGTTTCTTGAAGGACTTGCTCATTGGTTTTTCTGTCTGTCCATGGTATTCTTTGCATTTTCCTCAGAAACCACATTTCCACAGCCATCAGCTGTATTTCAGCTTGACTGCTTATTGTCCACGCTTCACATCCATACAAAAGTATAGGTTCTATGTAGCACCTCAACACTCTTTTTCTCGTTTCAATTGATATCTTTTTATTGGTCAGTATGCTTTTCATCTTGCACAAGGCTACCTTCGCAATAGCAATTCTTGTTCTAATTTCTTCAAGGCATCTCCCATCAGATGTTATGACTGTGTCGAGATAACAGTATCGATTCACTTGTTTAAGAATATGTCCATCTACTCGTATATAACATTGTGGTATTTGTTTCTTCCTAGTGACAACCATAATCTGTGTCTTCTTAACATTCAGTTCTAATACTAGTTGTTCACTGTGTGCAACAACCGCATCTACTAACCATGTTTTCAGCCATGTTGATGAATGCCTTCGAGAACGACGACATTGGAATAGACATCAACTACCGTATGGATGGAAAGTTATTCAATCTCTGGAGGCTGAAAGCTAAAACCAAAATTAACAGCGACACCGTCAGAGAGCTCCTGTTTGCTGATGATTGCGCTCTATACGCCAACTCAGAGGCGGACATGCAACATAATATTTCAGCTTTCTCACATGCCTGTGCCAATTTTGGGCTCAATATCAACTTGGAGAAGACTGCAGTTATGTACCAGCCAGCTCCAGGGAATAATCACACTGTGCCGAATATCAAAGTGAATGATTATAGACTAAGTGTTGTGGACAAATTCGCCTATCTTGGCAGCACTGTGTCACGAGCTGCCACAATTGATGACGAAGTGAATGCAAGAATCTCCAAGGCCAGTGCGGCCTTTGGCAGACTGTACAAGAATGTATGGGACAGAACTGGAATAAGCCTGCAAACAAAGCTAAAAGTCTACAAAGCAGTTGTATTATCCACACTGCTATATGCTTGTGAAACCTGGATTTTTTATCAGCGACACGCTAGGAAATTAAACCACTTACACACAGTCTGCCTAAGGAAGCTACTGAAGATTAAATGGCAAGACAATATTCCAGACACTGAAGTCCTAGAAAGAGCGTCCATGCCCAGTATCCACACTATACTGATGAAGAATCAGATTCGCTGGGCTGGTCACTTGATTCGCATGCCAGATCACAGGCTCCCTAAACGAATTTTTTACGGCGAGTTGCGTTGTGGTAAACACTTCCAAGGCGGCCAGAGGAAACGCTTTAAAGACACTCTGAAAATCTCACTGAATGCTTTTGGAATTAAGCATGACACCTGGGAGACTGCAGCCAGAGACCGAAATTCGTGGCGCACATCATTACGCAAGGGTGCAGTCACTTGTGAGGCAACCAGGACTGCAAGAGCTGTGAAGAAAAGACAGAACAGAAAAACCACTGCAGAAAATCCTCCTCCAGAAACGTCAAGCATTCTTTGTCCACATTGTCAAAGAACATTTCGAGCCAAAATAGGCCTTATCAGCCATCTTAGAACTCATGGCTCCATACTTTCAACCCCACTGGATGAAATGAATGGTCATCATCATTCTTGATGGACTGTCAACGTCTAGAGGTATTAGAAGGGAAAAGGGTTCAAGACAGGTAGATAGTACGAGCATAGATGAGACATAAACACATGAGTTAATGAGATCTTATTTATTACTCAATGATATAATCATATATAATGTCTCATCTGTCATTACAACGTTCGTTCTCGCACTAAGTAATAATGTAGCAATACAATACGTTACGATACAAGCCACTATGCTCTCGTGTCACAGCCACATACACTAGCACAAGTCAAACGGCTCAGCTATTTAATGACCCCGAAGTCATAGGTATAGTCTATCCTGTCACACTCTCAGTCATGCATCCTCTCTCCGTTGCGTCCAAAGCCCGTCTGACTTCTCCTCGACTGCCAGGTGGTCACGAGGTCTTTGCCCCTTGTGCAGCCTGTGGGAAGTCATATGTCTCGCATACGCCTGGTTGAGGCTAGGCGTATTGCGTACTTCTTCAGGGTAACCCTGCCCTTCACGGGTGCAGTCCTGTCTTTCCTGTCTTCAGAATCTAGACTGTTCTCCTTCCCCCGTACTCACCCCATGTCTCTATTTCTAACATCTGTCCTCTTCTCTGTCCCCCAGAGGACCTTGACATACTTCCCCTCCTCCACTCCTGCGTGGTGTATTCTTTTAATTAGTCTGTACTAATTCTGTCAAGGGCCTAAGGGAAGTAATTATTACTGTCATGATATCTAAGGGCAGAGGGCAGTAATATAGTAAGTGGGGACTGTCTGATGTCTATTGAAACACTAGCAACTAATGTTATATGTAGTAACATCTTGGGTGGTTGTCAAATAGTCTGTACTCTCGTCAATCTTAATTAAAGGGCTATCCAAACCGAAGTAACGAAACGTCTCACATTGTGGACTTTTGTCCACAAATGCATCCTTCTCAGACATCCAAAATGATGTTATGAACAATGGCTCTTTTTACAGAGACTCATCAAGGAGAAATCCTTGGTCCCATTAAGAATGCTTGCAACCCGTTGTCCCTAAATGTGTATATTTTACTGTATAAAATTTTTTTACTCCCGTATGTTGGCAATGTATGTACTAGACCTCTTTTGTTTCCATACAAAATTACTTAAGTCTCTTGTTATCCTGTAAGTGTTGACTAATTTCCCGTGTTTGTCCTATTCAAGTGTATGCCCTTTATCTGTTTTTGTTGAGTGTTCAAGTAATATCTTTACATTGGTGTGTTTAATATTTGTGCTAACTGCATGTGTTATAGCGTGCGATGTCCTAATTTATCTAAGTGTCAAAGGCTAGAATTTCCAACGTCATGATACACAGTATATGTGTAATTCATGAGGTAGACTTTCGAGCTATGATTCTTAGATTCATGATTTATTTCGTCTATTACTACGTAAGAATGGAGACGGATTGTATCTGCAGCAAAGAACCTCAATGGCTCGGAACGCTGAAGAAGAAGAAGAAGAAGAAGAAGAAGAAGAAGAAGAAGAAGAAGAAGAAGAAGAAGAAGAAGAAGAAGAAGAAGAAGAAGAAGAAGAAGAAGAAGAAGATTACTACGTTATGAAACACTTATAAAAATTCAATACGAATTACATGTGTTTAACAAAGACGCAAACAATATACAAGCACAACACTGGCGCATACAATTTGCACGCTGTGGGAACCATACATTGGTTTTAATTCATGTACTCTGTCTTTCACACGTCTTTCAACACAAATTCACTCTTAATTATTTTGTTAAAATTACAAATAAAGTTTAGGGACAGTTATTGCCAATGTGAAAAAGTGTTGGCAGCGAATTAGATTTCGAAAAATGATTTTAACAACGCGATTAACAAGTAGCAAAAAGTGAACTTAAATTTAGGCTTAGTATAGCCATCATTTACATTAAGTTTATGTTATTTTTATATGAAAAATCAGTGAACTTATATATGTCATATGTACAAATTACATTTGAACTGAAAAGTTTACATTACAGAAAAAAACATTTAACTGAAATTTAAATTAACTAATTAACTTCCTGATCCATCTGATGAAGTCTCCGATGAAGCATGTAGGTACTAGATGTCAAAGTTCGTCGCGTGTTGTGGTTGGAAATGTTTGGTCCCAATTCATGATGAATTACAAAAGAATCTCCCATGTAGAAAATTTGTTACAGGGTTCTGGCGGATTTAGAATGTCGCTCTTTGATTGATGCATCGAAATAAAATATCACAGTCTGCATATTCGGGCACAACAGCTGGTGTTTCAGTCATCCGGTGACTCAGGCATTCTTGTCAAAAGGTCTGGTAAAATATTTTTAGAACTTTTGATATGTTGAATGTCATAGCTGAAATTTTGTAATATTAAGGCCCACCGCGCGATTATGTTGTTTTTCGGCGTGCCTTGTTTGATTACCAGTAACGATGAGTTGTGGGTGCCTCTGGGATATTTTTCCAGTCTAAGGACACAATAGACCACTCATAGCACTTCAAGTTCCGCAATGCTGTATTTTTTTCTGCGGGTTTGAGCTTGCGGCTGACGTAGATAATTTGATGTTCTATCCCGTCGTGATTTTGCATCAAATCTCTTGAAATTGCAGTAGTGCTGGCGTCTGTTTTTAATATAAACTGAGTGTTAATATCTGGGAGACGAAGAATGGGTGGATTGGAAAATCTCAATTTCAATTTCTTGATTGCGTCATCTAAATACAATTTGGTTGACGTTTTGTCAGTAAATTTGAAAAAATGGTGGTAAATTCAGCAAAGTTCGGAATGAACTTGCTATAATAATGTACTAGGCCAAGTAGACGTCTGACCTGTTTCTTTGTAGCAGGTACATTTAATTTCAAGATTTTTTAAACAATTTTGCTCCAGTAATAGTACATAGAAAACATAGTGGTATTTGAAATTTCCGCATGAAATGGTGTTGTCTGATTCATCAGTAAGATTGTAAGTATCATAGAAAACTCATTTGTCACAAGGATTATGGTTAACATTAACTTATGATGCATAAGCAGTGCTGTTGTTAGTTTAGTTAATAATAGCAGTAATGTCAGTAGTCTAACCCAGTCACATTTCAACTTTGGTGACTTTGGGTGTTTAGGACTGTCGGTTGCGTTGTGTGTCTTAGAGAAAGTATTGTTGTCGCTGTTCGTATAACTGGTAGGTTCTAAATCTGTTTTGATCTTGTCACTTGTTTCTCTGCTGTTGAGTGTTTGGGGATATTTGTTCTCTGTTAATGATTTTGCGATAAGCCGGTTTGTTTATAAGTGGGAGTAGCGTATGTGGTTTCTGTGTTAAGTTAATCGTTTGGGTTGTTTTGTTTGCATGCTGTTTGTCTGCATAGTCGCTGTCTTGCGATGTTAATTTAGTAATGGTGACAACTTCTGTAGGTTTGTCAACAGTATTGATGACTATTTTATGTGTCACTTTGACCTGATAAACATGGGTGGAAGAAGTATAATGTAATCTATTTGTTTCTTGTATAGTTTTGTCACTGATAGTCTCCCCTGGAGTTTTTATTCGTACCTTTTCTTTTTTGGTGTTCATAATTTTGCTCAATTGCAGTCGGTTTTGTTACTGTCTCAATGTTGCAATGCCTTTGTTCCCAAATTTTGATGTCTTTGTTTGAACAAGTTTTGATATCGGGAAGATCCCCAATAATAAGGTCTGCTCACGGATTATGTAATCCCGCACAGATTACCCGACCTGATATGAATGGTGTGTGAATTTATGTCAGTGCTAGAAGGTATTTCTCAATATTTCCCGCGAATGTGCGACTTGTTACAAAGTCTCCTATGTAGTCAGTGTCTTGTATAAATGTTTTCCTGACTCCAATCAAGGTTGCTCTTCTATCACGAATGATTTTGCATGTCTGTTTGTTTATAAAACGTTTATGGAAGCCCAGTTTACCTTTCGATGGTAAGGCGGCGTTGGCACTTTCATTTGTGATTGGGATTGTGTGACCACACTCTAAAATATTGTCTGAATGAAATTTCTTATAGGTGTTACATTCATCATAGTTGAACATATCAATAACTTCCAATGCATTCCCATTCTCATGCTGACTTTCACTCTCTGTATCATTCTCATCTTCACTTGATGAGCTATCAATCAAAATAGCATTTGCTTCTTTTAACATGCGACGACCCTCACGATTCGAAGAAAAATGGCCATAAGCCCGGCCAAAAAAAAACATTTAACAGCCCTTTTGTACTCTGTACGCTTTTTGTTTTTGCTTGTTCACCATCATTTCTAGGTTATGTTTATAATTGTGGGTTCTATCACACATAGAGTAATCATCATGTGATAATTTGCAGTACTTGCATGTTGAGTATTTCACTTTAGCTTTATGTTTATTCTGAAATGGTTTTGGTTTCGTTACATTTATAGCAGCTGCCACATCATTTTGATTATCATTCAGAATAAAGATGTCTCAGTTCGCTGTGTAAAATGCAGAACCTTTTTGTTCAATGTCATGAATGGGCTGACAATCACTTTGTTGCAAAGATTTGTAGAAAGCTGTTGGTAATGATGTTATAATCTTGTTTATAATCATTAAATCTTTTAATTTATCGAAACTTTTCTTTACTTTTGCTGAGTTAATCCACTTAGTGAAAAAATCTTCTATTGTTGAGACGTAGTCTATGAATGTTTGATTAGATTTTGGGTATAATTTAGAGAACTGCATTTGATATCCAGCAGTGTCTAATGAAAAATTTTGCATTACCCTCTGTTTAATGTAGTCATAATGTATTCTTAATTCTTGAGGTATTGTTTCTATTACTTTCAATGGCTCCAGAGCCAAGTTTCGCATGTATATGAAGGCCTAATTCTCTTTTGCAATGTCATGGTGCTGCATTAAACATTCAAAATTTTCTGTCCATGCGCTTATTGAGTCTCCAGAACAAAAGGGTTTTACTATTCCTTTGAACTTATTAAATTGTTGTTCTTCTTCCTTGCTTTTTAATTTATTCATTGAGATCTCTACGTTAGAGTCTATTTCTAATTCTTTTACTTTCATTTGTGTTTCTGACTCAATTTTCTTAGCATCTAATTCTATTTCTTTTTGTTTTATGGCTGCTTCAATTTCTAACTTTTTGTTAGCTGCTGCTGCTTCTAATTCTAACTTTTTGTTAGCTGCTGCTGCTTCTAATTCTAACTTTTTGTTAGCTGCTGCTTCTAATTCTACCTTTTTGTTAGCTGCTACTAATTCTACCTTTTTGTTAGCTGCTTCTAATTCTACCTTTTTGTTAGCGGCTTCTATTTCTAATTTCTTCTGTTCACGTTCTAAAGCCCTTTCCTGTCGCTCTTGCTCCTTATCTTCTCTTAGCAAATTTTCTGCATGTTTCTTTTCACTCCAATCTGCTAGTTTATCTCCTGTGTATCCTAGTTTTTCCCCTAACTCGATACACTTTTCTAAAGTCGACATTTAAGACTTTTACAATATTCTTACTTATATACAAATTTTATTTTATCTCCCTTGTCCAAATTTTGTTGTACCCAAGCAGATTATGTTCCCTTATGTAGGAATACACAAATGGTACACACATTTACATGCGTCAAAAGAAAATGAGTGACTATTTAGGATTGCAATCAAAGAAATAAAGTTTAACTTAGCCGATTTCAGGGGTGTTGCTCCAGCACTACTGATGACTTCTGTTCTAGTTGTATTCGTGGTTTCTGCAACTTGTTTACCGGTATAATAACATCTATTAACCTCAACCTGTTGTTGGACAGAAAAACATTAATATCGTCGTACAGTCATGTCAATGTCATGTAATGAGAGAGAATATGTAAGTAATTAGCTTTAGAATGGACTTTAGAGTGGATTCAGGACAGATCTATATATCACATACTTAGATTGTCGTTGTCGTGTTGTGTGTATGTTTACAGTTTTACTTGGCTAGTAGAAGAGCTGTCACAGTTGTAATTTTATTTGTGTTAGGACTCGCCAAAACGGACGTTTCCCCCCATAGTTAACCTGTCAACGTCTAGAGGTATTAGAAGGGAAACGGGTTCAAGAAGGTAGATAGTACGAGCATAGATGAGACATAAACACATGAGTTAATGAGATCTTATTTATTACTCAATAATATAATCATACATAATGTCTCATCTATCATTACAACGTTCGTTCTCGCACTAAGTAATAATGTAGCAATACAATACGTTACGATACAAGCCACTACGCTCTCGTGTCACAGCCACACACACAAGCACAAGTCAAACGGCTCAGCTATTCAATGGCCCCGAAGTCCTAGGTATAGTCTATCCTGTCACACTCTCAGTCATGCATCCTCTCTCCGTCGCGTCCAAAGCCCGTCTGACTTCTCCTCGACTGTCCGGTGGTCAGGAGGTCTTTGCCCTTCGTGCAGCCTGTGGGAAGTCATATGTCTCGCATACGCCTGGTTGAGGCTAGGCGTATTGCGTACTTCTGTTCAGGGTAACCCTGCCCTTCACGGGTACAGACCTGTCTTTCCTGTCTTCAGCATCTAGACTGTTCTCCTTCCCCCGTACTCACCCCATGTCTCTATTTCTAACATCTGTCCTCTTCTCTGTCCCCTACATGACCTTGACATGGACAAACAACAGTAGATGATTGGGCCAGAATGCTAGAAGAAAAGTCAGATCTGTGCAGTGTCATAACCACATTTGGCCGGGTGTGCAAGATTGGTCACCAGGCTGCCCTAAATGGGAAGGAAAGTGTGCAGTAATTGATTCCCGTCCATATGATGCAGTGATCTACATAGATGGCTCTGTACTAAAAAGCACCCAAAGAAGTGACTGGGGTTGCATAGCAAATGTTTATGGACGGTGCTTCGTGTAAGAGAGCCTGGCATATTACACAACGAGTCACTGTTGCGTTCTGTTGGCTGGAGGACAAACAGCATACACATATCGTTACTGTTAACCCAGAGCATGCTGCTAAGGTTGAAGACATGCATACGTCGTGCAGATTGGCATGATTCAATTAAATCAAATATACGAAGCATTCGATGCATCTTTTCCCCAGAACATGATGATGAATTGGGAGAAGAGCAGGAGGACACATTGGCTGGGTTTGCCGGCTGGTTGGGATAATGGCGCACGATAGGCCGATATAGTCCGGATCCTTTGAAGTCATGTGTATAGTGCGAGAGGACCGATAAATTATCACGGCCTAGAAAAATGGTGCTGCAGGAAGTGCTCAGCAGATATGGCTAACACTCATGACCCCAAAAGACCAGACGAAAACATAATCAGACTGCAATTGGTAACATTCGTATTGAGATTCTTCGCTTGTTGTTGAAGATTAATACGAGCGTGCATGGTAATATCCAGAGTTGTGATGTCGGTTCTAACTCAACTTAGGTCAACTCCAGAAAGAAAACTAATTAACCTAACGTATGACTATGAGGCAAACAAGCAAGAAATGTATTTTCATGCTAGATTAGTTGGCAGTCTGGTTACTGTGGCATGTAAATTTATAAATGGGAGATATAGCCCAAATTGTTGTTGCCTACTACTAATGGAGAAAGAGAAATGGTTCGTCAGATTCCCTAGTTCTTTAACAGACTATCTGGTAAGATTCCACTATGTATAAAGTAAGGTTTCCAAGTAGAAGGCCATGAGAGTACAGGGAATTCAATGCATTCAGAGAGGACAAAGCTAACTCAGGTTTGACTGACAGCGAGTCCCTGCCACACAATGCTCTCCTGAACTAATGTTAAATCATGTCGTATTATCACATAGTCCTCACAATGTTAGACATAAGTCCACAAGAAAATTAAACAACTTCGCGTTATACATGATTTTATAATGAATAAATATGGGAAAGAGTTATGTTCAATAGACATCTAAATTATACACAACCAAATTTCACAAAAGACATAAGTAGTTATAACTATCCATCACAGTTGATTAACTAAAATGTTCTGACTAGTGATTAATTAAAATGTTCTGATTAAAAATCTGGATCAATATGCAATATACTGTCACATATAAGTTGACCTTCTTCTCTTCTGGGACTAACAATATAGTTCTCTGAGTATTCCCTCTAACTGGGGTGGATATAGAAATCCTTGAAAATCATGGATGTCTGATCTAATCCATTGTAACACATGAAAATCAGGCTAATCTTGTTGACTGTTCTAATCCATTATGAACCATGGACATCAAGGTAATCTTGTTGACTGTTCTAATTCATTGTTAACCATGAAAATTATGATTGTACTCAGCGTAGGTCCACAAGGCTCTGAGTTCGAAGGGGTCAATGCGGCTCAATGGTCTTTTACTCTTCCTGTAGTAGAAAGGTAAATTCCCCCATCCCTCCCTGAGGACTTCGACCCTCCGGATGATCATGTTCCTTTGTCAGGAACATACTCCATGTAGGCCATTCGACCACCATCTCCTATTAGAAACATGGAAAGAAAATATATATCCATACTCACAGAGAAGGGGAAGGGATTATTACACCGTATAGGTTAGGCAGACCTTGCTATGTTGGGTGCTATCACTACAAAAATTGGGTGTGACTAATATCTGATATAGACATTCAACTCTCATGTCGGCAAGACACGCCTCATTTTATTCATGCGCTGTTCAGGCTAATCATTGTCGTGTTCTTAGGGCCCATTGCCTAGTTTACTATCATCAGAAACGACATCATCACTCAGTCCTGGTAATATTTCCTTTCCTAAAGGTAGATGGCCGCATAAAATTATATCATATTTATTCCACATATTAATACATATATAGATCAAACTCATTCTTATATCCATCCATCCATCATGTGCCATGCCGGTAAGCGTGGGCGGTCATGTTCTGCCATCTCACTCGATCAACAGAGTCGTGGATCAGTTCCATGTTTTTGTCTCGACCATGCCACAAGGCCAAGCCATCCAGATCATAGGATAGTACAGACAAGTATCTTTGTAGCTCTTTGCATAATCATAGGATAAGCAAGAAGACGCTGCATGAAATAGAAGTGCAACGTTCATAATGTGCGTGTAATGAGAAGATAACGATATAAATTCTGTATTTTCTTAGTCAAGGAAATAATTACCATATCTTCTCAGTATTCTTTGCCTATTCCACTACCTCTATTATTGCAGAGAGAGAGAGAGAGAGAGAGAGAGAGAGAGAGAGAGAGAGAGAGAGAGCTCTAACTGGAGGTTCGAATCCTTCCTCTCATATCTACTAATATTAGTCTATTTATTATGAGCATTTACTCACCGATGTATCCATAAATATAGAATATATCTATATTAATTCCTCAGAATCGCACCACATCTTTTCTGCATAAGATTTTCGGCCGACTGCCTCGAAAATCTGAAATCTGTAGGCATACTACAGCAACCCGTCCCAATTGTCGCCAACGCTACAACAATACAGCCACTCCTTTTTTTTGGGGGGGGGGGATGTCCTGGCGCCATCGATTTCATCAGATCACTTAGGTGGCTTGTACTGTAAGGTTCTGAATGTTGAGACGGGTTCGTCATTGTGCATTTCAGAATGGGGTAGTGGCGTAAACAAAAGAATGCCACAGCTATAATTTTCTTGAAAGAGTATAGTGGCTTGTTCTTGTCTTTCAGATCAACATAGATGATGTTTCTGGTCCGAACTTTTTATCGACGAACAAAACACTATAAGCCCAGATTAATAAAACGTGAAACAACTATCTAGTCATGGAAAGAAATATTTTGTCAGAACTAAATACTAGAATTACCTTTCCTGTGCTGTCTTGAGATGTAATTATGTAAACTTAAATGAAAATTTAATGTTCTTTTTATTATGATGTGAGGTGGGTACTAAAGAGTTCTTGAGAACGTCATATTATGTGCGTGTGACACGTCTACTTGTATTTCATGACGTATGAAGGTGGTGACCATGTCTGTCCATAACCCTCTGTCTCGTTACTGTCAATCATTTCTGATACTGATGTTCCTCCAAGCCTTGATATCAGACTGTCCTGTATCTTCTCTCTTGGTCTCATCTTGCCTCTCCTCCCCACCAGCTTTCCCTTTGTGACAAAGGAACCAATAGGTGAAGAAAAGACACTCTCGCTGGATAGTCCATACTTTAAAAGAACGTGACACTGGCAAGGCATTTGTCTTGAATCCACAAGTACGAGAAGTAAAGAAAGACCTAACAAGACCGGGGCAGAGAAATCGAATCTGAAATGAATAATATGGGAAATACATGGTGGAGCTGCATTGATAGCTAAGGATGGAAGGGATTGGAGTGAGTTGCATGAGGCTCTATGTCCCAATAAATGATACAGAGTGAAAGATGGAAAGTAATAGTAATTTATTGCTTATGGTACTGATACTGACTATATATATATATATATATATATATATATATATATATATATATATATATATATATATATATATATATATATATATATATATATATATATATATATATAAGGGGCGTTCAATTGAAATCCGTTCGTGCCGCACCGCGCGTAATTGCGTACGTTGAACATGATCATGTCATAGCCATATGATAAGTACTGACCAATGAATAAAAGAGCACGTGCTTATCGTCCCATGATGCATAGGTTCTGTTTCTGACCGTTGAGAAAATGGCCGTTTTGATCCAAAATCCGCCAAAAGAAGCTCAAAGAGCGGCGATTCAGTTTCTTTCATTTGAAGGATGTCGACCAGTGGACATTCATCGAAGAATGCAGGAAGCGTACGGTAACAAATGTGTGTCGAAGACAACAGTGACACACTGGGCACGAATGTTTCGTAAAGGACGTCATTTCACGACGGCTGGGTCAAGCGCATATTATTGGAAAAAAAAAAAAACCATCGCCAAAATTGATGCAACAGTACAGATGAACCGTTGTCGAGGCATACGTTCACTAGCGAAAGAATTTGATGTGTCAGTTGAGACAATTCGAAAAGGTCGTTCGTAAGAAACTGCAATATCGGAAGGTGTGTTCATAGTGGGTACCACGGATGTTGACCGACCACCAAAAAGATGCACGCATGGGATGGTGTTTGAACCACTTGCTGCGTTACAGAGTGGAGTGTGATGCATTTCTCTTCCGCATAGTGGTAGGCGATGAATCATGGTGTCACTACTTTGAGCCGAGCAGCCAAAGAGAGAGCATGCAATGGAAGCATGCTGGATTACCAAAAGACAAAAGATTCATGTTACAGGTTTCCGCTGGTAAGGTTAAGCTGAACGCACTTTTTGACCATGAAGGGCTATTGTTGGAAGACTTTACAGAACCTGGTGTCAGCATTAACTTTACCCACTAATTGCAATCACTAGACAAGCTGCAAAAAGCCATCAAGAATAAGTAGCCCGGCATGCTTTCTCACGGTGTGATTTTGTTGCACAATAATGCTCGTCCGTATGTCGCAAAGATTATGCAGGAAGCATTAGCAAGGAAGAAGTGGGAAATTCTACAATATCCAGCCTATAGTCCTGATTTGTCACCATGTGATGTTCATTTATTCGGACCTCTAAAAAAAGCTCTCAAGGGGCAACGATTGCACACAGATTCAGACGCAATGAACGCGGTAAACACTTGGTTCAGTGAGCAACCAAATTTTTTTGTTTGCGGACGGCATTCGCCGCCTACCTAAGCAATGGGATGGTTGCCTGAATGCCTACTGCGACTTCTTCTGACCAACCCATAATGCATAATTAATTCAAAGTAAATGCTATGTTTAATTCTACCACACTTGTTAATGTTTCTTTCATGCTTTTGAAATCAAGCCATTGGAACGGGTTTTGAATGAACGCCCCTAATATATATATATATATATATATATATATATATATATATATATATATATATATATATATATATATATATATATATATATATATATATATATATAACAATAATGCGACTGGCACCTTGCTGTCATGACCTACGATAGTTTGTAAAAGGAGTTATACCTCTCCATAACACAAAGTCTGGGCTGAATTTAGAGACCATGTGTTGCTCCTGCAGCATGATCCCTCTCTCGGCCTGTCTAGTTTACTCCTGAGGCAAGGTAACACCAATACGTCTGGAACAAGATAAGCTGCAGAAGCTGTTGGATCAGCAAAGCAATACTAATAACAAAATAATAATAACAAAAATAATAATAACTATAATAATATGACAACAATAACAATGGTACTAATATTAATTGCATTATTATTATTATTATTATTATTATTATTATTATTATTATTATTATTATATACTTCAAACCTGTGTACATTTCCAGATGCAGATACCAACAATGTACGAACTTTTGGCTGACGTGTCAGTGACCCAGTTTCTGGCTGTTGCGTTCATTCTAATGGCTGCGGTCTACTACATGTATGCAACACGTCATCATGGAGTCTGGGAGAAACTCGGAGTCCCTGGGCCCAAACCCTGGCCTATCATTGAACACCGGTTAGAGCAAAGGAACGGAGAGAGAGCTGCCATAAAGAAGTGGTTTCAACAGTATGGTAACACCTTCGGAGCTTATGGCATCATTCCTCATCGGGCTGTGTTAGTTACCAAAGATTTGTCACTGGTGAAACAGATTCTAGTAAAGGATTTCGACAATTTTTTTGACAGGTAGTATGCTTGATATTGTTGTAATTATCATTATCATCATCATCATTATCAACATCATCATAGCCCTATTACGTGTCAATAGGCTTTAGGATGGGTTATTTACCGTTACAGATCACCACTACTCTCAGAAAAAAAAATAAACAGCGCAAGTATAGACGTTATTCTCATTCCGCTCATGTTAACCAATGCTTCGTCCTTCCAAGTGTTCCGTTCCACATGCACTACGTGGACACAGCAGTGGGAAATACGCTAAATCTAACAATTGTTTTCAACAAGTAAATTCGATAGGTAAAGAAATAAATGGGGCTACAGCACATCATGGATGGGTGTTGCGCAGTCAAGTCAAATTTTCAGAGAGAGAAACATTACATAAGACGACAAGAATTAGCACTCAATGTTTATGTAGCGCATGCGCGACATACACTCTGAATGTCACATCATACAATTTTCCCGTAGTACAGGTGGGAACGCTCCGTGGCGAAGGTGATAAGATGCAGTTCGTATTCGCGCACGAAACACAGCTGCGGGAGATTTGGTAGCAGACCACCTTGCGTTTGGTTTTATTATAAATCGGTAAGGGTAAAGGTCGTTCAGAAAGCAAAGGCAAACTACTGAATGTAAACTTGCCAAATGATCACAAACAGCCAACAAATGCTGGGGCTGACTGCGACGTCATGTAAAGCATATTCAACTAACTTTAACAGATGGCAACTGCAGTCCACGGAGCCGAAATGGGAAGAGAACTCACTATTAAACTTCAGGTGCGCTGATGGCAAGGTTGGGCCTTAAATCTCTACACCGGCATTAAGTTGGGCTTCAACGTTAACTTCTCGTTCAGAAAGCAATGGCAACCTACTGATCGTAAAATTTCTTAGAAAATCAACGTTGATCGCAACGTCCAGCAAATAATAAGCAATATTTGTTTAACAGGCAGGAACGAGACCCGTCTTAGCTCAGTAGCTAGTACGCTGGCTTGCAGGCTCGGTGGTCAAGTATTCGAATACTACGAGGCATGAATTTCGTAAACATTTGTCCTGGACTCTCGTGTGGACCCCCACCTAAAGTGTCAGGAAATGGTTTGGGAAGTTAAGACGGCCGACCTGATATTGAGACATCACCTATCGAACGGCGTATAAAGTACTGGGCTATGGCCGTGGTCGTGGGGACGGGGTTTTTGAAGCTGATAAGATTGGTGCTATCACGTTCTCCGTTTCAGATGTACATTGTTGCGTTTTCCTATTGGCATACAGACGGCAAGATTAAAGCAGAAATGTTTCTTACAGATATTAGTGGGCAAAACTAATGCAGACACATATCTGCACTTATACCAGACGCGAACGTAACTTAACACAGAGACGTATCAGCACTTAAATCAGATAGTAAACTGAACACAGTGACGTATCAGCACTAATATCAGATAATAAACTTAACATAGACATGTATCTGCACTTATATATCAGATATTAAACTTAACACATACACATATATGCACTTATATATAAAATAGTAGACAACTGAGGAAACTGAAATATTTGGGCATATAAAAAGACATCAGAAAATACCTAGAAAAGATACTACGGAAGGAGGTGAGCTGGGGAAGCAGGGAACATAATACCACAATGCAGATGGATTCAAGAAGTGATAGATAAGTATCACATGTCAGCAACAGAGACAAGTCATCAGGCTTGTAATAGACAGGCTTTTTCAAGGTAGATAGTTATTAGAAAAACGTTCTGTATAAGACATGCCTCTAAATGATGAAGATGATGAGTGTCGGGTCTTAAACATGCACACTAAACACAGTGTTTTATTATGAACTTGGCAGTTGTTGTTTTTTTTAGATGTGTTATCTCAGGATGAATACCGTGAGCGGGACATTAAAAAGGTAAGAAGAACGAACATTTAGTAACAATGAGGTGTATTGACAACTATTGAAACACATACAGTTAAGTACGTTGACTAAATGTAACCACAACGAGAGGCATGGGGCTATATTACTGGGGGTTAAGCTTGTTGCTTGCCCTTTATGTAAACAATATAACATAACACTAAGTCATGCAGTTTTACAGAATAGAATCACGAAACATACAGGACGTTGCGGCGACAAGCCTTCATCAACAAACAAATACATACTCAAAATACGAAATAAAATCACGTGTAAGACACTCCATTGACTACATTAAGGGGAGAGAACGGGATGAGAAGAATAAAAAGGAATAAAATGAGAAGAATTAAGAGGAAATGAAAAGTTAACGAGTTAGAAGAGGTAAATAAATCTTAAACACAGATACAAACATATAACGATTAACAGGAGGAGAAAGTACATTTAGTTGCAGCTATAAACATAGTTAAAATATGAATAAAATTAGTGAAACTGCTTTCAAGCTGTGGAAATGTAAACAATATAAAATAATACAAAGTAATGCAGCTTTACATAACAGAATTACGAATGATGCAGGACGTTGTGGCGACTAGCCAAAAAACCCCACATTTTTTTTGGCTGTTTCTGGCTTACTAGGCGTGTCTAGTTGGTCATTCGTCGAAGTACACTTGTTTCTGCAGAGAGGTGCTGCCGCCATTTGGAGGTGACAGGTTTGAATCCCGGTCGGTAACTATAGCTTTCAAATTTTATGTTGTCTAGTGCGTCCTCTAGTCTCTACTCCCTTCTTCTCCTTCTGTGAGCGCCAAACAACGCTACCGTGTGTTTATTTATGTAACTGTCTCAGCGGCCTCAACGTGTTCCCCAATTGATTTCTTGGCTTACTAGACAATGTTAGTTCAGGTGCTTTCTCCAAGGCCGACGTCTCATACAACTGAAATAAAGCAAAGCGGTCTGCTTTCAAATCCCTAGCGGCTGATTGCGAGACCTCGTCTCGATATGTCGGGGAATTATGACACCGCGTTTCACTTTCCCTATAATACCAACGTCGGCACTGCTGGGTGGGGGAGAAGGGCCGGAACAATGCAGTTTAAGAAGCTTACAGGAAGTCCACGAGAGAATAACAGCACATAAGCATGCAATGGCGTTTGGTTTAGGCCAGTGGGGGGGGGGGGGGGGATTTCATGGTTTCCAGGGGGTGGGGGGAATGAAGAGCATTTCAAGATCGTGTTAATACAAGAACCGATTACTTGACATAGTTTTTCCTTTCATACTTTACAGTTATGTATGTCCCGTCCTTCTAAAATTCATTTTATAAAGTAAGTAGACCCACAAATCATGTTTTATGTGGATGTCTAGACTTGTTTTAGTATATGCTATGACATTTGCCTTCCACTTTTACATATACTGTGTAGGGGTGAGGGGATTTTTAGATAGGATATATGAAAGGGGGGAATGACGTTCTCAAAATACGGTGAGGGGGGGGGGGAACGGGCCAAATTTTTGATAGGAAGGGGGGAGGGGGAATGGCGTTCTGAAAATATGGTGAAGGGGGGAATGGGCCAAAAAAGGTTGAGAACCACTGGTTTAGGCGTATGCTCAAGAAAGTTGATAAGGTCAGGGGATAGGGAAGGGACACGATCAAATAAGTGTCAGCACCAGTCTTCAGACTCACTACCTCACTGATGACAATGATGGTAGTGTTGCGTTTTGAGCTATGTCGTTGTAGCGTTCTTGTTTCATTACAGTTGTTTCGTTTCAGTTACCATGTTTCATTACAATTGTTTGGGTATAGTTTCCTTCTGTCATTGCAATTGTTTCCCTATAGTGTTCATGTTTCATTACAGTTGTGTCGTTGTAGTTTCCATGTTTCATTGGAATTGTTTCCTTGTAGTTTTCATATTTCGTTACAGTTGTGTTGTTGTAGTTTCCATGTCTCATTACAGTTGTGTTATTGTAGTTTCCATGTCTCATTACAGTTGTGTTGTTGTAGTTTCCATGTTTCATTACAGTTGTGTTATTGTAGTTTCCATGTCTCATTACAGTTGTGTAATTGTAGTTTCCATGTCTCATTACAGTTGTGTTATTGTAGTTTCCATGTCTCATTACAGTTGTGTTGTTGTAGTTTCCATGTCTCATTACAGTTGTGTTGTTGTAGTTTCCATGTCTCATTACAGTTGTGTTGTTGTAGTTTCCAAGTTTCATTACAGTTGTTCTTCTTCAGGTCTCGTCCAAGGAAAACTGATTCATCTATAAAATACGGTATATCGGTGGCTTCTGGGGAAAGATGGAGGCGGAATCGACACGTGACCAGCCCGATGTTTACTGGAGCCAGAATGAAGATGATCCTAAAACATGTTTGTGACAGTGCCGAAACTCTAACGCGGTTGACTCAGCAGAAAGCTGCCACAGGGCAGCTGATTCCCCTCAAGCCGTTTGCAGGCAAATTTTCCACGGAAGTCATTGCAAGAATCGGCTTTGGTGTGGAGACCCATGCAGTGTCCGAACAAGAAACCGAGTTCGCCTACCATGCGAGAAAACTGGTGAACATTGACAATACATTTCAAGACACAGTGGACAAGATTTATCAGTATTTCCCCCAGATTGATCAAGTTCTTAAATTCCTCAATGTTAACTGTGATTTTGTCGACAAGAATGCTGACAATTATTTTGTGAGTATTCTGAAATCGACTATTCAAGACAGAAAACGGAGAAACCAGAGTGGTGAAACAGTCAGGGACCTTCTTGATATGATGGTGAAAGTGGGCGTGGAAGACAATGATCCTAGACTTAAAGACATTAATTCTAGGGTTCTAAGCCATGACGAAATTGTAGGGAACTCAACTATACTGATCTTGGCTGGGGTAGAGACAGTGTCGGCATCATTTCAATCCATACTCTACTGTCTGGCTCTACATGAAGACATTCAGGACAAAGTTATTGCTGAAATTGACCTAGTCTTTCCAAAAGGCACATCCATTGATTATGAACAGTTGAAAGAATTGAAGTATACAGAACAAGTCATTAACGAATGCCTACGATTGTTTCCTCTCCTTTCAGTAATACTGCGTATGGCTGCTGAAACAATAACCTACGGAAACATAACAATCCCCAAAGGCACGTATGTTCACATTAATTTAGGGGAAATCATGAAAGACCCGGCGCATTGGCCAGACCCAGAAAAGTTTGATCCAGAAAGATTTAGTCCTGAGAACAAGGCTGGTCGGGACCCACTAACGTTTGTGCCTTTTGGGTACGGACCTCGAATCTGTCTGGGGATGCGACTGGCCATGATGGAGCTGAAGACAATTCTTGCATACTTGCTCAGGGAATTCAGATTTACTCTATCAGACAGAACTGAACCCAAGAAGGGTGAGTTACCTTTAATGAAAACGTTTGGTATCATAATTGAACGGCCCTTGAAACCAATACAGCTGGAAGTTGCAGCCAGACAATAAGAGAGTTAATGTACGGATTCATTACTCATTACAGATACCATACTACATTGGTTGTAGCCCACTGTAAGAACATTACAGGACATCGAACAATGAATTTATTAAAATGATCACGTGTTTTCCACTGCAGGAGTATATAATGGTCTAGTTGTTTGTGTTGAAACCTCGATTCTGAAGAGTTCAGTTTTATGTGCTGACATATCGCACTAAGATGTACGATATAGAAAAATTGTATTTTATTTATTGATATCTCACACTAAGATGTGAGATACATAAAAATCCAGTTTTATTTATCGACATATCGCACTAAAAAGTGAGATACAGAAAAATTCAGTTTTAAGTATAGGCATCTCGCAATATGTTTCGAGTACTGGTACGTTATATTTCGTAGCTGTACTTGTATTTGTGAAGTCGGACTATTGGTCTTTGTGTATACAGAAGTGGCGTCACATCTAATAATATTAACAAAATTAGAAAATGCACGAATGTATGCTGATAAGATATCTCCATGGGTCCTGTTTACATAGAAGTGTATTATGTTATTAAACAAGTTTGGAATAATGAAGATAGGAAAATATTAGCAATCAGCAGTGCAAAAATAAGTTAATCGCATACCCTTTACACGATGTCGCAATCAACCACAGCATTGATTGACTGTGTGTTATTTCTTGGCAAAAGTACTTTCAGTAGTTTACCATTGCTATATGAACTA